>OX104064.1:22933796-22994749 GCA_944474145.2 Dicrocoelium dendriticum
TGGTGGTCTCCTCGGCAGCAGCTGTCACCTGGTCGCGAATGTGGTGCCACAGGTCGCCCACTGTGGCTATGCAGTCCACATCACCACACAGGCGTGCAGCCATCGCCTTCTCCAGCTCAGTACATTTCGCCACAGTACCGAGGGAGAGAATGTTAAAGTTACGCCGATTCATAGCGGGAGTGCAATACATCGATTTACGAAAATATATGTACAGTTTGGTCCGAACCAATTTGTGATCAGTGCCACACTCAGCTCCACGCAGTACACGTGTCATTCGCACTTCACGCATATCACGCTGACGTACGATGACATAGTCGAGCAGGTACGCGTGACCACTCCGTGGGTGCGTCCAAGTTGCTATATCACTCGCACTCAGTGCAAACCGAGTGTTCGTGATCGTCAGGCCGTGAGTGGCACGCAGTGAGAGCAGCCTGTCACCGTTCGCATTCGCTGAACCAATGCCATGCGCACCGATAACATCTGTCCACGCTGATGCATCACGCCCAACGCGCGCGTTGAAATCACCTAGCAGAAATAGTCGGTCGCTCCTCGGCACAGACGGTATCACGGAGAATAGCTCAGTGTAGAACTGATCACGCGTGTCATCAGGATAACACATGGTCGGACCGTACGTGCTTATAAAAGTAGCAAACTTACCTCTTCCGAGTCGTAGGCGAACAGACATCAGTCGCGCGCTGATGCCCGTTGGTTCACCCACCAGCTGGCCATTCAGGCGATCGGATATTGCAAATCCGACCCCGTGATCACGTGGTGCTGAGGCGGCGTTGCCCACCCAGTAGAATGTGTAGCCAGCACCTGCTTCATGTAACTTACCTTGCTCAGCGAGCCGAGTTTCACTGAGCGCCGCAATATCGATATGGTAGCGCGCCAGCTCCATTGCGACCAGTGCAGTGCGTCGCTCCGGGCGCTCGCTGGAGTTCCGGTCCAGAAGTGTGCACACGTTCCAGCACCCGAGGTTAGGTGCTTTGCGCATACGCATGCAATTGCACTGGTGGGCAGTCGCACGCGAGGTGGTAGTTGTGCTTCGGAGGTTTGCTTGAGGGACTCCACCCGGAGCCTTTGGCACAAAGCCTGACCCACAAGGCAGTGGGTTGTATGGAGGTTTGCTAGAGGGACTCACCCCGGAGCCTTTGGCTCAATAGCCTTACCCATAATGCAGTGGGTGATTCGGAGGTTTGCTTGAGTGAATCCAACCGGACACGATGGCTCCATGGTTGGCGTCATCCAGTTTCGGATTTGCCTGTCACTGTGGCCAGCCACAGGACGCCTGCGCCTACAGAGGGACCATGGGTGGCTTGCGCTGCACCACCCATAGTTCCATCCACACACCCCATATCCGGTGTAAACCCGAAGGAATAAGACCGGGAGGCATGCGGATAGGAACCACGTTTCATCAACGGAGCCGGCCCACACTCCTTCAACAAGCAGAACGGAAGCATTCCGGCCTAATTGGGAATTCATACACACCAGACGCACACGAGGCGGTGGCTGGACCGTACCCCGTTCCACACAGGTTGCATGGAACCACTCTTTGAGCCTAGCACCGTCACGAGGACAGTGCACTCCGTCCCCTCCAGCGACGACCAACTTTCTCCTGGAGCCAGTATGGGCGAGGTAGTGGGTAATAGACAGGTAGGCACCTTGTCAACATTCACATCAGGCGCATCCACAGAGGGGAGCTCAAGCAACATCTACTTCTGAAATGCAAGATTACTCATCACGCAGGCAAGCGTACGACATACGCCGCCTTATTGGCCTGGATTAGTAAATTGAATGGGAACATACTCATGGTGCTTCTGTTCCGCGTACAATTGTGCCTTCTCCGGCACCTGAGAAACCGCCCTTTTGAGTAGTTCACGGAATTCGCATTGATCAAATTGGCCTTGGATTCGCAACACCTGAAATCAACATGAGTTTGTCATAAACTCACCTTCTTCATGTTCTGGTAATATTATTTTCGGTTTGCTCGTATGTCGTTCTACTGCACTAAGTTAACCGTAAAAAGCGATATGAAGATCCTCGTGGAATTTATTCGGTATACATATATACATAGATTGGCGTCATCTTTGTCCAGTGGCAGTTCGAACGCGACATATGTACATGCGTTTCTCCAAACTTAAGTGTGAGCTGTCACAAAGTGGATAGAGACACATTAGACATCATCATCAATGGTACGACAAACGTGTATGGGTTTCGTTTGGAGGTCAGGCTAACAACCACTTTTGCAGGTATGAGAATAACTACCCAATACGAACGGTTGATGTTTTCTTCCACATTTAGACGTGACTGCCTTAAATCTTGGGCATCCATATTTGAAGGAATCCGATGTGGCAATATTAAAGCAACTGCTAAAATTGATCCACGAAGTAATATAAAAGGCTGTTTATTTGTGGTTTCCACTTTTGCCCTCACCGACTGCATTTCTGATGCTGCCAAGGATACATTTCACCACTGAATGAACACGTTACTACGCTGTGCTACCAGTTCAGATGTAGCTACTGCAGGGGATACGGATTCACAAGTAGGTTACATGGGCTTCCTTCCGACCGGGCGGACAACGGTGAGCGTCTGTTACAACTGTACGCGGAGCTTCCACTGTTAGTACCACCAGTTTTAGACACTGGGCACTGAAGTGCAATTTAGCATCCTGTTGCTGACCAGGGATGGACTCACAAACTGTGGGTGGCCTGGTTTTATTCTAGATTGTCGCTCATTGTGGAGTACTTCAGTCGACACCATATATATATATATATATATATATATATATATATATATATATATGATGTAGAGCACACTAAATTGCCAACTGTCCAATAGTAAATGTTGGTCGATCTCAAAATCTCTCGCCCGGTCACAAGGGTGGAGAACGACCGTATTCATACATGTGGGCACATGTGTATTTGCCAGTGTCGTCCACCGTGAAAACGCTGGATTATGCGCGGAAGTTTGAGTTGGAATCAACGTACGGCACGCCACAAGGAAAGTTCACCGATCGATACATACGATGTGTAGGGTTGCTTGGAATGGATACAGATATGAAAAATGGAAACGGCGATGCCTCATAATCCGACCACTGCGGTAGAATTGTGGTGGCGCTTCGACAAGCGCAACTGGCCTGAGCAAGGAGTGTACAATAGGCACTTAGTGTTATCCTAGCTAATGAAATAAGGGTTAATGGCAACGCTCTTGCAGACTGAAAGCTGCCTTCCAAAAACCTACTTTAGCAAAATAGGCATTCCTTACAAGCAGGCCTTACAAATATGAAATGTGACGTTTTGAGAAGTCTTGAAAACTTATGCCACCTAAAGACTACTCGCTGCCGCATAGCCTAATCTTCCATCGCAGTATTGATCGCCGTGGCAGGAAACAAGTGTGGTTACACTGCCCAATCGGTTTCAGGCGAAACCTTGAGCGTTCATTCCAACATATTCACTGACGAGGCAATATTCCATTGTCACGGAACTGAGAAGCTTCATTTATAGGCGATACCTAATCCTCGCAAATACCGAGAATCACGTATTTCATAAAACGCGAAGCTCATCGATTCGAAAAATGAGTGGCAATTCCTGGGAGTGCGAAGCGTGCTAATGAAATACAGCTTGACAAGGTACCTTCCGCGGTTGCTAACTTAGCTTCTGTGTTTCCAAGCGTTGCTGATCGGAACTAATACTTTTAGGGGCAGAGGACATTGCCGCAAACACTGACACCTTATAACGATCCGATGTAAATTGCATTATGATTTCTGATGTGTAACCGTGAGCCACAGAAAAGTTAGATTTGCATTGGTCACACAGAACATGCGAATCCTTTTGGCGTGTTGCCTGCTTAGTTAATGGAAATTCACTCTCCATAAGCGCCTCATCACGAAGCCTGGCCAATCTAAACCGCCGAAAGAAACGGTCTTGACAGCAGCTAAGGAAAACGTATACCTCGAGCTTCCATTTAATGGTGACCCCGCTACAACGAGGGCACACAAACACTTAATCTCCGTCACTCAGAGAACCTACTACGCTGCAGATGCTGTGGTGATCAAGAGAACCCGAAAACTGTCGCTACTTTCAGTGAAGGAGGTGGAACCCATCAGCGCCAAACCGCACTGTACTTACCAATCTTATTCTACATGCAGCGGCAGGTAGATAGGCAAGAATGCGAGTGTTTTAAATTCCAGAGGGTAAAAGTACCTGGTCAAATGGGTCCAACGTGAGGTCAGCCATCTCTCGGTCAATATTCCGTGTGCACACAAATCGCCAGCATCATCGATAGGCAGACATGTTTTATTGACCCATTATCGGATTGATCTCGGCTCCGCATTTCGGAGACTACGTCATCCCTATCCACGCTTCATGCGGTTTGCCTAGGCCTTGACTACAATCCAGCTAAGACCTGACCTTTGTGTGCACAAACAGGCAGTCGTTGACCTAGGATACCCCGTTACTAGGAGGATTGCCGCCGTTCACTTCACTGCATTTGATTGGTTGGTAACAACCTTGGAAAGGCATAATTTCCACTTATTGTATTGGCAATGATGAGACAATGAGAAATGCGCGCATTTAACAGTGATTGTCTTCTCGTTGTGTTTTTCAAACTATTGTAGAGAACTAAGTGTTTAAAAATAACAAGTAGTGGATTTCTCGGCGCTGCGAGAGACCGTGACTGCAAAGGGACAGGTCAATGCTGATATGAATGAGTATCCTGATACCGGTCACACATGCAATTATAGTGTCCCACGCATTCACACAGTCCTCGCCCGTTTACTCGCATGCATCGTGAATTAGGTTTACTCACTTGCATCTGGTTATGCACTCCCGAAACATTTTTGCTTTGTAACCAGCATTTCTCTGTGGTTCCACTTTTTCTTTATAATTGCTGTCTAAGGGTTATCTTAACAGCTATGATTGTCTTCGTGACAAAGTGTCGCGCTGATCCTTTTCGGTTACTAAATTAGAAATTTACCGCATGTATTCAAGTTGATTTTTCAGCGTACATAACTTTTATATCTGTTTAAACGTACCGGCAATATTCTCAATGGTATATTTCATGGATCAGTTTGCATGAACATATATGATTAGCGGCATTCTGTACCTGATGTGTCCGTGAATGCGGCCTCCATAGGGAGGCCACAGGAAGCCTGCGCCTACAGAGGGACCATGGGGGGGGGGCTTGCGCTGTACCACACACAGCTCCATCCACACGCCCCATATTCAGTGGAAACCCAAAGGAATAAGACCGGGAGGCATGTGGATGGGAGCCACGTTTCATCAACGGAGCCGGCCCACACTACTTCAACATACACAACAGCAACATTGTTGTTTATCAGGGAATCATGCGTACCAGACATACACAAGCCGGTGGCTGAGCTGTAGTCCGTTGCACACAGGATGGAACCACAATTTGAGCCAAGCAAGCCACTAGGACCGTGCATCCTTTACCTTGCAGCAACGAGCAACCACTTCCCGGAGTCAGGATAAGCGAAGTAGTGGGTAATATCAGGTAGTCACCTTGTCAGCACTCACATCAAAGGCAACCACACCGGGGAGGTCAATCAACAGAGAACAGCTGAAATGCAAGTATCTCAATATGCGGGCACACGTACAGACCAGATGGAACGACGAAGCGACACATGCACCACATCGACCGCCTCATTGACCTAGGTTAGTAAATTGAATCGGAATCAGGGAACTTACCAAACGCCGCGCTGGTGATGACTACACATTTAGCATACTTGTCCTCTCCTAAATGTTGGCCCAAAGTGGCAACGCTGGTGGCATACCATACCCGCTTGTCTGAGTCGTTGCGGCGCATGCGCTACAGCACAGTGCCTTTGAAGTCCATGGGCTAACCGCCATCGACGCCTGTGGCTTTCTCAACCGACGGTTCTCCTCCGCATGTAGTGGTAATTTCTCCGGCACCCGGGTAATTGCCCTCTTGATATGCTCTGGTTATCGGCGCCGACCAATTGTCATAGATTCACAACACCTGAAAACATCAGTTGAACATGTTAGACTGATTTGCTCATGTCCTGGTAACGTAACTTCGGTTTTCCCACCTGTCGCTTCCCTGCTCTCAGTTATCCATACAGCATCTGTTTCGGTTTGCGTGTCTAATCCATGTGGCGAATAGGCCCGAGACACCTTAAGTGCCTCAGTAGAATCATGCAATCCACTGCATACATGACACTGCATCGGAGTATCTGCGTGTCTGTAACTAAGTCACTCCAGGCTAGGGGAAAACTGCGACGCTGGAATTATTGATGGAAGCGCTCCAGATAACGCACATCCGTCCGATAAAGGGCTCAGGTTTTGCTGTCGTATAGAAGAAAGTACAGCACCACAGACTTGTATAACAGCAGATTTGTCCCAACAGTGAGTTGGTGGTTGTTCTACAAACAACATTCCAGCTTGCCAAATACAGCAACCGCCTTCCATACGCGGATGCGCAACCCGCTCTTCACCAGCACGTTGGTTGCTAAGATGATCCTATGGTAGCAAAATCTCGGAGTGGTTTCCAACACTTCGTCGACCACATGGTTTTGGGACAGACATAAGCACTCCGTTCCGGGTGAAGGCTGGAAATGACAGACAGTTTTGCTTGTGTTGATGGTATGTTCGAATTTGGCCGCTGTCGAAGCCGGAACACTAGTCATGTGCTGCAACCCATCCGCGCCGTGTGCAAGCAACGCACAGTCGTCAGCAAACAACAACACACGGCTATTTGTCTCATAGACTAGAGTTCTCGTACCGAAACAACGGATGTTCAGCAACCCACCATCAATACGATGCTGCGCACGAACACCTTATGCACAAGCCGCATCAAAAGTACAAGACATCATGGCATGAAGATACATATTAAACAGAGCAGGAGCTAAGACGCAACCTTGCTTCACACCAGCGACATCTGCAAAGTCATTCGACTTCTCTCCACTCAGCTGCACTCTCGCCCGCATACCACTATGCAACCATTCAATTAAACTTATAAACTCACGCGGGCAACCAAGGTTATGCAACACCAGCCACAATGCCTCGCCGTTCACCGTATGAAATTCCTTGATGAAATCAACAAAAAGCGAGTACAACGACTAGTTTAGTTCTCTGCATTTTTCCTGCAACTGACATGACGCGAACGCATTAACGATAGTGCTGCGGCCTGAACCGAATGTACATTGCTCTTCCGCCACGTTCGGTTCCGCAACCTGACTGACGAGGCGGTTGAGCAGGATTCTGGAGACCGTTTTTCCACTCAACTCAGCATGCTGATGTCACGATACTTCGTGCAACATTGCTTGCCTCATTTCCCTTGTACAGTGGTCGCATAAGGACATCCTTGATGTCAGGAGGCAGCTCCTTTTCAATCTACACGCGTCACACCAAGTGGTGCGGAGCATTCATCAGCGCGGTTCCGTCGGGTTTCAATAATTCAAGCGGGATTTCGTCAGAACTGGCACATTGGTTGTTTCGCAGCTGAGCAACTTCTCTCTGCGTCCCATCCAGTGTCGTCGTGTCTGCAGGAATCGTCTTCATCTCTGGTTGTTGCAGCCCATGCAACACAGAGCAGTCAATCTCTGGACGGTTTTTTAAGAGACAATCAAAGTGTTGGCGCCAGATCTGGATTATATAAGCAGTCTGCGTGCAGGCTGTGCTTGAAGTAGCATCGAGCAGCGTCCTCAGTGGCTACAATCTCGGTCCATACACCGCCTTCAAGGAGTCAAAGAATTCCTTGTGTTAGCGGCGTTCGGCGTAGCATTCCATCTGCTTCGCCTTCTCCGTCCACCATGCATTTTTAATGCAACGGAGCTCTCGAATCAGTCGCCGTCGAATACTACGAAACTGACTCTTCTTCCCCAAGTCACTGGGGTCTGCCACATGTGCAGCAAATGCTGCATTCTTCTCCGACACCAATGCGCCAATCGTCGCATTGTTCTCATCAAACCAATCGTACCGCTTACAATTTGCGCGCCCAATGATCTCCTGGTCGCGAATGGGATGCCACAGGTTGCCCACTGTGGCTATGCCTTCCACATCACACAGTCGTGCCTCCAACGACTTCACCGGCTCAATACGTTTCTCCACAGTACGAGGGGAGAGAAGGTTAAAATCACGCCGTTTCACGGCAGTGCAAGTACATAATTTTCGACAATTAAGTACAATTTGGTCCACAACAATTTGTGATCAGTGCACATCAGCTCCAAGCAGTAAACATGTCCTGTGCACTGCACGTATATCACGCTGGCGTACGATGATATAGTCGAGCAGGCGAGCTTGACTACTCCGTGGGTGCTTCCAAGTAGCTATATCACTCTCACACAGTGCAAACTATGTGTTCGTTATCAGTAGGCCGTGAGTGGCTCACAGTGAGAGCAGCCTGTCACCGTTCGCATTCGCTGAACCAATGCTGTGCGGACCGATGGAATCTGTCAACACCGATACCTCACACACAACGCGCGCATTTAAATTACACGGCAGAAATTGTCGGTGGCTCCTCGGCACAGACCGTATCGCGGAGGATAACTGAGTGTAGCATTGATCATGCGTGTCCTCAGGATAACACATGGTCGGACCGTACCTGCTTATAAAAGGGACAAACTTACATCGTCCGAGTCGCAGGCAAACGGTCATCAGTCGCGCGCTGATACCTGTTGGTTCACCCACTAGCTGGGCATTTAGGCGACGGATAGTACAAATCCGATCCCAGGTTCACGTGGGGCTGTGGTGGCTTTGCGCACTCCATAGAAGGTATAACCGACACCAGCTTCATATAACTTACCTTGTTCAGCGAATCGGGTCTTGATTAGGGCCGCAATATCCATGTTGTAGCCCACCAGTGCCATCTCGACCATTGCAGAGCATCGCTGAAGACACTCACTCGTGTTCCAGTCGAGAAAAGTGCGCATGTTGCAGCACCCAATGTTGAGCGCTCTGCTCGGAGGCATACGATTCCATTGTCTGGCAATCGTATGGGTGGTGACGTCCTGGATTGGAGGAGTTATTGGGTTAGATAAAACGGGAAATGGGTGGGCATGTGCTGGGGAGGAAGAATTAAAAGAAGCGCCAGCAGTAGCATGTTTTCGCTTATCCACCCAGTTGTATGCAGCACCTAAGTCGACCATATTCCGAAAGCCACTGCGCGACGGCCGATGCAGCATGGATTATTGTTATTGACGTAATTCATATTTGGGTAATTGGACTAGGATACTGTCAGGGTGCCCACACCTGGCTGGAGAACGACTCGGGTCTTTGGCCAAGCCCTCGATAAACTTACACCCGAAAGGCAGCGCGCTGAACGTCATGAGTAATATGAACCGGATCATGCGGAATTGTGTCCTGGATGTTAGCCATAAGGAGCTTGTAAACCAACTCCCACCCAGCGGTCGCTCCGAGGCGGCGTCAAGGACGTGAGCCCACGGCACAACATTTGCAGCAGTGGGTTGACGATCTGTCAGAATTGCGCCACCACAAGCTTCAGCGCAATATGGGCTCACCCGCCATATATATGGTTGGCGGCATCCAGTTCCAGAGTAGCATGTCAATGTGACCTCTATAGGACAGCCACAGGACACCTGCGCCTTCAGAGGGACAATGGTTGGCTTGCGCTGCACCACGCACAGCTCCATCCACACACTCCATATCCAGTGTAAACCAGAAAAAATAAGACCGGAAGGTATGTGGATAGCAGCCACGTTTCATCAACGGAGTCGGTCCACACTCCTTCACAGGTAAACACAAACACACTGTATTTGGGAATGAATCGCACACAAGGCAGTGGCTGGACAGTAGTCCGCTCCACACTGAGTGCATAGAACCGCTCTTCGAGCCTAGCACGGCCACAAGGACCGTGCGACCCATCCCCTCCAACAACGACCAACTGTCTCCTGGAGACAGTATAGACGAGGTAGTGGGTAACGGACTGGTAGG
The DNA here is from genome assembly GCA_944474145.2 of Dicrocoelium dendriticum. Lineage (NCBI taxonomy): Eukaryota > Metazoa > Platyhelminthes > Trematoda > Plagiorchiida > Dicrocoeliidae > Dicrocoelium > Dicrocoelium dendriticum. Next base: position 22,943,726 of record OX104064.1, read on the forward strand.
TACCTTCGCAACATTCACATCAAGCGCAGCCACGCCTGGGATGTCAAGCAGTAGCCAAATGCGTGAAATGACAATATCAAACAATAGTTATCGAATAAAGCATACGGAGATGCCGACTTGACTCTTTGCTGAATGAGCATATGAAACGAATTTTTATAAACAATCCGCGATAAGTTCGATATCAGGAAAGGTCTTATGTTAAAAATGCCATAAACGCCAACTAGTTAATAAATATAATCACAATATACCTAAGTGATATGTGTAAGTAAAAGAAGCTTATTCAGACAGATATTTAAATAACTTAATAAACATTCATAAAATAGAGCAAAAAATAACCTGAAATAAAGAAACTCAGCAAGCAAGCACGCGGTTAGTAAATCGAATGCAGTGTACCTACGAACACTGCGCCTGTTCTACGTTTGGGCTTAGCAGCACCCGTCGTCGCTTCCACTCTGATCCTGATTGGTCCCGCTCGTGGCTCACTAGGCCTGCCTGATTCAGGCACTCGCGATCGCACGTGCTACAGTACCAAGCGCTCGATACCGATAGAGTTCAGCCCTTCGGTGACTGTCGTTTCCGCACCTGCCACTTCTTCTCTTTATGCACGAGAGCTTTCTCTTGCACCTCGGCAACTGCCTTCGTGATCAGCTCGCACAATGCACGCAGATCAACGGCTTTCCATTCCCAACACCTGTAATAAACATTAGAACGTGATAGGCTTACCTTGCTCACTTCCTGGTAACGTAAGTTTGGTTTTCTCACGTACTACTTCCCTGCACTCAGTTGGCCATAAAACAACTGTTTCGGTATCCGCGTCGAATCCATGCGCTACACATGATCGAGCCAGCTCAATAGTCTCAGCAATACTATGCAGTCCACTGCATGCCTTGCACTTCGCCGCAGCACCTCTGTCACAGTTTAGCAATTGCGGAACTAACGCACAGTGGCTGGCTCTTAGCCAAAGTATCACAAAGCAAAACACGTCAGGCACATGGAAGGCAAAACTGTATTCTAACCGGCATGTTGTACAACGCATTGATCCACTATTCTAAACTAAGCCAATCGATAAATGGGTCAGCAGCTTACGGACACACGCCAGGCAGATGCAGGCAACGAATAGAAAGGGTTCAGTACATTGGCCGTGAGGATGCCGCGTACCTTCTCCCTTTAGTTTGGACCACTTCAGCTGGTCGGCGTAACCGAGTTGAACGGCGACATTGCTGTGCATCCCGATGCTCAGAGTTTTGAGAGTTCTGCGCGTTTATCAACTCCGTTTGCTGGTTTGAGGACGCTTCATCTGACGCAGTTGAAATGGAGAGATGATGGACGTGATCCTTGTGCCGAGTAACTACTCTGCCATCAGGTAAAGCCACCTCCGTATGTTGTCCCGCAACTTCGCGCAACTCTCCAGACTGCCAGGTCGTTTCGTTGGGCAACTTGACGCAGACCGGTTCGTTCTCATAGAATTTTCGATCGGAAGCCTACTGGTCGTACACTGCCTTAGATTTATCTTGCTTAGCCTCGACAGGTAGCCACTGGTCAGGAAACAGAAGATTCAGCCGCGTCCTCAACCTCCGCCCGAACATCAACTCGCATAGGCTCTTCCTAGTAGTTTCGTTTAGCGTGGTGTAGTAGCCAAAAAGAAATTCGTCCAAGTTTATTCGCACTGGAGCAGAGGTTTGTTTTTGTAACCCGTTCTTGACCATCTGGAAGGCTCTTTCAGTCAAACCGTTTGAAGCTGGGTGGTAGGGGGTTAATTTCACATGATGCATGCCGTTGCTTTTGAGGAACTCTTGAAATTCTTGGCTAGTAAATACGGAACCGTCGTCTGTTACCAGCGTATGTGGTATATCAAAGATACAGAAACACCTCCGCATGCAAGAAAAGGTAGCCTCAGAGGTGGCATGTGCAAGTGGAGAAATTTCTATCCATTTCGATTAAGCAACAATCAAGAGGAGAAACATTTTTCTATCCAACGGGCCAAAGAAGTCTGTGTGGATGCGTTCCCACGGTTTACTGAACCACTTCTAAAGACTAACTGGTACAGGGTGTACTCTTCCGAGTGCTTTGACAAGTAGCAGTGTCAGATCAGCGCTTCGATATCTCTGTCAATATCAGGCCACCACATATAAGATCACGCAACTGCCTTCATTCTCGTGATTCCTGGGTGCGTTTCGTGAAGTTCTTGTAAGACACTGTGTCGCCACCGTGGTGATATGATCACTCTAGATCCCCAAAGAAAACACCTATCCTCGAGACTAAGCGCTGTGCGTCGGATAAAGTAAAGCATTAGGTGCGGTTCACAGATGTCAGGCCATCCTTAAGAGACTAGTCGCTTGAATTTGACCAGTACTATATCCCGTTCAGTTTCTTGATGGATATCTGCATTTGACACCGAATTTGCATCGAAATGTTGCAGCAGATGGACAAGCTCCACAGGTTTAAGTACACAATCTGATAGCTGATTCAACGGTAAACGGCTCAGAGCGTCCGCGATTCTATTTTCTTTCCTAGGGACATAGTTTAGCTTGTACTTGTAAGCGGAGAGCATTAAAGCCCAGCGTTGCATACGAGGTAACGCCATTTGGTTTATGCCTATTTTCTCACCAATCAGGGTTAACAAAGCTTGTGGTCAGTAAAGATTTCAAATATTCTTCTCCAAAGATACTTGTGGAATTCCTTAATTTCAAGTTAACCGCTAAAGCTTCCCTGTTGAGCTGCGCATAGCTTTTTCCGCTGGCGCCAAACTTCTAGACCCAAAAACTATCGGTCACTCGGTCATCCCTTCCATTTGGTGTGACAATACAGTCCCAAGCTCTGTGGGTGACCCATCACAAAGAACAGTGATCGACTTTTTGGGTCAAAAAGCACTAACAAACTAGCGTAACCAATAGCTACTCTGACAGCATCGTAAGCGTTTTGTTCTTCATTGAACCATAGCCACATGATATTCTTACGATGTATACAATAATACGAGAAGCCTGGCCAAATTGGGTAAGAAATGACTGTAATGGGTTACCACCCCAATAAATAATTGTAATTCGTTAATATTTCGGGTGTTGGAGAATCCAGAATGGGTTGCATTTTTCCCTGCAGGGGATGTAACCCGTGCTTGTCCAAACGAAAACCCAGATACTCAATTGTATCACGAAAGAAGTCATATTTAGATTCCTTGACTTGTAGTCAGCCCTCCTGAAGGAGTACTTTAGGACTGTTGCTAGTGCTGTCATAAGTTCGTAATCGGTACGAACAGTAAGTAAGATGTCTATAATTCGCTGAAAGCGCCGGCGCGGATTGCAACCAGAATGGTTATCGATTATAGTAGAATAATCCCATGTGTGTACTAATAGTAGTGGTTCCCATCCACATGTCTCCCGGTCTTATTCCTTCGGGTTTACACAGAATATGGGGTGTGTGAATGGAACTGTGCGTGGTGCAGTGTAAGCCACCCCCTAGTCCCTCTGTAGGCGCAGGCGTCCTGTAGGTGGTAAAGTGACAGGCAAATCCGAAACCGGATGCCGCCAACCAATTTGCTTTGAGGATTCCTGTATCTCCACTTGAGAATAAGCAAGGCTTAGGTCCAGTTTCGAAAACTTTGGTCCACCCGACAAAGTTGCGCAAAGGTTATGTACGCGTGGAATCGGATAATGTTCCGTCGTAGTCGCTTGATTAACCGTCAGTTTATAGTAGCTGCAAATGCGAACTGAGCCATCAGGTTTCTGTACAGGAACCATGGGTGCAGCCCAGGAAAAGTGACGTAAGGGTGAAATTATTTCGTCCTTTTATAATGGCTCTAACTATAACTTTACCTTCGGACAGATTGCAAAAGCAAGACTCCATGCCTTGTAAAAGTTCGGTTGCTTTTATGGCTTGAGATTCAAGCAAGCTATAAAAGCACGATATTTCCCGGGTTTATTTGTATCCAAAATACTGGCGTAGATTTTCAAGAGTGTAATTAGAATAGAAATGCTATCCACCTACTTGATAGATTGTAATGTTTCCGGCATGTATTTTAACTATTACCTCCCTCCTTTAACTAGCTCCTCCTGCCTACTTCTATTGCCTTGCATAAGGAGCTCCTCTGCAATAGATAATCAGACATCAAATAGTCGTACTGTTTCTGTAGAGGCACAGTCAGTGTGCTCTAATACCAAAAATAAAGAAAAACCTTCCATTCTTATGGGAAAATTCACACTTCAAAAATATTAGTTAATTAATTAGGAGTAAGACTCCTGCACAACATTTGAAAACTATATAGGACGTTGAAAGTAATCACACTATCTATCATGCGTCCTTATTAGTGCCGAATGTAGAGAAAAAGACATTGACCAAACTATTGCTAATAACTCCAAATTTCCAAATCAGCCAATGAATTCCGCTAAATTAGCAGTTGTAGTGAGCCATAAGTGAGTAAATTTTTCTGCTTAGAATAACTTCTTCTAATTTTGATCTAAAATTTACGATATACCCACATTCATACGCACTACTTTCAAGTAATCGTAATTTCAAAGCAACCAGAAAGTACGGTGACTTGTGATATTGCTAGAATCAATTGTACGTCCCGAAAATGTCAAAACCGGTGCAAAAGAAAAATGTATGCATTGCAGGTTGCATTTTTTAAAGAAATAGTTTGATGTTGTTTCGCGCAATACGACATTAAGGGGTTAATCCAATGTCACAGCAAGTATATCGTGGCTCACAACAGAAACTCACCAACACCACAACGGTGGCTGCTCCAGCGTAAAACACAAAAGGTTAAGCGGTAGTATGCACATTTCAGTTCGTCACAAGTCCACTGGCAAGGGATCTTAAGCTGCTTCTGTAATAAGTTGTAATCTTAAATATTACTGACTAGCTGCTTGTGTCGTGTTGCCTCAACTGCTCCCACCGAGGTTAGCAACGACAACGTCAAAACGAGAGGGGACAAGTTTCACCTCATTAGAATACGGCACTATTACATAACAACAGTGGCATAACAACTACTTTTGCCGTCTGCAGCGATGGTAAAATATTCGCCCTGAGTGAGTGTAGAATAGACGCACGTTGGCCACATAATCTGCTCGGGGTAAAGTGCAGATTAGTTTTCGTTGAAATAGATAATCCTTATGGAGACTGAGGTAAATGTGATGAAATTGGCCACAATGTGACAAGTAAGGGGATCACTGAGAAAAACATTTGCACAGGTGCGACTCATGGCACATAGGTGTTATTGGTCATGCAGGGTTTTACCATTTTCAACCTTCAGCATATTCGGATATCTTACCCCTTAGACTCCGTATGCAAAAAGCAACGGTACTAAAATTTCCGCCCCCTTTCACATACCGCCCGGAACGGCTATAGCACTGCATAGCAGACAGGCTGCTGTCATGACCAACCTAGGTACTGCAAGTATCACACCAAGTTCGACAACGAGAGAGCAGTCACCTATACCATCACTCAGAAGCACTCAGTGAGGGAGTATTTATAGTTTCAACCTCATGGATGGAAAATGTGGTAAGCAATCGGAAACAGTGGCCGTTAACTGTCAACAAGGTCTCCAAGCTGATGCGGAGGAACAAGCTTCAAGCGTAGTGCTCGTAATAATAAAAGGGTGCAGTTACGAACTGCTACGTAAAATGCACGGCAAGTAAGTTTCTCCCCTAACAGCTGATATACACACATAAAATAACCGTACTGAAGCGGCTGTGTTTCACAAATGCTTCAAAAAGCCGAAATATCACAAAGAAAACGCATATTACAGGCCTTGAGTGTGCTAATCGCGTTATATGATCGTGAATCGACTGGACGACAAATGCATATCAAAAGGATAGCGTGTCCCCAAAACTAACAGGTTACCTATCATGGTGCTCACATGAACACGAGCAAATCTAACTAACTTCTTTGAGCAAATCAGAGTACCCCCGGTTTACTTGCCTTGTGACACCACACCATTCACATGAATGTAATGACGCGATTTAAGTTCCTCACTAATCCGTAATACAAATATCGAATTTCTGGTGCATGTCTCACATCAAATACACATTGATATGGAAGAGATTTCATTGAAATTTTTATCAACTGGGCTGCTTTGCTTAGTTTGGTTAGTGTTATTAATCGCTACCGTAGAGTGACGTAGCGTTTTCAAATATTAAACCAGTCATGATAACAGTTCCCACTTGAAGCCGATACCACCCACTGAACTTCCACAGGACGTTCTACCTACGTTCATAATGGGGATTTCAGTGAGAGCGTTTGACACTAAATTTACTGTGTCTGTCTAGCTATACTACACATACCTCTCCGCTCGCGCTCTTACCATTTCTGGAAAGGCTAAGATATCCAACGTTCTGAACACCGTAGCTACATACTAGCATATCGGTTTCCGATTGTGGACACCAACACGGGTTGCTCTAACTAGTACGGTCAGTATTGTACTAGTGATATTGGGTTCCACTTATTCTGCAGGCTGTGTTCGTTCAGACTATACTCTGGGTTTGGTAGATGACTGGCAACCAAATTTCAACTTTTATTCAGACTAAATCTACTTCCTTGCGACCGATTTGTAGCCACCGACCGAGTCCCGAAGTAGTAAGAGGCGAACTGCTTTTAGATGAGCAGACACGCTCACTCACGTTCATCGATCTACATGGCTCAGTGCAGGTTGGTGCATTCATGTTTGTTATCGGAGTAACGGCTAGGCCAGTGTTAAGTATCACAGCTGTGCGATCGTAAACCAAGTACGAGTAATTACAATACATGCAAATCTTTCAAGTGGTGGCTGATCAGAGCACGCTGGTTGGAAAACGAATTCCAGTCTTAGCTACCTTAAGAAGTGCAGTTACAGCGAGCGCTGTTATTTCCATCACATACCACTGAATCGCATTCGAAACTTACTAGAACAAGTAGTGATATTTTAGGGCGCTTCTCAGTGGTCCATCTTTTACAAGAACAAATGACCTACATAGATGTCAAAGGATAGTACAAGTGATTATCCTACTGCAGCTGAGCTTATACTATACTTTTCAAAGGCGCATGTTTACTTATCGCGCTTTTGCGGCGATTTGAGTATAATGTTGCAGTAACTTTATAACTATTTGTTTGTTTGGATCCTTGTATCATGCTTTATAAGCAGTAGGCTTGTGAGAGTGGTAACCAGCTTCTTACTTTAAGCGGCACTTTTGTCTATAAACGCCCTAGGAGTCCCTGTTCGTTGGAAGCATATTCGAGTATGGTATACGCAGGGTTCTGCACCAACAGCGTGTATTCGCTGGACTTTTATTAACCTTTTAATATAGGTGTAAGCTGCGCATGTAGGTTGTCTGCTACATGCAAAGTTCATCAGCACTGGCATGCTACGACCATTCCGCTAAAGTTGGGCATCGAGTGAGAATTGATCGGCCAACAAATACCAGGCCACGTCAAAGGAATCGAACTATTTCGTCAAAATGATAAATCCGTGGAGCGGAATTCACTCACACTGGCTAAAACCCAGAGACAGAAGAATGAGTGACCTTGCCCTCCGAAATTAGCATGTTTCTTTTACCAATAAATACATCTAGCCTTTCCTGTAGATATACTCCCTGTCTACCGAGTTCTGGCCTCTTGTACTCCTTCGATGGGCTGAGCGCGTGATTGAGCAGCCAGACAGACGCAGTTTCACAGGGAAGCAAAGCAAGCAGTACCACAGTTGTCAGTGGCAGAGAGTAGAGGGAATAAAACAAGCAGTACAACACCCTTACTGAGTGCGTTCTCCTAGCTTGTCTTATAATCGCGCATGGCCTTGATGCAAGAAGAGCTATTAAAACAATGGAACAATGGAGCAATGGTTTATTAGGGCAAAATACCTGAAGCTTAACAGGTCCCGCAGGATAGTCATTTTGAACTTTCAAAGTAGAACGAACATTTTCAGCCAATTTGCATTCACGCTGATAGACTCACCGTGGTATTCATAAGTGTAAATCCACTGTACGTCATGTTGTGTTCAATAACACACATGTTCATTCGTTTACACACGCATACATATCCTTTTACACCGATTTTGTGAGGGCTGGTGAGTACAATGTTTGTCTGAGTCTTGCTGTCACTAAATGGACAGCATTCAGACCAGGTAACGTATGTGCTGTAATACATCGTCCAGTCGATTTTTAGAAACGGGTAGCGTGGACAAAAGTCAAAAGAGCGCACCAGGGGGGACAAATTCGAGGTGAAAGAGTTCCGGCGGCATTCCAGCCGACTGTATTGTGTAGCCCGTTTCAGCTTGTTACCTCTCCATTTTGTGTTGCGGCTAAATTTCAGTAGGTGGCGGCGAGCCCGATCGGGGTTTCTCAAGATCTGAACCGCCAGAATGAGGTCACCTCGTGCACGGTGACAATTTCTGCTGCACACACCTAACGTTTTCAGTCTCAGATGGTATGGCAGGTAGAACATTTCTTCCATATTTTTGGTTGCCCTTCGCTGTGCGGTATCCAGTGCAATCAAATCTCGTTTTAACCAGCGTTACCAGGCTTGAATCGCGTATGCCACATGGGGCCTGACAAACGCACTGAGCAACTGGAGGAAGATGGAGGGTCAAACTATCCGAGCGCCGTCTGTAAGTGACCGACGTGTTAGTTAGCGGTTTTGGACGCGCACAAAGCCTGCGCCTAACACTCGATGTAGTCTTGCATCACCATCCCTAGATCGCGCTTCTCTAAGGTGGTTTTCAGCATGTGAGCTCCAAGCTTATATGTGTAAGTGAGCTTGTGGCGTACATGTGCAGTGTTGCACTTGTCCGCGTTAGATAGAATTTGATTTGCCTTTGACTGTTCAAAGGCATGGTTTAAGTCTCTCTGCAGCACATCGGGATCGTCCTGACAATTGATCGCCCGCCATATCTTGATGTCATCGGTAAAAAGCAGGAATTTATACTCCATGACAGGCGCGAAGTCGTTACTGAAGACTAGGAATGGGCGCGACCCTAACACCGACCTCTGGGGGATGCGGTCGTCCACTTCTATAGGAACAGAAAATTTTACCCCTAACCGGAACCTGAAGCCACTGCTGAATCAGGAAATTTCCGATCCATCGAAGGACAGGTTCTCTAATTCCCTACGTATTCAGCTTTTGTAGAAGCACTCGGTGATCTAAGCGGTCGAGTGCTTCATAAAAGTCGAGGTAGATGACATCACTTCCGGTTCCACTGTCGGCTATTTCTGCCCAACGGCCACGCGTAATCGACAGTACATGACCGATGCTGATGAACTCCGTGTTACTCCCGTGCTATGATGTTAGATGTTTCAATGTAGCCCGTTGGAGTCTCAGCTATTATTGACTACGTAATCTTTGAAAGCACCGAGAGGAGAAGCACTGGGCGATAGTTGTAGGTTCCGAACGCCTACTACCCTTGAAAATTGCGGTGATGATGCCCTACTTCCATATGTTGGGGACCTGCTGTTCACCTAGCCAATTTTGGAAAAAGCGAGCTAATGGTTCCGCTATGCTGGTAGCTGCCGCCTGAAGTGCTTTTGGGGGGATGTTGTCAACTCCGGAGGAACTACGTGTGCGCAAGGATATCAACCTCATCAAAACGGTCTTTGAACTAAAAGTGACTTGTGTGAATATGGTCGTCCGTGAGAATGGGACAGGTATGTGACATATACTGGAAGAATCTCGACATATTGACACAAATGGCAGCCGTAGAACGTTGACTGCATCCTCGGCAGTTTGAACACATCCATTTGCTGATATAAGTGAGGGAACACCAAGCTCCGAATTCCGGAGGCTGCTCACATGTCTGTACGGAAGCTTGTTGTTAGCACAAACCCTTCTCTAGGCTCTACTGGTGAAGTAATTTGTTCTCGCATACAAGTGTGGTACAGTGATTACGATGCACAACTTAGTTACAGTTGTCAAGGCTAGGGTTCGCTCTATACAAAAACCACGCTGCGTCTCTTACTGTCATATGTTTTAGGATTCTGCTCCTAATGGCTGATGGTGCTCTTGTAGGAGGAATGCCATATTTACAGATGCGGAGTTACTCAAATCGCTGAACTTGTCAGCCAACTCCGTCCGGACAGTATTAATGGAACAGGGGCTCGCAAAATACCAAATGTCCTCGCCAACCAGTTCTGTGAGTGTGTTCTGCGCTGTGCTTGTTCTAAACAAGTCACTATATTCTTGTGGACATTCCGCATAACGCACAATCGTAAAACACTGTTAAGTGAACACTTAGCCCCAGAAGGCTCTCGATCTTTGGCTTTTCGAGCATGAGCGCTTCGTTGGTGAGCACTAGATCAAACACAGATGGCTTATTTCCCTTTCTGAGTCTGATGGGCGAACTGACTTGACTAAATAGCGGAATGCTTGCAACAAGCTCTTGCAGATCTGCCAGTTTGTTGGAAGAAGCCAGCAGTTCCAAATTGTGAAAGTTGAAGTTGCCGGAGATGAAAACATGGCTGTAACGTCGTCGCAGTACCTTCCCCAATACGAATGACAGACGGAGCTCATCTCTGGAGTGGACATTAGGGGAAAATAAACAACAGCCAAAACGCAGGTGTCGTTGCGCCTTAGTTGCAGACTGCACCAGAGCGAGTCCCTGAGCATTGTTTACGGATCGCCTGCCGGTTCACATTGCAGGTCATTACTGTAGTATACAATTACCCCACCACCCTTACAGGCGCGAGGGTTTCGAATGAGGGACAAGCCATGAATCATTATTTTGGATTCGGTGCTTCCTGAATGCAGCCAAGTTTCCGTCACGTACGTAAGGTCCCAAGCATTTGACGCTTGAGGTAGCCGCAGTTCTGCTCGGTAGACCTTGTGCCTTGGTGTACGTGCAGAAAAGTTCCTCTGTTCTTAGCAAGTTATGGGATGTGCGTTTTGCGGATGGTGTTGTGCCGACCGGTGAAAGAACATCAAATAATGGTTTTTGTGTGGGTCAATAACGAACACATCTGTGTCAGATCCAGAGATTCCACCATTACCTCTTTGCTCCTCTCTTTATTTGTAGTGCATGATGCGTGTTTACCAGTTTAACTGACTAGCTGAGCGAAGTTATCCGAACTGTTATCTAGTGGTGGCCCGACTAAGTGACTTCTTTGGAATGTTTGCTTAGGGGAAGCTGCTTTGATCTGGAGCTCGAATGGAAGACTGCCCTGGCCGGCAAACTAGCTCTCTACAACTTTGGTCGAAATATTTCTGGACTGAAGCCCCACTTTCGCAATCCTCTGACCATTTCCTTCGTAATTTGGTGATCTGCGTAGCCTCAAGATTGATTGCGTTACGATATTTTCCAGGGTCAGGGTCTCGCGGATGTAGCACCACTGCACATGGTCGCAGGCGGTCGCTTCGTGCTCATCATGACCTCCAGGTTAGGGAACACCGTGTACTAGGATGCTCCTTTCGGTGTTCTTCCAAATCACGCTTCACCAGTTTGCGCCCGCTCTACGGAATATGTAAATGTACCATGAGTTATTTCTACAAAGTTAATGGAAAGGTTTGTGTCGCTCGGTTAAAAATGTTACTGCCCAGTGCACATAAGTGTGGTCCTTGAGGTACTCAGCCCAAATTAGCATCAAGGGAAGAGGGACCGATATGCGTTTATACGATTAGCATGGCTCTCCTTAACAGTTCGATTGGGTTTTGAAAGTAAGCAGACCATAGTCTAGCGTTTTGTTGAGGGCGCTGAGTACTTATTACCTAACTCTTTTTCCCGCATGTGAATCACATCCTGTGTTACAGCTGTCCTGTACTCGTTCTCCTGTCTTCAGGGTCCACCACTTTTCGTATTGTTTTACGAACTGGACACAGTTGCTTGCTTATTTGGACCATGTCAAATGAAAAAAGTCATCCGAGGAAGTCGTCGGAGCGGAGGAAGCACTTGGGCAAATCGAAAATGTTTCCCACTCAATGGTTTGGTTTCTTGCTCTGGGAAGTATGCTAGTACAAAGAGTAGGCGGTGCGTGGGTACTCACAGTGCTGTTGCTTCGTTAATGTTGACGAAAGTTAAGATGGAACATGTGGCATTGAAATTGAAATTGGCCAATTTGCGTGCAGAGTCAAATGCTGTCCTGGAGGCCACTGATGTTAGTACTCGACTGCTAATTCACATAATGAACAGCTGGAGCGGTTTGCAAGAGATTGTCGCAGGGACATTGCACGGGAAACTAGCCTTAGGTAATCTCCAAATAGTTAGCGAGAAGTTTAAGATCGGACAGTAGGCCTACCGAGAGTAGAGTCGGAGTACTGTCTTTGAAACCCGGGCCAGATTTTTGAACAATTCTGAGTGTTTTGTTATAGGCCTAGTAAGAGATAGTGGTCGGAGGGTGCTTTATTTAAGTTAGTAATGCCAAATTTAAGGAACTCAACTTCGACTGCATGATGTTACCACCAGAAGGGGCTTGCGACAAGGCTACAGAAATCCTCCATGCTTTATCCCGTCAGAGCTATGTTGTTGCTAGATCCTTGAATTAGGATCTGCTACTCGGTTTGCAACCCCTTGTCCGCGACCATTACTCTCTGTCCTGGATGTTCAGCAAAATAGAGAAACGCTACATCGAATTGTCCCAAATGAGCTTCACTGCGGATCTAGACTCCGCAGTCATCATCGTACGAATGGTCCGTGCCTTACCCATCAGCCTCCAGTTGAGATGGGCAATAGTGGACATTACATTGAAAACAGGGCAGCTAAGTCACCTTCATAGATTTGTCGAAGTGTGCAACTTTAAAGGCTTACAAAAGGCGTAGCAGATACGAAGTAATCACGGAGTTGCCGGAGGTCAGGCATTCTAGCGCCCGATATCAGTCATTTTCTCTTGGTCAGAAGAAACAACATTGATATTAACCATTGCACGTCATCAAGAGTGAAACCGAAATTCTTCTCTTTGGCCCATGGCAGCCAACGACACATTACGTCGTAGGATTTTAGCTACTAGAGCGATCGCTGTCAGGGAAATAACGGTGTAAATTAGAGAATGTTATTTGTGTCTCAACGCAGATCACATTACTGCCTCCACATTTCGGATTAAAGAGACTAGCTGGGCCATATAGGCCGACGTCATTCATCATTACACCTAGAGCGGAAGGTCATTTTATAGGTCATTTAATAGTACCGTTCTTGACTTTCGGCCTTGTTTTAGTTTCACGCGGGAGTATTAGGAGTTGCCCAAGTTCCAAGCGAATCTGTAGTCTACCCAGTTCGTTAAACCACGACTAGCACACCGAAAGTTTAATGCTGTTACATAGACTTGTTGGGTGGCACCTAGGATACTAGTCAGTAATCAATGACACGTAGGAGACATGTTAAATATGTGATGGTATAGAAATTGGAGGTGATTGAACTCAAAGTACATTATGCAGGCTACAAAATAAGAAGCGAACCAACTAGAGCGAGAAACGGTGCAGCAACATACTCACCAAAGCAATTTGTATTACTGGAAGTGCCGTGAGCAAAACAAGTGAACGTTTTGAAGGTTGAAACAATGGTAAAGTCTACTGTTGCAATAGAGTGAAAGAGCATGTTTTCCGGTACGTTACAAGGCCATTAGAATGATGATGGGTGGAAATCTTCGATGGAGCTGTAAGTGGGGTAAAACGGGAGGTGAAGATGTTTGTGAATAGTTGCCTGGGCTGGAACACGGGCTTCCAAGATGGGGAGTGTAGCAGTTCTCTGGGTCCAGGCTTTTGTTATTATTTATAATGGCCGTGTGGACCAAACCGCATTACCGGTGGGCCGTCGGGGCGGACTAGTCGGACTGCAAAAATACTTGCTATTTTATAAAAATGGCCGACAGGACATTCCCTGCGCAGCAGACCAGACGGTGCACTTGGGAGGTACCACTCCCCTACCGCACTCCAGTCCACGGTCCTCGTCTCACGAGGAAACCCGGATGTCCTCGTCCCACGAAGAAATCGGGCATCCTCGTCGACAAGACTAGCAGGTATTTGTGTACCAATCCGTTCTTGGCCGTCCGCAGTGGAGGACGTTTGATTGTTCCTTGGGTCAAGAAGGGGGCGTTGGGCCGGATAGGGAGTCACTCAGGGGTCGCGTTGAGCCGGTTGGCGAGTCACTTGAAGACTGCCTTGATGGTTCCGATGGTTGAGTTCCTGGAAGATAGAACTCAGATTGGTAGGCAAGGATCGGGGGTAGCTTGAAGTTGGAGGGAGAACAAGGCATGCATGATAAAAGCAAAGACAATTTTTAAGTTTTTAAAACGTATTGGGTATCTTTTGTAGATTTTGCAAGACGTTTGTGGGTGAGAGACAAGATTACCACCAAAAACGAAAAGCGCGTGTTAATAGAAATAACAAACGTATACAAAATCTGAGAAATGGACCGGAAGTTTGACCTGTCTACCGCGTTGGTCGGTTGCCTGAGACTGAGGCGAGGCAGGTTGAGAGTAAAGGGGAACAAAGGGCTTCGGGGTATCCAGTGCTTGTGAAGTTCTCGCAGGTGCGGGTTCTTGTGTGATAGCATCAGCAGGGGTTGTAATTAGTCCCTCAAAGAAAGCCACTTTGAGGCGGTCCGTTGCAGAACCCTGAAAGGACCAGTGCAGGGAGGCTGGAGAGGGCGTCGCACTGTGTCGGTGCGAAGGAAGACGTGAGTGCAGGTAGAGAGTCCGCTGTGCATTTGCGCAACTCTAGTCTGTTCACGAGGCGGAGTCGGGAGTAGTGAAAACATGCGTTGAGCTAAGGAGGACGCAAAGTTAAGCGGAGGCATACCCGACGATGCAGGAAGTGAAATGAATTCTCCAGGCAACTGTGGCCTTGTGTCTTAAATCAGCTCTGCTAATGCACATTGCAAATCAACTTTGATGCTGCTGCGAATGCCTAGGAGTGCGAGCGAAATATTTTCGCTCCAGCTAGGATAGGAGGAGACGCAGAGCGAAGCTTTTAGCTGTCTATGGAAGCGTTCAACTAACCCGTTGGCTGCTGGGTAATATGCTGTGGTATGAATGCGGCGACAGTCTAAAAGGTTGCGGAACGTATCGAATTTTGAAGATTCGAAAGGCTTTCCTCGGTCAGTTGTAATGGTGGATGGGCATCTGTAGTGCTAGACTCCTTGATGCCAGAAGGCCCGGATAACAGTCGCAACTGACTTCCGGACATCTGGTGAAGTGGTCGACACATGTAAGAATGTATACGAATCCCCGTGAATGTGGCAATGGATTTATTAGGTCTATGTGTACCTGCGAGAACTGAGAGTCCAACGCGGGAAATGAGCCAAGACGACTGCGGGTGTAACGATGTAGTTAGGAGCGTTGGCATCGAAGGCAGGCGCGAGCCCGGGTAGGAACATCTTTGTTTACGCGTGACTAAACAAATGTCTCGGTGCCCCGTTACACAGATGCACGGATAACGGGATCTGTCAGTGCACGGAGTGCGTCGAGAACCGTGCTTCCGAAGGAGACGGGCACGAGGGGTCTAGGAAAATCTGTGAAGGGGTCACAGAGAACGTTGCCTTCCGTGGTTTGGAGAGGAACAAGTTGCACATGCAGTGAGTTGAACTGCAATGCGCATTGTATGTCCTCATCTTGAGACAGAGCCGAAGCCATGACGGCAAGGTCGATAGTAGTCTAAGACTGAGAGTGAGGTTGACTCGCGAGAGAGTGTCGGTGACAGGATTGTCGACACCTGAGACATAAAGCATGTCAGCAGTGAACTGTGTGATAAACTTTAGATGTCTTGTTTTCTGGGGTGAGTATTAGTCGTAGACAGAGTTGAAGGCGAGGATAAAAGCTTGTGGTCAGTGTAGACCGTGAAAGCGCTGCCTTCGAGAGTGTGTCGGAAGTGAAGAATGGCCAGGTAGATAGTGGACGGTTCTCTGCCAAACCTGCTTTAACGGGATTCCGCTGGCTGCAGGCGCTTGGACAAGTACCCAAGTGGTTGCCATTGCCCACCAATATGTGTTGGAGGACGGCTCATACCTCGACGTCCGAGACATCAGTCGTGATAGAAACGGGGCAGTCGAGTTGGTATGAGCGAAGCGGGTTGTGTTGGGAATAGCATCCTTGAGCTCGGAGAAGGCTGACTGTGCTGTGTCCGGAAAAGTGAACTTATGTTTATTCCCCCTGAGTGGGTCAATCGGCAGTTGCATAAGCGGAACACAGCGCGAAACGAAGCGTCGACAGTAGTTGACCAAACCACGAAATTGACAGAAGTGCTTTAACGAAGTCGGAGCAGGGAACCCCTTGACTGCCTCGACCTTATCAGGAAGGACTTTAGCTACCAGACGATGAAACGAATGTACCTTGGAATCCTACCGTTGATCTGCCGAGTTCGCACTTAGTCGGGTTGACGGTGACACCGTGTTGGGGCAAGCGCTGAAAGTGAGTACGAAGGTGGTTGAGACGCCCTTGCTCCGATGAACTAGTCACTAAAATAGCATGGAGGTAGGACTAAGCGAAGTCCAGGTCAACAGGGACATCATGGATGAAGCGTCGGAAGGTTTGTGCGGCGCTGCACGAACCAAATGACATTCATTACAATTCAAACAAACGGAAAGGAGTAATAAGGACTATTTTAGGATGTCATGTTCTTCCACAGGTAACTGGCGATAGACGCGAACCAGATCGATCTTCGTGAAGAGCATCTTACCTGTGCGGCATGCGGTAAGGTCCTGCATGTGTGGGATGGGCCACCTGTCTGGGACGGTTAGACGAATGAATGCGTAGGAATTACCGCAAGGGTACCAGCCACCAGAATTCTTGCGGAGCAACTGCAGGAGCTAGGACCAAGTTCTGTTGGAAGGGCTGATTATTCCTTGTTCTATCCTGTGCTCAAACTCCGCCCCGCTGTCTTCAGTTTCTCAGGCAATACTCGGCATGGACGGCATGTGGCGGGTGGGTCATTAGGTAAAATGTGGCGCTTGACTTGGCATGCCGCGGGAAACGCTGCCTTCATTGACTGAACGAGCTTGGAATACTGGGAAACGAGATTTTCGTAGTCTGCAGAGGTCTGGGGAAAATTTTGACCTGCGTTGTAGATGCCATATCGATGCTGATGCCAAGTACATTTAGTTTTGTTGCAGTCTCGCCTATCACCTGTCATTTCGTATCTATCAATCGATCGAAATATCTGAGAAAGTCAATGCCGATGATGGCAAAGGCGGCTGCAGCGACAGTGAATACCCAGCTGAACGGGCGCCGAAGACCTAGGTCCAGGGTAAGCAACCGATGACCGTAGGTGGCTATTGGAGTGTCATTGGCGGCACTTAGGCTTGTCGCCAAAGAAAGAGTTGGCTCACCTAAAAAAGTGGGACGACGCTGACTTCCGCCCCGGTATCAACTAAGAACTGCTTCTAGGAATCATAATCCCTAATGTTGCTGAGAAGGTGGCTCCATCATGAGTGGCGTATATATCCAACACGCATACTATTATATGGCCAGCTATATGGTCAGTTATTATATGGTCAGCAGAGTGAGGGGAAGCGGCATGTGAGGAAACCGAAGCCGCATTATCAGGACATGTTCAAAGTTAGCGTCTCACGTTCTAATCTTGATTGCAGGTCATGGAAACCGAAAGCGTTTGATCGGCGTGCATGGTGCGATCTGATCACGAAGGCAGTTTCCGAGGTGAAAGAGAAAGCCCTCATGCATGCAGAGAAAAAGCGGTAAGTGCGGAATCTACTGGCGCCGATGGGTTGTACTCCATCGACATAGAGTGCATGGTGCTGTAGCACATGCGGTCGCGATGGCCTAAGTCAGGCAGGCCTAGTGAGCCACGAGCGAGACCAGTCGGGGCCCGCACCGAAACGCCGAAGATTCCAGCAGAGAACGTAGGCAGAACCGGCGCAGCGTTTGTAGCTTAGCTGCATTCGGTTTATTAAACGCGTGCCTTCATACGGAGCCCCTTTATTTCAGGTGGTGGATTTGTTATATTTGGTAAATATTTTTATCGCATACTAATGTCTACAAGAACGATTTTCCGTAAACCTACACTCATCTCTTAAACTAAATCGCCTGACCGATAATATTTCACCTTTGTACCACTCTCTTTAAACGTACGTCTGCAATTCTGGGACTTTTCGCGGATTTGTCCGTAATCAATTTAGTTTATTTGCTCATTTATTGAAGAGTTCGTTCACCGTATCTGTACGCATTATTCGAGTTATTTTATTTGACTTCATCCTTTCAAGTGATTGGCTTTAGTTTGATATCCCAGGTGTGCCTGCGCTTGATATGCATGTTGACAAGGTGCCTACGCGTCTATTACCCACTACGCGTCTATACTGGCTCCGGGAGACAGTTGGGCATTGCTGGAGGGGATGTGACGCAAGTTCCTCGGGGCCCAGCTAGGATGGAAAAGTGGTTCCATGCAGTCAGTGTGGAGTGGACTACGGTCCAGCCACCGCCATGTGTGCGATTGATTCCTAAATCCAGTGTGCTTGAGCTTGAGTGTGAACGAGTGTGGGTTGGCTCCGTTGAAGAAACCTGGCTCCCATCCACATGCCTCCCGGTCTTATTCATTGGAGTTTACGCTGCGTATGGGTTGTGTGGATGGAGCTGTGAGTGGTGCAGCATAAGTCATCCATGGTCCCTCTGTAGGCGCAGGCATACTGTGACTGGCCACAGTGACAGGCAAATCCGAAACCGGATGTCGCCAACCAGATTATATATATATATATATATATATATATATATATATATATATATATATATATATATATATATATATATATATATATATATATATATATATATATATATATATATATATATATATATATATATATATATATATATATATATATATATATATATATATATATATATATATATATACAAAAGGTGGGAGAGCCTATGGTGCGCTGTGGCTGGTGGTGGCTTGATCCTGACAGATGGTCTACCCACTGCTACTGTTGTGCTATTGGCTCGTGTCCTGGACGCCCCCTCGTGGTGACCACTAGGTAAGAGTGGGGATAAGCCCTTCATCCTGCTAAGATAAAGGACACCAATCCGCATGAGTCAGTGAACTGACCGTGTGCTAGACCCGCTGCCTTTCGAGTGTACATTTAATCGAAGGCTTTGTCTGAGGACCCAAATCGTCCTCCTGTCAAATGTGAGCGCCCTGCCAGTATTCTAATGCATCCTCTTCGGAGGTTAGGAAGTGGTCGATGTCCCCCCCCCTTCCACTAAAACCTGGCCATAAGAGACTACAGATCTACGGGCTATAAGCTCACAGCTCGATTGGCGTAGAGCACGAGCGCCAGGCATTATCTCTGATAGTTGTAGGGCACCTCCGGGTGTTCAATATTTTGCTACTGCCCTCCTCAAGCCAGGCAGCCCTTGGTCAAATTGGTGCAAACCGGCCCAAACCCATCTGGGTTTGGCCGTGGTCGCAGATGTACCCTACTACGATCGAAAAACACATACACATTGTTGTAGGACGTCAAAGGCTGCGTGTGACGGCCGTCAAGCAGATCCCTATCAGTTTCTGTAATCACATTCCGAAGATAGATCTGCTCCCCACTGCCTTGTGGGTAAGCCTATTGCGGCAAAGACTCCGGGTGGAGTCCCTCACGCAAACCTCCGATTGCCCACCAATGCAATCGCATGCCTGCTCGCAAAGCACTCATCATCGGGTGCTGGAACATATGCACACTACTGGACCGGAACTCGAGTGAGCGCCCTGAACGACGCACTACACTCGTCGCGATGCAGCTGGCGCGCTACAACATCGATACTGTGGTGCTCAGTGAAACCTGGCTCGCTGAGCAAGGTAAGTTGCATGAAGCATTTGCTGGCTACACATTCTACTGGGTGGGCAACGCAGCCTCAGCACCACGTGAACATGGGGTAGGATTTGCAATATCCGATCGCCTCTATGGTCTGCTGGTGGGTGAACCAACAGGCATCAGCGCGACTGATGACTGTTCGTCTTCGACTCGGAAGAGATAAATTTGCCACCTTTATAAGCACGTACGGTCTGACATGTGTTATCCTGATGACACGCGTGATCAATTCTACATTCAGCTATCCTCTGCGATACGGTCTGTGCTGAGGAGCGACCGACTATTTCTGCTGGATGATTTTAACGCGTGCGTTGGACGTGATGTATCGGTTTGGACAGATGTTATCGGTGCGCATGGCATTGGTTCAGCGAATGCGAACGGTGACAGGCTGCTCTCACTGTGTGTCACTCACGGCCTGCCGCTCACGAACACTCGGTTTGCACTGAGTGCCAGTGATATAGCAACTTGGACGCATCCACGGAGTGGTCACGCTCACTTGCTCGAATATGTCATCGTACGTCAGCGTGGTATGCGTGAAGTACGCATGACACGTGTACTGCGTGGAGCTGAGTGTGGCACTGGTCACAAATTGGTGCGGACCAAACTGTACATATATTTTCGTAAATCGATGTATTGCACTCCCGCCGTGAATCGGCGTAAATTTAACATTCGCTCTCTCGGTACTTCTGAGAAACGTATTGAGCTGGAGAAGGTGATGGCTGCACAAGTGTGTGATGTGGACGGCGTAGTCACAGTGGGCGACCTATGGCACCACATTCGCGACCAGGTGACGGATGATGCCGAGGAGATCATCGGGTGCACAAACTGTAAGCAGCCTGATTGGTTTGATGAGAGCCATGCGACCATTGGCGCATGGGTGCCGGAGAAGAACGTAGCATTTACCGCACATGTCGCAGACCCCAGTGACTTAGGGGATAAGAGTCAGTTTTGCGAAAATCGACGGCGACTGACCTGAGAGCTTCGTCGCATTAAAGATGTATGGTGGACGGAGAAGACGATGCAGCTTCAATGCTACGCCGAACGTCGCCAACCCAAGGAATTATTTGACTCCTTGAGGGCGGTGTATGGACCGAGATTGGTGCCGCTGAGGACGCTGTTCAATGGCAGTTCAGGCGCTACCTGCACACAGGCTGTATAAATAATATAGATCTGGCAAGTACACTTTGACTGTCACTTGAACAACTGTTCAGAGATCAATTGACCTACTTTGAACGACCCCAAGCAGCACAATGTGAAGGCGAGTCTGACGGACACGCCGACACTGGATGAGACGCAGAGAGCACTTGCTCAGCTGCGCAACGGCAAGTATGTAGGTGCCGACAGGATCCTGATTGAAGTATCGAAACACGGCGGACCCGCGTTGTTGACTGCACTGCACCACTTGGTGCAATACGTGTGGATTGAGGAGGAGGTGCCTGCTGTGCCGAAGGACGCCATTCTGCTACCACTGTAAAAGGGCAGAGGGATCAAGCAATGTTGCACGAATTATGGTGACATCAACTTGCTGAGTTGTGTGGACGAGTTGATTTCCCGAATCCTGCACAACCGGCTCGTCAGGAACGTGGCAGAATAGCAGTGTGGATTCAGTTCAAGTCGCAGCACTATAGATATGGTGTTTGCGGCTCGTCAGTTGCAGGAAAAATGCAGAGAATGACACCGGCTATTGTACTCACTTTTTGTTGATTTCACCAAGGCATTTGATACGGTGAACCGCGAGGCACTGTGGCTGGTGTTAGGTAAGTTTGATTGCCCGCGTAATTTTGTAAGTTTAATTGAATATCTGCACAGTGGTATGCGAGCGAGGGTGCAGCTGAGTGGAGAGATCTCGGATGACTTTGCAGTTGTCTCTGGTGTGAAGCAAGGATTTGTCTTGGCTCATGCCCTGTTTAAAATATATCTTCATTCAATGATGTCTTGTATTTTTGATGCGGCTTGTGCTTACGGTGTTCGTGTGAAGCACCGTATTGATGCTGGGTTGCTGAACATCCGTCGTTTCGATGCGAGAACCCTCATCTGTGAGACAACTATCCGTATGTTGCTGTTTGCTGACGACTGTGCGTTGTTTGCACACAGCGCGGATGAGTTGCAGCACACGAATAGTGCTCCGGCTTTGACAGCGGTCAAATGCGGGCATACCATCAGCCCAAGCAAAACTATCTGTCTCTTTCAGCCTTCACTGGAAGTGCAATCTTCAATATTGCCGCGAATCAGCATTGGTGATGGATTGGTGGAAACCACCTCCCGCTTCTGCTACATTGGGAGTGCTGTTTCTACTGACCAGCAGACACACAGGGAGCTGCGCATCTGGGTATTGAAGACAACGGTTGCATTCGGGAAGCTAGAGTATCGAGTATGGAATAAGCATCAGCTTACCATTGGCACAAAGCTGATGGTGTACAAATCCATGGTGCTGTCCGTTCTTCTATACGGCAGTGAAACGTGGATGATGTACCGGCGGGATGTGCGATATCTCGAGCGGTTCCACCAACAGTGTCTGAGACGGATGCTGCGCATCACTTGGGGCGACAGAGTTGCAGACACGGAGGTGTTGCGTCAAAGTGGAATGTATGCAGTGGACTGCATACCTTTGCTGGGACACCTGAGGGGACTCCGCCGTGTGGGCCGTATGGATTCGACATGGATACCGAAACCATTATTATATGGTCAGCTGAGTATTGTGAAGCAACATGTTAAGTAACCGAAGTTACGTTACCAGGACATGATTAAAGTGAGTCTCTCACGTTCTACTCTTGATTGCAAGTCATGGGAATGTAAGGCGGTTGATCGGCGTGCATGGTGCGATCTGATCACGAAGGCAGTTTTCGAGGTGCAAGAGGAAGCCCTCATGCATGCAGAGAAGAAGCGGCAAGTGGGGAAATGGCAAGCACCGATGGGCTGTACTCCATCGGTATCGTGCGCATGGGGCTGCAGCACATGTGGTCGCGAGTGCCTCAGTCAGGCAGACCTAGCCAGCCATGAGCCGGGCCACTCGGGACCACCACCGAAGCGACGACGGCTCCTGCAGAGAACGTAGGCAGAACCGGCGCAGCTTTTGTAGGTACGATGCATTCGATTTACCAACCGCGTGCTTGCATGCTAAGTCTCTTTACTTCAAGTGGTTTGTTTGCATCTTGGTCCTAATGCTATTCGTTCTTAAAATAATCTCTACCTGTACTCTCTTCTATAAACTTGTACATGTCGCTTAAGCCAATTGTAGTTAATTTACATACATTTTCGCGTTTGTGGCACTTCCCTAAAATATAGTTTCTGACCTCTTGAAATTATCGCGAGTTGGTTCTTAATCAATTTATTTTATACGCCTATTTAGTGAAGAGTTATGCCACCACATCTGTATGCATTACCCGATTTATTTTAGTTCAGCATGTCGTTTAAAGTGAATGGCTGTTGCTTGATATCCCCGGTGTGGCTGCGCTTGATATGCATGTTGACAAGGTGCCTACGCGTCTATTACCCACTACCTCATTCATACTGGCTCCAGGAGACAGTTGGTCATTGCTGAAAGGAGACGGGTGCACAGTTCTTGTGGTCGTCCTAGGCTCAAAGAGCGGTTCCATGCACTCAGTGTGGAGCGGACTACGGTCCAGCCACCACCTTGTGTGCGCTTGATTCCCCAAATACAGCGTGCTTGTGTTTGTCTGTGAAGGACTGTGGGCCGGCTCCGTTGATGAAACGTGGCTCGCATCCACATGCCTCCTGGTCTTATTCCTTCGGGTTTACACTGGATATGGGGTGTGTGGATGGGGCTGTAGGTGGTGTAGCGTAAGCCACCCATGGTCCCTCTGTAAGCGCAGGCGTCCTGTGGCTGACCACAGTGACAGGCAAATCCGAAACCGGATGCTGCCAACCATATATATATATATATATATATATATATATATATATGCGGTTGGCGACGTCACAGTTGTTCGTATCCCCCACTTTACTTAGCGCAGTCAGGCCGCACTCATTCTAAGCAGATTAACTTCCCGTAAGCCGTGGGCACATTTTTAAGGTATTATGTTCTCCAGATATTAATTTGTGTTACCTACGTTGTTTTAGCTTGTGAAATATTCGTATCCAGACGCGCCACTCTGTTGTTTTTAATACTAGTCACTACTGTTAAACTGCGAGCACTAAAGAGTTCTCCGCGCTGTTTGATGATCCTTTAGTTACTCCTGCAGAAGCACTTCAAAGGAACCTACGACTCATTTTGCGACTTTCGGTTGCAATAACCCATCGGCGACAAAGTCCTGGACCTCCACCCACTACAAGCCAAGTTGAAACGCCCAACACAACTGGATCCATTCTGTGTGGGTAAAGCAGGCTAACCCCGTGTACATGTGCCCTTGACGTGACACGCTCCTCTACGGTAACCGGCGCCGACCGTTTGACTGGTATAAAGAACATGAGGTGCACTTACCATCTATCTCCCTTGACCGGACAACTGCAGATTTCGAATACAAAAACGGCCGTCAGTGAACATGATTCAATTTGACGGCAAGCATGGTCAGCCAACATGTGCACAAGGAGTCAGAAGTGGTATCTCTTTCTCAACCTGCAGCTTTGCGATCTATTCCAGGTGTGGTGGTGTAAGTCAACTAGGATTTAAGAGACAAAGCAATCTGATTGATGCGACCTGGTTTGCCTAATATGCCGCGCAATTCTAACGGTCATTGTTATAAAGGCGCGCATGACAAAGTGATGTTTGCCGACTGCAACCGTCCAGCAGATGACCAGCTTCAGAGTTTTGCCAGTTGAATCGAACAAGACCGATCTCGTTCTACAGCAAAACCCACAGATCTCTCTCCCTAAGTCGTATGGTAAACTTGTCGCTAAACGCCAAAACGTGTCTACACTATATACCTCGACTCTTACTTACCCTCTAAGTGGGTAACTCACGTTTGACGTGCATGTTTTAACACATCCCAGGAGGATATACCTGACTAGCCGGTCACAACAGCGACAGTCCAGAGCTGGACAATATAAGTAAATGCCAGAGGTGATAATTGTATGTACATTTTCTGGGCGATGCGACGCAGTTCTTACGCTACTCTTTAGCGTCTTCCAAACCATCCAAGCTGTTAGTGACAACACTCAAGCAGACAACCTCTAGACAGAAACATAATGCGTTAGCTATCGTGTGCACTGACGTTCCAGAGTCCAGATCTGGAACAACAACGGGCAAGTTGGCAGAGGTGGTATGCAGTGGGATCCCATCGTCGATGCGATTGGTATTCAGGTTGAGCCCATTATGCTGTGACTAGTAGCCCGTCACACAACCTCAGTCACTACGGTAAATCTCGGTTTATTCGTGTAAAATTGAATTCAACTGAGTGAGTGGAGGTCAACTTAGTGTTTAATTTTAAACTGAACGTTCGGTGGTTGGCCGCCGACCGCTTTTACGGAGATCTTTGGAACTTAAATTGCGATCAGTGTACATGGTAGCGCGAAGCGTTCCAGCTCGTGCGTGTCTCTGTTCTGTCAAGTGCCACGAGTGCTATTATGTCTATCACTCTGCGAAACAGTGTGACCAAGCTTCCCTGAGATTGCAGGTTCCAACGAAGTGCTGCTCACTTCTAACAACTAAGACACTATCCTGGATGTATAATAACACTCAAGGCCATCGTGGTAAGTGGTCCGAAGGTAGAGAACGCCAGGAACCACAGCCGTGGACTTCATTATGATTGCGGAGACCGAATTAAACTATGAGGGTGTATCAATGGTTAACCCAAAACTTACTGCATTGCAACGTCAGTAAATGCAAAATGCTTTCCATCAGACATTAGAACAGCTACTCATACCGGCTCGGAGCGAATTTACTACAGCAAGCTACTCTCGAAAGTGACTTGGTTCCTGATTCAAGATGACTTGCGTTGCTCCAGGCAATCCGAAAATGCCTCGAAGACTGGATACCAACACGTCGAACAGTTGCAACAGACGTTTGGACAAATAAACAGCTCCATATTTCGACAAATGCTCAGTGGATATCTTCGCCCCCATGTCTAATACGTAATTCAAGCCTGGCATTCATGACTGAAACACGACCTTAATGTACTGGAGCAGCCACAATGTCGGGCATCTAAGAACGTAATTGGAATGCGCAATCTTCCATAGCAGGAGAAGCTGCAACGATTGGGGGCATTCATTGGAAGCTATCGCAGACTACGAGGCGACATGACTATAGCATACTTGATTCTGAGAGACCCACATCATGTGTACCGCTTTTTACTAAGACTCAGCACCAATACAACCTTGAGAGCTCACATATTGAAACTCGCTGCATAGTATAGCAGCCTGGAATTCCGCAGAGAAATTGTTTTTCCATCCGTATTTGTCACCCGTGGAATGCTCTCCCAGAATCGGTCGACTCAGCACCGACACTAAAAGTATTTAAAGGGCGCTTGGATGATGCATTCATCTACTTACCCTTTGTCACTTAGCACTACGTCTCCATCTTATACCTGGACTTTACCGTGGAAGTATTTGAAGTTAACTGCTGGTGCTGTGAATTTAGGCGGAATGCAGGACTACGGCGGAGCAAACGATATTCTTTTCATATTGAAAGTACTAACTGTTCGACTGTCATTATTATCATTATTGTTTTATCGATATCCTCACCAACTATCCAACGGGATTTGAAAGTAACGCTTCTCAACCCGTATAAATTATTTGTTCATTGTTCATTGAACCGGGAATAGCGGCAACCAATAGCGTAAATTCAAAGCTTGTTTACTTTAGCTTAGTTTCAGCTACCCTCTGTACAACCACGTGACATCTCCCACCAGATTGCGAAATATTAAGAGGCCGTTGATAATTTATCCTGCGCTCACCAACGAAGAACTCTTGATCGACGAATTAGTTAAAAGCGCATCATTAGGTTTCAGTGATTAAGTTACTAAAGTACTTGCCTAAGTATGCTATACAGAATATCTTGAAGAAGAGTACAATATAATGTATACGACCAAGCACTACGAAGTGTTATGCGCGCTTGTCAAGAAGGTTTCTTGGTCCATTTTACCTGAAAACCCTCCGGAAATCGCATAGGAAACCTCTACACGGACATTTAGCACACGAGTAGCGCACGGGACGGAACAGAAATCCTTCCAGTGCTTAAGGAAAAACTAGGCATTTCTGGAGCAGAAAACGTAAATGCAGCTGTTTGAGGGACTTACCATGGTGAGCTCACAGGATTCCGCAGATCGCGACACATGCACTAAATACGTCGTTCAGCGAAACTTTTGCGTGCAATTGATCTGCGAGAACAAGGGGACGTATCGGCAGAAGTTAACGAAACGATTCTGTATGAACCACAAGCTCTTATCCAGAATGTTAATGACTTTGCTAAGATGTAGCGCGGAATTCCAACACTGGGCACGACTGTTAGATGCACGCGGTCAGCAATAGAAGCAACCCATTTCTTACGGTTCCATTACTCACATACGTTCCAGAGAGCAGCAAGCTCAAAGATTATCTTTGTTTCTAATATCCAACTGTCAGCTTTATCCATTTTCAATTTTACTGCAGCAGCTGGGTTAACATAACTGTTGTCACTGCGCATCCCCCGTTCCACTGGTATTGATAACATTCGACCGAAGGCACTACAGGCAGTATCCAGTGATTTAGCGGAACCAGTGGCTATATGGTATCAGCGCTGTCTAGAGGGGAACCCAATTTCAACAATATGGAAGCGAAGGGTCATCACTCCTATTTATACGGGAGGTAGCTGCACTGACCCAAAATATTACCGTCCGATACCGCTACTCCCTGTGCTATCTAAGGTTATTGTGTCTATCATCGCTGATGCACTCATGCAGTAGCTGGAAAATCACATGATAGCACCAGAGCAACATGGCTTCCGACAAAACCGCCCATGCACTGCGAACCTGTTAATTGCACGCAACAGCTGGAGTGAAACAGTGGATGGAGGAGCAGGTGTAGTTGTCATCTGCCTGGACTTCTTAAAAGCCTTTTATCGATCAGACAACCGAATTCCCCTCCATAAAGACTAGTACAGTGGCATTGGTGATCCGATCCTGCATTGGCTAGATGATTTCTTGCATGAAATTTGCTTAAAGGTGTGAGTACGAGAATTTCTATTCGACGCAGTTGCGGTGGAGTGAGCTGTACCTCAAAGTTCGGTTCTAGGGCCACGTCAACGTCGATATTGACGAAGTCATAGAGATTGCCTTTACAAGACACGAATTAGAAGGTGTGGATCTGCTCCTAGGAGAACGGCTTCTTGACTTAGAGTATGCAGACGATATTGCCCTCATCTGTGACAGCTCCCAGACGTGCCAAGCTACACTGGACACATGAGCACTGGCTGTGCGTCAGTTCGAGGTTAGCTTTGCACCAGCGAAATTCAAAGCGTTCCTCCAAGAGTGGTCTGGACCGCCTCCTGCTTGACCCTTGATAGTGATCGGCTTAAGTTGTACGAAAATTCAACTACTGGGGAGGTTGTATCAGCGCCCTTGGTATTGAAGATGAGATCACGCACCGGATAGCAAAAGCCCGAGGCCCTTTTGCTAGTCTTTGCCATTTATGGCGCCGGCGCGACATCCCTTGCCCTGAAGGGTAGAGTGAACAATGCAGCGGTACGTTTGACCTTACTGTACGGTTGTGAAACAAGTCCCCTTAGACTAGCGGATATAAAGAGGCTAGTTACATTTGACCGCCGGTGCCTTCACAGTTTGGCTCACATCTGGTGGGAACACCGCGTGAGCAACGAGCGTGTTCGACGCCTTGTTTATGGCACAGGAAAAGGAACTGAACCGCTCAGCACCGTTATTTCACGCACCAGGCTCCGATGGCTCGGCACGTTTTACGCATGCCAGCCCACCCACTCGCGCGACGTGCGTTGTTTGCGCGCTGGGGGCGTGGATGGAAGAAGAGGAGGGGTGGCCAAGCGATGACTTGGTCGAGAGGAATGAAGGCCCTCAGTTCGAAGCTGGCATCGGTTGCAGCGTCTCGGTTTCCTGTTTGGGGTTCGAAAGACGATAAACACGTTCGGCTTGATACACTTGTTGATATGGCTAGAAGCCGACCACAGTGGCGTTCTTGCTGTGAGTTTCTTTGTCCCACCCGATCCCTCTTAGCCTCCCCCTCCAACCACGATCTCATTATTTAGCCTTTTATAATTTTGTATAGTAAATTATTCTTTCTGCTGCCTACTAGTCGGCAGGTAGCTTACCGGAACGATGCCCATCCGTTATCGGTAGCTCAGCTGGCTTGCACCTGTTGCATTTTATTCCCCTTTTTCTTTTAGGTACTGCGACACAGTAGTTGAGGTGTTTCCCACCTCTAGCTAACGTGTATACTGTGTGTGTAAGCGCCAAGTCTATGCTTGGTTTTCATAAACGATCTAGCGAGGGTAATAAGTTCCGTTTTCCTATTCTTCACTGATAACATCAAACGGTGGTGAGCGATCAGGGAACCGAACGAGCACGAAGTTTTCCAGCGCGACCTCAGCACGATTTCGAACGGGTCAATTCAAAATACTTTACCATTCAATGTTGTTCAATTACTGCATGGGCATTATTACCTGTATTGGCTTGTGTCACAAATATTGTAGAAAACTTCCCGTAAACACGACTTTGGTGTGCTCATTCAGTGACCTCAATTGTTAAAACAGTTTGAGGCAACTGCGTAAAGAGGCAACCACCACGTCGGTTTACAATGTATGACATTCGGGAGTTTTGACTCATCCCTCTTCTTGATGATACACAACTCCTACGTGCGCCTTCACTTTGAATAGGCCATCCAAGTTTGGTAACCTTGCTGGAAGCTAGAGAAACTACAACGCAGGGCTGCAAAGAATGTCAAGTGTCTACGAGATCTTTCCTAATCTGCAAAGGCTGAAGTCACTGGGAGTTTTCAGTGGCCGCTAACAAAGGCTGCGCGCCGCTCTCATGTTAGTCTACCAAATAGTGGCTGACTCTAATCACGTGTGCCATCACTTGCTGGAACTCAGACATAACACTTATCGTAGAGGTAACTCTCTGAAATTGAGTGTAGAGTATAGCTGTCTGGAATGCCGGCGGAATTATTTTTCTCTTCACGTTTGCGCACCTTGGAACAATTTCCCGAACACAGTAGTTTTCTCTCCACTTTGGAAATTTTCAAAAAATGTGTGGATTTGGCCATTAACTCCCATCACTTTGTTGCCTAAACTGTGCAACTTTGGAATATATATTAATTTTGCATGCAGGCTGGCTGTATAAATCACAAAACCTGAGGAAGCGGAGCTGTACGCTATCAGATACCTCCCCAGGTTGGGGCCTGGGAAATGCCTTCCTTGTGAAGGTAACAAGGAATAAGTCTCGTTTCCTTTGCGAGCGAGATGAATAAGCAGTCGTGGACAATCAGCGGCATCGTCTCAGAGCGTTGGGTTCCGGACTGGTCACCTGGTTCTCCATCGAATGCCATATGAACTCGTACGGCGCTGTTTCAAAGCCAATGTGACCGGCTATAGGGTCACTGACCACTCACTTCCGGTCACAGAAGTGAGTAACTAACGCTGGGCGGATGAACATCCTTGCTAACCACCGGCTTTTCTGTGGACTACTTCTGAACACGAAAAAGGCGAATAAGTCACCCGGTTGTCAAAGGTCTCCGTATTCGCCACGCTGCCTTGCAGATCAGTTCCTATTGACCAAGGCTCTGGGTGAGGTCCCTTAAGTCAACGCCGTCGGACTGGGCAACCGGAAAGACATCTGCTCACATAACGCATGAAGCTTCTAAACCCTTCAAACACTTCCGCTAACTAGCAGTTTTTCCCATTCTCATCGTTGTTAACCACGTGTTGTAACACTTCCAATTGTATATTGATCAAATGTTCAGTAACATATATAATAATATCTTTGTTTTACTTTTCTCACGGAGTACATCAACTATAACATCCCCCCATGTTGTCGCTCGCATTCAATTCCCACTTATATTCTACTACTATTCAGCGGTGTATCTGTCCGATAATTGCTCAAACGGACAACTCACATGTCTTTTGCTATGGTAGTATTATCCCCTCCATCCTTCGAGACTTGTTAAGCAACTGGTATGTTCACGTGATATATCATTGTAAATTGTTCACAATACCACTGTGGACTCTAAACCACAATCTATTGTCCTACGAAATAAAGCAGCCAAACATTTTTCTAACATAGACAAAACCAGACAACCTCGGAATTCGTTAGCAAGTATATGTTCCTATGTGCATGAATCTGAGGCAAACTCCATCAAGCTCTATCTTAAGTAATAATGTTCCAAGCTAAAACGATCAGTAGAATGCGCCTCGTCCGTCATCCCAACTCAGTACACAGGTGAGCCGCGGTTACTCCAATCAACGCCCCAATCAAGGAAGCAGGTAGAGGCAGTTCTCTTATCACTCACATGTTTCCGTACGATTTAATGCACTGTTCGGAATTTTCCAGATGTTTCTTGAAGCGAACGTCAGAAATGTAAACTGAATCTGGATCACATCTACAAACACAAAGACTTAGAACCGATCCTCGTTTACGATGTCCCCGAGCTTCAGACTTCAATCGAGCTAGAGGCCAGAGCGCAAGACTGGATGAATGGCGCTTAATTCGTGCAATATTCGTACTCGAATAGGTGATAGCTAATTAGACATCAAACTTACCACTATCACCTAAGTACAAAGTAACTGGTCTCAAAGTGATGAATGCAACGTTACAATCCACACTAATGGTAGAAAAGACGATCGAAATGTGGCACAAAATGTGCAAAATTCCGCCAACCAAAAACGCATAAAGATGGACACCCGACCAGAAATAGATAAGATGACACTGAACTGGCAGTTCGTGTGTGCAACCCCGTCACCTTGCAGCTCAGAACCGAGAGAATGTCAACACACCCAGGCAGCAGAAGGAGGTCAAGGTTGTCATCCACTTGCTGACAATGCGTACTTTACACAACAACGCAGAATGGTCATATGGTCTGCGTCTGCAGTCCTACAAATAAACAACAGACAACCCGATCGCGCAAAGGTCTGCATGGACCATCATCCAAAATCAGCACACACAAACAAGCATTTAACCCAAAACTTCTCACCTGACTCTACCGTCACAAGGTCTACAAAACAAACTGACCGAAATTCGTATTCTTCTGGTTTCCACGTCTTGGCATATAGTCATGGTCACCGAAACATGGTTGAAAATCGTGGTCACCGATGCATGATTTCTCTTCGAAATGGGCTTCTTAGCAGAGTAGGTGTACTGCTCCTGGATTACTGATCTGACCTGCAAATCGATATCATCGACGATCCGGATACGTAAGTTGTCGATTCTCTGGTGCCGTCTGAAAAGTAGGTGCGGTGATGTGTGTTTACTGCTAATGGTTTACGGCCCTTTAATGTCCACCTTAAAAATGGTATGGTATGATATATTGCAGAGAAAATATAGCCAAAGCTTGACATGTCCCGCAGGAGGATTGGTTAGAAGTGAGCAAAATATGGGCAAAAATATCATTAAAATATAATGAGCAACCGCAAACTGCAAACTTGCCGAATACAGCGTTCCCGTCTCAGGAATTCACGCTTGGTTTTATGTACTATCCAAGGTTACCGTCTGTGGTTTCCGGGCAAAAATGGAGGTTGATTGGTTTGTTTTTGTGCTACTTGTATAGGTCGTTTGGATTACGTGATATCGTGTAGTATGGCCAGTGCACTGTCGACATGTGCTTCGAACACTGCTACCGGGGGGATGGCTGAAAAACAGCTTCTAAGCAGGTATTCATCGTGTGGCAAACACGCAGCGAGAGGAAGTTTCTTCGACACTCCAACCGACTGTATTGCTCTGCCAATTTGAAATGATGACCTCTCAATTGGTTGCTGTGAGTCAGCTTCAACAGGTAGTGGCACAGGTTAATATTATTGTTTAATATTTGGTTAGCCATGATTAGGTCACCACACGAAAGCGGATAACATCCGCTGAAAATGCTAACTAATCTGAGGCGCTGTTCGTGTGACAAGCGGCCCAGCCCCTTGGATATTTTTGGTTACCCTATGTTGTGGAATCTCCAAGGCCGTGAGATCCCGCTTTAGTCCCGGGTGCCAAGCTTGAATTGAATAGTTAACATGAGGGCGTATGTAAGCGGGAAGTATTTGGCGCAAGATAGACGGCTCGAATTGCCCAAAAGCTCTACGTAGAAGCCCACAATTTGGATCCCCTACTTCGCTGCCTTTTTGGACTGCTCAGAGTAGCCGAGATCTTCCTGGACTAACACACTGAGATCCTTTTGGAGAGAACAGTGTTGCAGATCCGGGTTCGTCAGCGTATATGCGTGAACCATTCGGTATCTTAAATAGAGCACTCGACATTTAGCCACATTGAAAAGAAGATTTTGGACCGACCATCCATAACTCTTGTCAAGGTAGTTCTGAAACTACGGTCTTCTGGAGCTCTGATCACGCGCCATACTTGGATATTATCGGCATAAACAGTTTGATGCAATTTAGCTCTCTAGATTTTTTATGTAGACCAAGAATAGACAAGGCCCAATACCGAACCATGTGGCACTCGGGATTCGACCTGAATTGGGTCTGATATGGATTCACGTACTCCTATCTCTAGACGCCTGTGAGAAAGAAAATTGAAGATCTATCCGAACAGGGGGTCTCCAATGCCACATCCTTAAGTTTTACGAGTAGGATACGATGACCCAACCGGTCGAATGCCTTAGAGAAATCAAGATAAGCCACACCAACTACTGCGTCAACGTCCATAGTGTCGGTCCAGGTGTCTCGTGGTAATAATAGATTGGTTGTGTACGACCGATTCTGGTGGAAACCGTGTTGCTGCTGAGCAATATAACCAAAGCCGCTCAGATAAGACATGAATGCGTCGGCAATAATAACCTCCATAACTTTTGTAAGAACCGGCAGTAGAGTCACTGGTCGATCATTAGCTGGGTCGAAACGACTACCCCGTTGGTAAATAAGGGTTATTATCCCATGTTTCCACATTGCAGAAACGTGCCGCTCGTCAAGGCAGTTCTGGAACAGTCGCACCAAAGGTTCAGCCAAAATATTACCCGCCAAAGCAAGCGTCTTTGGGCGGATGTCGTCAATTCCTCGACAGGCGTATGGATAGAACTTTTCTCATCACGATGTCTGGGGTACAATTTATATGAAAGGGTCCGAGTGTGGGCACCATTGATTCCAAAGATTCAGGGGCCCACGGGATGCAACAAAACGTTGGTGCATATCGTTGTTGCAAATTATTTGCCGCCACCTTAGCAGTCCGAGGGGGAAATCCACTTTTCACCTTGCAGAGTCTGTTCACGTGCTTGTACAGAAGCTCAGGATTTGAAGTAAATCGCTTAGCTAAAGTATGTTAATAAGCCAATTTCTCCTTACGCAATAATTGGGTACAGTGGTTGCGATGGACAACACACTATTCGGATTCGGATCGGTTTTGTAGGGATACTACGCTGCTTTGCACATCACCATACGTTTGCTTGTCTTACTCCGCATAAACGACTCCATGTTTCTCGAACTGATAGTCTTGGTTTCCGATGCCCCGTTAAGCAAGATGTTAAACCTACTGACCAAACGTTCCTAGGCAATGTGGGGTGATTCCTCGATTAGAAAACTCCAGTCGGTCGCTTCAACCAGACGAGTTAAGGCGTTGTAACTGGTTACGCTTCGCGTCGTTTGAATTCTGTGTTTTGGATATTCAGCATAGCAAGTTTACATGAAATACAAATTCGCATAATCATTGCGGCCTAGCGGAGTATCGATTATCACGATCATAATCATCTGCACTTCAATAGGAAAAACAGGGCCCAATATGGATGGCCCGTTATTTCCCCGGTATTTGGTAGGCAAAGTGCCGTGGCCATAAAGCAGAAAGACAGAGACAAAATCTTGCAGGTTTGCTCTGAATTGCTCTCCTTGTGTGGCTTGAGATTCTACAGCATTGTACAGGCATGTTAGCGGAGTGTACCAGACTATTAGCGTGGCACGTTTTCAAAATCGCATGCTGTACATCCAATTTAGAGAGGCTAAAAACGCTGCTTTGACGTCGTTTACACTCTCATTTGTCATGGGACGTTAGCCAATGGGACAACGGTTGGAAGCGCCGAGCATAACTGACAGAGAGTCCAGTGAAAGTGGCCGAGCACTATCTTATGTGCTGTCCTGATGCGTCTTTGAAGAAATCCCCGATGATTGCTCTCCAAACTGAAACCGTCCAGTGGACAACTTGTGGTACCTGTCTAAGGAGGGGATCCTAGCTACCACATGATCCGATGCTTACGCCGTAACCAGTGCGGACAGACATACTAACTACCACATGAAGCGGTCTATACGTATGGATCACTAGCCGCTAACTGGTGGTGGCTTATTTCATCGGCCTAACCATGGTTACGATGATGGCGTAGACAGACATTCTGATAACTGGTATTCCGCAGTTCCTTAGATCTGAGGGAGTCAGACAGGCCTGCATTTGCGGTTGGTCAGGCATGCGCCGTGGCTAGGACACTGCACACCCTAAGCTGAATCAGCAATGACACACTTTCGACCCGCCTAGTGGAGGCTTTAGGTGGCATGATACTTTGGAAGGAAAGTAAACCAATGCCATCACAGCCACCATCTTTACGCAAATAGCAAGGGTAAGCCTATGGAGTGGATTCGAACGATAAAGGAATGTGCTATGTAAATGGCAATGCCCAATATTTATATGTAACGTCGTGATGGTGCCTCGGTTTCTTTGATTTGCGGTGGGCTACTGGGCAGCTGAGATGTCTGTGTGCGGACGTGA
The DNA here is from genome assembly GCA_944474145.2 of Dicrocoelium dendriticum. Classification (NCBI taxonomy): domain Eukaryota; kingdom Metazoa; phylum Platyhelminthes; class Trematoda; order Plagiorchiida; family Dicrocoeliidae; genus Dicrocoelium; species Dicrocoelium dendriticum. The sequence goes on from OX104064.1 coordinate 22,979,210, forward strand.
ATCGGGCGTAGTCCGCATTAAACAAACAGGGCCGTACGCGCTACACTCGCCCGAGGTGAGAGAGAATTTTGAGTGCCTATGAGCAGGGGAAAGATTAGATAAATGTCACTACATTGATGAATGGGAAATTGAGCAGTTGCCGTAGTCAGATACGGATGTTAGATGTTGGAACTGAGAGGGCAACACGATGAGGCACGCCGCAGGTCCCTGACAGAAAGTATCATTTATGCTCTGATCAAGCGGGTATCGAAAGAAGCAACCGTTACCTTAGCAACTTTCCGTTTGGAGTTAAAGGCTAAATTCGACGTTGAAGCTAACTTCACCACAGTTTCTAGGTCCCTTGACGGTCGTCTTATCACACTACAGAAGTTGCACACGATCTCGGAATCCATGAACATTTTGGCAAACAAAATGCGACGGAGGCTGTTTGTTTTGCGGCTGCTACAGTTGCAGGCAGAAGGGAGACAGCCTGTCTGGATTAATGAGACCAATTTCAATCAGTTTTGTAGTTGCTCCAGGGCTACTTCACGGAGGGGAACTCGAGCACAGTGCACGGTGGCGAACACCCGGGGGCAAAATGTGCATGTTGTGAGTGCAATGACGAGCGAGGGACTGATAGCCCTTTCCGTTTTAAGAGGCTGCTTCAACAAGCGGAGATGCACGCAGTGGGTTCGGGAACTACTGGATTCCCAGGGAGCCGCTTTTATTGATCGGTGTGTTCCGATTTGTGACAACGCGCCGTGGCACACCGATGTGCAGGAGGTTTTCAAGGAGGAAGGGAATCGAGCAGGAATGCTACTACGACTAGCGCCGTATTCTCCTTCGCTAAATCCTATTGAAGGCGTGTGGAGGATTATGAAGATGTATATGAAGGACATCATGAGCAGGAGGTATGCGGAAATGCTTGGAGGAAATCCAGAAGGGGTCCGTTGCACTGGCGAGCGGCGCACACAATTTCTCGAGCGGGTGTTGCTTGAAGCGAAATGTTGCGTTACGCGGCACAATTCCGATCAGACGGTGAGACCGGTTGCGAAGAATTACGGACAGGTGATTCAGTTGAGCGATTTATAGATTGCAGCCGTTTAAATAAAACACTTATATAACGTTCCTCTTTTTATCGATAAACGGGAGGGGGTAAATTGCGTCATATGCTCTGCAATATATATATATATATATATATATATATATATATATGGTTGGCGGCATCCGGTTTCGGATTTGCCTGTCACTGTGGTCAGCCACAGGACGCCTGCGCCTACAGAGGGACGGTGGATGGCTTGCGCTACACCACCCACAGCTCCAACCACATACCCCATATCCAGTGTCAAAACCCGAAGGAATAAGACCGGGAGGCATGCGGATGGGAACCACGTTTCATCAACGGAGCCGGCCCACAGTCCTTCACAGACAAACACAAGCACGCTGTATTTGGGGAATCAAGCACACACAAGGCGGTGGCTGGACCGTAGTCCACTCCACACTGAGTGCATAGATCCTAACACGGCCACAAGGACCGTGCACCCTGTCCCCTCCAGCAACGACCAACTGTCTCCTGGAGCCAGTATGGACGAGGTAGTGGTTAATAGACAGGTAGGCACCTTGTAAACATACACATCAAGCGCAGCCTCACCGGGGATATCAAGCAACAGCCAATCACTTGAGAGAAAGATAACAAAGAAAATAAATCGAGCAATGCATAAGGAAAGGGTGACATATATGTTAAATAAATGAGCATCTGAAGTAAATTGTTTACAGAAGAATGCGAAATAAGTTCACGAGGACAGAAAGTATAATTTACGGAAATGCCACGAACGCAAAAATGTTTTCGAAAAGGATTAGAATTGGCTGAAGTGACGTGTGCAAGTTTATAGAAGAAAGTACGGGTAGACATGCGTATGAGAAAGCAAAGCATTGGGACAAAATTGAAAACCTACCACCTGAAATAAACAGACTTAGCACGCAAGCAAACGGTGACAAATCCTAACTTAGTGAGTATTTGCAATAAGTTGTTTACAAAAGAATACGTTTACAAAAGAATACGAGGTAAGTTCACGAGGTCAGGAGGTTTATTTTACGGAAATGCTACAAACACGAAAATGTTATCGAAATAACTTCAAGTGGCTTAAGCGACGTGTGCAAGTGTACAGAAAAGAGTATAACTAGGCATTTATATGGGAAAGGAAAGCATTAGGGCAAAATTGAAAACCCATCACCTGAAATAAAGAGACTTAGCATTCAAGCACGCTGTTAGTAAATCGAATGCAGCGTACCTACAAACGCTGCGCCGCTTCTGCCTACGTGCTCTGCAGAACCCGTCGTCGCTTCGGTAGTAGTCCCGAGTGGCCTCGCTCATGGCTCACTAGGCCTGCCTGACTCAGACACTCGCGACCGTATGTGCTACAGCACCATGCGCTCGATGTCGATGGAGTACAAGCCATCGGTGCTTGCCGCTTCCGCACTTGCCGCTTCTTCTCTGCATGCACGAGGTCTTTCTCCCGCACCTCGGTAACTGCCTTCGTGATCAGATCGCGCCATGCACGCCGATCAACCGCCTTCGATTCCCATGACCTGCAATCAAGATTAGAACGTGAGAGGCTCACTTTAATCATGTCCTGGTAACGTAACTTCGGTTTCCCCGCATGCCGCTTCCCAATACTCAGCTGACCGTATAAGAGTTGTTTCGGTATCCGCGTCGAATCCATACGGCTCACATGACCGAGCCACCTCAGGTGTCTCAGCAAAAGTATGCAGTCCACTGCATACATCCCACTTCGTCGCAACACTTCCGTGTCAGCAACTCTGTCGCCCAAACTGATGCGCAAAATCCGTCGCAAACACTGTTGATGGAACCGCTCGAGATATCGCACATCCCGCCGGTACATCGTCCACGTTTCACTGCCGTATAGAAGAACGGACAACACCATGGATTTGTACACCATCAGCTTCGTGCCAATGGTAAGCTGATGGTTGTTCCACACTCGGTACTCAAGCTTCCCGAATGCCGCCGCTGCCTTCGATACGCGGATACGCAGCTCACTGTGTAACTGCTGATCAGTCGACATCACACTCCCAAGGTAGCAGAAGCGGGAGGTGGTTTCCAATACTTCAGCACCAATGCTGATTCGCGGCAATATTGAAGATTGCACCTCCAGTGAAGGCTGAAAGAGACAGACAGTTTTGCTTGTGTTGATGGTAAGCCCGAATTTGGCCGCTGTCGAAGCCAGAGCACTAGTCATATGCTGCAACTCATCCGCGCTGTGTGAAAACAACGCACAGTCGTCAGCAAACAGCAACATACGGATAGTTGTCTCACAGACTAGAGTTCTCGCACCGAAACGACGGATGTTCAGCAACCCACCATCAATACGGTGCTCCACACGAACACCGTAAGCACAAGCGGCATCAAAAGCACAAGACAACATTGCATGAAGATATATATTAAACAGGGCAGGAGCTAAGACACAGCCTTGCTTCACACCAGAGACAACTGTAAAGTCATCCGAGGTCTCTCCACTCAGCTGCACCCTCGCTCGCATGCCACTGTGCAGACATTCAATTAAACTTACAAACTTACGTGGGCAACCAAACTTACCCAACACCAGCCACAATGCCTCGCGGTTCACCGTATCAAATGCCTTGGTGAAATCAACAAAAAGCGAGTACAATGGCTGGTGTCGTTCTCTGCACTTCTCTTGCAACTGACGAGCCGCAAACACCATATCTATAGTGCTGCGACCCGAACGGAATCCACATTGCTCTTCCGCCACGTTAGGTTCCACAACCTGACTGACGAGGCGTTTGAGCAGGATTCGGGCAATCACCTTGCCCACACAACTCAGTAAGTTGATGCCACGATAATTCGCGCAACATTGCTTGCTACCTTTGCCCTTGTACAGTGGTAGCACAAGGGCATCCTTCAGCTCAGGAGGCACCTCCTCCTCAATCCACACGCGTTGCACCAAGTGGTGCAGCGCAGTCAACAACGCGGGTCCGCCGTGTTTCAATACTTCAGGCGGGATCCCGTCGGCACCGGCACACTTGCCGTTTCGCAGCTGAGCAAGTGTTCTCTGCGTCTCATCCAGTGTCGGCGTATCCGCCAGATTCGCCTTCACATCGTGCTGCTTCAGGCCGTTCAATGTAGGCCAGTCGATCTCTGAACGGTTGTTCAAGAGACAGTCAAAGTGTTTTCGCCAGATCTGCATTATGTCTGCAGTCTGGGTGCAGGTAGCGCCTGAACTACCATCGATCAGTGTCCTCAGCGGCTCCAATCTCGGTCCATACACCGCCTTCAAGGAGTCAAACAATTCCTTGTGTTGGCGGCGTTCGGCGTAGCATTCCATCTGCTTCGCCTTCTCCGTCCACCATGCATTTTTAATGCGACGGAGCTCTCGGGTCAGTCGCCGTCGAATTTCGCGAAACTGACTATTCTTCCCCAAGTCACTGGGGTCTGCCACATGTGCAGCAAATGCTGCATTCTTCTCACACACCAATGCGCCAATCGTCGCATTGTTCTCATCAAACCAATCAGGCCGCTTACAGTTTGCGCGCCCGATGATCTCCTCGGCAGCAGCTGTCACCTGGTCGCGAATGTGGTGCCACAGGTCGCCCACTGTGGCTATGCATTCCACATCACACAGGCGTGCAGCCATCGCCTTCTCCAGCTCAGTACATTTCGCCACAGTACCGAGGGAGAGAATGTTAAAGTTACGCCGATTCACGGCAGGAGTGCAATACATTGATTTACGAAAATATATGTACAGTTTGGTCCGAACCAATTTGTGATCAGTGCCACACTCAGCTCCACGCAGTACACGTGTCATTCGCACTTCACGCATATCACGCTGACGTACGATGACATAGTCGAGCAGGTGAGCGTGACCACTCCGTGGGTGCGTCCAAGTTGCTATATCACTCGCACTCAGTGCAACCTGAGTGTTCGTGATCGTCAGGCCGTGAGTGGCACACAGTGAGAGCAGCCTGTCACCGTTCGCATTCGCTGAACCAATGCCATGCGCACCGATAACATCTGTCCACACCGATGCATCACACCCAAAGCGCGCGTTGAAATCACCCAGCAGAAATAGTCGGTCGCTCCTCGGCACAGACCGTATCACGGAGGATAGCTCAGTGTAGAATTGATCACGCGTGTCATCAGGATAACACATGTCGGACCGTACGTGCTTATAAAAGTAGCAAACTTACCTCTTCCGAGTCGTAGGCGAACAGTCATCAGTCGCGCGCTGATGCCTGTTGGTTCACCCACCAGCTGGCCATTGAGGCGATCGGATATTGCAAATCCGACCCCATGTTCACGTGGTGCTGAGGCGGCGTTGCCCACCCAGTAGAATGTGTAGCCAGCACCTGCTTCATGTAACTTACCTTGCTCAGCGAGCCGGGTTTCACTGAGCGCCGCAATATCGATGTTGTAGCGCGCCAGCTCCATCGCGACCAGTGCAGTGCGTCGCTCCGGGCGCTCGCTGGAGTTCCGGTCCAGTAGTGTGCGCACTTTCCAGCATCCGATGCTGAGTGCTTTAAGCGCAGGCATGCGATTGCATTGGTGGGCAATCGCACACGAGGTGGTCGTTGTGCTTCGGAGGTTTGCTTGAGGGACTCCACCCGGAGCCTTTGGCTCAATAGCCAGACCCACAAAGCAGTGGATGGTTTGGAGGTTTGCTTGAGGGACTCCACCCGGAGCCTTTGGCTCAATAGCCTGGGCTGGCTAGCCGAACAACCTCCTCGTGGTGCCAGCTGGGTGGTTCGGGTTTAACTTGTTCCAGCAAATAGTTCGGCGGCAGTGTTCCAGGACGTGGTGGGTTTTCGCCCGACAAGCGTTCTCCCTATAAAAGGCCACAAATGTCTGCTTATCAACACTGTGACGTGGCGGATGTGACTCGCCACAAAATAAAGTCACTGGCCCGTGGACATCCGGAAAATGGTATCCAACCCACGGACGTCAACCGCTTATTTTCACATTCCTACCGATAACAAACTGTCAAAAATTCTGCGACACATTCAAAAATACAAGCTACATTCATAGACAATTGCATACATATATACACCCATACACTTACATTCACTGTTATGCCAAACATGTACTCTTTGTGCATTTTGATCACACTATGTTAGCTAAACATGATCATGCCTGTACAGGTGTGCCTCGCATTGTCGAGAATAAAAGTTTCTTTATGTATTTATTTATTTACAAGGCAGTTGGTGGTTTGGAGGTTTGCTTGAGGGACTCCGCCCGGAGCCTTTGGCTCAATAGCCTGACCCACAACGTAGTGAGGAACAGATCCAGCTCGGGAATGTGATTGCAGAGACCGATGGGGATCTGCTTTACGGTCGTCACACGCAGCCTTTGAGGTTCTGGAACAATTATTATATGTTTTGCGACCGTAGTAGGATACGTACCTGCGACCACGGCCAGACGCAGGTGGGTTTATGGCGGGTTTGCACCAATTTGACTAGGGGCTGCCTGATCTGAGGCGGGCAGTAGCAAACCATTGAACACCCGGAGGTGCCCTCCCACCGTCAGAGACAATGCGTGGCACTCGTGCTCTACGCCAATCGAGCATTGAGAATATAACCCGTTACCTGTTGTCTCCCATGGCTAGGTTTTACGGGAAGTGGGCCATCGGCCACTTCCTAACCTCCGAAGAGGATGAACTAGGATACTGCCAGGACGCCCACACCTGACAGCAGAACGACTCGGGTCTTCAGCCAAAGCCTTTGATTAAATATACACCCAAAATTCAGCGGGTATAGCACATGGTCAGTTAGCCGCCTCATGCGGATTGGTGTCCTGGATCTTAGCAGGGAGAAGGGCGAAACCCAACTCCCACCCAGCGGTCGCCACGTGGAGGCGCCCAGGACATGAGACTATGGCGCGACAGTAGCAGCAGCGGGTAGACCATCTGTCAGGGTCTAGCCACCACTAGCCTCAGTGCACCATAGGCTCTCCCGCCCATATATATATATATATATATATATATATATATATATATATATATATATATATATGTATATATATATAGTACTTTAGTAGTAGCTGATATTTTGTCAACGTTGTTACTGTTCCTGGTTGTTTGAACTCCTATATCATGGGGAAGCGGATGGCTAAGAGGGGGTGGGTGAACAATGTTGCAAACGGCGCATGTCTATTCGTGCGAAGCCGCGTTGTCCGCATTACGTCGCTAAAGATTGTGTGCCAAGTATTTGTGCGGGGGCCCATAGATGATGTAACGCGATTTCGTGGATGCCTTCTGCAAAATACAGCGTCCGACAAGCAACGCTTAGTCGACGACCTCATTACAACAATTACAGTTGGTTGCGGCAGGGATTGGGAAAACTGTTGCAAACGAGATTAGATACGCGTAGGACGTGCGTACCAATGGACATTTTGCAGCCGTTCACATTGGAAAGCCCACCTGCAATGATCTTCCAGTGCATCGTACATCGGTGTGAATCGTGCAACTACGTAGTGCTAACGAAGTGGTTACGTTGTGTTCATATTGCAACTTCCTCGGTAGGATAAAAGCGTTATTAGATTTCTAAACATTGTTCAAAGTAGGAGGATTCCAAATGTGGAGATGACAACACATTAGTGAGTGTCCGTTTGTATCCACACCTATGAGCGACTTTGTTAATCAGTTATCGCTTCAGTGTCAACTGGTATGGCGTTACTAAAAGGTCATAGGATAATTAGGCTTTACTTCCATTTGGTCTCCAAAAAGTGTCGAGACGCTTTGGCAAGTGGCTCTCCAAGTAGCACCATTACAACCTAGACAGTGCAGATTGAACCTCCCAATTTATTCCATGGACTACAATGCTATCCTCATGAAATCAGCATTACTCAACAAAGAAACATCTAAAGAGGCCACAGTGACTACCGTATTTATACATGCCACATCGTCCTGCTAGAAAAAACGCAAAGAACGATAATTATTGGCAACACGCGCATTTTGCTTTGATAATTCAGGTGAGTACTTGGAACAGACAAACACTGTTGTCTCACCCCCGGGCAGCATGTTTGTAATCACTGTTTCAGCCGGTCTTAGAAGTACTCATATGTGCAAGCCGTGACGCACGTTGTTCTCGACTTAGTTACTACTCGGAAACATTTTGCCATTGGAAAGTAGGTAATTTCGGAGGCATTGTTGAAGGAGGAGAATTGCTCCAAATCTTATGCTTACGATGGCTATGCAGTGCTTCTTGGCGGGTCATATCAGGGTCGTTGGGTCACCTGGTATTTCAAGTTTTCATCAATCGCATGGAAGTGAAACCCAAATATCATGCCAAAACGAAGAATTGACATACATCTTACAACCTTTAAATAACGGCAGATCCATGAGTCCGGAAGCCGTAACTGATTCTCGAAGTGGCCCACATGTGTGGAGAGGAACGAACACTCACCAATATCTTGTCACCGCTGTAACGGGGTTTAGGAAACCGGTCCAGTATGCTCGACCTTACCACCTAAGCGCAGGTTACCGGAGTCAGCAGATCAGTTCGATCGAGAGAACGCTTGAACCCACCGGGAGACACAGCGATGGCTGGACCGCGAATCACGAGTGGCACATGTATCCAGAAACCGACAAACCGGATTGGACAATTGAACATAGAGGGCGCACTGGCAACTCGAGAATCGCTATTAACGGCAAGTTTCAGAGTGCAAAGCCAAATATGAGCGGTCCAAAGAAATACGGCCAATCAGATGCCAAGCACGAAAGATGTGATCATTGCGCGAGACAGGAAGATAGCGACCGAAGAGGAATAACATACCCCAATGAAATAAAAGAGGAACGCGACCAATGAGGTGAACCGAAAAACAGGAGACCCCCTGAGAAGGCTCGAAGATTAACAGTGTTTATTTCTTTTAAATAAGCTATCCTATACTGAGTAAACGCCTGTTTTCCGCCGGCCGCCATCGTGACTTTTGATCGTGTCCGTGTCTCATAACATGGTGACAGAGGAGAAGAAGAAACCGATGCCCAAGGTGCAGCTTGCAGTTGGAGGTCAACCGGCGATTCCGTTTCCATCCCCTTGGCAGATGACTGAGAGTTCTCTACCAGACAGTTGGCGGATTTGGAAGAGCAAGTGGGCGGATTTCGCAACACTGACTCAGCTGGACGCCCAACCGATGAACTACCAACTCGCAATGTTTAGGCACGCGATTGGTGACGATGCAAGAAGGGTTCTTGAAACACTGAAGTTTGGCGACCAGAAGACGGATCTATCCGAAGTGATGCGGACATTTGGCGAGTTCTGCGAAGCGCGTGTGAACGAGACCTACCAACGATATCTGTTTTTTTGGACGCGATCGTTTACCCGGGGAGTCGTTCGAGAGATACATCACAGAACTGAAGCTCCTGGCACGAACTTGCAATTTCTGTGAATGCATGAAGGAGTCACTGATTCGGGATCGCATCGTTATTGGAATAAGGAAAGATGAACTCACACGCCGGTTTCTGCGACAAAGGAACTTGTCACTGGAACAGTGTGTCGACATCTGCCTCAGTGAGGCCAGAACAGCTCAGCAAGTCGAACATCTGCGCGCCGAAAAGAATACGGAGTTGTTCGCAGTATCCCGAACCGAGGGACGTATCCCGAGATCACCCGATGAACAGGTAACTGATTGCCAGTTTTGCGGCCGCAGGCACCAAAAGAAGAAGGAGAGTTGTCCAGCGTGAGGTCAGACGTGCATGAAGTGCTCTAAGAAAGGTCACTTTGTTCGTTGCTGTAGATCATACGGAGTGAGTTCGGTTGCCGACGATGCCAGAGGACGGGAACAAGAATTGTTGATAAACAACTTGAATGGCCGGGCGAAATGCAAGTGCGTGTTTGCAACACTTTTGGTTCGAGGACAACCGGTACGTTTTCAGATAGACTCCGGGGCTGCGGTTAACATCTTGCCTGAAAAATACTGCAAGGAGGTGCGATGTGAAGAAACTCAAAAGTGTCTCAAAATGTGGGACGGCTCAAGGCTGCAACCGAAGGGCATCGTCATTTTGGGACGGTCAATCCAAAGGAAGGAACAGAGCATCCGCTGGAGTTCCTGATTGTTTCGGAAGACCTTATGCCCATTCTGGGCATTGATTCTATCCAGCGTTTTGGTTTTGTTTCTTTTAAGCACGAACGTTTTGTTTATGCGTGTGATGTCCAGGTAGATATTTTTGATAAGTACTCGAGTGTGTTTGATGGCGGAGTAGGGATGTTCGAGGGACCCGCTCACTTATCGGTAAACGAGATAGCAACACCGGTGGCGTTACCAGCTAGGAAGGTGCCAATTGCTCTGCGCGAAAAGTTTTTGAATGAGTTGCAACGTCTCTGTAGTCTGGGAGTGATAGCTAAAGTTGACGAACCGACTGATTGGGTCAGCCAGGTGGCGATTATTACAAAAAAGTCAGGCGAGCTGCGTATATGCATTGATCCGAAACCGCTTAATGCCGCACTCAAGAGAGAGTATTTTTCGTTACCGACACTAGACGACATGCTGCCGGTGTTATGCAATTCTAAAGTGTTCACGAAAGTCGACCTCGCCTCTGCGTTCTGGCACGTATCACTAGATTATGAGTCAAGCTACATGACAACTTTCGGAACACCATTCGGGCGGTTCCGTTGGCTTCGTTTACCGTTTGGACTGAAAGTGTCTAGCGAAATCTTCCAGAAGCGACTAATGCAAGCGTTGGACGATCTACAGGGAGTATTCTGCGTAGCGGACGATGTGTTGGTTTTTGGCGCTACTCGTGAAGAGCACGATCAGAACCTTCGTAGCTTTTTACAACGTTGGGTTGAAAGAAACATCGAACTGACACGCGAAAAGATCGAACTACGCAGTACAGAGGTTATATTTCATGGGCATGTGTTAAGCGCGGAAGGGCTAAAACCAGACCCTGAGAAAGTAAGAGCTATAAGTGATATGCCGTCCCTCACAGATGTGAAATCGGTGGGCAGGCTAAATGGGATGATCAATTATCTGAGCCGGTTCCTGCCCAAGTTAGCTGATGTTATGACACCGACCAGGAAGTTGACTCATAAGGGCGAAAGCTGGCATTGGGGTGCAGAACAAGAAGAGGCCTTCCAGGCAATCAAGGAACTCATCACTAACGCACCTGTTCTCGCCTACTATAATCCGCAACTCTCCCTCGAGATTCAGTGCGACAGCAGTCAATTTGGTATCGGGGCCGTACTCATGCAGAATGGGAAACCCATCAATTTTCGCAGTAGGACGTTGACAGAGACCGAGCGTCGTTACGCCCAGATAGAAAAAGAGATGCTTGCAGTGGTTTACGCCGTCGAACGTTTTAATGACTATACATTTGGCCGGAAGACTACAGTGTTTCCAGATCACAAACCGTTGGTTTCCATCGCCAACAAGCCGCTACATGTTGTTCCCCGCCGCTTACAGAGAATGCTTATTCGCCTTCAAATGTACGACCTAAAGATTGTGTATCGACCTGGTCCCGAAATGCATATCGCAGACACGTTATCCAGGGCATATCTGTCAGACACACCAAAGGAAGACGAAGATTCAGATTTCGTTCATGCAGCACAACTAGTAGCTGTTACCGAGGAGCGACTGAAACAGCTCCAGCACTGCACGGAGGAAGACGGGTTATGCAAGCTACTGAGGCAGACAATACTAAGTGGCTGGCCCAAGAACAAGAAAGATCTATCAGGAGAGCGGACCCCGTTTTTCCATTTTCGTGATGAACTCATTGTCCAAGATGGGTTGATATTCAAAGGCAATAGGATACTAATCCCCAAAGCGTTGCAGCGCGCGATGACAGAACTTGTCCACTATGCACATTTGGGAGTCAACCATTGTGTGGCCAGAGCGCGAGAGCTAATGTATTGGCCGGGAATGACCAGCCAAATAAGAGATTATGTCTCAAATTGTCTGGCATGCTGAACACACGACGTACGTCAGCCAAAAGAACCGATGATGCTCCGTGACGTTCCGGACAGGCCCTGGCAGATGATTGTAGTAGACATCTTCATCCATGATGGAAAAAGTTACTTAGTGTTGGTTGATTATTTCAGTGACTACTTTGAAATCGATGCTCTTGCTACGACCAGTACAGACGCAGTGGTGAATAAGCTACGATGTCAAGTTGCTCGCCACGGAATACCGGAGGTAGTAGTCTCGGACAACGGGCCGCAGTTCGTTAGCGCAGAGTTCCGAGAGTTCAGCAGAAAGTGGGATTTCCATCACCGGCTTACTACCCCATATCACAGCCAATCAAATGGAAAGGCCGAGTCGGCGGTAAAAGAAGCAAAGAAGGTGCTTACCAAAGCGAAGGAGACTCAGGAGGACCCTTATATTATGTTACTGGAACGCAGAAACACGCCATCTACAGAAAATGGGGCAAGTCCGGTGCAGCGACTCTTCAGCCGGAGGACAAGAACGTTGATACCAACTACGTCAAATCTGCTAACACCTGAAGTATCATCAACGACCTCGATACACGAGTGGTTATGAAACAGAATGCTTAGGCAAAAGAGATACTACGATCGCGGGGCGAGAAAGCTCCAACCTCTAGCAGTGGGAGAAGAAGTGTGGGTGCAACCAGTACCAGGATCAGAGGGACACTGGAGGAAGGGAGTTATTCAGAGCCGCAATGGAGACAGAAGCTACGAAGTGAAGGTTGGGGACACAAAACAATTAAGCGGAACCGAGTACAGGTCCGGAAAGCAGGTTGTACGCGTTTTACCCAGATGGAAAACCGTCAACAGCAGCCAAGACAGATACGCGTCACCCCTGCAGAAGGAAGGAAATTCACACGCAGCGGAAAGCAGTATGGGACATACTGCGGCGCAATCCTAACAAAACAAAAGGAAAAGGATGTAACGGGGTTTAGGAAACCGGTCCAGTATGCTCGACCTTACCACCTAAGCGCAGGTTACCGGAGTCAGCAGATCAGTTCGATCGAGAGAACGCGTGAACCCACCGGGAGACACAGCGATGGCTGGACCGCGAATCACGAGTGGCACATGTATCCAGAAACCGACAAACCGGATTGGACAATTGAACATAGAGGGCGCACTGGCAACTCGAGAATCGCTATTAACGGCAAGTTTCAGAGTGCAAAGCCAAATATGAGCGGTCCAAAGAAATACGGCCAATCAGATGCCAAGCACGAAAGATGTGATCATTGCGCGAGACAGGAAGATAGCGACCGAAGAGGAATAACATAACCCAATGAAATAAAAGAGGAACGCGACCAATGAGGTGAACCGAAAAACAGGAGACCCACTGAGAAGGCTCGAAGATTAACAGTGTTTATTTCTTTTAAATAAGCTATCCTATACTGAGTAAACGCCTGTTTTCCGCCGGCCGCCATCGTGACTTTCTGATCGTGTCCGTGTCTCATAACAACCGCCACACAAGGAACCCTCCTCGTTAGGACAATGACTCATCATCATCATCATACACGTTAGCTGGAGGTGGGAACACCTCAGCTACTGTGCCGCAATACATAGAAAAAAGGAGAAAAAAGCTACTAGTGTAAGCCGGCTGAGCTACCGGTAACGGATGGGCATCGTTCAGCTAACCTACCAGCCGGCTACTGTGCATTAAAAAACGAATTACTATGCAAATTGTATAAGGCTAAATAATGAGATCATGGTTGGAGGGGGAGGCTAAGTGGGATGGGGTGGGACAAAGAAACTCACAGCATGAACGCCACTGAGGTCGGCTCCAAGCCATATCAGCAAGTGTGTCCAACCAAACGTGTTCAGCTTCTTTCGGATCCCAACCAGGGAACCGAGATGATCCAACCGAGGCTAGCTCAGAGGTGAGTGCCTTGAGATTCATTGTAATACTAATACTAGGACAATGGCTACCAAAACGCTTATGCGCTTACCTACCCAGCGAAGCTGACCTTAGTATTTAATGCGCAGACTACTTCAGCACTACGTAACTGTACTATTTACATCTGTACGGCCAAATGAAGCAACACAGCACGGAAACTTTGTTGCCGTAAATGCCTTAAAATTTATATTTGCGAACAAGTCCCAGCTTTACCTCCTCCATTCGAAGTACTTTATTCTTTCCGATTATCTCACACTGCCTTAAAAATCATACGTATTTTCTACACGAAATCGCACAAGTATCGATTCTCCAGATTGTTTGCAGTGGCAAGATTACACTATGCATACCGTTACACGTGTGGCCAAATAGGCAACCGAGCAAGGAAGGCAGCCGTACACTCCACTCGCAAGCCTTCAACGGTCCTCCTCCAACAATCTGCAAGAGTTGCAGCCTCAACACAATTAACCACTCTGCTTCTTATTACTAACCACTTAGATGTCATCTCGCTCTCGTGGAAGTGAAACCTACTTACGTCAGATTAGCTTTATGACCAATCACGTATTATGTCTCTGGTTGTCTGATCACCCTCGACACCATAGAAGTGTGCTGGCACACCAGTTGCGATCAACGGATAGGCTAAAGGCTAACCTAGCCAACGGTACAGCGAATCCGCTATCAACCTGCAGGTAGTTTCAAACAAGATGACAATTGTTGCAAAATGTGCTCTTGTTTAAACGATCGGTACATTCCGTGTCGCAACAATATGTCCCTGAAGGGAAGCCGAGGAGTTCTCTCTGAAGTTAAACCGTCCAATCAACACGACCGAAAGCGTCCAACTGACTGCACGCACACACAGCCTCACACTCGTGACTTCTCTTTGTAACCTTAATAGGTGTTTCTTTATTGAGTAATGCCGATATCATGAGAATAGCATTGCAGTCCATGCAATGAACTGGGAGGTTCAATCTGCACTGACTAGGTTGTAATGGTACTACTTGGAGAGCCACTTGTCAAAGCGTCTCGACACTTTTGGGAGACCAAATGGAAGTAAAGCCTAATTATCCTATGACCTTTTAGTAACGCCATACCAGTTGACACTGAAGCGATAACTGATTAACAAAGTAGCCCATGGGTGTGGAGACAAACGAACACTCACTAAAGTCGTGTCCCCTCCACACTTGGAATCCTCTTACATTGTGTTTAATCTTCAACTGCGTTTGAAGTATGCACTCATAGAACATTTGTCCTTCAGCTTTAGGTTGGTATAACTAATTTAATAGGAATCAAATCCACCATGGTCGCCGCAATGACAATCTCAAAAAGTGTTCAACCGCCTGGCAACCATTACCGATTCAGCGTAGGGTGTGCAGTGACCTAGCCATGGCGCATGCCTGATCAACTGCAGGCCAGCCTGACTCCCTCAGTCCTAAGGAACTGCGGAATACCAGTTAGCATCATAACCATGGTTAGGCCGATGAAATAAGCCACCACCAGTTAGCGGCTAGTGATCCATACGTATAGACCGCTTCATGTGGTAGTTAGTATGTCTGTCCGCACTGGTTACGGCGTAAGCATCGGATCATGTGGTAGCTAGGATCCCCTCCTTAGACAAGTACCACAAGTTGTCCATTGGACGGTTTCAGTTTGGAGAGCAATCATCGGGGATTTCTTCAAAGACGCATCAGGACAGCACATAAGATAGTGCTCGGCCACTTTCACTGGACTCT
>OX104064.1:22995246-23022558 GCA_944474145.2 Dicrocoelium dendriticum
GGACTGCCGATGTACTATTGCCATCGCTTCTACTAAACTATTTGCAATACTATTGTTCTGATTTCGGTTGAGTGTTACACTAGATATTCGTCGTGTTTTTGGAAATTGGAAACCAAACCATTTGTCTGGACATGAAACTAAATTCCGCACCACCAACCACATTTGAGCCATATTGTTTTCACAAATAGCATTTTGTTCAGCTAACTGTACATCCTTCCACTTACACCTTCAACAGCTACTCCAATGGTGATATTCAAATACTCGGTTTTGTCACGGTTTCAGTGTGTCTTATAAAAAGCAGAAAGCGTATACATGCAGTTTAGGTTTCTAAAACTGTTTGTAAGCCTATAGTTGGACGTGATGCCATGGTCTTGTTGAACGTACCACTATGAGTCAGTCGGAAGCCTATTGACAGCTTCAAACTCCATTCGTTACATTCCACTTACTCAAATCTCTTTTTTCAGGATAATGGTAGAGTCCAAAATGCAATGCACCGCATTAGGTTGAGCGCGAATTACAAACCGTTCAGCATTTTTCAACCTAGGCCAGTACCCCTGGCAAAATAAGAGGCGTTGTCGCAAGCTTTGAATAATATGGTCACGGAAAACTTGATAGAACTCATACAGTGTTCTGAATGGGTTCATCCACTAATAGCTGTTCAAAAGAAAGATGGCTCCATTCATCTATGCACCGATCTTCAAGCGCATAATCGATATATATTTGTGGACAAGTTCCCTCTGCCTTTTATCGACAAATTGATGGCTACGCTTTCAAACGCCAAACATTTCTCAAAGCAGGATGTTCGCAGTGCATACTACCACATGTCACTGACTCCGAAGTGACGACATTTGAGTGCTTTCCTCACGCAAGGCGGTTTGTAGCAATACTATGTGCTACCAATGGGCCTTAGTAGTGCCCAGAAGCTTGACAGAAATTTATTACGCTGTCGTTAGCAAATCTCAAAGGATGTGTTGTGTATATGGACGATATTTGTGTCCTTAGTAGTGAGCTCACCGAACATCAGAAAAACCTTCATAATGTGCTGCATAGATTGAATGAACTAAATCTCCGCCTGAATACCGACAAATGCCAGTCCGCTGTAATGCAGGTCGAGTTTATTGTACATGCTATTTGTACCTCGGTTCTAAAGCCTTGTATGCAGAACACCAGAGCCATTCTCATTTGTCCAAATTCATGCAATGTTACACAGATGAAACATTTCTTGGATGTGTGTTCTTATTACCTTCTACATTTACCGAATTTTGTGACAAATACCGCGCCGTTAATGAGGTTGGCGCGTCAAAAGCAGGAGTTTCGTTAGGCCACTGAACAAGACAATACTTAGATGACCATACGAGCAATGATGGAATGCACTCCCACGTTAACGATCTACAATGAACACAGTCCAGCGTTTATTTCAACAGATGCTTCAGATGTTGTCTTGGGTGCAGTACTGTCCCAGCTGCACAATGGCGAGGAGAAAATGGCTGCGTACGCACGGCGTACCTTGTCTGATACTGAAAGAAATTATTCCACCGGCGATTAGAAGGCCCTCGTATTCGTCTGGATATTTGAGAAATGGCACTTTTACTTATTCGGACGTCGATTCACTTCGCGCACCGACCATTTTGCTCTTACAACGCTACTAAGTCTCAATAACAGAAGCCAAAGACCGGCACGCTTGAGTCACTGCTACTGACGTTTATTGAACTCTGCTTTTAAAATAACATACTGTCACGATGCTTAAACCAACTTGCAGATGCCCTGTCTAGACGCCCACTGTCAAACGAAGGGAAAAACGAGGACTTAGAGGAGGTAAAAATAATATCATTGCTCTCAGACGGAACACCTACAATAACATTTGACTTGCTACGCGAGCACACTGACTAAGACCCTGTCCTAGCGAAGCTTCCGGAGTACATACCCACTTCATGGCTCAGGCGTACCAAGATCCAACCCTAGTCACGTCCATACCATAATATACGGCACGAGCTTTCTACTGTGAGCAAACGCATTATCAGGGAGGCGCAGTTCGTTTTCCCTGCAACCCAAAATTCCTTTGCTGGTTGCATGTTCGCATGAAGGTCATCCAGGGATTGTGCGAACAAAAGCTAGGATACGACAATACTATTTGTGGCCGAAGTTCAATTCCAGCGTCGAGGCGTATATTCGTGAATGTTACGCCTATCAACAATCCGATAAGAGTGCGAGGCTCCTGAATTCTCCAGTCCAACCTATCGTGTACCCAGTGAATCCATGAGCGAAAACTGCCGTCGATATTATGGTCCGTTTGCCAATGCACCCCACAGAAGCGAAACGTGCTAGTGGCTACATGTTTCTATACAAGTGGCGAGAGGCTATTCTATGCGGGGACGTAACTGCAGCTGTCATCAATAAGTGGCTCATTGTTTGCAAGGTACAGTTTGTCAGAAGAAATAGTTAATGATAACAGCTCACAGTTTCGAAGTAACGAGTATGCTGAATTCCTAAGACCCAATGTTATCAGACACACGAGAACTGTACCTTATAATCCTGCAGTGAATGGACTCGTCGAACGACTTAATCTTACTTTGAAAGGATCTCTACAAGTCCTTCGGCTTTCGGGAGAATCCTAGAAGGATGCGCTGATATCTGCATTGGAGGTATACAGAACTACTCCACATACTTCAACGGCAACGACCCTCACGGAGCTAATGCTAGCGCGAACTATTCGAACTCGATTAAATGCAGCCTTTACATCCGAAGAAAAGGCCGATCACAGAGAATACGAAAGATGGGCAGTTTACCAAACTAAATATAGACGCGTTGGGAAAACCTATCTTCCAGAGACATTTGTTTGCATGAGACTACCCTATTCCCGGAAAGGAGGTAATGTGTTCGGACCGCCGACACGTGTGGAATCTGTGTGCATGCCAGGAACTTACAAGTTGGCTGATGGGACAAAGGTGAATGCAAGACGACTGCATACAGCGCTTTCCCAACTTGCTATTGAACAGACGAACACACCTACAACACAGTGCTCGGTACAAACTAATACAAACTTACGACGTTCCGGTCGGATACTCCGCACTGTCTAGCGATACGCTTTAACGGATAATACCACATGACAATTTTTCGGAGTGTTGATATTAATTTATATTGTTCATGAACATGTAGTGCTTATATTTTTAAGAACAAAGGAGGGAACAACGTTGTGTTCAAATACTTAGCTTTGTTGTTATCTTCGATTCGCTTATCCTACTCACACTTATATTTGGCACTCGTTGGCCAATCATGTGATCTTGCATTTGATTGGTTTCAAGTCGAACATCTATCGATTTACTTGTACTGTGCGTGTGTGCAGACAGCTTTCTCCATATATACGTTGCGGTGCTGCTCTGGTCTGCTGCTTTTCGGGTCACAACAGCGGCAAACAACAGCCACTAACCCAAGGTCGTTCCCTCTCAGCCGTAAGCTGCACCAGATGGTGTCAGGTACATCGGTTTCCGAATCGTGTATGGGTGTTCTCAGCAGATTGTTGCGAAAGTAGAAAGCCGCCCCGCCACCTTTACTGGCTTGATCATTCCGGGCAACGGACGTACCTGTTAGCACGATATCGGCATTCGTTATCTCACAGCGCAACCATGTTTCCGTGATGGCAATGAGGTCCCAAGCTGCTGACGCGTGTCGAAATCTTAATTCAGCTAACTTGCTGAGTAGGTCTTGGGAATTTGTGTACATTCATGAGAGCTGCTCGGAGACAAAAGGTGCGTTAGGTGGAATGGATAAAGCAAGTGAGTTTACGCCGACTGATGAAGGGTCGACAAATAACGTTTTTTTGGATGAGCTGCGGACCCTCAAGACGAATTTGGTATATATTCAAGTGTCAAATGCCCCGGATCCTGGTGATCGTTCGTCCACTGCTATGTCCCTCCGGGTTTTCTGAGTACTGTTGAAACCATCACCGAGTCGCGTCCTACAGTTGGTGTTTTCATTGCGAGTTGCGCCTCCTCTGAGTTGTCAGTAGAAGGTGGTTGTGTTCCTGCTGTTTTTCCTGCTGCGCTTATCGAAACGATAACGTCAGATCGGGTATGTCTCGCGTCTACGAAAGATTAAATATCAATAATATTCTTTCATGCAGGTAATTCTCTTCACGAATTTCAATAAAGCAAGAAGCAACAACATTATAGCAGAATTTACTGAATTCAGCAATTTCGCATATCCTCCTCAGCTGTTTACCTACAATGAGTGGAAAACAGTGCCATGTTAACAGCGAAAATTCAAAGCGGTCGAAGCTCTTTAGGCACACGTGACGTGCTCCGAGGAAAACGCAATCACTAACCTCACTGGGGTAGGGCTAGCGTGGCTACGAAATCCGTTTGCTTGCATAGATTTGGCTTCAGCCGCCGAATTGCTGCCGCCTCCGCAAACTGTAGTAAATGGGATTAGCCTGTTTGCTAACTACCCTGAAATTGCCATGTGGGTTCTGGCGTTCAGGGCAGTCAAGTATGTGACGGGCAATAAAGCTAGTCGGTAGCTTCGGACCCTCAGCGATCATGTTTCGCGGAACATGCTCTGCACTGCTCGCTGACAGCCTTCTCTCAGTTCGGCCTATGTACTTACTACCGCAAGTACAATAAAGAGGTAAATGCATGAAAGTCTGGTCTGTCCAGGTTGGATTTACAGAGCAACCTTCTGACTTGATGCAGTACCACTAGCTCAGCCGCATGGTAACACTTCTTAATTGATTGATGGTGGCGATGCCGGCATCTTCGGTCAACTTGATCTTTTTTGAATGGCAGTGTAATGAATAATTTTTGCTTTGGGTCATCGGTTGGTGGTTTATCACCGGATCGTATTTTCGCGTGCCGAGTTATAAACCGCTCTGGATACCCATTCTCTCGTAGTGTCAAGGTGACTAGTTCTAGTTCATGTACGATTGTGTCTAATGAGCAAATTTGGCGAGCTCTAGCAAAAGTGGTACGTACTAGAGCTCGTTTATAGTTCATTGGGCAAAAGCTATTAAAGTTCAAGTGTTGCCCCGTCCATGTTGCTTTCCTGTACACAGATCGGACGAGTGTACCATCTGGCTTTCTCTGTAAGTTAACATCTAAGAAGTGGAAAGATCCGTCGGACTCGTTTTCCATTGTAAACTCGATGGCTGGGTGGCACATATTCATCGGTTTCAGTAAGTGCGCCGCCTGTTCAGGTGTGTCAACGATGATGAATGTGTCGTCTACATAGCGGCAATAAAGGCGTATATTTTGTAGGTAAGAAGCTAACACAGTGTTTTCCAAGTGGCCGAGGAAGATATCAGCCAAACCTGGGCCCAATGGGCTGCCCATGGCCACGCCGTCGATTTGTCGATACAGGGTTCCACTGAACCGGAACTAAATATCTTTTTGCAGGAGATTATCCCAACCGACTGTAGCCGCTCCGTTATTGTTCCCATCAGCAAAGGAGGCTCGCGCTCGGAATGCGGCCACCACAGAAGAATCAGTCTAACCTCCATCGACTCAATAATCCTTCACAAACTGACTGGCGCTCGTGAAAGCCGGATGCGTGAGGAGCAAGTCGGGTTTCGTCGTGGGCGTGGCTACGTCGACCACATCTTCACCTCGCGTCAGTTGTTGGAGCACCGTCACACATATTGGCGGCCCACCGTTGTCGTGTTACTCGACATCAAAGGTGCCTTCGATTCGGTTGATCGATGTGCCCTTTGGAATTGTTTAATCAGGAAAAGTGTGCCCGAGAAATATGTAAATTTTTTCCGAGCATTATATGTGCGTAGCACGGGCAGAGTGAGGGCTTACGACAAGCTGTCGCCACCCTTTAATATCTCCAGCGGTGTGAGACAAGGATGCCCGCTGTCACCTTTCCTCTCCAACTTCGCTATTGATGAAGTCATGGAGATTGCATTTACAGGACATGACTTGGAAGGTGTGGAGCTACTCCCAGGAGAACGACTTCTTGACTTGGAGTATGCAGACGACATTGCCCTCATCTGTGACAGCTCCCAGACGTGCCAAGCAGCGCTGGACAGATTAGCACTGGCTGTCAGCCACTTCGGGCTTTGCTTTGCACCATCGAAGTGCAAAGCGTTCCTCCAACATTGGCAGGGATCGGCTCCTGCGCTGACCCTTGGTGGGGATCAGCTAGAAGTCGTTCAAAAATTCAATTACCTGGGAAATTGTATCAGCGCCCTTGGAATTGAAGATGAGATCACAAACCGTATAGCGAAAGCTCGGAGTGCTTTTGCCAACCTACGCCACCTATGGCGGCGGCGCGACATCACTCTCGCCCTGAAGGGTAGAGTGTACAATGTAGCGGTACGGTCGACCTTACTGTACGGTTGCGAAACCTGGCCCCTAAGGTCGGCGGACATGAAGAGGGTAGTTACGTTCGACCATCGGTGCCTTCGCAGTTTGGCTCACATCTGGTGGGAACACCGCGTGAGTAACGTGCGTGTTCGACGCATTGTTTGCGGCACAGGAAAAGGATCTGAATCTCTCAGCACCGTTGTTTCCCGCACCAGGCTCCGATGGCTCGGCCACGTGTTACGCATACCAACCCACCGACTCCCGCGACGTGCGTTGTTTGCTCATCGGGGATGTGGGTGGAAGAGGAGGAGAGGTGGCCAAGCGATGACTTGGTCCTGAGGACTGAAGTCCATCACTTCGGAGCTGGTCTCGGTTGGAGCTTCACGGCTCCCTGGTTGGGGTCCAAAAGACGGTGAACACGTTTGGCTGGATACACTTTCTGACATGGCAAGGAACTGACCTCAGTGGCGTTCCTGCTGTGAGTTTCTTTGTCCCTGCCCATCCCTTTTAGTCTCCCCTTTCATCTACGATCTTATTTCATAGCATACAACATAATAATTTTTTTTGCCTAGTAGCCGGATGGTAGCTTACTGGAACGATGCCTATCCGTTACTGTTAGCTCAGCTGGCATGCAACTGTCTAATTTATTTTTCCTTTATGTATTGTATGAATGTATGTATTTCCTTTATGTATTGCGGTACAATAGCGGAGGTGCTTCACCACCTCTAGCTGACCTGTATAATGATGATGACGATGATGATGATGATGATGTGCATAGGCGCAGTAATGATTTGAGCTGAAGCGCTGGGAACCCAAATTTATCAGCGTGTTTGGCTATTACATATAGTGTTTCTTCCCAAGGTATGTTCGTAAACAATGATGATTCATTCATTCATTCATTATACACATCACCTCCGCTATTGTGCCTCAATACATGAAAGAAGTACGTACATACATACATATAACACAATATACAAAGGAAAAACAGGTACAACAGCTGCATGCCAGCTGAGCTACCAGTAACGGATAGACGTCGCTCCGGTAAGCTTCCAACCAACTACTAGGCAAAATGAAGAAAAAATTATTATTATTATTATGTTTTACCGTAGGAAATGAGACCGTGGATGGAGGGGGAGACTAAAAGGGATGGGCAGGGACAAAGAAACTCATAGCAGGAACGCCACTGAGGTCAGTTCCTTGCCATGTCAGAAAGTGTATCCAGCCAAACGTGTTCACCGTCTTTTGGACCCCAACCAGGGAGCCGTGAAGCTCCAACCGAGACCAGCTCCGAAGTGATGGACTTCAGTCCTCAGGACCAAGTCATCGCTTGGCCACCTCTCCTCCTCTTCCACCCACATCCCCGATGAGCAAACAACGCACGTCGCGGGAGTCGGTGGGTTGGTATGCGTAACACGTGGCCGAGCCATCGGAGCCTGGTGCGGGAAACAACGGTGCTGAGAGATTCAGATCCTTTTCCTGTGCCGCAAACAATGCGTCGAACACGCACGTTACTCACGCGGTGTTCCCACCAGATGTGAGCCAAACTGCGAAGGCACCGATGGTCGAACGTAACTACCCTCTTCATGTCCGCCGACCTTAGGGGCCAGGTTTCGCAACCGTACAGTAAGGTCGACCGTACCGCTACATTGTACACTCTACCCTTCAGGGCGAGAGTGATGTCGCGCCGCCGCCATAGGTGGCGTAGGTTGGCAAAAGCACTCCGAGCTTTCGCTATACGGTTCGTGATCTCATCTTCAATTCCAAGGGCGCTGATACAATTTCCCAGGTAATTGAATTTTTGAACGACTTCTAGCTGATCCCCACCAAGGGTCAGCGCAGGAGCCGATCCCTGCCAATGTTGGAGGAACGCTTTGCACTTCGATGGTGCAAAGCAAAGCCCGAAGTGGCTGACAGCCAGTGCTAATCTGTCCAGCGCTGCTTGGCACGTCTGGGAGCTGTCACAGATGAGGGCAATGTCGTCTGCATACTCCAAGTCAAGAAGTCGTTCTCCTGGGAGTAGCTCCACACCTTCCAAGTCATGTCCTGTAAATGCAATCTCCATGACTTCATCAATAGCGAAGTTGGAGAGGAAAGGTGACAGCGGGCATCCTTGTCTCACACCGCTGGAGATATTAAAGGGTGGCGACAGCTTGTCGTAAGCCCTCACTCTGCCCGTGCTACGCACATATAATGCTCGGAAAAAATTTACATATTTCTCGGGCACACTTTTCCTGATTAAACAATTCCAAAGGGCACATCGATCAACCGAATCGAAGGCACCTTTGATGTCGAGTAACACGACAACGGTGGGCCGCCAATATGTGTGACGGTGCTCCAACAACTGACGCGAGGTGAAGATGTGGTCGATGCAGCCACTGTGGTCGATGCAGCCACAATGGTGATCCATCGAAAGAAATCATGTCTTTTCCCTTTACATTCAAATCACTTATCTTGTTGACAAATTCAAAACTGTCTCTTAGACTGTAGCTCGTCAGTTCCCTCTGGTTGGGCTCAATAAGTTTCGCTAGCCATCGCGCTATCTTTGGTATGGTGTGTCTACCAATGAGACGATTGGACGCATTGGGACACCTTCCTTATGAGTTTTCGGAAAACCATACATGTGGCGAAGTCGTGATCTCCGGGGGGGGGGGTGTAGCTGGGTCATAGTTTTGGCATCCACCAATCCGGTCTTCACTAGCTTCTTCAATTCACGGACTATTAACTTCTCTGTCTGTTCAGTTTTGTCTCGGTTTGTTACATCCTGAACAAAACGACTAGAATCCGCAAGAATTGATTGGACTTTCTGAATGTACTGTTGCTTTTCCAAAATCACAACTCCTGATCCCTTGTCTGGTCGCAGTCTTACGAGATTTGCATTTCACCGCATTTGCATCAAGGATCCCCAGTGATCCTTCGTAAGGATTCTGCACTTTTCAGTTTCACTGACACAGAATTGGTTAGCCAAATCTATAATTTTAGCTCTAAAACAGCTGCTTGCATCATCGCTGACCGGTGTACAACTGGACAGTTGTTCGTACAGATGCTTAAACTGAGCTTCAATCCCTATTCTGTCACATCTGTTTGCTGGAACTGACAAATTGAAACCAAGGGATAAAGCTAATCCCCGTGTACTACAGTTTGCAGAAGCGACAGCAGTTCGGCGGCTGAAGCCAAATCTATGCAAGCAAACGGATTTCGTAACCACGCTAGCCCTACTCCGGTGAGGTTAGTGATTGCGTTTTCCTCGGAGCACGTCACGTGTGCCTAAAGAGCTTCGACCGCTTTGAATTTTCGCTGTTAACATGGCACTGTTTTCCACTCATTGTAGGTAAACAGCTGAGGAGGATATGCGAAAGTGCTGAATTCAGTAAATTCTGCTATAATGTTGTTTCTTCTTGCTTTATTGAAATAATGCTATTATTATTAAAGACAGGGTGGTAAAGATGGAAGAGTGTCATGAAAACGGCATAACACGCTAATGTTGCATATGAAAGCAGTCGCACCGCTCACTTGCTCGCGCCAAGTTCTGCTCATTAGTACAGATTATTCCACCGGATAAGCCTCATCTCCTTTTACAATGGCAAAAGTGAGGGCAGAAATAACTGAATGTTACACAAAAACATCGGATGCAAAAGCTAGAGTTATTATTAGTTTCCTTGACAACCTCACCGGCTGTATTGCTAACTTAATTCTGAGAGTTTACTTCTCATACTATTATTCGGGCTGAGATTAAAATAGTAGCTTGACCCATGATTAGGACCACCCGGATATTTGGTATGCCACTATAAGATTTTTCATAATAAATGTTAGTACCCACTAAAAATACGAACTCATAGAATCACTGCTAGTGTGGAAAGCAAGGCAACACTCAGTCTAAGGTTGTGAGATCACGTTCGGTTCAAGGTCACTCAGTATTAATAGCGTACTCCAAGCGGAGACGCGTGCAAACATTGAGAATCAGGGTGCATCCAAATTGCTGCGCGCCTCCTTCTGCAGGAAACAGCAAGTTGATTACCACATTTTGAAGAATGCCCAGTCTGTTTGATACCTTCGAAGGTGTCCTGTGCTAGCAAACCCAAGTTGCCTTCCAGGCATTTAGATTACAGTTTGTGTGCTCCCAGCTTGTAAAGGAAAGCTTTTCGGTGGCGCACAGGCAAAACTAAGCAACAGTCCACACAGAATAGAAACGCGTTCCATATCCATCGACACAAGGCCATTTCAAGTTCCCCACAGGAGGATATGTTGGTGGTCCACCTCCTTGACCGACTGCGTTTGTCCACCGGTGTGTGAGAAATGAAGTCGATACACAATGGAAAAATCGAGTAGCCACTGGAATTCGGAACCTTGCGCGCTAACGTGACTTAGCAGCCAGACGTACACGCGAGCTGAGACAGTAGTGTTCCACTATTCTAAATACCATTTATGGGTCTCCACACAAATAATTTTATGAAACCCCTTCCTTATAACCATTAGAAATACAGACTGATAGAACCATTCCAGCTGAGACTGGAGACGAAAAACGCGGAACGTTGCGCTACCACACTGAGATCGGAACCAGAAATACTGACTGGCGCATGAGTTGTCATACTGTGGTAGGGTCTTGAGGAAAACTCAGATAGTATCAATTTAGCTTTGTGCCGTGACGGCCGCAGTGTATTGACGAGAGTTCGCTCGGTTCACTGTAACTTGCACACTAGATGCATCAGCTTCCTGAGTAAAGCTCAGCTGGTTCCCTGTGAATAGGCACGAAAGTCCTGAGGACGCATCTGTTGTTAGTTACGTAGTCTAAGTCGTCGTGTGATGGTTGTATGTTTGTGGTGCGTCTGGCGAAACCCGCGCAAATTTGGAGGAGCTAAGTCAGCTCCGCAACAGAAAGTCTGATGAGTCTGGCTTTCACACCTTCGTAAACAAGCACTTGCGCTCGCGTAATTCATTTCACTGACCTGTAGTTTCCAGAGGAGATAAGTAATTGGAGAGAACCTAACAGACAATTATCTTTAGATGAATTTTGTCATTTGTGTTATCGCAACCCACTGTTCACAGCCTGGCCATCCCATGGCTTTCTTAAAATTGTTCCTCATCGCAGTGCCTCCGGGAATTCTCTATGGCCCCCAGGGGGCCATATGACTCCCGTTGAGAATGGTTGTTTTAGACTACCAAACCAATGTCAATGGTCTTCCGCACGTTACCCGTACCCTCCCCTCAAACAGACAGTTCGTTTGCTCGCTCAAACTCTCGTTGTGAAACTACTTTGACTCCATTCACAACAGGATTAATCACGCCCCCTACCCACTTCTGTGTGTTGGCCCCTCCTTCCAGACATGTCCACCGCCGGGTCTACTTCGGTTCTCATTCCCGAACGCTGCTGACACTAATCCCCAGGCCCTGAATCAGTTCGTGAGTCAGCACCCCCACACCTCCTCACTGCGTGCGGACACATTGCACTCCTAGACGAACTGCCGACCTAGGTAAGAATAGTGATGCTGTTGTCTCATTTGCCATTGGTCAAAACGAAAGGTACGCGTTTATGCACATGTGCAATTTGAATGCGTTGTGGACTAGGTCAAACAGTCTTACGGAGGAAGATGACTCCCTTAGGGATCATTTCGACTGCAGTATGGACGCGAATTTCTAGTAAAAGGTGCAGTTCATGGGTAGCCAGTGATTGGAAGTAACCTTAAAGGCAAGTGGCCTATCTAATCCAAGTCGATGAGCGCTTACTGGTTCTTTTCCTGCATAGCATGCTTCATTGATCGCACGGCTGGCGCTTGTCTGACGGGGTGGTGGACCACAATTTGGCCTGGATCGCGGTATAATATTGAAGGTCAACCAACACAGAATTCGTCACGCATCTCACCAAATAAGGCCATGAAACGAGATTGGCTGAGTTGTTCATACACAAGACAGTCGATTAAAGTACGTCCGTAGACATTATTACCTGAATCCGCTATCGCGATCGCGATGTGGCTGTACGAGACAGAGTTGTGGGTTCTGAAGGGATTCACCCAGATGTCAATCCATGTACAATCGTATGCGACAAAAAGTTGGTGGACACAACACGAGTAAGGTGTCAATTTATAAGCACTGGTCTCTGACAAACACTGTCCATTAGGTCACAGTTGCCTCATGTACACAGATTCGCAAGTCGCACGTCACATTCCGATTGGGCCAAGACAGGATTGACATCTGAGCGAATGCCTTCTGAACGCACAACTCCACCTCCTACAACCGGATCGCAGTGGCCATCGCGGATTTAAGTGCAGGCTTACAAGCGCCCTTTGATCGACTGCCAGTTACCTGACAACATTGTTTGCTTTCCTTGTCTCTTGATGCAGGGAGCTGGCTTGTATCCCATAGGATGCGATCAGCCCATGTGGGGCGACCCAGTAATATTGTCAGCTCTTCAAGATTCCGATTTACGTTTGGTGTCCATACTTCAAACATAATGGCCTCACTGGCCTGGTGACCGTATAAAAAGTTGCTGGTGAAATAGCGGTTTGGAAATTCACAGTTCTTCTCTTCTGGCTCATCAACCATGGAAAATCTCTTCACTTTACTTGTCTTCCACCCCAACATTTAAATTCCAGTTAATGGTGCACTGACCAAATTACCTTCAGGGATATTGAACGTGTGCTTCGGCAGATGACAGCGTACCCAATCGGCGTACCGAATAACATTTTCCACTAAATCAGAGAGGGTTGGTTTGCACTCGGGTTCAAACGAAAATCGCGACGTGTCCTAATGTAGCAAGAATAGAGCGGCAAGAAAGTAAATTCTTCATTGCTCGTGATCACGCGCACGCGCATATATCCGTCAGGTTTTCGTCCCACAAGACAACATACATGAACACTGAACAATGATTTATAACGGGCAAAATGGCAGGTGCTTTTCATGTCCCGTAGTGTTTAGAGTGAGAAAAGATAAATCAAGGGATAACGGAATCATCGGTTCGGGCGATTACAGATTTAACTGCACTGCCGTATAAGAGGTTTGAAATTGTAATCTGCGCACACAAAGCCATAAGCGGTATGGTTATTGATCACGTAATAGGTGAGAAAAAAATAAAAATTAGCAAGGACAACACTTACCCGTGTGCAAGCATCTTGTTTCGACGGGATACAGAAATCCTCTTTCTACCGTAGTAGCGTTTATCAAATTTGGTGCAGGGGGTTTGGAGTGACTCATTCTCGAGTAGGGTTATGACACTGTCCATTGTCTGTTGTGCATCAGTGTCAGCATCTGATGGTCATGGACTATAGCCCATAGTTTAAATGTGACAGAGTATCGTCAGGGCGTTTTTTATAAAGGGATGGTGTGGGTGCACTAATTACATGTTCCGGGAGGGCGTTCCAACGCTGTGACACTCGAAGGGAGAACTAGCTTCACCGACATTCCAGGCGGCTGTACTGCGTGACCATCTTAAACCGATGACCTATTAGCGGGGTGTTTCGACTGAGTATCAGAAGTGAATAGAATGAATGGTGTGGGTTTCTCAGGATCAGGTACACCATTACGTGATCGCCCCTTAGACGCCGATAACGTCCACTGTATATTTCGAGAGTCTTCAGCCTGAGTGGGTAGGGGAGGCTGATCAAACCTCTGACGCTCTTCGTTGCCCTACATTGTGCAGTATCGAGCGCGGTGAGATGGTGCTTGAGCCAGGGTTGCCACGCTTGAATAGCGTATTTCGCGTGCGGCCTCACGTACGCACTAAGCATTTTTGGAAAGGCTGAAGGGTCAAACTTCCCGAAAGCTCTGCGAAGGAGGCCGATATACTGGTTTGCTTCCTTAGATGTCACTTCAACCTGCCTCAAACAACCGAGGTCACCTTGAACTATCAAGCCGAGATCGCACTCGTGAGAAACCTGCTGTGAAATTTCTTGTCCTAAGCGGTACTTGTGCATACTCTTGTGCCGTATGCTGAGAAGTTTGCACTTGGAGACGTTGAAATGCAGCATGTTCTCCATGGGCCATGTGTACGCTCTGTCCCGGGACCAGCTGCACAGGAACTCGATCCCCGTTGCCAGAATACATGTGTAAACGTGGAACAGAAGATCCAAAACTAGTGTAGATTTAACAACGTAGAGCCAGCAGCTTCAACCATGAGAACTAGAAGCTAGCGTCTGTCAACCTCGGCAAGCACATTTTTGTAGAGCGGGTTTTCTCCCGTGGATGTATCTGTCGCACATGACACGCTAGTGCATTCGCGTTTACCTAAAACGGCCGATGGTCTGACAACCTACACATCCGTCGACGCTGCATGCAGACCCAGGGCAAGATCAGCAGATATAACTGCAACTGCTACAATGAGTGTTGGAGGGGCCACAAATACCTATGGGCCTCCAAAAAGACCGCCGACTACGCCGTCAGCAAAAGGAGACACTATCCTATACAAGAGCACGAAATCTAAGAAGCCGTAGAACTTGAGAAAGATAATATGCTCCAAGATGCCTGGGTCGAAGGCAAACTCAGTCGAATACAGACCGCGGGACGATTTGAAACAACGGGAAATCATATGCCAAGCTATAGGATTCCAGGACAAGCAATCTAGCTTGTGACGTACGGTCCGCCACCCAAACTCCGTTCACTATGGCGAGCCAGGACTACTTCAGTTGAGATTTTCAGTAGATAGACGAATCGGAGACCGCCCACTTTTCAGCTCACCGTCTTCGTGATGCGTCATGCAGAATTCGTATATTCCCTGACATCCCTTGGAGTGAGCGTCGGAAATGGAAGCAAAACGCTAGAGAATACCGCTAACAAACGGACGAAAGATTTATCTTTGTTCATGGTGTTCCTGAAATCCAGTCATCCGACCTGTCGCGGGTCCAACCGCATAACTTGGAAGATTGGCGGTACATCCGGGAGGCTCTCTTCCTTCATGACGTACTTTCCAGCTCCACGTTAAGGTTACCCTATCACCAAACTACAAAGGAAGTGGTCCAATAGTGTTGAAAGTCATACTCTACTCCAATCACATGGTTGAAAGAGTGCTCGGAAGTTGAAACAAATTCCGCACCAAATTGCCATCAGAAATACCTCTGAAGGAAGCTAAGCCACTATTGATTGTTGGAACCCAAAACCAGCGGGAAGTTGTCGCTAACCTCGCTGTCCACATTTTTGATCAGGAAAGCAAGGAAAATCCCCAGTCGTCCGAAGAGGAAAGAACAAACAATCCGTTGCAAATCGCTTCTACAGAAACAGGTAGTGGGTGCTCTATGCAGCAAATCGAAACCTCTCCGGGGTGTTGATAAGAGATATATCATATAAACGATCGTTAACCAGCCCCATGAGGGTTGGCTTAAAGTTACGGGAGACCTATGTATGTTCAGATACGTTTCTGGCATCCGTTACTCTAAATTGCGTATATACAAACGCCCAAGCACTTCTCAGTAAATTGGCCGAACTTCCATCTCGTCAAAGTTCAATGTGTTTAGACCTCATCATAGTAACAGAGATATGGCTTAACGACGCCACTACAGGTGCCGAGATCGCACTACCTGGTATGTCACTCTTGCTCAACAACCGACCTACCGTTCCGATCTCATTCACCGCTTAAATGACCCTGGGATTCAAACCGTGGACGCCTTATGGTGCTGCCTTCACCTGAGACGGGGCGACAGATGCTTAGTCACCATTGCATACAGCCTATCAATGTCCACTTTGGGAATGGACCAGGCCCTATCTTCCGCTATGATGCGTCTACTGAAACGGGCTTTTAGCCATATTTTCGTGGCAGGGGACTTCAATCTGCACTGTCTAGGAGCTTCGGCCACCCTCCATGAGACATTCAATGCGGAGCTGCAAGACGGAGACACCGGTTCGCCGCTGTACAACCACATCACTACTCATACCCGTTTCAGGAAAGGAAACAAACCGGCCAGCTTGGACTACGTTTTCACTAACGAGGAACTGATGATCGACGTAGTAATGACGTGCACTCCTTCGGGCCGCAGCGATCACACTACAATAGTGTTCCAATACCTGTGCCATGCAGAATATCCTAAAGAATGTAATGAGGAATCTTACGGCATAACCAACTATGATAACCTATCCGAACTCAAGCTGATTTCCTAACTGAATAGTCCCCTGAATTAGCCTGCTGGGAATTTGTCAATAGATCCTACAGGCTCATGGCAAGCGCATCGGAAACCAACATCCACGGACCCAAAAAGAGGAAGTCGTTCCTAAGGAGCAGCATCCAGTAATGTATGGCATTGAGGGACTTGGCATGGTGTGCCCACATAGCCTCTCCGAGGGAGGTTAAGTGGGGCGTCTATACAATACCAAGCGACCACTGTGTGCAACTCGTCCGGAAGGATAAAGTGAAGAACCAACAAGACCTTGTGGTCAAATTCATGCTCCTAGCCAAATCTGCTGTACAGGCATATAAACAAAGTTCGCCGCGTTAAGCATAGAATTTGGCTCTGCACACAGCATGCGGGTTAGCACAAACGACACAAGAGGCGGTTAACCCCCTTGGACAACTGCAGAAAACATTCAGACGTCGCGATCCCAATTCCTTTCCATATTCCTTTCCCCTACCAAACATTAGGACTATACTTCCCCATTCCGTAGTGAAACCCCATCTCCGCCTCGTTTCGCCCTGTGTTCCCTAACATTGTTATCACGTCGCATTCCCACGATCTTAAATTGCCTCTACACACTTGTCTAACTTTGTTTTCGATCATCAACACTTGCACTGCACCGATTAGTGTCGTTTGGTGACCTTCACCCTCCACCGATTATACCTGTCCGCTGAACCTTTTTCGCCACCGAACGAGGCTCTTTGACCACTTGCTCTTTTATCTATTTGCATCTGTGATACATGTCAAATTCACACCCCTTGAGGCTTAATCAATCAGCATCCCTTTTTTGACCGGTGATCAGGTAACCTCACCGCTGTACCCGTGTTATAAACACGTCGTGTATCTTTGTAGTGCGATTTCGTACAGCGCGCACTGAAGCTGGACTTGTCGTCTCTGACCAAACGATTGTCACTGTAATTGTCCCGAGTTTGGAAGTATAATCGTTGAGGTATTCATTGTATATGCTCATTTATTCATTTGTATATAGTTTTCGGTTCTCTCTTAATTCCTTTCTTTCTCATATAAATGTCTAGTGGGCCATGAGCTAGGTCCTTTGGGGCCACTACAGAAGCGACGACGGGTCCTGCAGAGAATTACGGCGAGCCGGCGCAGCGTTTGTAGGCACGCTGAATTCGATTTACTAACCGCGTGCTTGCATGCTAAGTCTCTTTATTTCAGGTGGTGGGTTTACAGTTTTTACCTTACTGCTTTTCTTTCTCATATAAATATCTCCCTGTACTCTATTCCATTAACTTGCACACATCGCTTCAGCCAATTGTATTCGATTTCCATAACATTTTTGTGTTCGTGGCATACCGTGAACTATACTTCCTGACCTCGTGCACTTAGCTAGGATTTGTTTGTAAACAACTTATTACGTATGCTATTTAATTAAGGTTTATGTCACCGTTTCCTTATGCATTAATCGAGTTTTTCTCTTTTTCTTTCTCTCTCTCAAGTGATTGGCTGTTGTTTGATATCCCCGGTGTGGCTGCGCTTGATGTGCATGTTGACAAGGTGCCTACCTGTCTATTACCCACTACCTCGTCCATACTGGCTCCAGGAGACAGTTGGTCGTTGCTGGAGGGGACGGGGTGCACGGTCCTTGTGGCCGTGTTAGGCTCGAAGAGCGGTTCCATGCACTCAGTGGGGAGCGGACTACGGTCCAGCCACCGCCTTGTGTGCGCTTGATTCCCCAAATACAGCGTGCTTATGTTTGCCTGTGAAGGAGTGTGGGCCGGCTCCGTTGATGAAACGTGACTCCCATCCGCATGCCTTCCGGTCTTATTCCTTCGGGTTTACACTGGATATGGGGTGTGGGGTTGGAGCTGTGGGTGGTGCAGCGCAAGCCATCCATGGTCCCTCTGTAGGCGCAGGCGTCCTGTGGCTTGCCACAGTGACAGGCAAATCCGAAACCGGATGTCGCCAACCATATAGTACGTTTATCCAGTTCCGGATTTGATGCTTCTTTGCTCACGGGGAAACGTGTCACTGGAATCTTCCAAGCAAATTTTGTTGCTTACAACAACAATTTGGCTCTACCTTCCAGAGTGTGCCATCATTGTACACCAGGCCTACGCAGCTCATGCCGCCACCAGGCCATAATCACACCTTCCACAACCACAGCTGTATTGAAGTGACTGATGTCCTTGCACGTATACAGCTCCCCAGATGCGGACGGCATTCGCCTGAAGGCGTTGAAAGTTGTCGCCATGAGGTTAGCGGATCGGTTAGTAACACCCTTTCAGCGATCTCTTAATGAGATGCATGTTCTCACGATGTGGAGGCACGGGATCATCACCCCAATCTATATTAATGGTAGCCGTGCAGAACTAGCGATTAATCTTCCGAGTGCACTTCTTCCCGTGATCGCCAAATTCATGAAGTTCAATGCAGCTGAGGCACTGATGGAGTACCTGGAGAATAACAAAATGCTGGTTCCGGAGCAGCACGGATTTCGCCAAAATCGGTCCAGCCCCACCAAGCTGTTGATATCTCGTGCAAGCTAGACAGAATCTATGGACGCTGATGCAGGAATGGATACAACCTAACTGGAATTCTCAAAGGCATTCGACCGTGTGAATCATCGCATTATACTACACATACTTCAGGAACAAGGAGTCGGCGATACAGTTATCGGATAGTTAGACCACTTTCGCGTTTAACGTTACATGAATGTGTGCATTCGCAACACCTTGTCGGAACCAATCGAAGTTCAGTGCGGCGTACCTCAAGGCTCGTACTCGGACAACGCTTATTCCTCTTTTTATAAATGTGCTTGCATCTGTGCTCTCTTCAAACGGTCTGCTATTTGCAGATAATCTTAAGCTATGACTTGCTGTCGCCTCAGTGGAGGATCACACAGCCCCAAAGGATGACCGGGACAAAGTGTACACATGGTCCATCTAAAACATGTTGCATTTCAACTCCAACAAGTATAAAGTTCTCACCATACGGCATCAGATTACGCAAAATTAGGGCACAGGACCAGATATCCTACAGCGGACTTCTCAGAAGGGCGATCCTGGCGTGCCTGTACAGGGGGACCCTGGGGTTTAAGGCAGACTGAAAAGACATCAAAGGAAGCAAACCAACACTTCGGCCATTTTCGTAAAGCATTCGGAAAGTTAGACGCCTCCATCTTTCCGAAAATGCTT
The DNA here is from genome assembly GCA_944474145.2 of Dicrocoelium dendriticum. NCBI lineage: Eukaryota > Metazoa > Platyhelminthes > Trematoda > Plagiorchiida > Dicrocoeliidae > Dicrocoelium > Dicrocoelium dendriticum. The sequence goes on from OX104064.1 coordinate 23,014,792, forward strand.
AGCGCACACGGGATACAGTATACAAGCGTGACAACCCTGGCACAGGCACCACCTCACCGCGCTCAAAACCGGACAACGCAGGGAGATGAAGAAGGCCAGAGGTTTGTCCCATTTTCCCCATCCACTCAGGCTGAAAACCCCCAAATTATACAGCGGACGTTATGGGCGTCTAGAGAATGATCTCATAATGATGTATCAGATCCTGAGAAACCGCAACCATATATGCACCTCTCTGTTGAAACACAGTCAAAATACATCTCTAAGGGGCAATCAGTTTAAGTTGGCCACGCAGTACAGCGGACTGGAATGTCGACGAAACATTTTCTCACTCCAAGCGTCACTGCCCTGGAACGCTCTTCCGGCACATGTCATTAATGCCACCACCTTATCCTTTAAAAAAAACGTCTTGACGACACTGTGACACGTTTACACTGCGTGATATAGCCCATGACCATTAGATGCTGGTATTAATGCACAACGAATAGTGGACGGTGTCGTAACCGTCTTAAACTCCAAGTAGATATACTGGCAGATGGGTTACTCCAAACCCTTTTGTGAGGCATGTACTTCACGGGTTTTTTACTGACACGGTTTTCTATTTTGCGATTTTTACTCTAAACATCCTACGGTACATGTCAAACATTCACTTTTATTCCCGTCATAAACCATTGCTCCATTGATTTGGGGACTATAGTAGTTTACTAAAAACATCCCGTAACAGTCAGCAGGCTGTCTCCTGTAGGTTAAGTGATGTTTGGTGAGACAACGTTCTTGTGATCTTCATTGCTTCCACTCGTAACAAAACGTACACTGTAGAAAACTTATTATCTGTGACGACCGAGACATGTGGTTCAACACAATTAAAGCCAAACACGCCATCAGTACCCGCCGCGAATAGTGCGTTGAAAGGAGCCAATGCAAAGCTTACCAAGTCTTCAACCGGTAAAGCATCTGAGACAAACAACGCAGCCAATTGATCAGCCACTGTATCTGTCGATGCAACGACCAAGTTCCCGAACTTTTCATGACTATAGTTCATAAGAGTAAAACAGCTTTTTTGCCAAACGCTTCGTGTACTGGCGCAGTTTGCACTCTTTATTGAACTGAGCACTTCGTCTTCGCGCACACACTAGTGCTATCCGGGCCCAGAACCCTTACACTGGCAACAATGGTCGAAGTTTCGAACACAGGTTGGGACACCCAGATCGAGATTAGTGTACTGTACCGTCGTTAAGAAGGATTTGCTGTGATCAAGTAAACAAGAAAATTAGGACTAAAGTCATCCTATTCTGCCACCATATTTGTCTCGGGTCATTGTAATTTTTGCCCTCTTAGAGGGTACATCGGCAACCGCATCACTGTAGCAGTGCTGAGAAATGTTTTACAAAAAACCGTATGTACGTTTAAATTAAACCTGCGAGTTACACAGCCAACTGTATGAGACACTTCGTGATGAAAATTTTGCAGCGGAAACAATTTGAAATAAAATTTGTCAGTACATCGGTACTCCGGAATGTAGAACAAATATTCAGATGACTTACACGCCAGCGTATTCACTTTTGATTTTCGCGGAAATATTGACAGATACCTTGTCATTCGGCAAAGTAAGCACGATTCTGGGCTGTCCCCAACTACATGCAAAACGTTTGAGTAACGTCTAGGTAGTATTTAGCCAAAATGCATGATATCCTGTCAAGCATGTTGACAAATTAGATTTCATTATTTATTACGCTTTATTTTTCAATTGCATTCCTAACATTTACCTGATTGAGAGAATTATCGTTGGTTAGTGAACCCAGCGGCACATCAGTGGGCTAACTGCCCAGGTTTTATATTTACATACTAAGTCCACATTGGCCTTTCCTAGTTCATCTCGGTTTTGTTTGTCTGCATAGCCATCAGCTTGGTCGGTTGGACCCCAAAATCCAAGTAACCACTGCTTCCCTCATAACTCCAGGTTCATTTTATCTGCTTGCGCAGTTATCAGTTGCTAGTGGAACCACTGACGAATCGTTGGGTTTGTCGACCGAGTCGTCTCTAAAACTTCAACACCTCTTGATCCTCAGTACCCCATTTGTTTTATTCTGCTCTACGACTCATTATTCACTAGTGGCACCATCATCGATTCATTGATAGAATGGTCACTCAGACTCCGTCCGAGATATCTTCAACATGCCATCCACCTTCAAACCTGAACATATATCATACATAAGTTCGCAACACAGAAGGCTACGAATGTTGCCATCACAGTACCTTTTATTATTTTGACGCCCGCCCATCTTGAATGATCTGTTTTGCGGCAGCTACTTACGTTTGATTTATTTGATGACTCTTTTAGAAGCGCACGTGGAACATTCGTTGTCAGACAAGACTTCAGTTTATCATGATCATGCCTTTACAGGTATGACAATGATAAGGTAACAAGGAGTGATCTAAAATGCACAAAAATAAAACATGTTTGCCATAACAGTGAAGGTATACGTATGGGTGTGTATACGAAGTGAACCGTGGTGAATTCGGCCAACGGGGCAGCATTTACTTCCCTATTGAGGCAGTTACATGCGCTTGGGCCGACAAGGGTTGTCCGTTGTGACCCGGTGGATTTGGGGCAGACGTTTCAACTGACCTCCTATAGGTCTCCGAACAGATTCGTATACCCTTTATCGTTACCTTACGAGCGAAAACTACTGTGAAACCAGTCACGGAGTACATCGTTGTCATCGGGCAACGTTCAATAGTTATCCGCGACAAATGTTTTTATGACAGCCATACAAGGTGATTGTCCGACTATTTTTAATCCGCTATCATATGCGCTGGAATCGTTCTCATGTATAAGGCCGGATGCGTTTTATGCCCTAAAGCGTACAATGCCTTCCATCATCGCATAACAATCGTCATTGCTCGTGGGCCCACGGTTTTTTACGTCATTACATATGTACTGTTGGATCTAGAATCCAGTTTTACTTATTATCCTCATATTTAAAATTTCCCGGAACAGCTCGTTACCAAACTCTGATAAAACGCTTACGTTAAACGCACAATGTTTTAGTTGTGGAAAAGTCTGGATACATTATTATGACAAATGGAGCGGAAATTTCACAAAAAATGGAAGAAATGTTAATGGTCACAGTTTCGATCGAAACCCGTACATAGTGTTCGGACCAGATTCACTGAACCATCCTTGACGTCATCAAAAATTATGGACCATTTTGTAATATATTTCCTAAGAAACCCAACTGGTTATAGCGAAAATGAAAAGTTAAGGAACAAACCTGTTAATAAATTGGTGTACAGGTCATAGTGTAATGGCTCTGAAGGTAACGATCAAGCGAAAGACTTGAAAGCCACGAGAACGAGCTAGGACAGAAACAGGCACGCGCGTTATGGACAAGATCGAACAGCGCGACGCGAGCCCCCAGAACGAGCAGAGAGTGAATCACGAACGACGAACGGTAATCGTCCTGAGGTAAGGAGAAAAGAGAAATTAATTGTCGGAAGGTCAATAAAGCAGGCAGTAACGCGTTTGTCTGCGGAGGTAAGAATAACACAAAGCCGAATAACGTAGCCGAGACAAAGCAAATGAAGAGCCTTAGAACAACTCCAGGCTGGTCAGGCTGTGATTTACGGAAACGAAGATACGGGTCGGACGGATAGCCAAGCCCCCATGTTGAAGACAAGCGAAGCACAAATGTGACGTTACCTTGTGTGTGTACGTTGCCTTGTGGGACAAAAACATGACGGATATATGCGCTTGCGAGTAAGCTTGGTTAACCGTGATTGCGAGCAATGAAGAATTTACTTTCGTGCCGCTCTATTCTTGCTACATTAGGACACGTCGCGATTTTCGTTTGAACCCGAGTGCAAACCAACCCTCTCTGATTTGGTGGAAAATGTTATTCGGTACGCCGATTGGGTACGCTGTCATCTGCCGAAGCACACGTTCAATATCTCTGAAGGTAATTTGGTCAGTGCACCAGTAACTGGAATTTAAATGTTGGGATGGAAGACAAGTAAAGTGAAGAGATTTTCCATGGTTCATGAGCCAGAAGAGAAGAACTGTGAATTTCCAAACCGCTATTTCACCAGCAACTTTTAATACGGTCACCAGGCCAGTGAGGCCATTAGGTTTGAAGTATGGACACCAAACGTAAATCGGAATCTTGAAGAGCTGACAATATTACTGGGTCGCCCCACATAGGCTGATCGCATCCTATGGGATACAAGCCGGCTCCCTCCATTAAGGCAAATAATGTTGTCAGGTAACTGACAATCGATCAAAGTGCGCGTGTAAGCCTGCACTTAAATCCGCGATGGCTACTGCGATCCGGTTGTAGGAGGCGGAGTTGTGCGCTCAGAAGGTATTCGCTCAGATGTCAATCCTGTTGTGGCCCAATCCAAATGTGACGTGCGACCTGCGAATCTGTGTACATGAGGCAAGTGTGGCCTAATGGATAGCGTTTGTCAGAGATCAGTGCTTATAAATTGACACCTGACTCATGTTGTGTCCACCAACATTTTGTCACATACGATTGTACATGGATTGACATCTGGGTGAATCCCTTCAGAACCCACAATTCCGTCTTGTATAGCAGTATCGCGATTGCCATAGCGGATTCAGGTAATAATGTCTACGGACGTACTTTAGTCGACTTTCTTGTGTATGAACGACTCAGCCAATCTCGTTTCATGGCCTTATTTGGTGAGATGCGTGACGAATTCTGTGTTGGTTGACCTTCAATATTATACCGCGATCCAGGCCAAATGGTGGTCCACCACCTCGTCAGACAAACACCAGCCTTGCGATCAATGAAGCATGCTATGCAGGAAAAGAACCAGTAAGCGCTCATCGACTTGGATTGGATAGGCCACTTGCCTTTAAGGCTACTAGCCATCACTGGCTACCCATGAACTGCACCTTTTCCTAGAAATTCCCGTCCATACTGCAGTCGAAGTGATCTCTAAGACGGACTCATCTTCCTCCTTAAGACTATTTGACCGTGTCCGCAACGCGTTCAAGTTGCACATGTGCATAAACGCGTACCTTTCGTTTTGACCAATGACAAATCAGACAACAGCATCTCTCTTCGGACCTAGGTCGGCAGCCCGTCTAGGAGTGCAATGTGTCCGCACGCAGTGAGGAGGTGTGGGGGTGTTGGCTCCCGAACTGATTCAGATCACAGTGCCTGGGGCTTAGTGTCAGCAGAGTTCGGGAATGAGAACCAAGGCAGACCCTGTGGTGGACATGTCTGGAAGGGGGGGCCTACATACAGAAGTCGGTAGGGGGCGCGATTAATCTTGTTGTGAATGGAGTCAAAGTAGTTGCACAACTTGCGTTTGAGCGAGCAAACGAACCATCTGTTTGAGGGGAGGGTACGGGTAACGTGCGGAAGACCATTGACATTGGTTTGGTAGTCTAAAACAACCATTTTCAACGGGAGTCATATGGCCCCCTGGGGGCCATAGAGAATGCCTGGGGGCACTACGTTGGAAAACATTTTTAAGGAAGCCATGGGGGTGCCATGCTGTGTAATAGGAGGACAGCTATTAGACACTCAATTATTGTGAACGAGCTTGATGGCTATTCTTTACTCTTCCTATTTTCTATTTCTTGATTTTTGTTCAAACGTTCTACTGGGTTATCCCGATTGGTACACCCACGTCATTGTTAATGGACGCTCATCGTCATGTCCTTTTCAGCAATGCCATTTGCAAGAACACATTCCATGGGTTTTTCTTCTCATGACTGTTCTACTTGGTTATGTCAAAGGAATATTTAATTGTTACACGATTATTGTACTAGTTTTTTAATTTTTGGGTCTGCATTTCTTATTCTCGTTTGTTTCGGGACATTTGTTTAAACGCTTCATTCCGTTATTCTGATTGGCCAGTGCCCGTCACTGTAACTGGACTTTCGCTTTAGGCTTGGAGTCCAATGATGCCATTTTTAAGGACATACGCTATTCGCTATTGAGTACACGGTTGCTTATTCGCCGTTGCATTTGGCGTTTTTCCTTCTGTTGGTTGGCTCAAGTGTACTTTAGTAGCTTCTCTTCAGTTTGCCTTCAAACTATATAAGCAACTGTGACTTCCTGTATACAAGTCTCCTTCTGGCTCGTCTTTGGACTTCTTGCGGTCGTGGAGTGAAGGTGTCAGCGGCGACACAACAGTGTGAAAAGTTGGTTGTGATAACACGAATGCCAAAATTCATTTAAAATTATTTTTTGATAGTTTCTGTCCGCGCATTTATCTCCTCTGGAAACTACAGGTCAGCGAAATGAATTACGCCAACGCATGTGCTTGGTTACGTAGGTGTGAAAGCCAGACTCATCAGGGTTTCTTTTGCGGAGCTGACTTAGCTCCTCCGAATTTGCGCAAGTTTCGCCAGACGCACCACAAATATACAATTACCACACGGCGTCTTAGACTACGTAACTAACAACAGATGCGTCCTCAGGACTTTCGTGCCTATTCAGAGTGAACCAGCTGAGCTTTACTCAGGAAGCTGATGCATGTAGTGTGCTAATTACAGTGAACCGAGCGAACTCTCGTCAATACACTGCGGCCGTCACGGCACAAAGCTAAATTGATACTATCTGAGTTTTCCTCAAGACCCTACCACAGTATGACAACTCATGCGCCAGTCAGTATTTCTGGTTCCGATCTCAGTGTGGTAGCGCAACGTTCCGCGTTTTTCCTCTCCAGTCTCAGTTGGAATGGTTCTATCAGTCTGTATTTCTAATGGTTATAAGGAAGGGGTTTCATAAAATTATTTGTGTGGAGACCCATAAATGGTATTTAGAATAGTGGAACACTACTGTCTCAGCTCGCGTGTACGTCTGGCTGCTAAGTCACGTTAGCGCGCAAGGTTCCGAATTCCAGTGGCTACTCGATTTTTCCATTGTGTATCGACTTCATTTCTCACACACCGGTGGACAAACGCAGTCGGTCAAGGAGGTGGACCACCAACATATCCTCCTGTGGGGAACTTGAAATGGCCTTGTGTCGATGGATATGGAACTCTCAAGTCGTGTGTCTGTATCTACTGTCTCGAAAAGAAAACGGAGTAGGGAGGAAACGAGAGAGATAGACGACAACAGAGGCGGGGGGGTGGGGGGTCGTGGAGTCAATATCGCCACGGACACAAGCGCATTTTCGAGTTCCCCCAGGAGGCTATGTTGAGTGGTCACTCTTGACCGATGCTGTTTGTTCCACGGTGTGTTCGCGAAATGAAGTTAGTAGACACATGTGAAAATAGTAGTAGCAACTGGAATTCGCGGACTTGCTGCGCTAACGAGACTAGCCGCCGGACGTACACGCGAGAGTGTAGACGTATGTGTTACCATTCTGAATTATCTGACATGTTTTAGCACCAATATAGTTTAGTTGTAAACGTCTTCTGATAGCCATTAGAGAAATTGCAGACTGATAGAAAAAGTTCCGCTGAAGAGACTGGAGACGAAAAAACGGCGGACGTGGCTACCAGCACTGAGATCGGAACCAAAAATAGCTGATTGGCGCATGATGGTTGTATTACTGTGTAGGGTCTTGAGGAAAAGACCTCAGATATAGTATCAATGTAGCGTTTGAATGCCGGACGGCCGCAGTGTAATGCGAGAGTTCGCTCGGTTCACTGTAATTAGCACGCTACATGCATCAGCTTCTGAGTAAAGCTCAGCTCGGTTCACTCGAATAGGCACGAAAGTCTGAGGACGCATCTGTTGATTAGTTACGTTAGTCTAAGGACGCCGAGTAGGTAATTGTATATTT
>OX104064.1:23023058-23088113 GCA_944474145.2 Dicrocoelium dendriticum
GTGCTGGGGCGTAACGCAAGTTTGTGCCTCAGACACAATTCGCTCCAAGAAGCGCATTCTTCACTCGCTCTTGCATAGTACACTCTCAGGACCCTGAAACATCTCGGAATATTGCTTCCTCATGGCCTGCTTCCTAAGACTTTTATTATGCTCTAGATTCCCTCAAGGGAATTCAGTGATAGAGAATATGGCGCCAGACGAATGAGGCTGCCCGAACGATACGGTCCCTCCTGCAATACGCGTTCCAACTTCGTGTGGTATTGCGCGTTAACACAAATCAGGAGGCAGTTTTCGATAAAAGTCGAGCCTCTGGCATCCAGCAGTCGAAGCACCCACGCTGCGCACCTTTCCTTTTTGAAGCTTCCTCTCATGATGACATAGTCCATTTCTCCATGGGTCGTTAACGGAGGTATTTGCCTGGTTTGCACCAATTTGATTAGGGGCTGCATGGTTTGAGGCGGGCAGTAGCAAACTATTGAACACCCGGAGGTGCCCTCTCACCGTCAGAGACTGCGTGGCGCTCGTGCTCTAAGCCAATAGAGCTGTGAGCTTATAACCCGTAGACCTGTTACCTCCCATGGCTAGGTTTCACGGGAAGAGGGCTATCGACCACTTCCTAACCTCCGAAGATGATGGACTAGTATACTGGCAGGGCCCTCACATCTGACAGGAGGACGATTTGGGTCCTCAGCCAATGCCTTCGATTAAATGTACACCTGAAAGGCAGCGAGTCTAGCACATGGTCAGTTCACTGACTCATGCGGATTGGTGTCCTTGACCTTAGCAGGGAGAAGGGCGTAACCTAACTTCCACCCAGCGGTCGCCACGAGGAAGCGTCCGGGACATGAGCCAATGGCGGAGCAATAGCAGCAGTGTGTATGTCATCTTTTAGGTTTTAGCCACCACCATCCTCAGCGCACCATAGGTTTTCCCGCTTATATATATATATATATATATATATATATATATATATATATATATATATATATATATATATATATATATATATATATAAAACCTAGCGGCCTTATTTTTGCAGGATCTATGTCTACTAGATTAACTCAATTTTACAAGGAAGCTTCCCTGTAATGAGGCTTCACCGATTTTGTTGATATAAATGTCGAGATGCCGCAATGTTTTTTGTACAGCAAATGCTTACGGCGGAGATGATGAAGCCGTGCAAATTGAAAACACTTGGAACTAATTATTCTCCGTTAGTAGCAAAAGCTATGACTTATGTCAAACGGGAAGAAGTTACGCTAAAATGTTCGCGCCTGGTTACATCGGACTCATTTTTTCAGTTAACTGAAGCTGGTCTGAATCTTCGTACGGCATCGCTCTTGGAATCACTAAAAACAAGAAACCGCAAACTGTATGAGAGGATTTCATCCAACCTTGCATAATGGATGTCGTGATGTTGTTTCTTGGAGAACAATATGAGGAAAGGTTATGCTATCACTTCCTAACAACACAATCAAAAGTCATATCGAGGACATAAGCAGGAATATTTTAAACACGGTATTCAACGAAATAAAGTCGTCCTTTCCTCGTAATAAAGTTTGATGAGTCGACCGACATCGCATTCTGTTCCCAGCTACTAGTCTATGTCGGGTACATAAAAGGCGACGGATCCGATGAAGTGTACTTGTTCTCGGAATCAGGGAGCACAAGTACACGTGGTGAAGATGTCTTTTGAGCAGTGAAAGATTTCGTCGAGGAATAGGATATGCAGTAGTCGAAGTTGGTGTGTGTCTGTACAGACGGAGCACCATCCATGTTGGTCGTGCGTTCTGGAATCCAAAACATTTCCTCCCCACGCTACTTTTAGCCACTGCGCCATGTAGCGTTATGCATTAGCAGGGAAAACTTTTCCACCTGCTTTGCTAGACGCGTTAACCAAGGTGGTGAAAATAGTAACTGTCCTCCGCGGTAGTGAGACTTATACAAGAATTTTCAAAGAGTTGTGCAAAGAATTTGGAGACGGATTCGACGTGCTGTTATTACACACAGAAACGTGTTGATTATCACTAGGCAGTGTGTTACACGGAGTGCTCGATCTTTGAGAAGAAACTGCAATGTGTTTTGCAGGGAAGGAGGTGCAAAAGAGTAATGGGAACGGGTTATAGGTCATGATAACGGACTACATATTTATTTCCAAACTAGCATATAATGCGGATTTCTTCGGAGGAAAAATTCCGCTGAAGCTTAGCTTGCAAGAAAATATGATTAATACTTTAACTGTTCAGGGTAAGGTTGCCAGCTTTCTACGCAAATTGCAGCTTTACCAACGCACAGCTACGGTTGATGACGTGTCCACGTTTCCTGAACTAGTAATGGTGTTCGTTGGAGGAAATGAATATGCACATTCACAGATGAAATAACTTGTCATTTGGTGCATTCTATCAGCAAATATTATTCTGACTTGAAAAACCGCCAAGTAGTTGCTTAGGTGCTAAGACCCTTTTCAGTAGATGAACAATGGTTCCAGATATTAAAAGGGAAGTCAAAACACAATTACTAGGAGTGCGCGAAGATAGCAAATTTAAATTAGATTCTTAAAGCACACAAATGGCAGCAAGTTGGGCAAAGACAGGTGGTGAATGTATATTGTCATCGGAAAGAGCATTGAGCATATTGATCGCATTCGCAAAATCTTATAGATGTGAAAATGGATTTTTGACAATGGCGACAATGAAAACAAAAACAGGGAAACGAATGAACTTGGAGCAGGAATTACGATGTGCACTAGCCGAAACTGCACTAAATATACGAGCAATTGTTAGCGCTAAGCAATGTCAACCGTCTCGTTGGGGTATATCACCTCTTGATTGCATAAATGTTGCGCTATACTAACTGTTTTCTTTCTTTTAGTGATCGAGACTAAATCCAATTGACCATCACTTCCGGTTATTAGAAGCAAAAAGCGCGATAGTTTTCGGTAGTTAGTGTTTTAAACAAATTTGGGTAGCACGGAATTTGCTTATAATAAACCCGATTTGTGTGAAACAGTCTCAAAGAGTTAAGAACAGCTGATGTACAGCAACATGTGGAAAAATAACTGGTTATACCGTTTTCTAACAGCCCCACTAAAGGTACATCCAGAACATGAGCATAGATAATTTGGATACCATACCTAATGAAAGAAATTTATGTCTTTTCTCCGCACTACACTCAGATGAGCGGACCGACGTTACAGCTTGTTCCTAGCTACTTGTTTATTGTCAGTGCATTAGAAGCGACGGATTCCAAGAAGAGTGCTTGTTCTCGGACTCACTGAGTCCCATTGCTCGACTTGCAATATGCATCAGCCGAAACCGCACCAAATATGCCAGAAACTGTTTATTCATCACCACTTGATTTAATGAAAAATTGCTCAAAGATAGTTGCGTGTGGTGTTCATTTTCTGTACTTTAAAGCGAAAGGTGCAATAGTCATTAGGTAATTGCCTTTTGAAAGTTTAGGGGGAACTGTTAATAGTGAACTTGCTTTGGGGACCACTAGCATAGAGAGTCTCTTAACTTACGTGCTCATTTCTTATTTATAGGCTTGATCCTGCTTTCTCCCAAGTTGCTTCAGTAGCGTCGAAGAAAATCTGTTCATCAGTAGGTACGTGGTCTCCATCGGGAAGTGCAAATCGAAGCAGAATCTATTGAATGCAGTCAAGCGGTCGCACTCCAAACATAGATTTTCGTTTTTGAAAACTGAAAAGTCAGTTGAAACCAACGTCTCTTGGAGTTTCGTAATATTTTCTTTCGAGATGTCTCTCCGTCTGATAGATTTGTCAAAGAGACAAATTTGGTCTTGCGCTACATGACTGGGTACACCTTCGGAATGCAGTGATCTAAGTTATTAAGTGGAACCCATTTTAGTGTAGAAAATGAGTCTTATTTTCGGAGACGATATCAAATCGTGCGTTCAGTGTGGTTTCGAAGTTCACCATATAAGGATAGAATTGATGATTACCGTGTCACTGGTGTTGAAATCCCCAACGACGATACAGATAGAGCTCCCACTGTTGGGTAGAAACGCTGTGAAAAAATAAGCGGCAAAGTTCTTCAACTCCGACGTTGATGTGACAGGAGCTATATAGAAATTTCCACTGATTGCAGAATGAAAATCGCTCAAAAACTTTGGTTTACATTCAATTAACTGACACCTAATCTTGACGTGGAGTATGTAAACAACAGGGATACCGATTGACACCAGATTTTGCTGATGTCACTGATGACGCCTCAATCCACGATTACGTGGCTTTCCAGGTCTATCTGTCCTTGTAACACGGTAGTCACTGAGTTAGATAACCTCGTCCTCAACGTTGGGATGGAGCCAACTTTCTTGAAGCATCAAGACACCTGTAATTGTAAATTCCATAGGCAGCATAGCGGCAGCAAGATTATCGATTTTACCAAGGGGAGAGTGCACATTGCTGGACAGGATCTGCGGGATTGGTCCTCCTATAGTGGCAGGAAAGGTAAGTATAACAGGCAGAACGGACAAGCCGCGAAAACTAAGGAAGGTGAAAAGTAACGAGAACACCTGGGACGAAAGTCGACAAAGCAGTTCGAAGCCTACGGGACAAGTCGGAAATGGAAGACGAACGACAAACAATGTCAGGTCCAGGTCCAGAAGAGCGGACGTATTAGTGAACAGCCCGAACGTCCGGAGAGATACGCGTTTGTCCGCGCCTCCAGACTTAACAACGAGGAGAGCAACACTGCCCAGTTAAGCAAGTTAAAGGCTTTAGAATGTATTCAGCCCGGTCCGAATAGGATGTGCGGAAGCGAAGATACGAGGACAAATCAGCGAGCAGCTTCACTCACCGGTTGAAGTCGGGGCATGAATGTGACACCGAGCGAAAGGACAATGTGTGGTGCTTGGTAGTTTGGAATTATCCCCTATACGTGCGCGTGTGTGTGCTAGACTGTGAACCCGCTGTGTGTTGGCAATGAAGACTGTGCACCCCTACCGCTCATTTTCCCTGCACTTTATCTACAGGACAGTGAGAACAACTTGCCAACCAGCGCGATGTTTTCTCCTTTTAACAAAATGTTTTTTGAAAATACTTTCGGTGGTGTTTCTGACCTTTTTACCGCATTTGGCATAAGGTGTGCTTCGCGCGGCGCTTCGAAACAATTTTATAAATTTGGCGGAATAGGATATCGTTGATGAATTTAGTATGGTTCATATAAGCCAAATTCAGAGAACAACACAATAAATAAATAAATATATATATATATCCCCAGTAAACAGCGTAACAAACAGTACTCCAAGGAGAATAATTAGCAACGGTCAATTCGAAGGCCCCGCCTCTTGGCATTTTATAGATTACCAATAATACTGACAGAAGCCCAGCCTCCAGTTCAGCCGGTCCATCTGATTGTGCATGAAGTCGAGTAGAAACCCAGGGTAGTGACCACTATGGGGAACTAGTTTAGATCTAATGCATATGGCAGACATTACGCTAGTACCACCGTAAGGTATCGCTGGATCACGTGAGGTAGGAAGATGTCAATCATGTTGATTTAGGTTGCAAGCAAAGCAAATTAACGAGTCCAACGTGAAGTACATATATTCTCTAATGTGGACAAGTGCAATTTTAATACTAAATTGCAACCTCCATTGAGTTTGTTGGAACACATATAATGAATTTGTCCGTACCACGTCATTCTCTAATCATAACTCTGCTGTAACTGCGAATGAATGTACCAACAATACTGTCCTATGTGTGTATGTACTGGCACCTGTCGTACGGAGCATAGTGTTAAGCACAGCCTTCGCAACAAAGCCACAACCAAACTAAAGTAACCTAAATCACGATAACGCAGGAGCAAAAACTTCGCTACAATGCTATAGATACATGAGGCTCAATTGAAATTACAATATTTAACCCAGACAGCCAAAATTAAGGAAGAAAGTCGAACACTAAGAGGTCCTTAAAAAGTACGCATACAGCTACGGCTAGTCAAAAGAAGAAACCTAATACGTCATCAGGAAACTGAAACGCTGACGTTAGACATTGCTTAATTAACGCGCGATATGCCCTGTATATGCGAGTCTATCAACTCTAGCTTTGTCTCTGGATGGCTTGCCGAACTTCCTCCTCTTGGTGCCAGCTGGGTGGTTCGGATGTACGCCGTTTCAGCAAAGTCTTCGGCGACAATATTCCACATCCGTGAGGCATTGTATTCCAGCAATTGTGTTGAATTCATGGGGAGTATTGGGCCCCTGTTTGGTAATCTACAAAACAAAGACGCATGAACTGAACATTCAGTCAACGCCTCTCCATGAGCGCGATTCCCTAAATTCTCCTCGCTGCCTTGCGGGTAGATTTAGCCAAAGGCTCGGGGTGGAGTCCTCTAAGTCAACTCTCTACTTCGGCTTAGACAACCGGGTAGTATCACGCCCTCTCACAAAACCATGGACTGTATTACAACGTGCTCATCAGCTACTGTTTCTGCTTCTCACTTTCACGCGACTTCATCACACGCCAATTGTTTGTTTGTTAACAATCCTCACTTTGCGTTACCCGAATCATGTGTTCAACAATCTGGCTGCGATTCCAGTTACGCCGCAGAGCAAGGAGTTCAGCCTATCGTTCTCCTTCGTCCCCGACTCTCGTTCCGTCTGGCGTGCTTCACTGTTCGGACACTCATGCAGAATGGAGAGCAAGCCGGCCTAGCGCGCATCCTGGATTTCCTGGACATTGATGTCTGTTGCCTTTCAGAAACCCGATTGCAAGATCCCAGCACTATGCTTACATTGACATCCCCCACTGACCACGAAGCCAGATATCACATGTGTCTTTCTGGAGATCCGGAAGCAGCCTCAGCCAGTTTGGCTGGTGTAGGTATAGCACTAAGTGGTAAGACCGAGGCGGCCCTACTGGACTGGTTCCCGATTAACAGCCGACTATGTGCAGTTCGGCTTCGGCTTTCATGTAGAATCAACAGACACCGTGAATGGAGACGCAACTTGTTGGTGATCTCCGTGTGCGCTCCAAATGACTGCGGTAGCGACTCAGTCAGGGACGAATTCTACCAGGATCTACAACAGCTCTTGACTAATGCTAAAAAGTCGGATGTCGTTATCCTTGCTGGGGATTTTAATGCAGGGGTTGGCCGTCTGTTATCATACGAAGGCCACCTTGGTGGTCATCACGCGCTCGATGAGAACCGCTCTGATAACGGAGAGAAGCTTCTCACATTGTGCGAAGACAACGGTGTGTTTCTTTCGGGCACTAACTTCAGGCGTACGAAGAAGCGTTCCGCAAGGTGGCGTCCCCCTTCTTCAACACAACCGTGGTCTCAAATTGATCACACTGCAAGTAGCTTCAGATATCGTGGCAGCGTACTGGACTGCAAGTCCTTTTGGTCCACTTTTGTTGACCCAGATAATGCTCTGGCTGCTCGAAAATCTGCGTGTTTTGGGGATCCCGAAACAAGAAGCACCGCAAGATTAATGTAAACAGATTAACTGATTCCTCTGTCCAGGAGAGCTATCACTCTTCAATTGCATATGCATTCAGTTGCAATCCAGTGCAAGACGTGGAGCAACACTGGACTTGTATAAAGAAAGCGATGACTATTTTCGGACAGTCAATTTGCGGCCTAACTCAACGCCCCTAAAGGCTTGTATCTCTGCTCGTTCTCTGGAGCTGTTCGAACGCCGCAAAGATATCCCCGCGAAATCAGATTGCAACACGCGGTGCCCTTCTGTCAACCGGCTGCTCAAGCAAAGCCTACGCAAGGATCGCGAGACATGGTGATGTGAGCGGGCTTTAGAGATGGAGACCGCTGCCCTCTGTGGCAATACTCGCAGACTTTTCCAACTCATTCGGCCCACTGGCCTCAGGAAACCTGGTGTAAGTGAGGTCATTTGTGAGGTGGATGAGTCTCCGAGCACCAACCAACAGAGGAGTATGGACCGCTGGGCAGAGCACTTTCACTCGCAGTTCAACTGGCCTCCACCATCCATCAGTACATGCAGTACACCTTGTTGTCCATCCTGGCTCGTCCCACTGAATCCACTCAGCGAAGCGGAAGTCTGCTTCGAGATTCGACGCTTGAAGCTCTTCAAGGCTGCCGGATCAGACGGACTTCCTCCGGAGCTATTCAAGTACGGCGATGTGCCGATCAGTAATCAGCTGAGCGCGTTGTTCGCAAAAAATTTGTCATGAAAGTGCCTTCCTCTTGGGGCGAATCAGTTATTGTCCCGATTTTCAAGAAGGGCGCTAACACTTCATGTGCAAATCATCTCGGGATTAGTCTTATTTCGGTCGCCTCTAAGCTATTGGCATCCATTCTGCTTCGCAGGCTATCCCCAGTACGTGAGTCATACTACCGTGAAGAACAACCTGGTTTCCGTCCTGGCCGCGGATGCGTGGATCAAATCTTCAAGCTCCGCCAGCTCCTCGAACATCGCCACATTTATCACAGGCCCACTATCGTTGCATTTCTAGACATACGTGCTGCTTTTGACTCTGTTGATCCACCTGCTTTATGGCGTTGCTTGATAAAGAACGGGGTGCCAGAGGAGAATGCCGCCATCTTACGAGCAGTTTACCTTCATACATCCGGCAGATTAAGGGTCTATAGCAAGCTTTCCTCGCAATTCGCTGTCAATAGCTGTGTGCGACAGGGTTGCCCTATATCCCCATTCCTCTTCAACTTTGCAATTGATGACGTTCTGTCGTATGCTCTAGAACGTTCCCAACATTTTGGCCTAGAGCTTCTACCGGGTGAGCGCGCGACCGACTTAGATTATGCTGATGATATCGCTTTACTTGGTGACGATCCTCAGCGTATGCAACACACTCTAAATCGTTTGGCGGTTGAAGCATCTAAGTGTGGCATGAGCTTCGCCCCATCGAAGTGTAAAGTACTGCTCAAGGATTGGATTGCACCTGCTCTCGTGCTCACTCTCGAAGGTGCACAACTTGAACAGGTAGATAGTTTCCTCTACCATGGGAGCTGTGTTTCTTCTTACAGCAACAACAACAAAGAAGTTTCTCTTCGTATCGCTAAAGCTCGATCAGCATTTGTCAATCTGAGGCACTTGTGGCGTCGTCGCGACGTCTCATTCTCAATAGAGGACCGTGTTTACAGCGCATCAGTTCGCTCAGTATTGTTGTATGGGTGCGAGTCCTGGTCGATTCGCGTAGAAGGCATGCGTCGTCTTTCTGCCTTCGTTAACGTTTGCTTAAGGAGGATCGCTCTTGTTTGGTGGCAATATCGAGTTAATAGTAATGACGTTCGACGTCGCATCTTAGGGAATGCGAGTATTCCCTTCAGCAAACTGGTTTTGTTGCTCCAGTAGAGATGGCTCGGTCACGTCCCACGCATGGCACCTGAGTGTCTACCGCGTCGCGCTCTATTCACTTGCCAAGGACCTGGCTGGAGACGACCGCGTGGTGGTCAGCCTTCCACTTGGCGGCAGCACATGAAATCGCTGACGTCGTGTCTAGCCGCTGTTAGATCCGTACGTCTTCCAGGATGGGGACGCAAAGATGAGGAGTGCCAATGGCTAAGGACTCTTGAAGACATGGTCCGCAACCAAAATCTGGAAGAATTGCTTACAGTATTATATTGATTCACATGTCTGTTATTACAAACATTGAAAATGACAAAAAAGAGCAAAATCGGCGTGTGAAAAACGAACTAAAAAGGTTTGTTCTACTTTTGTAAAAATGTTCCTTTCTTCCTGCGGCATATTAGCTGAAGAATGTTGCTCACCTTCAACTAGCATGCCACGATGATTATGACGCGATGACTCTTCCTTATCCGCTGATCTCCATGGTTTTCTGTTGGTTCTTTGTCTAGTTAATGGACTGCTGAGATTACATACATACAGCTTTGCCTCTTCCATTGTGCTTGATACTCAGCTGTCTCACCCACTACTTCACGAAAAACAATTGAACTACGAAATATTCTTGTGACATTGAGAAAGGTGCCGAACGCCATCGCGCTCTTAAAACCAGCAACAAGTCCGGGCCCAGATGGCACACCCCTAGCTATCATAAAGTTCGGTAAAAAATATCTCTGTTGTTATCGAGCATTTCCACAATTTCGCTGACTACTGGTTGCTTCTTATCTGCGTGGAAGAAACTCAGACTATTGCCTGAACACAAAAGTGGCGAGCGAAATGAAATGTCAAGTTGTCACCTGATAAAGCACACATCTGCTGTCTCTAAAATCCTGAAATGAATAGCCAAGAAGAAAGTATTTCAAGTTCCTTTGGTACTGCACCTGATCAGTCCCTCACAACATGACTCAATCCAAGCCACTCTCGTTACCTTCCGACTATAATCTCTAACAGCTTACGACTATGCTTGACAGAATGGTATCATCATAATGTTCTTGTACATGCGATATGCTTCCGAGCGTGCGCCAAGCAGGCTACTGCTATTCCTGATAAAATCATATGACATTAGAAACCATCTGCTAAACTGGTTCAACTCATACCCAGACGATGGAATCCAGAGAGTTAAATAGGTCAGTAATACACTACGCCAAAGAGAATAACCTGTGGTGCTGTGTACGGGGATCACTATTTTTCCTAATCCATGTAAACAACAAATGCGACCCCACCAAGCACGGATGTTCAATTCTGTTTGCTTATGAAGTCAAAGTGGTCTACTCATCTCAATCAGACCAACTACAAGCGTGGCTGGGAAGTATGCGCGAACGCTTATTCGCACTGAATATCTCTAGTGAAAATTTACTAATGAAACTCGCCGCAAAATTCCCAAGTATTTTGGTACAGATGCTGCTTCATGTGGACGAAAGTGTAACCAAAATAATACAAATTGAGAAAAAGGTAACCAAACATTTGAACAGTTTACTGTTTCATTGAATGATAACACATCATCATCATCACCATCACCATCATCATCATCATTATCATCATTACACATTAGCTGGAGGTAGAAAACTCCTCAGCTATTGTGCCGCAATACAAAAGAAAAGAAAAAACAAACAGTAGCATGCCCGCTGAGTCCCCAGTAACGGATGGACATCGTTCCGGAGAGCTAACAGCTGGCTGCCGTAAAAGAAAGTCATATTATGCCTAACGATTGAGATCGTGATTGGAGGGGGATGCTAAACAGGAGGGAGATGGACAAAGGAACTCACAACACAAACGCCATTAGGGCCGGCTCCTAGCCATATCAGCAAGTGTGTCCAACCAAACGTGTTCACCGTCCTTAGCACCCCAGCCAGGCAGTCCGGATGCACCAACCGACGCCAACTTCGAAGTGAGGGTTTTCATTTCTCTCGACCAAGTCATCACTTGGCCTCCCCTCCTCCTCTTCCAACCGCACCCACAACGCGCAAACAATGCACGTCGCGGGAGTCGGTGTGCTGGCATGCGCAAAACATGGCCCAGCCATCGGAGCCTGGTGCGTGATATAATGGTGCTGAGCGGTTCACTCACTCTTCCTGCACCAAATACGTGACGTCGAACACGCTCATTGCTCACGCGGTGTTCCCACCAGACATGAGCTAAGCTGCGAAGGCAGGGATGATCGAATGTGACGAGTCTCTTCGTGTCTGTCGACCGGATGGGCCAGGTTTCACAGCCATATAGGAGAGTTGAACGGACGGCTGCGTTGTAAACTCTGCCCTTCAGGGCGAGAGTAATGTCGCGTCTGCGCCACAGGTGGCGGAGATTGGCAAAAGCAACTCGAGCTTTTGCTATACGGTTCGTAACCTCATCTCCAATCCCACGGGTGCTAATATAGCTGCCCAGGTACTTAAATTCCTGAACGACTTCTAGCAGATCACCACCAAGCGTTAGCGCAGGGTTGGGTCCCTGCCAATCTTGGAGAAGTAGTTTGCATTTTGATGGAGCAAAGCATAGCCCAAAACGATTGACAGCCAGTGCTAATCGGTTCAGTGCTGTTTGGCATGTTTGGAGGCTGTCACAGATTAGGGCTATGTCGTCCGCATACTCCAAGTCAAGAAGTCGCTCACCAGGGAGTAGCTCCACACCTTCTAGGTCGTGTCCAGCGAACGCTGTTTCTATGACTTCATCAATAGCGAAGTTGAAGAGGAAAGGTGACAGCGGGCATCCTTGTCTCACACCGCTGGTGATACTGAAGGGTGGCGAGAGTTTGCCATAAACCCTCACCCTGCCCGAACTATGTGCGTACAGCGCTTTGATAATATTTATATATTTATCAGGCACACCTTTCCTCAACAGACAGTCCCAAAGGGCACATCGATCGACTGAGTCGAAGGCACCTTTTATGTCAAGAAACACGACAACGGTGGGTCGCCAATAAACATGGCGGTGCTCCAACACTTGACGCAATGTGAAGATGTGGTCGATGCAGCCCCGACCTCGACGAAATCCGGCTTGCTCTTCACGAATCTAGCTTCCACGAGTGCCAGTCAGTCTGTGGAGAATGAGAGAGGCAAGCAATTTAGAGGCAATCGAAATCAGACTGATCCCTCTATGATTGCCACATTCTAAACGGGAGCCTCCCTTGAATATTGGGACAATGACGGAGCGGTTCCAGTCTGTCGGGACTGTCTCCTGCTCCCAAAGTTTTACCAGCAACTCGTGTAGGTCATCTACTAGAGCAGGTCCACCGAATTTGAAGAGGGGTGGAGGAATTCTATCTGCTCCTGCGGCCTTATGCAATTTCAACAGCCTGATCTCACGTTCGACTTCTGCGCGTGAGGGCGGATCCAAGGAGACGGCCCAAGAAGAAGGGCGCTCAATGTCCGAAGAAAGCGATAACTCAGGTTGGTTAAATTGCATAGCAAAGTGTTCAGTCCAACGCTCCAAGCGTTTTGACAGGCTGTGGATCGGCTGCCCACTCTCCTCGCGTATGGTCTCGTTAACACCAGGTCTCCTGCTGCCTGTTTCCCGTATCAGACGGTATAACTTACGATGATTACCAATGGCAGCGGCTGTTTCCATCTCAAAGGCACGATGAGACCACCAGGTTTCGCGGTCCTTCCCAAGGCTAGCACGTAGTTTTGCCCTGAGATGTTTGCGAGCTTCATTGTATTCGCTTCCGAATGATAACACAGAGGACATACAACACTTTTAAGTATTTGGGCACCGACATCTCGCAGATATATAGCCTAACCAAGATTTATACAGATAAGGTCCAGTTCAGACCAATATTATGCATGCACAACTCACCGTATCACAAGCTAGCACGTTGGCTAGTTGAACTACTGATGTCGGTTAGAAAGATGACTGTAAAGCACACCTTGAAAGACACCTTTGAGTTAATTGAACAGTTACGCGAAATCAACATTTCGGACAAGGTGATGTGTTCCATGGATGTACAGTCCTTGTTTACCAACATTCCTCTGAGAGAAACAGTGGATTTCTTATGTGACTTTGTCACTAGTTGGAAAGTACCTCTGACGATTCTTGTAGATAACTCAAGGATTTGTTGCTACTGTGCACGGAAAACGTATCGTTTAGGTTCCAGGGACAGGCAAGTCGACAGGTTGATGGTGTGGCTATGAGGGGTCCCCTTGGCCTTATTCTGGCGGACATTTCCATGGCGATGGTCCAGTCGCGTTGGGAGCCAGACCTCGGACGAATATGCCTTTACAAGAGGTATGTGGACTACACATTGGTGATCGTAGCATCCTTATAGGCTACTCAGTCCCTCATCAGAGTTATGAACGCTGCACACCCAAATTCCCGCTTCACCTGCAAAGCTGAGGATGATAATCGCCTTCCTTTTCTGAAAGAACTACTGACGAGGCGAGAGGATGGCACGATACAGCGCACTGTTTGCTGGAAATCTACCTGGACCGGTATGTTTGAACACTAGCAATTTTACACCGGTCCAATATAAAGGATACCTTGTCAAAACGTTGTTCAATCGGGCTGGCAGAATATACAGTACGGAATGCATCGAGGTTGAATTACAACTCATCACACAGACCTTACGGGATACCCAGAAGTCTTGATTAGATTTCATAGCCGCTCTGCAGAAAGTGAACAGCCGGTCGTTCTTACTGTACCAAAAATGCCTGGTTATCTGTGACTACCCTACAAATACGATGTTCTAGCTAGGCAGGTAGAAAGACGCACAGCGGTTACAATACGTCGTGCTTTCGGTGCCGCTAACTTCTACCTTCTCTGGACAAGCAAGAATTTACCACTGCCCCAGTCAAGCCTACTAAGCCGATCTCCGCCACAACGCACTGTATCTGTCGATATGTTTGTAACTGTGGAAGCAGTTACATCGGCAGAACAGATCGTTGCTTGTGTAAGCGGATTGGGGGGCACATTGCGAAGCGTATCGTTACTTTGACAACGCACCCACAAACGGGACCTGTGGCGACGAATAACAGACCTGCCCCCTTCGATTGCAATACATCTTAAGGAAACGGATCATCAGATGGACCCCAACTCGGCTTTTAGTGTCATCTATCGTAACATAAACGCCATAGTCCTCAAGTTTTCCGAGGCAGTGGTCATAAGAAAGTATTCACCAACATGGTGCGTCCAAAAGCAACTGTTCTTTGCACTCAAGCATCCTTGGAGTTAATAATTCCTCCTCAAACTGTAGCGGTTTACTTCGCTTGCATGTGACCTCCCGCTACAACGTATTGATTCCTTATCTCGTCACGTTATCACGTGACATGTTGTCCATTTACAAGTGAACAGAGGGCACGAACTGGTGCCATATTGCAACATTCGTTTTCTTATTGAGCTATTCAAATATAGAAATTATAATTTGAACAATTTGGTTAAGAACTTATGCTTCTAGCAAAAGCCCATTGTAAAACACAGGGTTGCAAAGAGATCTCTTTTCGGTAGTTCACATCAGGCAATTACAGCTACAGGACTGATACATGCAACAGTAAACTGGTGAAGCCAACAATGAGGATGGGACGGTTTGAACAGATTTAGCATGTTCGTTCGATGCTCAAATCAAATTAATCAGGTGACATCGTGATAGGGCTAAAGAACTTGTGTAAACGAAGGAAGCAAAAATACTAACAATATAAAAAGTAGATAATTACCCAAATAAATAGCACCCGGTTATGCGTAATACACCCGGGGGCAAACTTATCATCAGGGCCATGGCAAAGTCAAGGGTTGCACAAGCACCCTATGTTTCCATACCCCTGGTTGTGTTAGCCTGATCGCGATGGCTTAAGCCGTCTGTAGGAGGCATTTCCTTGACCCTTTCCGGTATCGTTTCGGCATGGCATAATAGATCTTGAAGGCCTCTTTGGTCATAATCTGATGCCCACTTTGTAGCAAATGTTCCAAGATCGAGAATTTGATACTTCTGAGCGTGGTTCTCCACAGTGACCCTCGACAATGCTCGATCATCCTTACCGATAAATGCCTGGTTGTATACCCGAGGTACTTGGCACCACAGGCGCAAGTAAATTGGTAAACAATGTACGATTCGGACGACACTGTCAGTCTGTCTTTAAGCCGCTGAGCTATAAAGGGTGTGGTCTCCGCAAGCAACTGTGGGTGGGCGGCCGGGTAAGTCCTTAGTAAGGCGTTAGGAAGTCGCCTGTTCAGGAGATCGAAGGCGATATATCCCTTGAAAGGAACCGAGAGAAACACATCCTTCTTCGAAACTGTTGCTAGGGGCTTAACGCGCTCACGGGTCATGGCATATTTTTTGATGAAAAGTTCAGGGTAACCATTTGAAAGAAGTGTTTTCACAATTCGGTCCTTCTCACCCTCGGGAGTTTCCGGACTACAAATGTTGGTGGCCCGATAATTACAAGCAACGCACTAAGTTGCGTTTGTATTTCAGAGGGACGAAGCACGAAAAGTGTGTGTTTTCGTCCGAATGGTAGAAAACTTAAACCATTAGAAACGCAATAAAGGTTTTAGTTAGAATTTAAAGTTTCTCAAAGGGCATCACTAGTAGAATACTCCGAGGATTGGTGAAGACAGATTTCCCTATACTACACGTTCGCTGGCTGCTGGAACACATAAAGTTGAGAAGACGCATATTCTGTGCTACAATACTTTTCTGCTGGCATTCTCACAGTAAAACTGCCGTTTGCGAATGTTAGCATGTTTCTAGATTCATACAATCAACATATCGCATGACTGATCTGATGTTGAAAAGATTGTCCTGTTCTCCGAGCTGGGCGTTTCTGTTGCAGACGTTTCGTTACCAAACTAGGTAACATCTTCAGTGCAGCTATTTGATGCTGATTCGCGCAGTCTCGCAAACCAATGCCAGATCTGAATGGCTATTGATTGATCTGATGTTACTTAGAGCAAATCTACCCTGAGTACAATTATTCAAAATTATTGGTCCGTGACAAAAATATGGTTAATTGCATGCCACAAGTAGTCGCATCAGAGAGCGCTAACTAGCTGGATACTTCCCTTGGTTATCAACCACGTGAACGAGCAATGGCTCCCGTTGGATTGCATTCGTGGGAGTAAGGTAGCGTAGTGAATGTCAGCTAGCCTATAGACCTGTTTTCTGGAATCTGACATGAGTGACAGGCTTTTTCCTGTTAAGGTGAGTTGGTTGTCCTATTTTATGCGTAGATCACAGAAAGATTCATTTGATACCAGTACCAATCCCGATTAATTTGCATCCATTCTACTCTACAGAACTTCCTCAACACACGTAAGAGTTCGCGCTGGAAAGCAAGACTGCTTCCACTCTAATCTAGGGTATGCAGAAGGTCGTTACGCTCCGTAAACATCTTGGCCAACGTCACCGGTAACACAGGCATTTCATTTTCGCCTTTTCTAACATCAAAGATGCAGTCGCCACGGTTGATCGAGAAGCGTTATATCGCTGCTCGCTAGGGAGACGGAGTCCCGGAAAAATATCACGCCATTCTTCGGATGACAAATGGTCATGCATTCGGCACAATATATATGATATACTATAATATGATATATATATATCGTGTGAACAAGGCTAACAGTAAAATTGGCAAGTGTCACTATGTATGGGAATTACAGTATATAAACAAAAGACAGGATAAATGTACACCAGTGTTCATGGGAATAGAGTGTCACATGTCCGCCATCGCGCACGTTTTATTGCCATATCTGAGAGCGTTTCCAACCATGGGTGATCGTGATATTTGTATCCCCAGCCAGGGAGTAGACAGCGCCCGAGCACGGCTAACTTTAAGGTAAGCGCCAGCCCATTTCTGGCCCAACTCATACGTTGGCCACCGTGTTTTCGCTTCCAGCCGACTTCTGCTCGCGCAAAGTGGGCACAGCAAGGCAAACGATGAGTAAGTATGCGGAGCACGTTCCCAAGTCCCTGAAGTCTGCACAGCTAAATTATGCTGCTGCCGTCCAATATGAAAATCTTTCGTCGAACATACTCATTAATAGTGTGATATTGCCATAGCTTACCAGCAGTGCTCCGAAGGCAGCAGTGGTCAAATGCAGACAGTCTTACAACACCCTTTGCTTGATAAGGCCAAGTCTCACAGTCATAGAGCAAGACCGCTCTCCTAGTGATATTGTAACCTCGGTTCTTCAGAGTGAGACTCAGATCTCTTCAACACCAGAGATGACAAAGATCAGCAAAAGCAGCCCTAGACTAGGAGACGCGCAAATATATCTCATCCGTTAAGCCATTAGCTCTGAGGCAACTTCCGAGGGAAAGGAACTGTACTATTACTTCCAACGCATAACCTGAAATTGTAAGACTAGCAGAAGCGTCTTTGTGGATTTTTATAGGGAGAAGGCTTGCCAGGCGAAAATTCACAACGTCCTGGAACACTGTCGGCGAATTAACCACCTGGCACCAAGTGGGGGTTGTTCGACTAGTCGTCGTACATTTTCAATGGGGTTTTAGAGTATTGTGAAACGGGTGTTTCACTAACTGTTTCGGGTGTCCACTGTTCAGCAATTACATTAATGTCTAGTCCCATGCGGCGTTCCCAACTTCTTTCTTTCTGAAAAGGGCCTTTTCTCTGTGAAACACGGAAAAAGCGCCCACAACATACACATGCGGTGGGTGATCGGAACTGTAGTGCTGTGTC
This sequence comes from Dicrocoelium dendriticum, assembly GCA_944474145.2. Taxonomy (NCBI): domain Eukaryota; kingdom Metazoa; phylum Platyhelminthes; class Trematoda; order Plagiorchiida; family Dicrocoeliidae; genus Dicrocoelium; species Dicrocoelium dendriticum. The sequence continues at coordinate 23,041,040 of OX104064.1, forward strand.
CACCGGTTGACGAAATATCGGTGTGGAAGCTAACCATTCCTGCAAACAGAGAAGTCAAGGAATGGCGATGTGTTACTCCATGGTAAGCGATTTCAGCTTCCTCACAAACTAGCTTCTTGTTATCCACTTTATGTTCAAAATGTGTCATCCACTTGATACTAACAACTTCCGGCCAATTACTGGAGTTTGCCAGTACTATGTACAGCATAGTGGATCTTGACGATAATGTTAACACCATGTTACTGCGTGACTACTTCCGACTGAAACCCGAGCTAGAACAATATATGGCGCAATGTCGTACTCTCGGTTGTTTCAACCACCTTTAGATTCGGCCACTCCCTAGGTTACTCTCTTCAGTCAAACAGCGGTTCACCATATCCAGGGCCTCGTATTTTGACGCCTTGATGAGGAGTGCTCCAACATCAACATAGATCATCGTTTCATCTTCGGTTCACCCGAACTCATGACGGTTCTTTACATACGCATTCGTTCACCCAGGCAACGGCTGCATTATACTAACGACTGCATACAGACCAGCAAATGCACGTTGTTGCTAACCCAGTAACCTTAGCACAAATAACACAATACCCTTCCGCAAAGATCATTGCATTACATCATGCATTGCGGTGCAGATGCTAACCTCATCTTTACGCCGAACAACTGCAGTTAACATATAATTCGACCACACCCACCGATACCTAATGCACGGTTCCATGATAGCGCGTAGTGAAGCACCGCATGCATTATTTCACCTAGGCACTGTTATCCACAATCGATCACACGTAGACAACGCTAAGCATAGGTCACACCACGTGAGGTTGACGAACATGCATGCTAGCTTGCATGCAGGGAAGGCAATCGATGCTGCATCTCACTGTGGAGCGAACGGCACATCCGGTCGGTTGCGCGCAACTGTGAGCACCATGGACGCGGTTGGAGAATCTCTGGCCCCTAGTGCTGTGTTGTGCGTCTTGAAGCTGCATAAGTGTGGGTGGGAGGTAAAGTACTTCCTCAACCATTCATGCATGTTGCGTTAGTCCGCACCGCATTCTACAGTGATTGAGCTCACATGCTGCTTTGACATCCGCGCGTGAATCACGTGGTGTGGCGGGTGAGCACAAAGCCAAACGTGCAAATGCACCTAACGGCTACACCAACCGACGCAGGTATTCTGAGTACTAGTGCACTGAGTTGCAATTGGTCCAGACGATGAGCACGACTTTGTGAGTTCCGCCACATTGGATGCAACTTGCTATGCTTAGGGCCTAAGTTGAATCTTCTTATGGTGGGACATGATTTACTAAAGGAGGGTCTTGATTCCGTTATGCATTTAGTTGACTCGGAAAAGGTATAGTCGGCCACATCCCACACCAGAAAGTTCGCGCAGCAACCCTAGTCGGCTTTGTTTGCAACCATAGACACCCTTGTAGTATACTGTCAACCGACACCATGTGCCTGTCACAACACGTCTTGCGCTCGCAAGCTGCAAACGTAACGCACGCCTCGGCAATTCCTCGTAACAAGGCAACAAGGAAAGCCATGTGTAAACGGTCCGCACTGCCGCAGACAACCGTTTTGTGATTCGAAATCGTGCTATAAGACTATTCCAATTGGAGGAAAATGTGATAAGGCAGTAAAAACTACCATCCCAGGTGTGCAAATTTAAGCATAGCGAAAGGAAAAGAACTAGAGTGCATACCAGACCCCATTTGGCTCTGTGCAATGTATGCTTAAGCCACTCCTAAGGTGCATCGTCTTGCTGGCTCAGAAATGTGGCAAACTGTCCGCTATTTTGTAGCGGGCGACAGCTGATCTAGCGATCACATCTTAACCAGCTGCAACGGAACTCAATTCTCGTTGCCAAAATTTAGGTTTAAACTTGGAACAGGATATCCAAAACCAGTGTATAGTTAACAACCTAGAGCCAGCAACCTCAACCACGAGAATTGGCTTTGTCAACCCCGGCAATTCCAAGTTTGCAGTGAGTGGTTTCTGTCGGGGATGTGTGTCTCACATGACACTCTATTGCCATCGTGTTTACCTAACATTGACGAAGTCTGACAGCGTACGCATCCGTCGTCGCTGCATGCAAACCCAGGGCGAGATTAGGGGGATATCTGCAACTACTCCAATGAGTGTTAGAGATGACACGAATACTAATGAGCCTCCGAGAAGATCGCCCACCTCGCCGTCACTAAAAGGAGGCACTATGTTATCCAAAAGTACGAACGCTAAGAAGACGCGAAACTCGACGAAGAAAATGTTCCAACGTGCCCGAGTCAAAGGCAAACTCTATTAAAGACAAACTACTGAACAGCCTAAAACCATGGAAAATCATATACCAAGCTGCTGGAAACCAGGCCAAACAGCCCAGCTTGTGTTGTGGTGGTCGTTACCAAAATTCTATTCATGATGGCGAGCCAAGACTAGTTCAGTTGAGATTTTCAGTCGGATGACGAAGCGGAGACCGCCCACTTGTCAGCTCACTGCATTCGTGATGCGTCATGCGGGGTTAGTATTTTCCCTAACATCCCTTGGAGTGAGCGTCGGCAAAGGAGGCAAAACCCAGGAGAATACCGCAAGCCAACCGACGAAAGATCGATATTTGTCCATGGTGTCCCCGAAATCTAGTCATCCGACGACTCACAGGTCCAAGCTCATAACTTAAGAGAGTGGCAGTACATTCATGAAGCCCTCTCTCCATGGTGTGATTGTTAACTTTAAGGTTGCCCATATCACCAAACTATGAAGGAAATGGTTCAGGTGTGTTGAAAGTCATGCTCTACTCAAAACAAACGGAAGTTGGCACTAGTTATGCACCAAGCTGCCATCAAAGATAGGTCTGAAGGCTGTCGAAGCCAGTCCACCATTGGCTGAGGGAACACAAAACCAGCGAGAAGTTGTCACGATCCCTGCTGTTTGCAGTTTCGATCAGGAACGCAGTTAAACCCGCAGTCGGGAAGGAACAGACAATCCGTTTCGAATCTCTTCTACAGGACCAGGTAGTGGGTGCGCTCTGCAACAGACCGAAACCGCTCCGGGGTATTGGTAAGAAATTTATCCAAAAAACGATTGTCAGCCGGCCCTACTTCTCGGGAAACCTATGTGTGTTTAAATACATTCCTGGCTGCCGTTGCTCTCAGCTGTTTGTTTACAAACGCCTAAGGCCATTGCGGTAAATTGGCAGAATTTCAATCTCGTCAAACCTCAATGTGTTGGGACCTCATCATGGTAACAGAGACACGGCTGAACGACGTGTTTACAAACGCCGAGATCGCACTACCTGGTATGTCATTTGTGTGCAACGACCGACTCACAAAAGGAGGTAATGTTGTTCTCCGCTACCGTTCAGATCTTCTTATTGACGCTTAAACGACCCTTATGGCGCTGCTCACACCTATGATAGCGCGATAGATGTTTAGCGGCCTTTGTATACCGCCCAACAATGTCCACTTTGCGAATGTACCAGGCCCTATCTTCCGCTATAAAGAATCTACTGAAACGATATTGCAGCTACGTTCTCGTGACAGGGGGCTTCAATCTGCACTGTCTAGAAACTCCTAACACTGGGTGTAGAATTAAAGGCATATTTGCAACAATCGCTGGTCCAATGCTGTACAACCACGTCACTACTCATACCCGTTTCAGGACGGGAAACAAACCGGTCAACTTGGATTACGTTTTTACTAACGAGGAACTGATGATCGACGTAGTAATGTCGTGCACTCCTTCGGGCCGCAGCGATCACACTACAATAGTGTTCCAATACCTGTGCCATGCAGAATATCCTAAAGAAAGTAATGAGAAATCTTACGGCACAACTAACTATGATAACCTATCCGAACTCAAGCTGGTCTTTCTGAACTGATTAGTCCCCTGAAGTTGCCTGCTGAGAATTTGACAATAGATCCTACAGGCTAATGGCAAGCGCATCTGAAACCAACATCCACCGACCCAAAAAGATGAAGTCGTTCCTAAGGAGCAGGACCCAGTAATGTATGGCATTGAGGGACTTGGCATGGCGTGCCCATATAGCCTCTCCGAGCGAGGATAATTGGGGCTTCCATACAATACAAAGGGACCACTGTGTGCAACTCGTCCGGAAGGATAAAGTGAAGAACCAACAAGACCTTGTGGTCAAATTCATGCTCCTAGCCAAATCTGCTGTACAGACATAGAAACAATGTTCGCCGCGTAAAGCGTAGAATTACGGTTCTGCACACAGCATGCTGGTTAACACAAACGACACAAGAGGCAGCTAACCTTCTTGGGCAAACGTAAAGAAAATTCGGACGTCGCGATCCCAATTCCTTTCCATATTCCTTTCCCCTACCAAACATTAGGACTATACTTCCCCATTCCGTTGTGAAACCCCATCTCCGCCTCGTTTCGCTCTGTGTTCCCTAACATTGTTATCACGTCGCATTCCCACGATCTTAAATTGCCTCTACACATTGGTCTAACTTTGTTTACGATCATCAACACTTTGCACTGCATCGATTAGAGTCGTTTGGTGACCTCCACCCTCCACCGATTATACCTATCCGCTGAACCTTCGTCCCCACCGGACGAGCCTCTCTGACCATTTCCTCCTTTGTCTATTTGCATCTGTGACTAGGGCCAAATTCACACCCCTTGAGGCTTAATCAATCAGCATCCCTTTTTTGACCGGTGCTCAGGTAACCTCACCGCTGTATCCATGTCATAAACACGTCGTGTACCTAAGTAGTGCGATTACGTACAGCATGCACTGAACCTGGACTTGTCGACTAGGACCAAACGATTGTCATCGTAATTGTCCCGAGTTTGGAAGTATAATCATTAAGGTATTTATTAATTATGCGCATTTATTCATTCGTACATAGTACCTTTATCCAGTTCCGGATTTGATGTTTCTTTGCTCACGGGGGAAACGCGTCACTGGAACCTTCCAAGCTAATTTTGTTGCTTACAACAACAATTTGGCTGTACCTTCCAGAGTGTGCAATCATTGTACACCAGGCCTACGCAGCTCATGCCACCACCAGGCCATAACGACATACCTTTCACAACCACAGCTGTATTGAAACGGCTGATGTGCTTGCACGAATACAGCTCTCCAGATGTGGACGGCATTCGCCTGAAGGCGTTGAAAGTTGTCGCCATGAAATTAGCGGAACCGTTGGAAACACTCTTTCAGTGATCTCTTAATGAGATGCATGTCCCCACGATGTGGAAGCACGGGATCATCACCCCAATCTACAATAATGGTAGCCATGCAGAACCAGCGATTAATAGTCCAAATACACCTCTTCCGGTGATCTCCAAGATCATGGAGTCCAGTGTAGCTGAGGCGCTGGTGGAGTACCTGGAGAATAACAAAATGCTGGTTCCGGAGCAGCACGGATTTTGCCAAAATCGGTCCAGCCCCAATAAACCGTTGATAACTCGTGCAAGCTAGACGAAATCTATGGACGCCGATGTAGGAATGGATGCAGCCTACTTGGCCTTCTCAAAGGCATTCGACTGCCTGGACCAACTCATTCTACTGCACAAATTCCGGAAATATGGTAGGGGCGATCCCGTTCTAGGGTGGTTAGACGACTATCTTGTTCAACGTCATTTGTATGTGAGGGTTCGCAGCACCCACTTGGAACCCATGGAAGTTCAGTGCGGTGTACCTGAAGCCTCGGTACTTGGGTCACGCTTGTTCCTGGTCTTCATAAATGGTTTCGCGAGCGTTCTATCTTCAAACTGTCTGCTATTTATCGATTATCTAGAGACATGGCGTGCTATTGCTACAGTGGAGGACCGCACAGCCCTACAGGATGACCGGGACAAAGTGTACACATGGTCCAGTTAGAACATGCTGTATTTCAAAACCAACAAGTGTAAAGTTCCCAGCATACGGCATCGGAGTATTCAAAACTAGACCTAAGAGCAGAAATTCTACAGCGGGCTTCTGAGAATAGCGATCCCGGCGTAATTATTCAAGATGATCTCGGTTGTTCGAGGCGGACTGAGAAAGCATCAAAGGAAGCAAACCAACACTTCGGCCTTTTTCGTAGAGCGTTCGTTAAATTTGATGCCTGGCTTTCGAAAATGCTTGGCGCGTATCTGAGGCCGCATACGGAATATGCTTTTCAAGCGTGGCAACCCTGGCGGAAGCAACACTTCACCGCGCTCAAAACCGTACAACGCAGGACGACGAAGAACGTCCGAAGTTTGTCTTGCCTTTCCAACCTGCTCAGACGGCAGACTCTCAGAATGTACAGCGGACGTTACCGGCGTCTAGGGAATGATCTCATAATGGTGTACCAGATCCTGAGAAATCCCAACCATACATGCTATTCTTCTTTGGAAACCCGGTCAAAACACATCTCTACGGAGTCACCAGTTTAAGTTGGCCACGCAGTACAGCGGACTGGAATGTCGACGAAACATTTTCTCACTCCAAGTATCACTGCCTTGGAACGCCCTTCTGGCGCATGTAATTAATGCCGTCACTTTAGCTCATTTTAAAGTCACCTTGACGACACTGGGACATATACTACGTGATATAGCCCATGACCATCAGATGCTGGCATCAATACCCAACGGAAAGTGAGTGCGGTCGTAACCCGCTTAAACTCCAAGTAGATATACTCGCAGATGGGTTATTCCAAACTGCTTTATGAGTCATGTATTTCATGCGTTTTTTTACTGGTTGGGTTTCTTATTTCGCAATTTTTACCCTAACCGTTCTACGGGACATATCAAGCATTTGCTTTTATACCAGGCAAGAACTATTGATCCATCTGTGGTTGCGGAGGATTGTTTGCTTACTACGCAGGACAGGTTTCACAAGGATGAGGTTAAGCTGCGTTTCGAGGAGCAAGGTAATTTGTTTAGCTGGTCTGCTTTAGTGCTTCACTTGAGATGACTCGGTTAGATCCTAAACACGTCGTGCAAAGATGTGACAAACCGTGCAGCATTTACTATTGTAGTACTGAGCTTAAAGATACAGTGTGCGGGCAAGCCTACTATTTATAAACTTAGTGACCTTCCGCCAAACTATCGGCGACACAGTAAGCCGTGACAACCCTCTGAAAATCAAAAAAGAAGACTGGACGGTTATTCAAATCGGTTATTAAAGGGTGTCATTTTATGCTGTAAATAAAGTTTGATCATTATTCACTGATAAGCACTTGCAACGGCTGATTCTTTTCGGTCATCTACCTGAGTTCCAGGGTTCACACTCATCCTTCATTTGCAGCTGTTTGGATGACTCCTGCTCGGTTCACTCGGTCTTTGCAAATATAAGCAGCTTGTTATGTCGGTGGCTCTGATTCGCTTTCCACCTGCAGGCTCCGTCTGTTCCGCCCGTTCTGTCTGTCAGCTGTCACTGCGGGATGCGCCGCGCGTTCCGAATCAGTGTATCGTGCGGACAACTCGACTGCCTTTGACCGGGAACAAAAACGTGTCTGACTCGCAACGCTTCAACCCATTTCCCCTTGCTCACGCACCCCATGTAAGTGTGGCCCCTTTATGCTCGTGTTGTGGACTGGTCATCCCGTCCACTGGCTGCGCGTTCGGTTCGTTCGCGTGACTTACCGGCTACCAGCACATCATTCCATTGTTCGTGCTCTTTGTATTTTAGTTTTGCACACCCCATATTGTCTTCCGCGGTGGGTGACCTTGTGGACTTGGGCTGCGGTGTCCTCCGGCTCGTGCCGCTGGTAATGGTACTCCTCATGTTCCTAAGTCTGTTTACTCTGTTGCCTCCTCAGCTGTAGCGGATTCTGCCGAATGACATTAATTCCTATCCTTACTTCATAGCTTCTCACCCCATGACGACTTTCAATTAATCCCCCTCCCCCTAAAGCCTGTCGGTTCTAGGAACCGGTTCAAGCCACACTTCGTCCCCCGGCGCTAGAAGTGGCAGCTGTCTTTATCTAATATCATAATACCGTTTTTGTCACAGCTTTCACTTTCGTAGACAGTCTTACAGAAGAGCATTCGAGAATATTTCCTTGTCCTACGGTTGAATAGACTTTGATCTGGATTTGTCCCGTTTTCAGTGTACGGCATGTTTCGCCTATCAAGCAACATGACGAAAGCATCCTCTATAGTCCCTTTGGCCGTAGTAAGCACATTCTTTAATTTCTTGACCGCAGACTAAGCCCTTACTTTTGATTGTTTGTGATACGGACTAGTGAATCTCCCTACTAACTTAAATTATGAAACTCTGCGCTTTTGAATTGGAGGGGCGTTGTCAGAATTCACCTGTATTTCATATCGAGCAAACTGGTATCATATCCAGTTCACGACGGTTCGCGCGCTGGTCGTAGGGAGGGCATCAATCTCAAAGTAATCGCTGAAGTATTCGACCACAATGAAGTAATACTTTCCCTCATGAGTGAAAATGTACAAGGTGACTTTCTGCTAAGTCCTCTCCGGAACCTCAAGAAGCACCATAGGTAGCTTTTGTTGGCACAGTTCATGTCCTCCGCATGCTAAGCAGTTTGAAGCATAACCTAGTATTTGGCTGGTCATCCCGGGCCAAAACATTAGTTCCCCAGCTCTCGCTACACAATTATTGACTCCCAGGTGAAGTCGGGCATGGCACGTTGCATTGCCCTCGGAACAAGTATATGGTTACCTTTAAATATTATTCCGCCATAAGTGACGAGTTCATCCCGAAAATGGAAGAACAGAGTCAACTCTTTGGGTTGCTTCTCTTTGTCTTTGGACCAACCGTTCAATATCGTTTCCTTGAGTAATTTGCACCGCTCGTCTTCTTCCCTGCAACGTAGCAGTTGCTGAAAACGCTTCGCTGTTACAGCAATCAGCTGTACGGCCCGGACAAAATAAGGGTCTTTTTACGTTCCGATCACACCTCTAAGATTAGCCCTTGATAGCGTATCCGCAATGTGTATCTTTGATACTGGTTGACAGACGATTTCCAGGTCATACTTCTGGAAGCGAGATAGCATCTGTTGTAGGCGACGTAGAACGATGTGAAGTGGTTTGTTGGCTATGGACCCCAGCGGATTGCGATCAGTGAAAGCGGTAGTGCAGTGACCGAATTTACAAGCAGTAAAACGCTCCACGGCAAAAATCAGCGCATGCATCCGTTCTTCGATTTCGGCATAACGGAGTTAGGCGTTCGTTAGCGTTCGACTAAGGAAATCAAAGGGTTTCCTGTTTTGCATTATCATGACATTGATGACGAAACAGCTGCTGTCATATTGTAACTCAAGCGATGGACCATAGCCAGTCAAGGTGTGGACGTCTGTGATTAACTTTTTAGTTTGTTGGAAGTCGCTCTCCTGCTCTGCATTCCGCTACCAACTTTCGCGCTTGTGTGTCAGTTCCCGGATAGGAATCATCAGGTCAGCTAGTCGGGGTAAGAAGTGTCTTAGGTACTTCACCATCCAGTTCAACATGCTGACAACTTTCACACCAATCGGAGGTTAGTATGAGAAAGCCTGTAATACGAAACGACGGAAGACATCGTAAGAAAGCAGATTCAGTTGAGGACCTAGGTAAATTACTGCGTAAAATGACAACATATAATAACTTTGCGTGAAAAGACAATGGTAAAAGCACTATCAGATAAGGAAGAATAGGCGCAATAGAAGACATACAGTACCGACATATATTATTTGGACGAATCCATACATAACGATGATGTAAAGCTGCAGTAAAACAAAACATACTTCACAATTTAACTAGCACAAGTGGTAGAGCAGAGAGCTGACTGGAGCGTCACCTGACATTGTAGATACATCAGTGGTGCAGCGTACAAGGGTGAATGCGTATGGTACAACCAAATGCAGAATCTAATGGGTCCGCTTCCGCGCGATCCATTGCATACACTTCCAATACAGGCATATATATATATATATATATATATATATATATATATATATAGCGGAAGAGTCCATGGTGTGCTGCGGCGGGTGGTAGATAGACCCTGAAAAATCGCTGAGCCCTTCCTTCAACTTTGATCCTAGGATCTACATCCTGAATGCCTCATCGTGCCAACCGCCAGGTGGGACTCGGGTGTCACCCTTCTTCCAGCCAAGAGCCAGGACACACAATACCGCATGAGTCCGTTCGTCGATTCATGACGAATGGCCATTCGGGTGTACGTTTTATAGAAGACACTGGTTGAAGGCCCGAGTCGTTCTCTTGTCAGATGTGGACGCCCCGTCAGTATCCCAGGCCCACTCCCAAATATGAATCATGCTAATAATAATAACTCCACGCTGCACCGGCCGTCGCTCAGTGGTGGGAGCGAAAATGGTCGCTTTATCCGCTGCATACAACGGGGTGCACAAACGAAAACATGCCACCGTTAACGCATCCTTCCTTTCTTCGTCCCCTACACATACTCACTACGTCCCCATTTCACCTAACACTCCCACTTCTTCTAACCTGATGGCTGCCCGTGGGATTGGCCACCACCGCAATCGTATGTCTCAGCACAAAACGCTCAACAATGGGTGCTGGAACTTGCGTACACTACTCGAATGGACCATGAGCGACGCACTGCCCTGGTTGTAATGGAACTCGCGCGCTACGGGATCGACACCGTTGCATCTAGTGAGATACATCTCGCTGGCCAAAGTAAGCCGCATGAGGCTGATGCTGGGTGCACGCTCTACTGGGTGGGAAACACCACCACAGTACCACGTGGACATTGGGTCGGATTTGCACTACTCGACCGCCCAAATGGGCGGCTAGTGACAGAACTGACTGGCATCAGCCCACGACTGAGCTACAACTTGGAAAAGGTAAAGTTGCCAAGTTTATGAACAGGTGTGGTCCCACCATTTATTATCCTGATGACATAATGGATCAGAATTACACTCCGCGCCGAGGAACGACCGGCCATCCCTACTGATTGATTTCGACGCGCGCACTGGGCGTGATGCAGCGGTGTGGGCAGGTATGATATTGGCTCAGCAATGGGGAACGGTGACCAACTGCTCTCACTGTGCGCCACGTACGGCAGGACGAACACGAACACACAGATTGCACTGTGCGCGAGTGATATAGTAAATCTGACACATACATGGTGTGGTCACACTCATCTGCTCGGCAATCTCATCGTACGTCTGCAAGAGATGCGGGAAATGCGCATGACACTGTACCACGTGCAGCTGAGTGTGGAGTATTGAAATAAACGTCATCCGCACGGGGGTTCGTTTCCCTGCCTGGGTACTCAACGATGACTATTAAATAAGCAAATAAATAAACGGTATATCCGACGGGGCAAGGCACAGTCCAACTGAGTGATCTGCTCAATTTGTACAACGATATCGCATACAATAGGTAATTGTTCACATTTTATACGATGAAACCCAAGCGGATTTTTGAAGTGACTGGTGATTTGAAGGTATTAGGAAGATTAAAAAATGGGAACACTAACAGATGTATGTGTAGCAAAAGTTCAAGTAAATTAATATGGCCATCCATGAAACCGTCTTCGTGGGACATGCTTCCATGCAAGGTATTGTCATTACAAGTTTCTCCCTTACTTCCATGCTCCAACTGGCTGTGTGCGGGCCTGGTAAAGGGCTAACTGGGCCATCACATATTAATCATATGTGCCTCGAGGCAGATTTTCGTGTGGAGTTTAATCGTGACTTCTGCCTTCTACGAAAATTAAGGAATTGGTGGATGAGTGTAGAAAGCTAGCAGAGATCAGGTTTAGAGTGATGGTGCAAATAAAATGCAGATACAGACTAGTAATTACCTTCGATAAGTAACTCCTCTGCTCTCTGTTTTCATATATTATCCGGTGCTCCCTCAAAAAATCTAGCATCGTTTATTGGCAGATCTAAAAGTTGTTACAATTTCTCTAGTGTTAGGAAAACTTGAACCATTTGGTTAGCTACGCTTAACTTTTTCGCACGTCATATGCAGCTAGGTTACCTGTTCCATATCAGGCCGAACCTTATAAGACAAAAGTCCTGTCTGACTATAGTCCTGAATGGAGGCACTACAATCATACATTCGATGTCAAGTGTTGCATATTTGGTTTCCAATCGGAATTGCATAGAGCGGTGTTCACTATACACTTTATGCCGTCCAAGTTTGTGTATGAAACCAAGATTTATATGTAATCTACGCAATCATAAAAGCTCAAATTTTAATTTATTACATCTACCTTTATAGGGAACAAGTGTGGAGTAACCAGATATGCGTTTAGTGATGACACGTAATGCATGAACTTCAAATCACATTTACGTAGATGGCTAAATGTAACGCAACATATTCTAACAAGGCCTTATATTGATTTTTAACGCCATGAGTCTTGTTTCTGAGCGATAGTAACTTGCAAATGCGTTCCATTAATTACATTGCTTTAGCGACAACATAGTTCGCATGTTCGCTGTAATTTAGGGAACTGGAATATCTGTCCTAAATCACTAACAGAAGAGCGAATTGGAATGGTATCGCCATAAAGTAGTCACAGTGCTGCTTATATTTCATCCATAATTAAGTAAATTGCATTTTAATGTGGAGAAGTGCATCTGGCACTTTGCAGGCCAGCTTTCTATGGCTTGCAAATCGAACGTAATATTTGTTACTTCAGCCGTATGTTAAAATGAACGTAACCGTACACGCTAACATCAAATTATTTATAAGTATGTATGAGTTTCCGACGTGCACCACAGTTATAAGATCGTTTATGTACAATAAGAAAAGAAGAGGACTTAGAACACTGCCATAAACGACGCCACCATTAACTTGTTGGGGCATAAACATCAACCCATTTATGTTGACTCTCTGCTAGTGTCCTGTCAGATATGACGCAAATCAGAAGAAGCGGATTTGTTATACTATTTGTATTCCGTTTCAAGTATAACCTTTTTGTGGGATTAGATCAAACGCTGTTAGCATGTCAAGATAGAGGACAATGCACTGTAGTTCAGAACCAATCGCTCCGATGAAATTACCTAAGAGACCGATCTGGCAAGTTATGCACGGACGGTTATTTAGAAAGCCATGTTGCGAAAGTGAAGGGAGACTGTGCGGTTAAAGGAAAAAATGTTAGTTTTTCCTTTTACAACTATCATCATTTGTGACTGGATGGAATTGTGACTAATACGGCGGTAGTTACGAATATCTGTTTTAAGCACATATTTATATCGCGTTATGACAACAGATTTCTTCCATTGCTCAGATTTCTGGCTTGACTGCAAAGACAGGAAAATATTTAGGAATAACACTAGAACATCGTCACCACCACACTTGATTACATCTGATGAGATACCACGGAGACCATGAGTATAGGATGTACGCAGCAAGTTAATCATGCGTCCACTACAGAAACAGTTTCGGGGATGACAGATGAGACTGGAGGCATCAGAATCGCATTTTTCGTGCTGAAGTATTCAGCAGAAGATGCACTAAAGGCTTCTGTTGTAGCAGTAAGCGTATAGACAACACTACCCTATGATGTGATAACATGTGAAGGCAGATCTGCTTGCCTTTTTCTCTTTTTCAATAAGATAGCTCACCAACATTGTTCTTGCTGTGTAAGTTGCGTTGCTATTCTTGCCTAAGGTGCGCGGTTTTCCTGACATTCGTTTCAACTACAAGTCGTTGGAGATACAACAGCAAGCTGAAAGGCGCGCTTTTTTCATACGTTCGAGATGTTGTGTGGAATTTTTCCTATCCATTTCAGTAATAATAAAGTTAACCAAAAGTGTTGCGTAAGATTTCTTTATGCAGAGAGTCAGAGCAATAGTGCAAGTTGTGAGAAAACAGTAGATGCATTCTGAAGGTCATGGTAAAAAAAGAATGGGTCCCAATTTTGAGACCGCAGTATACTTGCAGATCAGTTCCACTTGTCATGTTGAGGGAAGAACGTGTGTACATCTGAATGCACCTGTGAGGGCTCGGCGTCTATTTTGCAGGCGACTAATTTGTGGTCGCATTCTGAGAGGCCACGTAGTACCTCAGTGGCAATAGAAATAAGGCTTAGAGAGAGAACTAGTTCCAGTACACTTTTACTCCTTATGAGTAGAAGGATACGTTTAGTCCATCTTCAGTCATAAGAGTATCTATGATGCTTGTGTGATTCCCGGTTGGTACTGAACTAGAGCAGCATATGTTAGTCAGTTTGAAGTCCTCGAAAATCGCTTTATTTTAGAGGGTAAATTCCGAAATGCAGTTAAAAATATATTGCAATCGGATCTTTTCATAATGATTAGCTCCAGGTAAGCGCTATATTCAACCGGTCGCCACCAAACGACAAAAGTAACCATACGGAATCAAGAGAGGGATATATAAGCGGTAGTAGGTAGTCAGAAACAAGCAGGTTTTGTGAGTGATACACACTACAACCTGCGTCGCTACCTCTCGATCAGTTTTGACCGATTTGCATCCATCAATCGAAATCATTTGAGGTGATGATACATTTGTGTTGCACCAGGTTTCAGTAGCCAATCAAGACCAGGTTTAGTTAGATACATGAAAGCACGGAGTAACTAAATCTTAAGTAACAGTGAACGTATATTAAGTAACACCACTCGGTAAACGTACGTACTCAGGTTTAAGCACAATACTCATTGAGATTTGAGCCCAAATTAGTTGCACAGCTATCCGCAACAACAGTGAAATTTGTAGCAGCTGTTGACAGTAAAGGGGAAGGCGGGATGGGTGGAGCAATTCCAAAAATGGGGTAACTTGGGAGAGTTTAACGGATGCGAGAAAGGCAGCGTCGTGGGGTCACTCAAATGTGGTGGAAAAGAAGGGGGCAAGAATGAGTACCATGGATTGTCGCAGTGGATGTTAAGGGCCCAATGGCCAGAGTCCGCAAGCATCTATTGAGTTTTTGGATTTCCGTTTCCGAGGTAACGGGTGACTGTTGCCATTATTGGCCATGGTAGGAATATTGAGTTTCATTCCAGACATACATGAATTCTTTAAAAAAGTAAATGCGTTCGAGCATGACTGCTGTTATCAAGTGTAGATGCTATACTTTTAGATATTTTGCTACTTAATATGGAGGTCATTTTCGATATATTAATTGCACTGTCGTAACTTCCAAGTGAAACAATGGAGGGTAATTCTGTCACCAGTTTGCGATCATCAGGTGATTTTGTATAGATATCTGCTTCATGCTTGCGGCATGGATGAATTTCAGACCGTATCCCCACAGACGGGGCTTGCTCTGAGCATGAGACGACATCGCGTGGACCACTAAGTACCTTGATACTACCAGCAATGCTCTCACCAATTGCCACTATAGTAATTAGACAGCCTATGGTGGCTCCATAATGATCTAAGTCGACGTGATGCCCATGGGGACATCAATGCAATCTGCACCGGATGCTATTCCGTTCATGAATATCAACAAGAAAAAAAGTGGAATTGTCTTTCATGAGGTTTGATGTTATTGGTAGATATAGCATGATGAACTTCACGTTGGCGGAGGATTCTGTTTATAAAAATAAAAACCTTGTTAAATTTCGGAATAGACTTCACAACTGTTTGATTTTAAATTAACATGCTAGCAAAATGTTCGCTACTGAATCGGGAAACCGTTGGACATGGATGATGTAAAAATAATTCTCCGAAGTCTATTGTAGCCATTTACCGGTATGTTGCAGGTCTTTGCAACCGCATTTCTGATAGATGTAAGCTGAACCACATCCGGTTTGTTGAGAGTAATAACGTTTTCAGCACGTTTGCATCTTTCAGTTACCTCAGATGCAAGAGAATTTAAGAAGTTCATTCAGCAGCTTATCTGCCAGATAAACACTCAAACAGACAACTCACCTATTGTTTGATAAGTGTAGTTTTACCCCCACCATCCTGCGAGATTTGTCAAGCAACTGCTTTTTTACCCGACATAAATCATTGTTCAAATGCTTGTGCTGTGTTAGACAGGGGATTAATCGTATAGGAAACAGGAGTCAGGCTGTCAGCGACAAAATTCAGCCGCAAGAGTTTTACATTTTGCTCATTTATGTGTTCCACTAACAATGGAATTCCGTTTGTTAGTGAGGGTGCAAGGTCAGCCCGTTTATGGGCATTAGGAGCTGAGGACTTACGAAGGTAGATATTAGTATCCACTTAATGTGTTGATAACTGACGTTTTATGACAGTTGGGCAGTGGGGTTTGCGATGGTTCCATTAAATTCCTGTTTCATCATTGAATTAAAGGTGGAACTTCCGGTTTTGACAGAGCTAACGAGCATTTTTAGTGATTAACCAGCAGGTTTCTAAGACTTGTAGAACCTGCCAAAAATATACGAGAATTAGACAGTGGAGTACAAAAGAAGCTACTGTTTCAGGTGCAATGACCGATATAAACCAAATAGTCTTTTAAGTCAGTGTTCAGTTATCTGGATTTCGTCAAAAGTTACCGAGTGTCTTTCGTTATTCGACGGCTTGGTGCAGAGGTCAGCTCTGAGGTCAACTACGTGCCTTACCGAGTTAAACCGCAAGTTTCAGTCGACGTATACGTAAAATTGCCGCCAGTTAAAGAGGACGAGGTTGGATGGATAGATCGCCATTCGCTATACCTTGTAAGCACCCTCAGTCAGTGAAATCAATGAGAAAAGATATAATTGCCTGTAGCCGATTTATACAGCTATCGATATGGTTGGTTTAGGTCTTTGTAAGCAGAGCTCGCAATTTACCTTCCGAGAGTTTCAAGAAACTTGATGCAGGTAGAAGGGCGATGCCCTTGTGGATGTGCGATTGTTCCACAACATCCCAGAAAATGAAAACCGACGGTAGACGATGACTCGCTTAGAGTATATTCGAGGAAGTTTGTGACAGGAGGGCCTAATCAAATGAGTGTACACTGGCAAGTCAGCGATAAAATTTGGACTCGAAAATGTTAAAAAACCAGGAGCGACAAGAATTCCGACTGGTCACGGATGGCACGCCATACGAGTACAATAGTCAATAAAACGTGTTAGGTATTCAGCAACGCAGCCTAGAACGCGACGAAGTCCATTTTAATCTCCTATCATAACTTCTACAGTGAGGGAATCTATTCCGTTCGCAGCTACTGCTTCTTAAAAATATTTTAAATGTGTCGGTAGAATGGAGTAGATTATCTACCCAAAATCCGAAGCTATTTTCGGCATGCTTTGACACTGACGATTGTCTACCTAAACAATCGTATATGACGTGTTACAAAACATGCCCAACAATGTTCCTTGGTAAAATACAAGATTGTACAACCAGATTGCCTTACCTTGAACAGAAATCTAGGGCAATGATTGTTTAATACAGTGGCTTACCAAACTATTATTACCGCTACAGTATAGCGTGCCTGTGAATAGATTTCACACGATGACAGAGGTGAGCATGTCCAGTATGCACTGGTTGCGGAATAAGTAAGCAAAAGTGTACGCCGAGCAGTGGCCAAGTGCAGCGTGAATCGCTGTGTCAAGGCTTATGCAACCAGATCGACTGCGTCGGTGAAGTTTGTTTCAACAGAAAAGCGGATTGAATAGCTTGTTTAGCAGTGGTTTTGCTGACCAAATTAAGCATGAGTTGAGCAGATGTTGGCGGTCCCCCGTGCGGAATGTGCCAATATTAAGTCGTTGACATGCCAGTTGCAGATATGTGCGTTAGCTACTACCGACGAGTGCTGCGCATCTCCCACTTGGATGCGTGAAATACTTGGTCAAGTTTGTCATTAGTTAACCGTGTTTATCCTCCGGATAATGCAACGAACGATGAGAAAAGAAACACCAATATGGAGTGGAAGCGTCCCGGTGCTGCTTGCTCCCAATCCTTCACTGAGAGTGAACAATACTGAAACCTGTCCAGTTAGGATACGGCCCCATTGATCGAAATGACCAAGGTCTATTTCAAGGTAAACCGAGGTGCCTCTAAAAAATGGGCTTCGCAATCCGACTACAAGGTGGGCACCTCAAACCTTAGCCTTAAAAATGCGAGTATCTTTGAGGCGATTCATTTGCATGAGCAAAAAGACAGTAGAGAAGCAATAGCCATAGAAGGTGGTGGGCAGTAAAAAAAATAGACAAGCGGAAATGGTAGCAGTTACATGAGTCGGATGCATGTTATGCGCAACGAAGTTCCCTGAAATCTGTGTATCTGAGAAATTGTAATGCAGACTCGTAATCATAATCGATGCAGGAAATCTCCACTTGCTATCCGCCTCTTCAGTTCACGCCACATTAATTGACGCTCCAGTTTCGTATTGGACAAAATTGAGCCATTTTCCATGGCTCTTCGTGACAAGTAGGGCAGTACCTCATCCACAGGACCGTACGGAACATATTTGTACACAGAATAGCCTCCTTGTCCTGACAAGCAAGTAGAGACAAAAATAGTGAGATACAATCAGAGAGTTGTCATTCACACTGGTCTTTTTACCTGTAGGCTATATACACTCATTGGTACAAATTTAGGTGTTACCAACTCTCAGCACTTCGCGATAGGTTTGCTACACACTTGCAGCCTTTTGTTAGGTATAGTCTAACCAAAGCCTTAGTGATTACTGGTAAACATATTCCATTTAACATTTAGACCTTTCAACTACTGTCCAAGAGGATGAGGAGCTCAAAATTAAGCAGCATTAAATCAAGATAGTATCTTAGAAAAAAGTAAATGTTGGTAGTTCAGATTGTTCGTTTGTTAAATGAACTGTTCTCTCAGCTTAGCATTTATTCTGCAAACGGTTCACCACCAGTCGAGATGAGGTAAGAAAGCATGAATGCTACTCGTTGGTCTCGACAAATGAGGATGGAGCTGGTCATCATCTCTAGACCTGGAAAACGTAAAGATTCTAGTACATGCGAATACGATGCACTCAAGAGAATTGTTAGAAGCATGGTACACAACGAAGCATTCAATCAATTGACAGGTTGGGTCGGACATCTACGCAAATCTATGAGCAAAGGAGCACCACCGCAGTCGAATGATCTTACGGGAAAAAGACACCATACAAACAGCTCAGGCAGCATTCTGACTAGTGGAGACAAACGGGCATGGTCACGAGGCATGAGTCGAAGAGGCCATTTTCAAAGGTCATTTGCTCAAACGGCCGATGTCGATGACCTATTAAAAAGCTATCACGTGACAAGCGGATTCACGCTTAATTGCGCATCGTTATACTACACTACACTACTCACTAACGCACTGATGATGTCACCTCGGCTGGTGACGAAAGGTTTGCAAAATAAGTACCAAGCTCAGAGAAGTTTATTTAGGAAATGAGATAGTATGCCACAAGCCATACACTCAATGGGTACTACAAACTGGCCAGCGTATGTTTTAATCTTTGTGACAAAATGTGTGCATGGAGCCATATGGCGTAGAGACATTGATCGATCGCTGCCTCAGGGGTTCGACTTCCACTTCGGCTACTACTCACTATATATGGCAAATGGTGACCAAATTGCCTGTGAAAGATAAGCGGCGGGAGAGTAAGATTTAACGCATGCCTACTTTAATATGGTCCACTCAAGAACTGATCGAAATTAAGTTCGAAGCTGACGGAGCCTCAGATTAGTACTGAATGGTGCAGTGTAATCACATGATGGGCACTTTAAACAAACCAGTAGTCAACCGTGCGATGCACGGCTCACGAACCTCAGCAGACCTAGTCTGCACAAGCATGGTAGAGTGCGCTGGTGAGAAGCACATTAATAATACAGGCAACTTATTGCTCACGGCGTCGGTGGGATAAAAGCACACTAGTATTTAACTATCCAGCCACAGCGCTAAAGTCAATTGTCTGGTGGTAAACAATCAAGAACATCTGAGTCCGGCAGTTCCCTGGTAGAGGAAAGGGTTTAATGAAACGAAGAAACGTGTCCGTTACACTAAGAAAAACAATATTTGAGAGCTCTATAAGCATGGTGTAGACCTATGGACGATGCATGATTTGAATCTTTGTAGATATGTATGTAGGCTTCAAAGAAGCATAAACGAGTACTCAAATTCATCGTAACACTTCTGTGGTTACAGTGCATGTAGGTCTGTGGTGGTATTCGCCACTGAATATTTTATCGCAAGTGTGCGAACAAATACAAATTTCACGGAAGTGTAACAGCCGAGTCCTATATTAATAATTAGTAGATAGAACAAGTCACCAATAAGTCAACATTTAAAGGCGACCATCTAAAATTCTATTTGAAAACCGTCCGGAGCAGGATTCGATTCAGGCCAGATTCTAATGGGTAGTTAGCTTGATGGCTGACCAACAACTAGTATGTAAAGAGACGATTAAGAAATTGAAAAAAACCATCAGGGATAAATTCGGTTAATACTCACCGAGGGGGAAGCTCAGTCGGTCACACATACCATACAGCTGACCAAAGCAAATTACACGTTGCTGTGGAGAGATATTGTATTCACGCATTCTGAAGTGTGGCGAAGTTAAACGAAAAGTACTTGTTAGTGTTTGCAAAATAATAATCATGGATAGCTGCAAGATATCAGCACTTTGTACAAATGGAACACCATCATACAACTACAAATCAAGAAGAAAGGTTGGTATATTGTAAACATGAATTAGGCCTCCATAGTCTACGCACGTACAAATTATGACGTCGTACATTCAAAGGCAATCTGTGAATGTAATGGTATACGAAGCAAAGAGTTGTGCATGTCTTATGCGTTGCGCATGGCAATGCACCAGATGCCGATCATGTTAAGCAGTGTAATTGACGTTGGATCATACTTGTATAGGGATGGATAAGTTTCAGATAGCAAGAGGTTTATTGCCCCTTATGATAACGGCGCTGGGACTGTCCCATGCGGATGCAACCAGACCAATTGTTAGTTTCAAGAAACGTTTGATCGATGATAGAGGAGAAGGAGTGTAAGTTATGGCAATTATTTGGACTCAGACTGACTTCAGGTGCAGCGACAGCTGTTCAGCCAACGTCTTGGTTAGCTTATTGCTCTCAGTTAGCATCAACATAATGCGTATTTTAAGTAAGCTACAAATCTGCGTGCTTCTAACCTCAAATCTCCGGGTTTACAGTGGGTATGGTTGGTGAGAATGGAGCGTGGGGTAAAGCAGTGGAAGCGCGTAATGGTGCTTCAGGTATGACATCTGCTTAACCAGTAACACATTTAAAAGTGCTCTCATGGTTTCTCACATGAGCTCAAACGTGGCTTAAAATATGGGAAGGGAAAGAGGCGGCCGGATATTTGAGCAATGGTTTGTAAACCTATGAATACATACACATGTATGCAACTGTGAGAAGCAGCCAAACAGTGTTGACCATGATAGATAGCCGTTTTCTTAAACCAACCGAACTACAGCCTATGGTTGCCTGTCGCAGCCCGTGAAATGTCCTACTGTTGATCTCAAGACACCAACCAGGTGACTAAGCAAATTGTATTCGTCCTCCCCCGGTAACACACTTCGAATATGGATTTCTCGGAAGCACAAGCAGCGTTCCCACACCTGTGCAACTTTGCTGATCAACAGTGGAAGTGGTTTGGCACAGTCAGGACAGACTCACTACCCGTTGACTGCTTTGTTTCACTGAACTAGCAGCAACCTCAAAACACAAACAACTATCTCGGTGTGCCTGTGATGCAAGCTTACGAAGGGTGTGTCTAATCAACCGGTAGCTCATTCCCACACGCAATGCGTAGGTATGCACGTGAAAGATGGTTAAATTGACATACCGTTAAAGAAAAGGAAAAACAAATATCAGCAGCGTTGCACAGTGCTTTGTAGCGAGGATACGTTGTCATAAAATCTAATAACTATGGTGATGAGCGGATAAGGAGGCACCTGACGAAAACTATAAATGCTCAAAATAAATATTTAGGATCAAGTCGTTTAAGCTGTATTCAATCAGACGCTGATGGAAAAAGAGTACAGTGAGTGTTTGATGCTAATCAGTACAAGACCGTTGAGATATGCCACTCGTAGAGAGCGCTATACAATACCGACAGTTCAGAAAAGGTATTCAGTTGAATTAACCCATTAAATGCCATTTTTTTGAAAAGAGGTGGGTGGAGCTGGAAAATGTGCTCGCGTGTTCAATGCAGAGCACGCATGTGATCTCTTTTGGTTTCCTGCCACAGGCGACATCCCGTGGAAGACGTGCACATCCTAGTCTTATCCGTGAGCGAAAGATGGTGACAGCAGGTGAATTAAAGTAAGTGAAGTATGCAATCCCCATTTTGGGATCATGGCAGTTAATGGCTTAGGTTCGATCTCAGCAAAGAGGTTTGGTGGATTTGTCTGGTGCGATATTTGATGTTGTGATGATAATCAATGACCAACGAGAACAGAAGGAGAAAGTCGCATACGCAATGCAGTTGAGAAATAGCGTATGTACAGACAGAGAGAAAATATACAGGCAAGTCGGAAAACCTGGCAATTAGTGAGGGACTAGTAATTGCGGTGAATTAGCTAGTATCGCCGCGCAAAAGCAACTGTGGCAGTCTATCAGATTGCCACGGTCATGGTTGTGCAACTTTCGGTTATCCCGTTATTTTCATTCTACTTGTAAATACTTTATTTACCGAATGTATTGCGTATGCGAATTAGTAGAGCGATAGAAACTTTGGGATCACGCAATTTTTCTCTTCTGTCCGCGTGGGCTAAGTCGATAAATGGCACAAAGTGCTAAGAATAATTATTTAAGAGAGTAGCAAGAATGAAGTAGGACTTATCGTAGAAATGATAGAAATCGGATTTGAAACACTAATGATTAGAGGAAAGAAACAGGACGCCGAAGTGCCAGTGTCTCCGCGATGTGAAACGAAGGCAAGAACAGACGATAAAGAATAAGTGACATTGGAAGGTCACCTAGATCGGATGGTTTAGGCTGAAAGAATTTACGAGCAAAATGGGAAGTGCACCCTGCCATGGGGCTATACAAGGTAAAGTCCTACGTAAACGTGACTATGCTGACTGACCGCTGGTACTAAGTAACCACGAGACAAACTCTATTTGTGCTATTTCATTAACACAGTAAGAAGACATAGGTTGCGATTTGTTAATAGTTCGACTGCTCTTCTCAGTCAACTGATGCAATTAATTAAATTACCACGGATTTGATTACGTCATTCACGCTCATTTTTGTGTTTATCAATGTTACTAAGTGTGGACCGTATTTCAAAAGGTATGTTGTTCCGAATATATTGCGTCGCGATTGACGAGAGCAATAGAAACGTTAACATTTCGCGACCTATGTTTTCTTGCTGCGTTAATGAAGTGGTTGAAGGGGACTCAGCGTTTCAAATTTTGTGCTATCTCACTACATCAACAATAAGCTACTGACATATACATTAGTGAATTGGCCAAATTTTGCAAAATAAACCGATAGTCTCAGGATGACAGCATCGTATGACAGGCCACCATGAGAACCTCATTAATTGCTGTTAACCGCCATGTAGCCGCACTAACAGTTCAGTGGAGCATTCGGCTAGATGACAGAAGTGAGAATGCAATTGATGACAATTACGTACACTGTGCAGTCATATTTGAGACAAGTACAAAGGTAGATGGTGTTGACTCAAACCTGGAACGCCATTACGCTCCAATTGACTGCTACATCCTTCAACGAGGCCGGGTCCTAAGTTGCTCCGTTCGAGCCTTGAGCCATCCCAGTTGATAGAAAAAGAACACCCCGATAACAAGATGCACATGGGTATCGAGCACGAGGATCAGTAAGATTTACAAATCGAACGAACCAAACTGAATGTCGCCTCATGTTGTAGCAATGTTATCGTGACACACCACATGGGGAACAAACTGTGATGGTAGCTGGCCAGTGGTCGGGGAAGCCGGTTAGCACCACGAACACAAGGCGACCATGCTTACCCGGATCGAGTGAACATAGCGGAATCAGGACGCAAGGGGGAGTCAAACACGGTCTTTGTTCTGGTCAAAGTTAGACAGTTGGCTCACCGTTGACACAGGTTTGGAGCTCAGTGCCCATCGCATGATGACAGCTGATAGGCCGAGCGGGCGAAACAGCCAAAGGAGACGGATGAATAACCAATCGGCGCAAACCCCGAATGAACCGACGGAAATGAATTTGGGGTGTGAACAAATCGCGTGTTTATTCCGGCTGAACGAGGACGGTCCAAACGTCAAGGAAAAAATGATGGACGCCAGCCCAGTGAACTCAGGCGAGTGGCCGAAAAGAAGTGACTATTCAAAATGAGTGCCAGTGAATAGTAACGTACAATATAAAATGTCTGTGTCCTTTAATAACAAATTTATGATCGCCGCCCAGACTGTCTTCTTTATCCTCGGAGGGCCACACAACATGGTGACAGAGGAGAAGCTAACGTGACGAACCCTGCCGAGGTTCGGTGGACAACCGGCAATCCAGTTACCGACCTCGCTGCAGATGACAGAATGTGCGCTGCCCGACAACTAGAAAATGTGGAAGGCAAAGTGGTTGGAGTTGGTGACGTTGACCAAGCTGGGTGCTCAGCCAACGGCCTACCAATTGGCCATGTTCCGGCATGGAATTGGTGATGAAGCAAGGCGTGCACTGGAAATGTTGGACATGGGTAATAACGACCGGAAAATCGAGCTGGATGTGGTGGTACGCAGGTTCGGTGAGTTCTGCAAAGGTCGGCCAAAGGAAACTTGTCAAAGGCAATTGTTCCTCAGTCGCAATCACTTACCTGGAGAATTGTGCGAGGTCTACATTACCCAACTGAAGATTTTGGAGCGTACATGCAGCTTTGGCGATTGTTTGCAGGATTCTCTGAAGTGCGACCGGTTCGTGATTGACCTAAGGAATGATGAACTGTTGAAGTGCCTATTGCAGCAGAGAAACCTGACTGGAACAATGTATCGACATTTGCCCAAGCGAGACGAGGACGGCCCAACAACTCAGAGACAGCGACCGAGCTCTGCATAATAGCTCCACAATGAACACGTTTGCCACAGACAAAGGGTGGACAGGAACTAAGTTGTAAATTCTGCGGTCGCGTGCATCCAAGACAAAAGGAGGATTATTCGGCATGGGGTAGAACCTGTAAGAACCGTTCCAAAAGGAACCGGTTTGCATGTTGCTGCCTTTCGGTAAGGAACGATTCGGTGGACAGCGACAGCCGACAGAGGTCGCAAAAACTATCGATCAAGAACATGAGTGAACGCGAACAGCAAGTTTGTAAGCTTGTAACACTGCTCACTCAAGGTCATCAAGTGAATTTTCAGCTGGATTCAGGGGCCAGTGTTAAGCTACTGCCGCAAAAGCGGATTGCCGTAAAACACAGACCTGCCTCAGAATGTGGAATGGCTCAAAGTTACAACCGGATGGCTGTTTCACGGTGAGGCCCATAAACCCGAAGAATGGGGCAGAACACTTGATCGAGTTTATCGTAGTGTCCACAGACCTTACGTCCATTCTGGGCATTGATACCATTCGGCGTTTGGGTTTTGTCTCTTTCCACCATGACCGTTTTGTTCATTCTTGTGAAGCTAAAACAAATACCGTCGACCAGCGCATTTGACAATGAATTGGGGAAGTTCAAAGCGGAGGCTCATTTTCACTAAACGGGTATGGGATAAGAACAGCACAGCCCTTTAGAAAAGTGCCTTTTGCTTTGTGTGAGAAGTTCTCAGACGGATTGAGACGCTGGATCAATTTAGGCGTTATAGCCAAGGTTGACGAACCGACGGATGGGGTTAGCCAGGTGGCCATTGTCACTAAAACGTCGGGCGATTTACGCGTATGAATCGATCCTAGGCCGCTAAACGTCGCGCTAAGAAGAGAATATTACACACTACCGACAGTAGATGATGTTCTAGCAGCGTTGTCAAAGACCAAGTTATTTACCAGTTGATCTAGCTTCTGCGATGTGGCATGTTCCACTCGACGAAGAGTCCAGCTATTTGACTACATTTGGGACGTATTTTGGAAGTTATCGATGGCTGCGTTTACCAGATAGGTGGAAGGTGTCCAGTGAGATATTTCATAAAAGGTTGATGCAGGCACTACATGATCTCCACGGAACACTATGCGTAGCGGACTACGTACTAGTTTTCGGTGCCACACGAGAGGAGCATGATCGCAACTTAGGAAGATTCCTACAGCGTTGCACCGATAGGAACGTCAAACTGAAGCGTGCGAAGATTGAATTGCGCAGAACGGTGGTGGTTTTTCATGGACACGGTTTGAGTTCAGAAGGATTGAAGCCAGGTCCGGAAAAATTTGGAGCCATAAATGAAATACCGCACCCAAGTAGTATGAAAGCTGTCAACAGGCTGAATGGGAAGGTGAACTATTTGAACGACTTCTTGCCCTGACTAGCTGACCTGATGATTCCTATCGAGAAAGTGACACACAAGGGTGAAAAATGGCAGTGGAACGCAGAGCAAGAAAGCGCCTTCCAACAGATTAAGCAGTTGATCACCGACGCCTCTGTCCTAGCATACAATATTCCCTCGCTTCCGTCTGACATGCAATGTGAATCATTCAGCTCGTCATCGGTGTCGTGCTGATGCAGAATGGGAAGCCAATTAATTTCCGTATCCGAACGCCAACAAACGTCGTTATGCCCAAAGAGAGAAAGTAATGCTTACGATGGTCTACGCCGTGGAGCGTTACAATTATTATACATTCGGCCGCCGGACTGCAGCTTTCACAGATCACATACCGCTGGCGCCCATAGCCAGTAAACCACTTCAAGTCGTTCCACTTCGCCTGCAGCGGATGCTAATTCGCCTTCAGAAGTATGATCTGGAAAGCAGCTACTACCCAGGACCAAAGGTGCACATCGCGGATACGCTATCCAGAGCGTGGCTCCCGGATGTGCTCGGAATGCGAGAAGACGTTGATTTTGTCCACGCCACACAGAGAACTGCCAACACAGAAGAGCGTTTCCAGGTACTGTTTGGCTGCACGGAAGAAGCTGAACAGCTCCAACTACTCAAGGGAAGGATACTTAGAGGTTGACCAGAAAACAAGAAGTTATCCAAGGAGCTGACCTCATTCTTCCATGTTCAGGACGAATTCGTCACTCAAGATATTTAAAGGTAATCGCATACTCGTTCTTAAGGCAATGCAGCATTCCATGCTAGATCTTATACACTCTGCCTACCTGGGAGTCAATAACTGTGTAGAGATTGCTCCGGAATCAATGTTTTGACCCGGGATGACCAGTCGAATATGTGATTATGTCCCGAACTGTGCAGCATGCCGAACACATGAAGTGCGCTAACCGAAATAACCCAAGGTACTTCGCGCAGTACCAGAGAGGCCTTGGAAGAAAGCTGCTTCGGCTACTTTTACTCATACGGGGAAGGATTAATTGTTGGTGGTGGATTACATCGGCGATTACTTCGAGATTGGTGCAATCCCTACGACCGGCGCACAAGCCCACTTAAAAATGTTACGATTGCAGTCCGCGCGACCTGGAATACCGGAGGTGACTACAGACAACAGATCCCAGTGCAATAGTGCAGAATTTCACATCAGAGAAAAGTGGGATTTCCGGAACTGACTAATCAGCTTGTATCATTACTAATAAAACGGAAAGGCAGAGTCAGCGGTCAAGGAAGCCAAGAAAATGATTATTAAGGCAAAATAGACCAATGCAAACCTACATATGATACTGCTTGAAGGGCGAAATATGCCGGGCACGGAAATTGAGGAAAGTCCAGCTCCAGGTCTTTTCAGCCGTAGGAAAACGACGCAACTTCTGATGCCTAAGGCTCTACTAGATCCAGAAATACAGGGTGTTTCGATGATCTGGTTTGGAGCTAGGAGCGACTGCACTCAGGTGCTGATGTAAAACCGGTACGCTGAATTGCTAACTGTCCAATGGGGCAAATTGCTTTGCCGGCAGGTTTGTGATCTGACACAGATGACACATGTGTGCCTACGATCGCAGAGCACACCAAGCCGTTCGGCTGTGAGAAGTGTACGTTAGCCAGACATAACAACCGCAATGAATGCGTCATGCCTCGATCGCATGGCAAGACCTAGGGAACGCATGCCGTTCAGCTGTGAGAACTGGACGTGAGCCGGACACCACATAGCTGCACTGAACGTGTCCTACTTCGATCGATCGGTAGTCGGCCTTCATGCAGGTGAAAAGCCAGCAAATGGTTTCCTGCGAAGTGTGCCGCTGTGCTAGCAACTGAGAAAAACAGCCTGACCGTATGTGATGACCGGTCGATGGGCGCCGTATTGCTATCGCCACAAAAGTTGTTATCGCCTCATGACTGGCTTCCAACAAGGCCGTAAGCTTTAATTAGGCTGCTTTCACTGCTAAAGGGAAGCATACTGCCAGGAGCGCATTGTAAGGTTACAATGTGGCTCGCTTTATCGTTTCGATCGCGCGTGTGTTACCGCTGAAAATTCACCCTTCATGGGTGCATAAAAACGATTTCTTGATTTGACTTGACGTGACAATGCTCTTAGGTTTCCGTCTTCCCCGACGCACTGGTGGCACCATTAGACAGCACAACAATTTAGTCACGAATGGAACTATATCAACGAATTAGATGTTTGAAACGTTAAACAAAGTGGTCGGTATTGCACCGTCATGGATGAAGTGGCAGCTTGCGCGGTTGCGCAATAGATACGAAGTAACGGCCACCTCAACATTCAGCAACCCGCACAACATTGCGAAACCACAGCGTATGCCGTGCCTCGGTTATTAAAGGGAAAAATTCCGTAACCCCCATTTACACGAACGCACGCCCATTTTTACTCGGCACGATTTCGCCTTACGAACCTCGTTTCAACATTCCTTTTCGATTTCGAAGGCTTTCTATGTTCAGCCTTCTAGGGGGGGGAGCTCTGTAGCGCCCAAAAAGATAACTCTTATCTTTCATGTACAATTTACTTGTTGACCGATTGTACATTACTCTTTCTTGTTTTAATCTTACAACCGGCTCGACACACAACTGCCTTGTAACTCCCCGCGCTCACGTGTACGCTCTTGCCTCGCTTCATCCGTCCGTTTCTTGTTGTAGCCCATGGAATACAGTCCGCTGTGTCCGACTCCAATTGCCTTCTGATATCCGCGCTTAATTCCGCGCATCGTCTCGGACTAGTATTAACTAGTCCTACAACTGCACCCCAGTGTGTTCCTGGACGTTTACGCTCGATAACTTATTTTAATTTTACACTGATGTTACTTATCAACCTATTCATGTCGACAGACGTTTGGTAGATGACCCAGACATATTTGGATTTCATCATATTCACCTCAACCATCCTACGGGACGTGTCAAGCACTTGCTTTTATCCCGTGATAAATCATTGTTCACTGTTCAACATCTCCGAAGAGAAATGAAAGGATTTCTTGCCCTGATTGACATGGAACTTAAGATGTTGCTTTTCGATCCATTTGATGTACAGCCCTACGACCTTGGAGTTAATATGTAGGAGGGTCTCATAGAGCCTCAAATTGGCACACTAACAAGCTACAAATATACGTAGTGTAAAAGGAATTTTTGGCTATAGACTGATGACCCTAACACATATCCCAGTGTGGAAAGTAGCTGAAATATATTTCATTGCATTTTCACCCGCATACTTGATTGAATATGGATTCAGCAGAAAGGTTTTGCGGACAAAATTAGCAACCGCTTGGACGTCACAGCAAGAGGAGATCTTCAACCCTTGCTGTCAAGTATGAAGCTCGACATAACCAAGCTTTCTCAAAGATATCATGCTCGACTCGCGTTTATATGTACATAAAAATATTACCAAACAGTTAGTATATCACTTTATTCATGACAACTTACAGTAAAAAGCCAACAATAGTTAAGTACAAATGCAAATGTAATTGATGACTTTTGTGTAATTACAGACAAGCGGCTTAATGTTACCACAAGATGAATGTTATCTTGAGGCCGCGAGTTAGAAAACGAGGTTTATAAGAGAAACGGAAGTGATACCAACGTTAAACATTTAGCCCTCATAACAAAATATACCAATATGATCACTGGAAATCACAGATTTACGTTTCTTAGACTTAGCTGATTGTTGAAATTATGGTGATCAAGGGAGGGGCCATGAGAAATGGAAAGGTTCAAAAGGGGGACACGACTCAATAAAGCTTCAGAATACCTACGCTAGATCACCGAATAGTACAAATCACTGACTGTAGTCGGGGCGCGAATCCATCTTGATGGCGCCATGGGGTAAAGGAGTTTCACCACAGAAAGATTTACAGCCTACTGGACAACGTAGCAAAGTGGGTAGCAATAGCTACGTCCTCTTTTAAGCATGGGTTTCGCTTCCAAATGTTGTCGCCTCAGATTAATTAAATGCAATCAGTCTGGTTCACAAACTGTCCCAGGTTTCTCTCCCATCCAACTCGCTAATCAAAGGCGGAGCTATCGTTGACACTTAACCAATCAACTTTTTCGAACATATAATGTTCAGTTCACGTTATACTTAGTGCTTTTCTGAATACCATTCAATAACGCAAATACCACAATTTGCGTCTGGGTAGACCAGCGTAACAGAAATCTATTATTATTATTATTATTATTATTATTATTATTGATATCCTTTGGTTTGTTACTTTTCTCCAATATTTGCTATCTACACTACTAGGTTTCAGAGATTAGGTACCAAAGCACTTGAAATCTGTAAACAAACGCTCAATATAGCGGGGATTGTAAGGATTTGGCTTGACTGTCGAAAGTGATATACCCTTCTCTGCACTTTGATTCTGATCGTTGGTACGGCTCGTCATACGCGTTGCGTGGAACCAGCCTGGAACAAACGTTAAGGCTCCGAGGGAGTGTTATTGTTATCGTTCATGCACTTCCTGCCTAACGCCTCCAACTGGAGTAGTGTGACGGATATTGCTTTCTCAGTTAAGCTGGCACGATTTGCATACATTGACCTTTGGTCATCACATGCGTATACTGACTTCTTGCTCTGAATTCCAGACACTGAGCTGCTGTTACGTCGGTACACTGACCTGTCGACCCCAATTCTGTACGATAACTACAGTGAACAATTCGACTACCC
This sequence comes from Dicrocoelium dendriticum, assembly GCA_944474145.2. Taxonomy (NCBI): domain Eukaryota; kingdom Metazoa; phylum Platyhelminthes; class Trematoda; order Plagiorchiida; family Dicrocoeliidae; genus Dicrocoelium; species Dicrocoelium dendriticum. The sequence continues at coordinate 23,071,951 of OX104064.1, forward strand.
GGACGTGTTTCCGGTACTGTCCACATTATCGTGTGCTTCCTGGAAGATTGATCCTAGCTGCTGTGGCTTAGCAACACACTTCGGTATGGTAACACCTGCTCTCACCTCGACAAATCGACCTCTCCGCTCGTGTCGGTACATTGACCTCCAGCTCTCATTTATGCACGCTAATAATTTGCGTAAGTGTGTACATTGCATTTTGAGCTCTGGTCCGCTACTGACTACTTGCACAGTACTCAGATGCATTTCGTAGATCGATAGGTCTATTTGAGCACCCAAGTTTATCTCCCTTTCGTAGCTAACCGGTTTTTCTGTTACTCTTCATTTGCTTGTTGTTCTTCCTAAGATCTGCCTGGCGTCCAGCCGAATTTTGATTGCCTCACTCTTTTGCTAATTTGCGGTCCTAACCTTTGTAAAGCCGGAATCGCAGTTCCTATGCGCATCAGATTTTTGGATTGACACGGAGGTTCTACGCGTTGCTCAACTCCAGGACATTTTTGTCGCTCACGTTAATCCTTAACCTTCACGCATGATACTCAAGAAATTTGGTGAAACTCAAATGTTCAGTCTAGTAGCGCGCCACAATATGCGTCAAAAATGTGGTTTTGGTCACCCATTTTTACCTTTTCCTTAATGTCGCATCGGTTGTAATTATAGCAACAGAGTGTGTGAGATCCAAAACTGACCTGAATTAAGCGATATTGTATTTTTCTTCTAGAACATCGCTTCTTGGTTTGCGCAGCTAGGTACGGCCGTTTTCTCCTAGAATCATCCAAGTACCTGCATCTACTTAGAAAGCCATTCAAAGCAACCAACAAAAAATTTAACCCATGATTAAAATAGCGGCAGCACTGAGCAACAGTACACATGCGCCCTCCAAATCACTTTTATTTACAAGATATACTCCATGCATGCTGCCTTTCTGTATACTTTATAGCAGCCAATAAATTTCCAGCAAGAAACTTTGTCATGTTCCCTCCCTCAAACAAATGCTTCTCTTATGGTAGAGTTATCTTACTGTTCCCTTGCTGCTAAACGGGTTCAAGACCAGGTGGATTTTTTGATCAGTAGTAGCCTGGAGTCGGGATGACTTAGCGAAATATTTCTCTGATCCCAGTGTTGCTTGCCGTTCGTCAAGAAGTTTGGTAACATTATCGCTGCAACGGCCATGGAAGTGATTTACCAATGCTCCTGACTCCTCTCAACTTCTGCTCAGAAACCTGTATTTAAATTCCACGTTTCTCACTGACTTCTTTTTGGAGAGGTGGCTGTGAGTTGGCCGGAAATCAATCGTTTTGCCGTGTTGACAAGAGTGTCGTAATCGTAGTCAGTAGCGCTCGGTGGACAGGTTTTAATAACATGCTTAAATTCTTACCCTAGAAGCAAGCTTCTACGAACATATAAATTGTCCAGACCATTTATTTCCTTCTCAACCGTATATTTTCTACAGAACAAGTGATGATGTTCGGAGCCCATGAGTACCAATAATATTGAGCTCTCGTTAATTAGGTGCAGAGTCAGTCTATGTTCGTGCAGCAAACTGTTTTCCTGTCGGATCCACGTATTACTTGTATGGAATTCGCTCTGAAAATGTTGTAAGTTACGTTCGATATATTTTCTTTTCCACCAGGCCATCAAATTAGCCATCAAACCCAATCCATACCTAGGATAGGTAAGGCAACAGTTATTTTACTTTACGTTAGCAGAGGCTCTGAGATGGCAGCAAGAAATCTGACGCACCTCCAGATAAAAGTCACTCAAATAAAACTGAAATAATCCGGAACAATCTCTTTCAAGGTTAAGGACAGTCTGATTAAAACACTGTTTCAGGCACTAGAATAATAAGGATAAATCCCAGCATGACGACATTAACTGGCACATTTTCTCAGCACGACACCTGCTCCAAAATGATATTTTCGGGATCATTATACTGCTGTCTCCATCCGAGACTTTCCCAATTAGACGCTGCCAACTACTGGTTTCTTTTATTAGCCAAACTGTATCCTGTGATGCGTCTTGAGTAAAACAGGGACATTTTCGTTTGGTGTAAATATCACCATGATGACAGTCAGGCCCCCATCGTTTTACTTTGCCATATTTCGCAATCTGAATAGGATACACAAATGTTCTTATTTGCGTACAACCTGACATCGTACAGCTACCAATAATCGAGTTCATTGTGTCGGTTTAAAAATAGAGACAAAATGGATATTACTTCATTCCGCCAGAAAGTGGTCCCGCAAACGATCAAACCTGTCGATGCAAAAGGTACATCCGCAAATAAAGTAATCCAGTAACAAATAGAATTTATATAGCATATCATTTTGAGAACCAAAAGACGACGGGAAAATAATTTTTGTTTAGTCAAGATAATGAGGTTGGCCATAGTTTATAAATTTTCAAGCTTGAACCAGAATATAATATGAAGGGGTTTTTGGTAATCTTCGCTCGAAATAATCGGCAGGTACGTCTGCTTCTTGTATCTTCTGGTGTTCAAACTCGCAGCATCCGTCCGGTACAATACAATCAGGAAGTCCATATTTATAAAGTGGTCAATGAAGGACAAAGAGAACGTTAGTGTCAGGAAGGATAATAAGTCAGGTTTAAGGATTTGTCAGCATAAAAACATCAACTGGGAAGGATGATTAATGAAAACGTCTGGTAGATTGTACAACTTTGTGTTAATGTATGACATAACCCCAACTAACTTTAGAAAATCTATAGATGTGTCCTTTTGCGGAAGTCCAGATTGCATCACCCAAGTGCAGACAGGTGCAGAGGATATTCTTACAATAAAAAGTTTGTTGATGTCCCACCCAAAGAAAAAGAGACCCAGAGGTGTTACAATTCATAGGAACGGAAAAACTCAGCACGCAATGCGGTCGCCTATTGCAGACCAGCCGAGGCACCAAGTAAAGGGCTTGCTCGATTCAAAAATCTGACTCCACATGTAATTCAACATTCAGCATCAATTGCCCAAGTGAAAAATGGTATAGTCACTTTAGATAGCAGTTTTTCACGACCAACTTAAGTATGCTGGGGTGATTACAAAACTGCTACAGTATTTACTGCACATATCAGGTTATACTTGGCCGTTCCCTCAGGCGAAATATGAATCATAGATTTAACACCTCTACAGTTTGAATAACATGAATTAGCTTAAAAACAGTATTTTCTAATAGATGTTCAGTTTTTGAAGTAAAGTAGCAAAAATGTTGAAAAAGTGCGATTCACATAAAGGTTTTTCGCATTATATTAGACAGAGAATAGACAGTGAGTAACACTGGCCAACACTGAAATTGCTAGTTAATTTAAAATGCCGTAATCTGCAGTAATTTGATGCAATCTAAACAAATATTGCCATGAAAAGGTTTATTTTCCTAGGTTTTGCAAACAATTTCTGCAGTCTACTTTTGGCGTTTTACTGTAGAAATTTATCCAGTAAGACTATAACATCATCCTAAATAAGCATAGGCAGATACAATTTTGCATTACGTTGCATAATGCCGTCAGGTACATGTCAAACCATTTTTCATGGCTTTCTGATGCACTACGGTACTACTGCTAGGCTGCTGGTGAGGTTCGCTGACGTCGGCAGTTCCATGATTAAAGTGAATAAATAAATAAATAAACATTTATTCTCGACATGGCGGAACACTCTTTTACAAGCATGACCAAGTTAACATAACAAAGTGTAGTCAAAAATTTACCATACATGTTTTATATAACAGTTAATATATGTGTATGGGTGCATATACGTATGTAAATGTTATGTATGTAGCTGTGTAGTTTGTGCTTGTAAGTGTGTTACTGTTTTTTGACTGTTTGGTATCGTCAGGAATGTGAGAATAAACGAATGAAGTCCGTGCGTCATATAGCATTATCCGGATATCCACGGGGCAGGGACTTGAGTTTGTGGCGAGTCACATCCGCCATGTCGCAATGTTATTAAACAGACATATGTGGCTTTTTATAGGGAGAACGCTTGCCAGGCGAAAACCCACCACTTCCTGGAACACTGCCATCGAACTATTTGCTGGAAGGGGTTAAACCCGAAACCTGTATAGTCGTGATGAAGCGCTTGGGTTATTTAATACTACATGGGATAATTTTTTGCTGTTTTTGCATACGAACTCCATTGAAATGCTTTATATTCTAATTCTTCAGTTAAGAAGCCAAAACGCTCGTTTTTCGAAATTGCATGAGTACCAGGGACGATGGGGAAGTGACGTTTGGCAACCAGAGGCTCCGCATACGTACCGTGTAACATATACAACACAAATTAAACAGCGGTTAGATGGTAAACCTCCATCGATATTGTTTTGCAAATTCCATGGTGTGAAGAGAGCCGAAAAAGCACATAAGTGACTGTTACGTCTGACTACATTATCTCCTTCTCGGAGGGACAACAAAGGTATAGAAGTGGAGCACAGTATAGTCTAAACTCCCGTATGTACGGAGACCAGCGCAACATGGTTACAGACTTCCAATTTTGGAAAATTCATCGGTATATTCGTCGGACTCAATTTATGGGGATAAGGATGAGATTATTATTTTCGGTGCAAACGGATGCAACCTGTTAATCGGATGAAAGAATGTGTTATGCGGTACACTGCAGCCCCTCTCTAGAGGCAAGCGTCCAGTGGCTGTCCCCATGGAAGCCATAATGACAGACAAATCCGCCAGTTTATAGAGCAGCTTATTTATACACTTTGCTCTTCCATCCCCTGTTTACTTGCAAAAACAGTTTACGCACTACCTAGTTCACCTTGAAAGCCACATGAAAGAGGTGGGAGGCAAACAGAATTTCCAGAACTTCCAGAACTTTTGGTCGTGGTGTGCCAGTGTTGGAAAGAGTAACACCCAAATATATCCATTCAGAATTTCCACTTATTCCCATTCCTGTGCTGTCATTTGTTCACACCCATTTGCACAAACTGCCCTTTGTTACCGATAGCGGAATTTCGGAAGCAAGAGCATTCCTCAGGCTCGCTTCTTTCTGTTTTAATTCTTTCCAGACTTTTGTAATTTTGGTTTCATCTGCTGTCATGTCCTTCTGGAATAGCGCAATAACTTGCTGGAGCCCTGCAAAAATAACGTCAGTTTTGCGATTTACCCGGAACTGTTCAGGAACGGCATAGTTGCACCTGTGGGGCCAATTCACTCGGACATGCAGCCAGGCGTCTGTACACACGGACAGCTGAGCACTGTCCCAGATGTCTGCGGAAACGCACTACGAATTATCAAGAGTTCGATTCAGTTTCATGAGGCTCGAAGTGGACACGAAACACTGACCGATGTTGCTTTCAACTTTTTCCATATCGTGTCGAAATAATATCCCAAGGGGCCTAGGGAACATCTCTTAAAGAAATCTGAAGCTACAGCGATCAAGCTAACGCAACCAGAGATTTGCCAGCAGAGGATGTTATTGTAGTCCCTCACTTTGCCCTGGCCTTGAGCCTGAGACTGTATTTAAGAGTAAGTAGAAAGGTTTCTGTACAAATCTATAGAATTATGCAAAATCAAAAACAGTTGTGCATCGTCAGCAGTTGTGTTTGGTCAGTTGATCGTTTATCCTTGTTCGGTTAGGAATTCGTATTGGTGTCATTATTTCCGCGTATACGATGTCTTCTTTTGGCATTGTATGCGCATCGTTTCACAAAAGCATAGGTTTCCGAAATAATCGTCCATACGTGTTTTAAAACACTTCATAGAATCGGCCTCCATTAATTCTTCGGGTAGTGTATACCATAAGTTTACGATTCTTCGTTCTATACAAAGCTGTTGATGGGGATTCATCCGCATGGAACACTGATGATGACCGAAAGTGATCTCATTTCGTGAGTGACCCAAATTGTTTCATGAAGGGGCCAGCCAGCTCCGTCAGGTGTGGTCAAATCAGGTCACCCATCATTGATACCGCGAAGTCCCATCCCCTGAGCTAATCAAGTTAACTTCCGTTCAAATGAAGTGAACCAGCTGAGACACCCTACCACTTTCTCTTCAGCTTGTGCTTAGTTCAGTTAGCCTAGTAAACATAGTTGCTTGACGTGAGTTTCCGAAAAGATATACCTGCACCCGCGAATTATCTCACTCCCAAGCGCATTCTCTATTAGTTCACAAACTAGCAAGCAGCCCTCAATATGCACTGACCACAATAAATGTTTAAGTTGACAACAGGCTTGTAGAAACAAAGGCGGAAATCATATTTATACTGATTGTGTGCAGTGCAGTCTATATCACAGATCCTACTGAAAATCGCTCGGGCGGTATCATATGTGCCCTAATACGAAGACCCTTAAACGATAAATTGAAAATCCGACGGAAGCTATCTAGTGCCAAATCCCAAGTCTAGAACGACTTACTGCACTCGCTCGACTTAGTGTCAAAGAGTTTTGTACCGCTCAGCGAAGTTCTTATATGCAAAACATACAAGAAATCTGCTAAAATGTGAAGAAAGAAAATACTTGAAAATCTAAGAAGCTTACATGCGACTTAACCAGAGTCAACCTTTCCATTAAATACTGAAACATGTTTGTAAAATCCATAAGGTACTGCAACTAAAAGCTCCGGCAATATATCGCAACAGAAACCACAACAAAATATTAGCGAAAAGATCAAGAGCTAAGCAGTCAGCCAACTTTTCTTAAATGATACTCTGTGTTATCGAATAGGATTCCATGTAATGTATATGAATTTCAGTCACAGATAAATTTCCGAAGGGCATAACATCAAGCATTGAAATTTGCAAAAACGATTGGCTTACCGTGACCAAACATCACAAGTTTGGGTGCTTGTGAAATTAAAGCGAGACGGATGTATTTTAAATGCTCAGTTTCTTATTTTTCGCTTGATACGATTTATTCCCTCATGGTTAGCAGTGGTATTAAGGCAGACTTTCGAATAACGATAACCTTTGGTTTGAGGTTACATCTAATTTTACCAAAGAGAAACTGTCTTACTTTTTTATCTAATTCCTTTACATTTGTTTAACAATATTAATTATCTTCTAGACTTTCCTAGAGGCTACACGTTGGGAATACTCTGCAGTTTTCCATTCGCAGTGAAATGCACCGATTTCAATTGCTATTCTTTCTGATTGGCATCCGCTGATGTAATCGTACGAAAATCCTTGAGGAGCTGCACTATTTATAAGCGCGTTGAACGCACTGCCGAGAACGGACGTCTATTTAGTTACTAATTTGCTTCTCCGCTTCGATTGCTTTTACGAACGGTAACAGACCTTCCTCAGACCATATGTAATTCTACAGAAGCACGTAACATTCACTCATTGCAGTTTTCATCCTATATCATTACTTTTATTTTTTTCTATGATTGGTCTTGACGGAACACACCTCCTGCGGTGAAAGATTAAAGCTTCCAAGCTGATTAAGTACACCCACGCAAGGCGAGTAGCCGCAGAACTACTGGCCAAAATATGGTGCTGCAGGAAAAGAAATATTCTGCATGTTGAATGTCTGTTGTATACAACAGCGGTAAAACGAACGAGTCAAAACAATGACGGCTTACTTTTCTTTAAGCCGCATAGGCACATGGCCAGATGTGACGCGGAAGTGCGGATGAAACCTCTCGAGGGATTATCTAGCATAGGGGCAGGTTCCTGGTAGACGGTTTCACGGATCGTGGTATTACTTTACTTGAACTGCTTGGTATGGGTACATTTGTCCCCACGCCCTACGTTCCTTAGTTATATTACTTTTAAATAATGGAATGAAACAAAGGCTTAGCCAGGACTTACCTTTTGAAATTCAAAACTCTTTATTTACCATCATCTTATGTTGTACATATTGATCAGACAACGTAGTTGGTCTGTTTCTTGAGCCGACGAAAAATGTACAATTTATTTTTTAATCTAATATGCTGTTGAATCAACTGCAGCTTGGAATCTTATCTGGAATCCAAATTCTGTTACACTTAATCGGTTTGTGGGCAAGTTCACATTGAAACAGTAGAAAACCTAATGCAGCAACTAGCTGAATTTACTCTCACGTGTTCTCTCACCTGAGATTTTTACGACCCATTAGTGCACATCTCACAACAGTACCTACGTTAAGAGAACAAATCATCAAGCAACCTAACCAAGAAAACTCTAGTGGTACTCAAAGAATTACAGTCGAATCATGGGCTTATTCTTTCCAGACAACGTAAATGATCAGGATAGGCGTTAATAGACTGATTCGAGGATTTCGAGAAAGCTCACGTTATTTTGCTAGACTCGAACAAGTAATTGCGCGCGACAGTTCAGAAAGACATGATGGCAGAAGAAGAGACAAAAATTACAAAGGAGCTAAAGGAATTAAATCAGATGCACATAATAAACTACCTTCAATTGATTGGCTAACCCTTGTCGGCTCTCAATACCAAGGTTTTATGGTCTGTCTAAAGTGTACAAGCTGCAAGTGCTCTTACTTCCTTCAATTGATACATCGGCTGCAGCCATCCATTCATTTGTTTCTACCTCATAATCAGCTCACATCATCTACATGTGGACAAGGAGGATGATAGCATTGGTTTCAAAACTGTCGTTGAAGCACAAAACAAATAAAAGCTCGCGCAAAAGTGCATCTGCAAGTAGCAGTCCCATTTCTCTTTATAAGTTCGCGTTCTCGAACCATGACTATGTGAAATGAAACAACTTTTAACCTGCATCCATATCCTAATAAGCATTTGGTTGCCTTTGAATAGATTAGCAGTCCATCGAAATACGTCAAACGAACCGAGATGAAAAAAGTGGGACAGCTTTTTATGTCGTATAAAATCCCCTTCGCTGTATGTACACACCAAATCCCAAGTTGATCCTACTTTTCGCCAACCAGTTCACAGCAAAAATAATGGAGGCAGGTATAACAGTAGAAACAAGTTGGTACGCCGCCTCCTACTTCACTCTACACTCAAGACGCTATTCTTAAGCAGGATTTCTCCCCAATCGCTTTTATATGAAACGCCGGGATAGTTCCGGAGCCGTTTCCAGCGGTGGCACTTCAGACGGACCCCAACTAAATAGAGCCAACCTCCCCACAAATTTTCAAATGACCCCACTGGCTCAGAATCGCGCCGGTCGCAATCTATATTCAACACCTCGACTACTTTCTTGTCCCCAAATCCGCCAAGGCTCCTAGGCAATAAATTGTCCCTACCCATAACTTGCTACTGGTTACTGGGATGACAACCTGTATTTGCCCAGTTCCCCTACCAGCAGACTTCTAGCACAGACCTCTACCTCAGATACTTCTGATATAAACATCAATATGCTCACGTCCACTGACGAGTTCAAGACACTTTCTTCAGCATACGGTCCAGCAATATTTCAACAAATAATGCACTCACCTCATAAACCTCAAGCGAAAGATATTTTGCTGCTCAAGGTACGCTCCCTTAAAAACAAATTATATTTTCAACCCTCAATTAGTTCCCACTCTGGTACACATATCATACTCGTTGACGAGATTGGAGTAATAGAAGACACACCTTAGTTCGACCGGTTCATATCTGGATACAATGAATTTATTGACTAGGTGGTTACGCCATCTATTTACACGATACCATACGCACTTTAGTAAGGCAACCTTCCCTCACATAAGTGTCTCCTCTGAGTCCGTATTTATAAAAGTGCAACTGGATAATAAAAGATTGTGCATATAGATGAAATACAATTCTAATTCCCCAGTGACTAATGTATTGCAAGAACACTTCTGTTACAGAGCCGATGGATCAACCAAGTACAAAATGATGGATATCTCAAGATACCGGACATCTTATGGACCTCAATTCATGGGCCAGCCAGGTATACAAATCTGATTTCATCCTAATATACATATGAATGGACACAGCATATTAAAACTATCACCAGAAAGAACAACGTGTGCAATCTGCTCTTCATAACTAGCCTAATACCAGAATCCGCCAAAGTCCTGGAACACTTTCCTTGTTGTGATCACAAGGTTGTCTTCTTTGTATTCGCAGAACATTCCGGAGTCCAAATAAGGACTGCGCTGAAGTCACAAGCCTTTTCAAGGCACTGTGAATCAGTTGATTTGGACTCGTTTGCTAATTCGCTCAGGCATATTCTGTGGTACGTTTTTTCCTCATCGGCGACCCACAAGTTGCAGCTGATGCTGAACACAACTAGGTTGATCTGTGTCTCCACACACCGGCTCCTATCAAATATAAACAATTTCCATCCGGTCGCGAAAAGGTTGTTTCAGGAAAGAAACCTGCTAGGCTCAAAAGCTACTTACGGCTTGCCGCAACACCAATAACTTTTCATTCTTTATGCAACACAAGGGGGTAGCCACATCATTGAGGCTGAATTATCACGTCAAGCAAATAGCTGATGAAAAACTGCCCCTCGACACTTGATAAAGTAAACCATGAACTGATCGGTCTTTGGAAGTGTAGTACTACAAAGAGTATCTAAGGCACAATCTCACTCGTAATATCAAATGGCTGCAAAAACACACCCTGCGCAAAATAGTGAAATATTTAAGCAAGCTTTCTCTGCTTTCTTCAATGTGGAGAAGGATCTCGTATGCATGTGATTGTCACCATTCACACTAGATCAGCACAGTTGTATCAAATTTTATCTCCACTACATACACAAACGTGACATATTTCGGGAGTCCAGACAAACATTCCCACGTAATTGTGAAATTCGGCGGGAATGACTTGTTCCCGAGTTGCTTCAACCAATACTTGAACATTGTCCCCGTCCCAGCTCAGTGTAAAGAAGTCGTTATTGTGTAGCAACATAAAGCAGGCTAGCTGTTAGCGCTGAAAAATTATCGTCAAATAAGTCAGACAGCTATGTTATCAAGCTTCTAGAGTGACATATCCATGCTAAAGTGTAGAATTGCTACTGTCAACAATGCTAATAAACTCTCAACACCGTTTAACGAATACCCGAACTTACATAACGTGCCACCTGGAATTTCTAAACCATATAACTGTCTTACATGCAAGTATTCCATCGAGCGGTCTCAAAAAAGTGTCCTCCTTCGTTATACGCCATTAAATCTTCGGGTATATTCTCACAGCGACCTACGTACAATCATTCGATCTGGCTCTGAGAGCTCCTCCTACCACTGTTCATCTTTTTGATCTCTCATCCGCGGATCATCAGCAAACTGTACTTTTGCAATTTTGAATTCAACCGTGCTTGAATCGTATCGGAGAATTTATTTTTTCCCTCATCGCACAAGAGCTCTGGTGGTCTTATTTTAAAGAACTTTTTGAGCGTCACCTGAACCTCTTACTACCACTCCTTCTAGTCGATGTACAAAGCGATATTTGTCAATTTAGTCCACCTTTGTTGCAGACACTGTCGTCATTACGCAGTATTTTCCAAGTCATCCTGCTTTGCCTCAATCCTTCGCTGCATCGCTGTCTATCCACTTACCGGCTGGATCCATAGCACGAATGTCGACTATCTACCCTAAAGAACGTGTGACTCATCTGGACGAGAGGCGTCTGACCCCGCAGATCACAAACCAGCGCCGATCGTCACGCAACGAAAATCGGAGCGAAGTCATACACGGGGCGTCAGTATCTCTATCCTCTTGCTACCACTGTTTTGGTGTACACATTCAGTTACACCATTCCATCTTGTTAGCGGGGAATCGTTACACCGTATCACCACAATCTGCGGTCATTACTAATTCTCTACCCCATTACTGACCGTGACTACATATATCAGTAGAATTATTCCATTCTAAGTGATAGATCTGCAACATAGATTCTGAACTCTACTTTTCTATCTAATCCCTTTTGGAATTGGTGCAAGTCACAATAACAAACTGCAGGCCTCAAGTGGATATGGCCCATTCGAATGGTAATTGTGACCTATGTGTAAAAACCGTTAAGTCTGGTCCAGTTTGCTTTAGCTGTCAAAAAGCGTACCATTCGAAGTGTTTAGGGATGAGTGCACCCGAAGCTAGAAAATACGGCAGCAAAACCGAAGCATTTTGTTTCTGCCAGGTGTCTAAATCCATCCCTGTTGTTAGTTGTGTAATTTTCCTAATGAAAAAGTGTGAAAACTTGGCGGAAACAGTTGAGCAACTGGTGAACGTTAGCAACGCGTCTGTGAAAGCAACAAAACGCTATACTTGAAACTGAACGGACACATACAAACTCCCCGTTTAGGTAGAAGAAGAGGGCCAGGCGTCCCAACCTCACCATCACGTCTAAGTCTTCAACGGCCCCTAGCCACCTGCCTCCACCAAGTGAAAAGTCGTTTACAACCCACTTGCTTCTACGTTCTCCACGGGTGTAATAACTAGGAATTCAGTTGACACACTCGAAACACAAAATTGCAGCAAGCTCACGATAAAAAAATAACCGGACATCCTACGCAGCGGTTGCTTCTAGGAAAACGCCGTCAAAGACACCTGTGACTCCACTTATCGGAGAGGTCAAAACTGCGTCTCAACATGGATCGCTATCGCCAGTGCGATTCGCAAATGCACAAAAAACAAAAGAACCTAGTGCTCTTAAGTCGCAAAACACAAGGCGGAATCATGTTGCCTTAAGTCTTGTGTGCACTAAGGTTCCTGAATCCAAATCTAACACAATAAGAGGCAAATTGATAGAGGATCGTAGTCAGTGGGATTCCATCTGTAGTGTCATCAACATGCGCGCTGAACCCACTACGCTGAGCCGCATCGCACGACATCCAAAAACCTTAAACTATGGTGAGCCTCGACTACTTCGAGTAACACTACATTCCGCGGAAGAAACGGAATCCATTCTGCTCGCTTCAAATCGACACCACAGAGCATTGAACGGAGTATGTATCTTACCGGATATTCCGTGGAAAGAACATTCACAGGATATGAACAATCAACAGGGAAGTAGTAATCACTCACTGAAAACCGCCCTTATTCATGGCGTCCATGAGTCTCAAGCTTCATCTCCTGAAGAAGTTCAGACACAGGACCTGGAGCAATGGCGATACATCCGTGAGGCGCTGTCTTTAGAAAATGTCAGTGCTACCTCCCTGACCAGGATTCTCGTGTCACTAAATTACAAAGGGTGTGGTCCTAGGTTGCTGAAGTTTGTCTCACCGTCTGAGCTAACTTTACAAACAGTTCTGGAGAACTGGGGTAACTTCCGGAACATGCTACCAACAGTGATTCGACTAAAGCAGCAAGTTTACGATCAGAGTCTACTGGTTACTCCATAGAGAGAGCCAACTCAGTGGGAACAACCGTTGTTGCAGAGTCCACCACAGAGACTGTTCTGACTGCGGTCCTAGCATCCGGCGAGACACTGCGGGAGGTGCGTGACCATCAGTATCATCATGAACCTGATCACACGGTGCACAGAGTTATTCCAAGTCATTTTTGCGAGCCTAAGACAATTCAAAAACTATTAGCAACCGAACTCAAGATGTTCAGCCAAGTCTCAAACCTGTTGTCTACATCCACAAACCACCTTCTAATCTATGAATCACTCTCCTGTTTTTATACCGATACACAAGGTCTTTTAAGTAAACTGACGGAGCATCGCCTGCGTCAGGTCTCGATGTCAAGGGACTTCGTTATAATAACTGAGACCTGGTTGAATGAAGCGATCACGGATGCAGAAATCGCACTACCTGGGATGTCAATTCTACGCAACGATCGATCAAGTAGAGGAGGTATAGTACTACGTTATTGTCGCAGCGAACTACACATTGATCTCATCGATGACCCAGAGGTTCAGATTATCGATGCGCTTTGGTGTCGTCTTCACCTAAGCCGTGGGGATGCATGTTTGTATCGCCCTTCGTCGGCTACTTTGGAAATGGACAACCACCCAGCCTCCACAATGAAGAACATTCTCTCGCAGTAGTACAGCCACATTCTCCTGGTTGGTGCCTTCAATATTTGTACCATATAAACCCCAGCCCGTATCAACAAACACTTCGTAATGGACATACAGGAGATAATTATTAGACTACCACTCTACAATTACATCACATCTCCCAAACGATTCAGGACGGGAAACAAACCGGGTGTCCTGGATCGCATATTCACTAACGAATAGCTTATGATTGAAACGGTATCGATAGAGAGTCTTAAGCCGTAGCGACCATGCAACCCTCTTGTTCAAGTACATCTGTTATGCAGAGTATTCCTCAGAAAACACTGAGGAGTGTCAGCTCATTACGGATTACGACGCTCTAATCAAGCTTATAAATTCTTCAAACTGGTCATTCCTAGCAGAACGACCCCCCGATGTCGTCTGGTCTGAATTTGCTCACCAGTTCAAGACGTTAGTAACTAGTGCCTCTAGGAAAGGACCTTCGAGAGCTAAGACAGTAAAATCATTCATACGCAGCAGGACACGCAAGTGTATCGTTACGAGGAACTTACTCTGGAGAAGATACAATGAGTCACCGAGTGCCGAAACATGAGAAGCCCATACTATCCAAAGGAATCACTGCGCAAACTTGGTACGCGAAGATAAAATATAGCACCAACAGAATCCAGCTGAGAAATTCCTTTCTAACCTCAAGCTCCTGTACAGACACATAAACAAGCTCCGCAACGCGCAGCGAGGAATTCCTGCCTTACACACGTAATGGGGACTCGCACAAACCGCAACCGAGGCGGCCAACGCCCTAGGTCAACAATTCGCCCCGAATTTCTAGAGCATGACATCTCCGCATACATTGTTCCCGATCGTTGTACCATCACCAGGACTTAGCCACAGTATGTTTACGACTGCGGATGTTATGAAAAGGCTAATTGCCCTGCGTGAGCATACCTCTCCCGGCGTTGATAATATTCGTCCAAAAGCTTTGAAATTGGCTACAGTAAACCAGGCAAGCCCACTCTGCAAGTTCTTTCAATGATGCCTCGATGAGATGCGCGTGCGAACAATGTGGAGGTACGGCATCGTCACTCGCATCCATAAGGGAGAAGTCGTACAGATCCGGCCAAGTATCGCCTGATAACACTACTTCCGGTGCTCTCCAAAATCATGGAAGCGATTGTTGCCGAAGCGTTGTGGAACTTCTTGGAGGAACGCAATATCATAGCACAAGAACAACATGGGTTTCGCAAGAACCGATCTTTCACTTCAAACTTGCTATTTGCTAGATCCAACTGGACTGAGACCGTTGACAGCGGAGTAGGTGTTTTCGTAGTATAACTGGACTCCACAAAGGCTTCCGACCGTCTGAACCACCGTATCTTCCTTCACAAGCTGCAGTGTTGTGGAATCGGTGACCCAATACTCGGTTGGAAACGTAACTTCCTGCTTCAACGACATCTGCATGTGAGTTCGCGGTGTCATTTCTGACCCAATCGACGTTAAGTGCGGAGTGCCCCTGGGCTCAGTACTTGGTCCACAACTATTCCTGATTTACCTAAACGATCTCGCGACAGTGGTCACCTCTAGCTCCTTACTTTTGCTGATGATCTCAAGATATGGCGAGCCATTAGAACAACCAACGACTATGCGGCACTTCGGGATGATCTTGATAGGGTCTACGAATGGTCGACTCAGAACCTGCTTCAGTTCAACGCTACAAAGTGCAAAGTGTTGAGCATACGCCATAAAACTACTTGCGAAGACAGACTTGGGGATCAAATATTGTAGCGCAATTCAACGGAACGCGATCTAGGCGTGGTAGTGCAGGAAGATCCGGACTGTTTCCCTCAGGCTGAGAAAGCCTCCAAAAAAGCTAACCAACACCTTGGCCTTTTGCGGAGGACATTGAGGCGTTTGGATCCTTCCATCTTTTCTCAGATGCTCAAAGCCTACATTCCACCTCAATCTGAGTACGCCATCCATGCCTGACAGCCATGGCAAAAGCAAGGCCTTACCGCTCTTGAACTGCCACAACGAAGGGCGACCAAGAACGTAAAGGGCCTGTTTCATCTCGCTTACCGATTGAGGCTGAAAACCCTCGGGATCTACAGTGGACAATATCGACGCCTGCGTGGCGACTTTATAATGATTTATATGATCCTGAGGAATCCAAACCATTCTTGTTGTCACCTACTAAAACTACATGGCAATACCACACTTAGAGGACACCATCTAAAGCTGGTCATACAATACAGCCGGCTGGAATGCCGCCGGAATTTCTTTTCACTTCGTATGTGTCAACACCGGAACGCTCTTCCGACAGACGTTGTTACTCACAGTCTGTGTGT
>OX104064.1:23088613-23131354 GCA_944474145.2 Dicrocoelium dendriticum
ACACACAGACTGTGAGTTCTTTCAAATAGATGCATTGGTCCATCATAATAATAAATTCAGATAAATCTAAATGTTCTAGTAAAGTAATGAGGCCAACCGTGGTTTCGTCTCCAGGGGACCTGCTTCCATGCAGGTTTGTTCCTCGGAAGGTTTCATCCAGACTTTAATGTCTGTTCTGACCGTGTGCTGGTGTGGCTTTAAAGTAGGTTTGTCATCACCAATTGCACTCATCTTTATAGGGTTTTAAGTATATATATATATATATATATATGTATATATATGGATAATATGACTATCAACCGATTTTTTGAGTCGAGCACTTTTATTACTCGTCCGAGATTCTATGGCGTCTTACCTCACATGGCTTCATCTATTAGTTTGGATGCTAAAATCCGTCACCTCAGGAGAACGACCCAGTCGTAGCCAACAATGGAGTAAAGAAGAATATAGAATATGAAAAGATCTAAAGGTAATTACGGTAATGTTGTTATATAAAAACTTGTTGTTTTTAAATAGGTCAAGAAAGGCAGGCGAATTTCTCGATCAAATTGTGCGGTACGATCACCGTAATATGTGGCTGCTAGGATTATCGATTTGCGAGGGAATCCTGAAAGGAACCCACAGGTTTATCCAGCAGTCGCTTGTGTTTGCAAAATACAGTACCTTATCGCGGAGCACTGAGAATTACTGCCTTCTCCTAGACCGTTGCTCTCGAGAAAGTGGAAAAAATATTTCATATTACAAGAAAAATGTAAAAAATATAAAGAAAAATCAAAAAGAAATGATTACATCTCGATAGTGTGAGATACGGATTGAGGTTGATCTGGTCGAATTTTATGAATAGATGGTTGAAAACAGTTTCTGTTCAAGTCGTCACAAGAAAGGAGATTTCGGGTCGACGTACCAACAGCAGCAGGGTTGTGTAGGAATTGCAATTGACGGATGTCACGAAGCACTCTGTAGTTTTGTGCTGATACCTCCGGACAGGAAAGTAAATTGATTGGAAATACGGAAAACGTTTGGTTCATAAATAAATAAATGTTAAAATGGTCGTAAACTTGAAAATAGTTGCCAAAATATTTTGGCTAAATCTATATGTTTTGTTTTGTAAGGCTCGGTGTGGTACTTTTCTGTATTATTATGCCACAGGTATGGTTTCTTGAGGTCAACTGTTAGGGTGGTGTCAAAATGTTGAATACGGGAGGATTGGATGGTGGCCATTTGTACCATATCTTAGATATCGGCCAGACCGTTTACGGAAGCCATCTTCTCCGTTACATTTGGTCTCAACAGCTCGGCGCGATATTCAACAGTTACTAAGGTGCGTATCCTCTCACGGAATATTTCAGGTAATTTACATTCTCAGAGCTTGGACGGCAGACTGTTCCATATGGCAGCGTAAACTTTCACATAAATGTTCGTACATGCCTGAGTTCTAGGCCATTCCATTCTTAGCAACTTGTGGCTGTCTCGAATACCATAGTTTGACCCAACTTCGATTCGCCAATCCAGGTTTGTGCCATGAATTCGCTTATGTATGATATCAACTAAGATACGTAAATTAACTTTCATCCGTCTGAGCCATACCGGGTCTAGTAGTAAAACCTTGCAGCGCTGTTCGTAAGAGATTCGAGAGGACCTTCCCAGCAGAAGTTTAGTGAACGACCTCCGCAAAGTTTCCAGCTTCTGGCGATCACCTTGAATGTTTGACAACCAATTTATTTCATATACTCATTTATTGAATAGCTATGTCGGGATATCTCTATGCATCATTAGATTTATTTTGTTTGATATCGCCATTTCAAGCGATTGGCTGTTACTTGATATTTCGGTGTGGTTGGGCTTGATGCGCATGTTTACAAGGTGCCTACCTGTCTATTACCCAATAACTCTTCCATACTGGCTCCAGGAGACAGTTGGTCGTTTCTGTGGGGGAAGGGGTGCCCAGTCCTTGTGGCCATGCTAAGTTCGAAGAGTAGTTCCATGCACTCAGTGTGAAGCGGACTATGGTCAGCCACGGCATTGTGTGCGCTTCATTCCCCAAACACAGCTTGCTCGTGCTTGCCTGTGAAGGAGTGTGGGCCGACTCTGTTGATGAAAAGTGGCTCCCATCCGCATATCTCAAGGTTTCATTCTTTCGGGTTTGCACTGGATATGGAGTGTGTGCATGGAGCTGTTAGTGGTGCAGCGCAAGCCATCCATGGTCTCTCTGTAGGCGCAGGCGTCCTGTGGCTCGTCACACTGACGGGCAAACCCGAAACCGGATGCCACCCACCATGTAGCTCTGTAGTTTGTGAATGTATGTGTGCCGCTGCATTTTGCCTATTTGAGATCGTCAGGAACGTGACAATAAACGTTTGATGTCTATGGGCTAGATAGAATTATCCGGTTATCCACGGGGCAGTGACTTTATTTTGCGGCGATTCACATCCTCCACGTCGCAGTGTTGATAAGCAGATATCCGTGGGTTTTTATAAGGAGAACGTTTGCCAGGCGAAAACTCACCATGTCTTTTAACACTGTTGCTAAATATTTGCTGGAATGCGTTAAACCTGAACCACCCAGCTGGCACCACGAGATGGTTTTTCGGCTAGCAAGCCATGGTATATTAATCCAGTTTGTTGTTATCCACGGCACTCATGTGGACACCTCTGCATGTATCCTCACCGTCAAATTACGGAAAGGGCCATTAAGCACATGGCTAGTTTTGCGTTACTTCCTCCTCCGAGTGGAACGGACTATATTAAGTAATTCAATTTGGAAAGCCTTTCATCGAGGCATTTATTGTATAGCGTTAATGTAGGGGCAAGGATAAGGTGAGTCGGTAGGGCATGTCGGGCACGTGACACACGGAGGGAGAAAACGTTTCGTCGACTATCATGTCGATTGTAGTGGGTAGGCCCTTTGAGCTGCTGGCCTCTCAGCTCGGTATTTTGGCTCAGCTTCAACAGATTGCGACATGCGTGAGTGAGTTCATCAGTAGTAAGTAAACCATGATTTGGTCTCCTCGCGGACGTCGATATGCACCACTGTACAATCTCAGGGACGGCAGTCTGCGTTGGTAGGATAGATGAAACAATCCTCTAACGAGTTTGGTCGCTCTATGTTGTGGAGGTTCAAGTGCATTGATGTCGCGCTTGCGCCAGGAACGACAGGCCTGCATCGCATATTCAAGGTGGGGCCTCACGCAGGCGTTCCTCATTTGCGGAAAGATTGATGGCTCGTAATTTCCGAAAGCCGTCCGTTATAGTCCAAGGTGTTGACTGTCACTTTTTGATACCTTTTCAGCCTGCCTCGAGCAGCCAAGATCGTACTGTACGATCATTCCGAGGTCGTTTCCTTGGAAAACACGTTGTAACTTCTGGTCCCTAAGTCGATATTCATAGATAACCTGATGTCAATGTGCTCACGACTTAGCACTTCCTCACTTACGACTTTGCACTTTGGAAGTTTGGTGAATAAGTCAAGCGGAGGGTAATAATAAGTGGTTTTGCTAAAAAATAAACAAAATTGCCAGTTCACATCCTCGGTAATGGAGATAGGGTCATATACGACAGAGTTATCGGAAAGCGTGATAAAAGTACTTTCATTCGACGATGCAGGGGTGGTATCGACTTCATAGGCATTACCGTAGACTTGAATCACAATGCAGACCCAAGTGGCTATCCAAATGTTATGAAGGCAGTTCGTGACTACATTACTGAGATGGTCAACTTACTTAGCGATCCACACAATGCTGTACCTTGCTTGGTTATCAGACAAGTTCGACCTGTAGAGAAACAGCATGCAATTTATTTGCTCATAAGAATAAAACAGATTTCCATCAAAGAACGCCTGCTGATCCCAAACTGGTGAAAGGACCATCGCCGTCTCTTCTCCTTGAAAATGATGACCGCACGATCAACAAATCAAAATGAACTGTACCACAATATCTAGCGGCATGAACAATGATTTTATACGGGTTAAGAAGCACGGCTTTACAAGCCCCGTTGGGTGGTCCGGTGGGTTACTGAAAGCAATTTATTCCTAGAAAGAGCTCTTACATCTTTAAGATGTTACCCCATAGGCGTAGAATGTATAAGAATAGCAACAATCCCCATTAACTCCAAAGGGTAAAACTCAGAATTCTCAACGATGCTTACGGATCCTCGACACATTGTGCCCTTATCCCTTACTGAAACAATCCATGGTACTGTTTCTTGCCCTCCTCCATACATAGCCCTATATCTTTACCATCATCATTAGGGACCTCATAACCCTAGCTATCTGGCATATGTCAAACTCTCCCAATTTACCAAACATTTTCGTAGTTACTCCAAGTATTCTGACTCCTCCTTTACTGTCAACCGATACTGCACATCTCAGTGTGAAAGGGTTGCGTTTGATAGCTCTGCAACTAAAGTAGCCTGGGATTCTGTAGTGTTTTGGCTAAAAACGCAGTAGGAATGCCTCCGAATTTTAATAATTAATATTCGTTCTCTGTTAAATAAGATCCATTGACTTCGTTCTTTCGTGTAGTAAATACGCCTGATCTTATATTGTTTACTGAACCTTGGTGCAGCATAAATATATTAAATCAACTGATTTGGAAAACTGGAAATAAATTGGTCCTTACTGATCGAAAGATAGGTAGCAGTGGGGATTGTGTTATCAAGATTTTATAAAATATGATGGTTTTTGTATACACTCTTCCGCTTATCTGTCTCGTTGGGTTGCGATTGTAGGTTGTACTTATCGCGTACCCCGTTTCTACCTTTATGACGAGGAGAAATTAGGAAATATTTTCCACTGCACAGCCAAACTTACTCTGCTAACTAACGTCATCTGTGGGCACTTCGATTTGCGTGACATACGCGGGTCTAGTTTAGTAACAACCGTTAAGTAAACAAGTTTCATCCCTCATCTTATGACTGGAGAATGGATATAGCGTCTCCCCCTACCCACAACCGATAAAATTGTGCTGGACTTAGTTTCCCATGTAAATGCTAATTTCAATGTCGCTGATGTATTCTATTTGGCCTTCTATGATACCAACGCAGATTCTTTTCGGATAATATAGACGCCGTGCCTTCAACAGATGCATTCAGTAATGTACACATTCTTCCATCAAAACGTAAACCGTGATTCCTTTTCAACCTTAGTCACGTTTGAAAATGTATGCACCTTTTCCTTCGCATTCATGATCTACCGGATATCTGTGCACTGTTTTTGCAATGCATGCACCACTGCTTTCAAGTGCTGCCACGCTGCGAAATCGAAAACTTGTGCAAGAAATTTGGTTTACTTCACTATTCCTGTATAACCTAAAAAACCTCCTATAGTAGCTCGAACCTAATGCAACTTGTGTTTTCAGTATGCTGTTGAGTCCCCACATATTTGTTGTTGGCAAGGAAGTCAGATAAGCTGTACATCTTCGGTAAAATGTGGAACGCATGTTACACAAAATAACAAAGTTTATGAGCCAATTATTTTACTGAAAAAGTGAGAATGTCTGTAAGCATGCCGACCTGCGCATAATTTAACATCAGACGGTAGTATCGCCAAAACTTCTACTGCTATGACAGACATCTTTAGTACATAGTTAGCTAAATGTTTCAGCAGTAGCCATGCGATTCCGGTACCTCCAGTCTCGTCTAACATTCCCGGAGCGAATTCTATTGCGGATTTTAACGTCGGCGTTATTATATTTGGGATTAACTTCATGCGACCAGTCTTTAACCTTAACCGCGATGGCAACTCAGTTGTAATCACGAACAGTGATGATGATATTCCAGTATTACTGCCGAATAGTTTTTCCTTTCTTTTCAGTCAGGCCAGTAGGTTTAGATAGGAAGTGATACAAATCCGTTCTAAAAACATATATTCGTAACTATCCTTCTAGTAGCCCCACTTCTTCCTTGGCAGGAATGATGGAAAGAATCATAAAGAAAAAACAATTGTCTATCTCTTGCCACGTCGCAAAAAAGCTTCTTAAAGATTCGTGTATGCAGAACTAGACAAACGGAGTTACTACATAATTGCATGTGAACGATTAACTCAGAACTGCGGTGTAATTTCTTCCATCTTGACATGCTAAAAGCGTGAGATCGCGACCCACAAACATGCTGTTATTGAAACTGGGTAGATTGGATATGGTAAATCCGCTAATTACCTGGTTTGAACCTTATCTTATAGGACGATCGCAGACAGTCGGCATAAATTTTGTCACGTCTAGGTGTAGTATGTGTCCGGTTGAAAGTTCCGTGAGCTTCCGTATCCGGGGTGAACGTAGGTCATGATAAACCGAGAGGGCTGAAAGAAAAAATACGCCTAGTAGGCGGCTGAACAATCACTTAGTAAGAGTCGGATCTGGATGGTGGGTGTGCTTGGGGTTACACCTAGTGGCGAGGTAGACAGCATTGTCACAGCTGCTGCTGGAGGATCGCGCGTGAGGCGACTAGATGGATGGTGTGAAAACATGCACGAGAGACGGCTTCTGTAAAGATACTGAAGACGAAATGCGAATGCCAAGAGAAGTGGAAACAATGAGCCTAATCTAGGCTACGCTCGACGACTTCTTACCTGTTGACAGGATATAGCGACACTCCGAAGCTCTATAACACGTGGTTAAATCTTTTGAGCTCCAAAACGGCAATATCAATGGAGCCAGGTCTCCTACACCACATTGCTGCACAAACGAGAGTATTCCCAACCTTTTATAACACTTTTGAGGTCTTCTAATTTTACAAGTAGCTGTCAAACATTAGAAGAGAATAATGCGTCAGCTGTACGCCGTAACGGCGCTTCGCTGCCGCGAGACCACCACCAGTCTCGCGCGGGCTGAGTATACCGCGAGGACGCCCACCACTACGCGGATTCGAACCGGTGACCTTATGGTTGGAAAGCAAACGTGCTGACCACTCGGCTACCGGCCACCGGCCGCCGGCCGAGTAAGACAGGTAGGCTCATAGTGCCGATATGTTTCCGTACAAGTGCCATCCGTCAACCTGCAAGATATTTTTGTTTAGAATTCCTTTGCCAATTTTTGATTCTTTTGATTTCGTTCCGTATAGCTTGGCAAAGAAAAAGTATCCAGTTCTTTTGTGTGAAAGCTTACAAAAATTTCAGAATGTTGCGACTGTAGAGGATCATGTCCATGGTTACGAAATAAAACTTTGGTAAAGTAAACAACATTTATCCTTTACTGCCGAAAAACGTGTGTTAGCAAATCCTTTGGATAGGAAGTATAAAGCACGGCCAATTTGAAGACCCCGTCGCTTTGTTATTGTTATATGTGTTGGGATTAATGTAACCTATACATCAATATCAAATGATCCGATAGTAACTATGATTTACCGAAGCGTATGACATAAAGTGGATCGTTTATGGACAATAAGAAGAGGACCTTAAACGCTGCATTTAGCTATGCCACAACTAACTTGTTGAGGCCCAGTGTAGTGCGTCGGAGTGTCGTTACATCAAGTCAACAGGTAAGAAGTCGTCGAACGTAGTCTAGATTAGGCTCATTGTTTCCACTTCTCTTGGCATTCGCATTTCGTCTTCGGTATCGTTATAGAAGCCGTCTCTCGTGCATATTTTCACACCATCCATCTAGTTGCCTCACGCGCAATCCTCCAGCAGCAGCTGTGACAATGCTGTCTACCTCGCCACTAGGTGTAACCCCAAGCACACCCACCATCCAGATCCGACTCTTACTAGGTGGTTGTTCAGCCGCCTACTAGGAGTCTTTTTTCTTGCAACCCTTTCATTTTATCATGACCTAAGGAAGCCCTTTGGAACCCTCACTTCGACCTAGTCTACACTATTGACCACCAATTTACACAGAGGAACCGCGGTGGTGGCGTAATCATTTAGAGTAAATCTTCATGATGCCTTGGGTTAAAAGCATTTTTAAATGCAGCTTGCAACGCATCAGCTGTTTACTTGTAAAAGGTAAATCAAGACTGCTGAACGTTTATCGTTTGTTATTATTAGCTAATGTTTATTTCTCACTCAGCTGTCCAGGCTAGGGAGTTGAAGAATTTTACGGCGGCTTTACAACTTCACTCCTCTAATATCTTGCGCTCTCATTGTACATAGTTGCCAGTGAATTAAACAGATCTGACACCAGCTTCATTGCGAGCCTCGGGTTAAACAGCACAGTGCAACCTCCAACCAGGTTAGATGCAATACTCGACATGGTATTTGTTAACAAACTGAAACTATTTTCTGTTCGTAATCGGGCACCGCTTGTGAACTCTGATGAAGCCATCGTAAAGCTATCCCTCGTTATCTATAGCTAGAAGAACCACAAAGATTTCACCCATCGCAAAGACAGAACGTTCAGGCTGTGATAATGCCTTCCCCAGAACATTCAGCAACTGCGTGAATCCACTTCTCCCACAGATTTGATTTTATTTTACAATGCGAGCGTATAGAACTATGGTGACTAGTTAATTATTTACTTAAACTGCTTTTTGGACAACTGTTGTCCAATTGAAACAACTTCTATCCGTGCGGTCAGATTCGTCTCTCAACATCTCAAACGACTTAGTAGACTTAAAGAAAAGGCCTTAAAAGCAAGGAAGTCACATCAGTAAAGTCTCTATTTATTGAAATGAAAACTGAGTAGCGTAGAATCAACAATATCTACGTTCAGGTTATAGGTGTAAAGAATTATTATCTTGAAATATGCAAGATGCTGAAACAGTTGAGCAAACTCATCCGCGAGGTAACGCATTCAATCCCTGATGTGTGTGCCTTTGGTATTTTTTCACTTAACACATATATCGACATTATTTTGTCTACGTGTACATCGAAAGCCGCTTAGCCATGTTTAACATGAGCTGCCGAACTTAGTTTATTTTCGTTTTGCGTTCGGGGCTTACCTTTTGGCCTGCGAGTATTGAACAGGAATCTAATCCGGCCCACGGTCATCATTTTATTGATAATACGGCTCGGCGTGAAAAATCGTTCGTGACCACTGCTCTACGTAAACTTGACTTGAAGACCAAAGCAAGCATGACTTATCAAACTCATCTTTGGTTGCTCCACACTTGTTTCTTATAGCTATAGATGCGATAAAGTAAGATTTGTGCATTTATATCTGTATAGATTATACCTACATCATAGATTTCTACGCTAAATTTTGCGGCAACAAATGCGCAGTGAACACCGCTCCTCACGATTTCGGTTAGAAAAGTGGTATGAGATGCGCACTTCGGAATTTATGTAGTGCCTTGCTTAAGGATCACAGACATACAGATCTCTTATCCTTAAAGGTTCGATCTACAATGGTATCGACTGCTTAGTTGCATAACATGTACAAAAGTGTCAAACGAATTCAACACAATCATTACGATTTTCCTGACACTAGCAAAACAGCCATGAAATTTGCAAATAAACGACGGTAGATTTGTCGAGTGACTTCCTGGTCACATGTGAAGCACAAAAAGCCCGGGAGTCATTTGTCAAAGGTGAAAAATGTTTCAGCAAAAGAGAAGGAGATTGGTATGATGATAGATTATAATGTACATATAGAAGGTGTGAAATTGAGATTATCCGAGCAAACGGTCCTTCTAAATGTTGCTAGAACGAAACTTCATTGGAGTTCGATTGATCTCACTTGTTAAATTACTTGAAAGCAGTTCCCTATTTGGTAGCATTAGGCTTGTTTTGTATGCCCTTTTCACGACTTCTGTGCATTCCGGCATTCGATTTATACTACGTCAAAATTATTAGTCCATCTCTACATTATATTTCAACTGTTACAAAAACCTAGACTCCCTTGACTTTCTACTCTTATTTTTTGTTTCCTCTTTATTTTTCATGTCTCCGCTGAGAGACTGATGTTATCTATCTTATTTGAGATAAATTGTCTGAGGCATAATGAAGGTTTTAATCAGTCGTAATTAGCTACAAAGCACCTATAACCGCAGATATACTGTAAGCTTGAGTATGCTTACTGCTTTTTATTTGTCACAAATCCCTAGCCGGAGTGTTAAATGCTTTCTCTTGAAATCGCCATCCTATTGTCGTTACTAGTGATTTTTGATGAAATTGTGACTGGTCTATTTGCAAAGTATTGTATTTGTTACTATTACCTTTTAATTCCTCATACGTTATGTTCTTCCTTATTGTTATCGCTGGTCAGGACTGCGCTGACCTCCTGAGGTGAAGTTTCTAAGCCAACAATTGTACCCATGCAAGACGTATTGCTACTGGCTAGTTTGTGCGATTGGTTATGACCTACTGTGCATTGTCATCTTACTGATATAGAAAAAAGAAGTTACATGTTCGAAACGGATAAATAATGGAACGGGCTGGGTGGCTTGCCATCGCAATGGGGCTGGACCTTACCGTGGTGCGATGGTTTGTGTGCCTCAGTGATCCATTGAGCCATACTGCGTGGCGCAATTTCGCACCTTCAGAGTCATTCATACCAGATTGGTCAATGGTTAGAGGCCAGACAAACTCACCCTCCTGGTCCTCCAGGTTGGGGGTTGGAATGAGGGTGGCTCCTTATTCCTTAAAACGGACTCCTTGTAGCTCAACGCCCAACCCGCTGCCTTGTGGTCAGGTTTTTGAACCAAGGGCTTTGGTTGAGAACCCTAATCGTTCTCCTGTCTAGGCCTGGGCAACCTGACAGTATCATGCCCACGCAATACAATGAATCTCACTTCAAAGAAATTGCTGATACTCTGGCCACCGCAGAGGATAATCAACGGTGCCCTATCTGCTGCATCGGACAGGGTGGATAGGGGTTTGGATGCTACTGCTCAAGCCTTCCCGTCTTCTTATTCCCCTTCTTGTGCTTTTTCACCCTTATCGTCCCGTTCCAGTTTCACTTTTATCCCCCCTGTTTTCAACCCCCAATTCTCGGCCCTCCCCCACCTTGCTTCAATAGTCGCTTGTCTTTTAGTTTCAACTCACATGTGAACGTGAAGCGTCGTTCCTGCACTGTCAACAGGCCCATGTCCAAGCAAGCGGCCCATTCCAGTTCATCGGCTTCCATTTGGAGCCCTCGATCCTCCTTCAGATTGGCATGCCTCAATGTTCGCACATTGTTTCAGATCGGTCAACAGGCAGCACTTGCCCGAACTTTAGAGACCCTCTCGATCGATATCTGCTGCTTATCGGAGACCCGCCTGCAAGACTCAAGCTGTGTACTCACGCTGCGATCCCCTTCAGGTGACACTAACAGCACTTTCTCATTGCGCCTATCCGGTGAGGACGCAGCCTCAAGCACCGGCCAAGCCGGTGTTGGTATTGCCCTGAGTCCCCAGGCTGAAGCTACTCTGATTGATGGGATTCCAATCAGTAGCCGGATGTGTGCGGTCCGATTGGCTGGCTCGTTCAAGACTTCAAAGTCACGTGGGACTAACAAGTGTCGATTCGTATCGTGTATCGATGACTCGGTAAAAGACGACTTCTATCACCAACTGAACGAGCTCCTTCGCCACAGAAGAAGCTCGGACACTGTAGTGCTGGCTGGGGATCTGAACGCTCAAGTTGGAAAATTATCCACAGATGAGCTGCGTCTGGGCGGCCAACATGGTATAGGCTCCCGTAATGATGACGGTGAGCGGTTACTTCATTTGTGTGAGGATGCTGGCTTAGTTCTTGCGACCACTAATTTCAGACACAGCACCCGCCGGAGGGTGACTTGGCGCCCACCAGCCTCGAACCAGCTATGGACGAAACCGATCACACTGCGATAAGTTACCGATGGAGAGGCTGCGTCCAGAACTGTCGCTCGATTTGGAGCACAGGTGTGGACACTGACCATGCACTTGTATGTGCTGACCTGCGGATGCGCTTTGGCGGACGCCCACGACGACATTGTGAGCGCATCGACACCAGCCAACTGGCGAAGCCAGCTGCTCTAAATGCCTGTCAAAGTACGCTGTCATGTGAGTTGGATAAACGCTTGTTGGGGGTAATTGAAGGTCACTGGTCTCATATTCACCAGACCTTACCAGCAGCAGGAAAATCCTCATGTGTTATGTCTAAGAGCCAACATTGTTATTGGGTCTCTTCACAGTCTCTGGAACTCATGGATGCTCGCCGGCATATTCCGGCTGGAAGCGAACACAATGAAACTCGCAAAGAGCTCCGAGCGAAACTCGTGCTAGCCTGAAGAGAGACCGCGAATCCCGGTGGTCTCATCGTGCATCAGAGATGGAAATGGCCGCTGCCCTTGGTAACCATCGTAAATTATTCCGTATGCTACGGGAAACGGGCTACAGCAGACCTGGTGTTAGTGAAACTATACGTGACGAGAGTGGACAATCTATCCACAACTTATCAAAACGCTTAGAACGTTGGGCTAAACACTTAAAAAGGCAATTTAATCGGTAGGAATGGTTAGATTTCTCGCCGCCCACTGATCGCCCCGCTCCGTGGGCTGTCCATTTGGATCCACCCTCTCGCTCAGAAGTCGAGCGTGAGATCGAACTGTTGAAGTTAAATAAAGCCGCGGGACCAGATGATCTTCCTTCAGCCCTCTTCAAATTCGGGGACCTGCTCTTGTGGATGATTTACACGAGTTACTAGTGAAACTGTGGGAGCGGGAAGCTGTCCCAACCGATTGAAGCCGCTCCGTCATAGTCCCAATTTTCAAGGGAGGCTCACGATCGGAATGCGGCAGCCATAGAGGAATCAGTCTGATCTCCATCGCCTCCAAATTGCTTGCCTCTGTCATCCATCACAGACTGACTGGCACTCGTGAAAGCCAGATTCGTGAAGAGCAAGCTGGATTTCGTCGGGGTCGTGGCTGCATTGACCACAACTTCACCTTGCGTCAGTTGTTGGAGCACCGTCACATATATTGGCGGCCCACCGTTGTCGTGTTCCTCGATATCAAAGGTGCATTCGATTCGGTGGATAGACATATACTTTGGGACTGTCTACTCAGGAAAGGTGTACCTGAGAAATATGTGAATATTATCCGAGCATTATATGCGCATAGCTCGGGCAGAGTGAGGGCTTACGGCAAGTTGTCGTCGCCCTTTAATATCTCCAGCGGCGTGAGACAAGGATGCCCGCTGTCACCATTCCTCTTCAACTTCGCTGTTGACGAAGTCATGGACATCGCGTTCACAGGACACGACTTAGAAGGTGTGGATCTGCTCCCAGGAGAACGACTTCTTGACTTAGAGTATGCTGATGATATTGCCCTAATCCGTGACAGCTCACAAACGTGCCAAGCGGCACTGGGCAGATTAGCACTGGCTGTCCGTCACTTCGGGCTTTGCTTCGCACCCTCGAAGTGCAAAGCGTTCCTCCAAGATTGGTCTGGACCGCCTCCTACGTTGACCGTTGGTGGGGATCAGCTAGAGTCGTTCAAAAATTCAACTACCTGGGAAATCGTATCAGCGCCCGTGGGATGGAGGATGAGATCACGAACCGTATAGCAAAAGCTCGGGGCGCTTTTGCTAACCTTCGCCACTTATGGCGCCGGCGCGACATCACTCTCGCCCTGAAGGGTAGAGTGTACAATGCAGCGGTACGTTCGACCCTACTGTAAGGTTGTGAAACCTGGCCGCTTAAAGCAGCGGACCTGAAGAGGCTAGTTACGTTCGACCACCGGTGCCTTCGTAATTTAGCTCACATTTGGTGGGAACACCGCGTGAGTAACGAGCGTGTTCGACGCCTTGTTTATGGCACAGGAAAAGGAACTGAACCGCTCAGCACCGTTATTTCACGCACCAGGTTCCGATGGCTCGGCCACGTGTTGCGCATGCCAGCCCACCGACTCCCGCGACGTGCGTGGTTTGCGCGCCGGGGGTGTGGATGGAAGAAGAGGAGGGTGGCCAAGCGATGAGTCGAGAGGAATGAAGGCCCTCACTTCTGAGCTGGCCTCGGTTGGAGCGTCTCGGCTCCCTGGTTGGGGTCCGAAAGACGATGAACACGTTTGGTTGGACACACTTGCTGATATGGCTAGGAGCCGACCTCAGTGGCGTTCGTACTGTGAGTTTCTTTGTCCCACCCATCCCTCTTAGCCTTCCCCTCCAACCACGATCTCATTATTTAGCCTTAAAATAATTTTGCATGGTAATTTTTTTGATGCACAGTAGCCGGCTGGTAGCATACCGAAACGATCCCATCCGTTACCGGTAGCTCAGTCGGCTTGCAACAGTTGCCTTTTTCTATCCTTTTTTTCTATGTATTGCGGCACAGTAGCTGAGGTGTTCCCCACCTCTGGCTAACGTGTATGATGATGATGATGATGGTGATGCTGGGTGGCTTGATCGCACATGCATAAAAACAGCCCTGATTTAGGTTAAACAAGTGACAGCCCACTTGCTATTTTGCCAACACGGCACACAGCCAGTTGGAGCATGGAATTGCAGGTGAAACCCATCGAGAGAATACGCTGCATGGAAACAGGTATTTTGAAGACTGTTTCATGGATGGCCGTATTACTTGAACGTGTGGCTGCATCTTCATTTGTTTTTGTCTCCAATTTCGCAATTTTTCTAACACACTGATTTTGCCAATCACTTTTAAAATCCATTTGGTATGCATTGTATAAACTTGAACGAGTACCTGTTTTATTTGCTCTAGTTGCATAAATTGATCAAACCACTCAGTTAGGCTGTGTCACACGCCGCCGAGGAATAAATGATTCATTTATTTAGTTAATTGTTTTGAATAGATATACCCAATGGTCTCAGTCCTTAAGAAGGATGGTTGAGTTGCAATACGAAACGACCTACAGGCCCTCGATGGGGAAATAGTGGTCATGAAGCTTATACTCTCAATGGCCAACGATATGTTAGTCAAACTAGTGGGTGTTCCATTTTTTTTCAAAATATTGAACCTCACGGAGCCTCTCTCTCACATGCTTCTAGTTCAGCAGTCACGGTCACTGACAGCATGTTGTACTCTCATGGGCTCGGCAGAAGTTTATGCTCTGCTCAGTTGCCCAATTTGGTTAAATAGCCTGCACGGATGATATCTGTGCCTTCCATAGGACAACAGCAAAGCATAATTCACAACCGTAGGCAGCTCTACTCCAACTATGCATGCTTACCCATTGTCTAAATGCCAAGCGTTGCAAATTTAATGCAAGCTACATCGCTTTTCTGGGCCACATGATTACGACTGAGAGTATGGAGCCGAGTTTTGCCAACACGCGATCCATCACCGAGGTTCATGATGCACAGAACCCTATGGAGGTGTAGCATTATCTGGATATTTGTTCGTACAACATATGTTAATTAAAGGACTTTTAAATATTGCTGAGCCGCTGCGAAAACTAACAAAAGTGTAGGTACATTGCTTCAACTTCAACAGACGGCAATTGACGCGATAAAACACCGTATCTTTTCTACAATGACAACTTTTTAACGAAACACGCCCCAAGATTTTCTTCACTGACGTTTCTAATACCGGCTTGGGTGCATACTATCTCGTACCCAGAATGAGCGTGCAATGGGCCATCGCCTACAATTCCAGAGAATTATCTACAGCAGAGCATTCTTGCTTTGCCTGAGTAAAGGAAGCTCCCACTTGCATTTGGAGCCGGAAGAAGTGGAACCTATTCTCGTTTGGAAGGTCATTCACCATTCGCTTAAATCATTCAGTTTTAACTAGTTTATATACTAGGGGAACAAATGACGTCAGGCCACTGCGAATACATCACTGGTTCTCAGGCTTAATAATGTACGAGTTCCGGTAAATATCTTCCATTTCGCAAAAAGCAGGCAGCATATAGTCTCTCCCGGCCGTCGCTCGACGAAACATAAAGTAATGAGGATGCCATAAACCAATATCTTGTGTCATCCTCGTAGAGCGAGAGAATCCCAGCTTTGATTAAGTAACGACGTCAGTATGCGACTAAAGATGATACCCCATTCTGCAGCGTCCGAAGTAGTTTGATAAACGGTTGGCCACATACTAATGAAATAGCAGGTGAGCATCAGCTGTACTAGGTGCTGCATTCCGAACTGTCATTCACTGATGGATGTTTAATCCGTGGCTGTACATTCGGTGCTTAGTGCAAAAGATTCCGCTGTGCCCACTAAGACCACCCTAACACTGGTCTTACAAAAGTAAGTAAACTCATGTTTCTGCTGGCCAAGATTGTCACGCGAAATCGAATAACTGGTTCGTGGGTGCTCTTCGTGCCCAAGAGCAGACAACAGCTCAAGAGAGTTTGGCTCTCCCATATGGAACATTGACCATCTACTGTGACCCTAGGCAATTAAAGCTATTAACAAATAAATAAATTAAATTGTGTATTCTCGACTAAGCGAGGCACGCCTGCGCAGGCATGATCATGTTAAGAGTACAAAATGTGATCAGTTAGTGTACAATGGAACAATGGGATTGTTGCATATGTTTATACATGAATGTATGTAAGTTTGCATGTAGGCGTGTTTAGCTTTGTTTATGGGAGTGGTAAACGTTTCCTGTCATTTTGCTTGAATGTGTTTGAAGGTGCCGCCACTGCTTGCTATCTGTGGACTTGAAGAGATTGTTCGGAAAAGCATGAGCCTGTTCAACAGAGCCACAACTTCAAAAGAAGTCTTTGGTTACCACATGCTTTCATAGTAATGGTCGGAAGTTCAACTGTGTGGAGAATGGACTGCTGCAAGTATTGTCAGAGGGCGATAATACATATATTTCTGGTTCCGGTTTCCCAAAAGAAATAGTGACGGACAACCGTGCACATTTCATAATCCATGAGTTTTATTCATTTTAACCACTTTGCGATATTCTACACCCGTACTGCTCCATATTATCCAGCGGTGAACGGCTTGATCAAACAGTCCAATTGGTCGTTGAAGGAGAGCAGACAAGCCATTCGTCTGTCTTGCACAGCTTGATAGTTGCAATTTTACTGGCACCGTTTTCCTACAGAGCCTCACATTACCAAGTCAAAGACGAAAAAAACCGACGGAAGTCATACTTGGCTATCCTCTATGGACAAAGTGGAACATCGCGATTCCTGCTTCCGTATATAAAAACAACAACGACTAGTTACAACGTCGCCAAAGATAGCAACTCGCCTGTCGGAAGTTTCGCACTCTGCTTCAACCGAGGGAATTGATAGGTCTGTAGTGAAACACGGATACAAAATACCAGTGTATGTTATCGGTACCCGTAAGTATTTTAGATGCATTTGGACCTGGCATTTATCAGTTAGGAGACAAGCGCATCGTCGACCGGGGGAGGTTATTTACAAGCAGCAAGCGAGCTGATCATGTCCCATCTCCTACTCTGACGAAACCACGAACGACACAATGTTACGCAAAACTAGGCTTTCCGATCGATGCTTCGAACGACTGGGCTGGCGCTGATGTTATTTATTCAGCTTACCTATTCAGATCCACTGCGCATGTGCAAGCACCACAGACGGACGCACACGTGTAGGACGGACCGTTCACCATCATTTATTTCTCAATGTGTCTGCTCTAGGAGAACATGTGTTATACGCATTAAGATACTTCACATACGATCGTTTTCTACTTGCGTATCTGCTCAGATATTTAGTATATATATATATATATATATATATATTATACATCTACTATATATATATATATATATATATATATATAGTCGATTCCGGTTAATAGGACCACCGGTTAATAGGACCAGCCGCTTATTCGGGCCAAATTCTGAAGAACCGAAACGAATCCTATTACGCTAGCTTAATTTTAGCCGCTTATTAGAACCAGAATTCCGCTTAATCGGACCAGACGATAGAAGGTGGCAGGTAACCGAGGTGTTAAAATCAAGTTCGGTGCCTGGATGTCTGGACTAAACCCACAGTTCATATGTCGGGCAAGAAAGCGTATCATTCAGTCATGGTAATCCGAATTGGCCTTTGGATAAACTGAGCTGTGGCAACCTTGAGGCACATCTATCTAATTGGCTTCAGAACCGCCCGAAACTGACTGTAGTTTCCGACACTTGTAGGCGGAGCGAAGACATACATGCTTGTTCACATGTCGTTAACCGCTCGGTCGATGTACTGCACGTCCATTGAGCCGAATGCCCTGAGCCCGCATTGCGGGCCTACTCTCGAGCACGGCAAGTGATCACGGACACACAGGTCCGGCAAATCATAGGACAGCAGGTGGCTAGGTCAACCATAGAAATACCCGGGAGACAGACTCGAGTTCACCTCAGTGAACTGTGCGTGTCTTGTTGCATGTTAAGAAAATGTCAAGGCGGGACTTGACGTTAGCTGAGAAGGTTCGTTTCCTAGATCTGATCAAGGAACAGGGACCAACCACTAGTCAGCGTCGATTTGTAGAAATTACCTGCTTGGCAAAATCTACAACATCGCGCCTGATAAAACAAGAGAAAGATCTGCGAGAAGAATGGGCACAATGTGAAGGACGACGAGGTAGTTCCCAAAAACGGAAACGTGAAGGCAAGGATCCAGACGTCGATGAGGCCCTTAATGATTGGTTTGCCTTTGTTACTGGACGAGCCGTGCGAGTAAGTGGCCCAATGTTAAAGTACAAAGCAGAAGAACTCGCTAAAATGCGGGGCCACAAAGGTTTTATAGCTACGGACGGCTGGTTGTCTCGATGGAAATCTAGACATGATGTAAAATTTAAGAAAGCACATGGTGCGAAAGAAAGTGTCAATAGTGCTCGAGCTGAAGAATGGAAAACAACAAAACTACCAGAGCTTCTTGAAAAATTTCCAGCAGATGACATCTATAATGCTGATGAAACCGGGTTGTACTATAAGGCTACACCGGACGGCTCCTTAAGTTACAAGCATGTTACTCTCTCTGGCTGCAAAAAGCAATGGATCGGGTAACTGTCTTGTGCTGCTCAAACATGTCCGGAACAGACAAGAGGAAGCTTCTAGTTTTAGGAAAATGTGCTAAGCCTCGCTGCTTTAAGGGACTCAGAATGAACAGTTTACCAGTTGTGTATCGTGCGAACAGAAATGCATGGATGAGCTTTACACTTTTTAAAGAATGGGTGAAGGATTAGGACACAGAGCTACAACGCCAGCCGAGAAAAGTGTTATTACTTCTCAACAATTGTGCAGCACATTCAAATTTGGAGTTCTTGAAGAATCTCCCGATGGAATTTCTGCCTCCCAAGACCACATCTTTGATACAGGCAATGGACATGGGCATCATAAAAAATTTGAAGACCTTTCATCATTCAAGGCTGTTGAATTACATCCTTGAATCAGTTGAGGAAGGCTTGCTGACCCCATCCTCGACGGCCGGAGAAATCAATGCAAAGGTCAACATTTTGCAAGCCGTTACATTCGTGGCCGCAAGTGGGCAAAAAATGAGCAGTGCGACAATTCGGAACTGCTTTTCTCACTGTGGCTTTAAGCATATTGTCTCGAAGATGGATGTGGATATGGCGAATGGAAATGAAAATCACGGCGAGAATGTGGAGCTGAAACGAGTTGAAAATTACGAAGAATCTTTGTCAACCGACAACGAACTTCAACTCTATGATGGAAATGAAGAATGCGATGCTGCCATTGTTGCTCGAATAGCAGCGAAACACACGACAGCAACAGAAGGCCATGGAAGTGATGAAGAGAACCCTAACGTGTTGATGCCAGTCACAAAACAGGATGCAAGGAAATGCATTGAAACCTTGCCTCGCAATTTCATGCAGGAAGGAAAGGAAGGTAGTCCTATTACTGCGTTACATGTTTGCGGTGATTTTGTGCCAATGCAGTCTGTTAAAAGAATGCGTCAAACCAATCTAATTACGGTCTTCAAACGCTGAATGGAATTCGGTAATCCCTTTGTATAAAACTGTACTTTGCATGCTGAATATCTTGTAGGTCGTTACGAAGAATTTGTTGGTAAATTTCTTTTTCAGTGAACAAAGTTCGTTATCAAAGCCGTTCTTTTTTGTGTGTTTGCTATAAATAAATGCCGCCATTATAGGTCATAATAGTAGTTTCCTATGTTATGTATAGCACGTCCCATCTTGTTAAATCGGGTAACTTCGGTTAAT
The DNA here is from genome assembly GCA_944474145.2 of Dicrocoelium dendriticum. NCBI lineage: Eukaryota > Metazoa > Platyhelminthes > Trematoda > Plagiorchiida > Dicrocoeliidae > Dicrocoelium > Dicrocoelium dendriticum. The sequence goes on from OX104064.1 coordinate 23,108,560, forward strand.
CGGACCAGCCGCTTAATAGGACCAAAATGGTCTGGTCCCGATGTGGTCCGATTAACCGGAATCGATATATTCAAGACGAAAGCACAGATAAGGCTGGGGAGAAAGGCTTGAGGACACAATGCGAAATAAAGTATTCTATTATCATGAGTTTTTCTTGCTGAATAACTTAACTTTGTCTGTCATTCCTACCTCCTACTTTGTCTCATGCTTCGGTATTACACAAATTGATGATCCAACGGTGGCTTGCGAAAACGTTGGTACATCGATAACATGGATAAATGAGTCTATTTCTGATTTCTCTTAGTCTCTACTGTTATAATATTCGTGTTACTCAGATTGACGACCCATTGTTGACCTATGAAAACATGGGCACGTCGACGAGTTGGCTAGATGGGACTTATCTTCGATTTTCTCACCCACACCGCTTCCTGCTGTGCTCTTAGTTAGCTTGAAGACCGACTAATGTCATTTGAAACATGCGCACATTGATGAGTTGGATAAACAAGCTTTTTCCTTAGACTTCATATAGTGCTTCCTTTATATTACACAGCTAGGTGAAAGGCATGAGTGCCTACAAGACATGGACTTACTGAAAGGGTGAATTGTTGACGGCCTGCAACTTATCCACCCAATTTACGCAAGCAATTCCATCCGCTTTGTGTTATAACATGTTAACTCATGCGTGAGGTACGTTATTAGTTTTAATTGATTTATGTCTCATGATGGACGCAGTTCTCTGTTTAATCGTTTGTAGTGTTATCATGTCTGCTCACACATTTTCACCACTTATAAATTATTCTTATATACCACTTTCATGAATTTTAAACTAAAGTTGCGATGTGCATATTATCAGCCACCACCTAAAACGTTGTTATTTTGCTTTCTTTCTGCAACCATTCACCTACACCTATCTGAAAGCTTGGTATTTGTCCTGGATTTCTATGAGTGTTGAAATGAAACCGATGGCGCAAGAATAAATGGAATTGGAACCACAAGTGTTTTTGTACAACCGGTTGTAAAATCAGCCTGAAATTCCCTTGTACATTATGATCGGACCAGCTTAGATAGGCCGTGCTTCACCTAGTTGGGAACATAACAATTAAATAGATATGTCAGTACCCGGGCTCAAGACATGTCAGTTGTCACTTAGAGGTCACGGTTTTCCATTACTCAGAATATTTCCAACCAAGAACTGGTGGGTAAATTACTACAGTTATAGTAACTGTTAGCTTTAGTTTAAGATATATCGTCTTATGCCTATCCTTTAATCCTATACGATTCCCTTATTCATTCCCGTCCATTGAGAGGGGGGCTGGCTGCAGCGGAATAGTTTTTTTTTGTAAGTGCGTGATGCAAAACGTTGACTCGAGGTACCTGTTCAATAACTTCGTGCTCAGAAATCGACGGTAGAGGATGTGGTGACAGAGATTTTCCCGTTTGACTGTGGTATGTTGCGAAAAATACTCCAAAACCTTAGCTTCAATTTGTACATATGCAAGTACAACCGCTTGCTCGTCGGAACATTGACCACGTGTTTGAGTAAACGAAACTGAACCCTTTTTATCCGCTTCTGGCTAGCAACTTCTAACGCTGACTACGATGTTTGCTGAGGTCCATTTCCCCTCCCCCCCGAGCTAATCTCACTTTTGTAACTTTTTTGCTAGTTGTGATGTACTCAGCAACAGTGGGCCTTTATATCCTGAATCCGGTCGTCGTTGCCTTCGTTCAACATCTGTTCCACGTTTGTCCAAATCTAGATGTATAACAAGCTAAGTCACCTCTACAAGGCGGTCCGAAACTCGTATATGTATGTAGGTTAGTTGCTCTACTGGAAACCGGCCTAACGAGCTATTATCCAGTCTCGGTAGCCTTTGTGTCAAGATTTGGTTAGTAACCAAAATTTCCGTTTTACTATTTTTCCTTATCCTTGCAAGTATATCTAATATACAAGGTACCTTCTTTTATGTTCTACTTCCAACGGAAGAAGACTAATTTTTCAGTTTCAAAAGAAGCTCAAGAAGTGGAACCTGAAGTCATGTTGCGTCGTGGTTCTGAACAATAACGCTAACAGCCCTAATTTAGGTATTCATATATATCACAAGGTGTAAATATTCAAAGTGCATTATATAGTACCTTTACTGCATTTGAAAACAACGTGCTATGCTGCCAACCAGCACATGTAGTGCGCAACCCATGATTTTATCCCTTTTCTTAATATTGTGTTTATCCAACATACGTAATAGCACGATCTCCAAAGGAATTGTGCCGAAGGCTTTTGCATTTGAATCTTCGCATGCACGAGTTGATATGTTATGGGCTAGCCACCCCGTCGGATGTCATGGACAGCAAATGCAGCGATCTTAGTTGCAACTGAGAGCGCAGGAAGGGTGGAATCGAATATTCGTAAGGCTCGATATAACCCCCCAGTTAAAAAGGATCGACTCTGTGTACTGAGACGATTGGCAATAATGCAAGATTCTATCGAATCATAGAACTCGTGTCGATATAAAATCGTCTTGGTTTTAGTAAGATTGTCTCACCAAATGTTGTAGATGGTGCGTGTGCATTTTAATGGACATTATCCCTGATCACTGTAAACACTCTCACATTAGTACAAGCGATGAAATCGTAATGTTCCAACTTCGTTTTGACTGCGACGTTTCGGCCATCTTTCCCACCAATGTGCGGCTTGTGGCGTCGCATTGATCGTCTTCGCCGCTGGTCACGTGCACATTTTCGCCAGTGAACCAATTTCGGAAACTAGTTTACGCAACGGGCGGACTGAAGGGCTTTGTTTGCGCACCAATTACAAGTGCGACGCGTACTTCTTACCTTTTGTTCAATCAGAGCAGTGGGATAGAACTGAACACTTCTGTGTTGCATCTTATCGATGCGAACTGAATGAGAGGCTGCGGAAACGCTGGATCAATCGACAAATTCATGCCGAGAGAACGCTCTAAAGATGAACTAGGGAATTTATTGAAATAGTAAAGTATTAAGTGCTACATGTGTCTCTATTGGCAACAATATGCAAGGCAGGTTACGAGGGAGTGACTCTCACTTATATTGTACTAACAATAACAACACATATCCTAAACCACATACTGAGAAGACGGATGAGGCATGATGCTATCATTTCGCGCTCCCTGTTCACATGTAAACGAGAAATATTTTAAACTATGACTGAGGGAAGGGAATTAAAAGTTTGCAATTTGAATGAATGGTCACTTACTGTCACCGACCACAGCAGAATCACCAGTAGTGAAACAAGTGCGACGATTCCCAAGGAAACTTGAGTGCGACAATCATCTCATTTTGCGCACAAACTTCCATGGAAAAAGTAAAACGTGTCCCCCTACTTGTGATTCTACTGTGGTCTGTGACGGTATGTGCCTACTCAGTTAAAATTCAAGTTATTGATTCCTTTCCATCAGTGCTAGTCTAAAATGTTCCTCGACTGCATGTGATTAGAGAGCACGAAATGATTTCGTGCTCCAACATTCGTCTTCACATTGCATGCATTTTGTGTGAAGCAGGGAACGCAATACTTCAAACACGTATCTGTTAACGCTAAATTCCCTGTTCCTTCGTGGCCAGCAATGTCACAATTTGTATGGGAAATTGGGTAGAGACATCTTCGATTTCCCCTATTTTTACGAACAGAATCAATGCGGTTGTGAAGTGAACAAGCATTTAGGATGTAGCATGATTCGCTACCACTAAACTGCACTCTATCCCTATATTTCAGTCACATGCGTCCATATCGCTTTCAGTTTACTCATAAAGTAATGCAGGATCCTCCATAACATTCTTAAGCTGGTCCATAACGCTATCAAATTGCATCCAACGGGCGCAAAATTCTTCTAAACGCTACTGTACATTGTGTGACCAATTCCGAATATGCCTACAGCATCCCGCTCCTTGTACTGATGTGTTATAATGTCGGCTGACTTGGAATTCGCCATTGAATGAATAGTATGTATATTTTGGAAGCCTTTGTGCTCATTGGATGCAATTTGTTAAAATTATGGACTATTTTGGGAGAACCATGGGGAACATGATTTTCTACATGAGGGATTTAAAAGCGCTATGATGGCAGTTGGCCAAAACAGATTTAGTAAACTGTGGCACCCACCTTGCATCAATTAGTTTCTAACCAGAATATCATTGTGGTCGAACTTCAGTAAGCAGCAGTATGGGTGATTAGAGTCACCCAGTATGTGATAATGCATTAACGAGCTGATAAGCGGTTTTTAATTGTATTCACTAGGCACTCTTAGTACGTTCTGTCTTTGACAGTATAAACGGTGTTGGAGGCATTTTAAATGCCTAACTACCATATGCTAGGTTTAAGGTGGATAGTAGCTGCAACTGTGACAAGCTTACTACTGTTCATAGTACGTTTAAGAATAGGACGGAACAAATCAGAATGAACCTTAAATTCTCAGGAGCGTAAAAGTAGTTGCGAGACAAGTCCTGTAGGATGGTTGGAGTAAAAAATACAAAATCAAACGAAATGTGAGCCACTATATAAGCGTCTATTGAGATAAGGTCGTTGCAGAATAACGATAATATATAAAATACGAATTCAAAGCAAGCCGATGAATTGACATGGAGAGCAGTTATTGTTGAAGTATTCTGTGAGGAAATAAAATTAAGCGCGCTCACTCGTTCACATCTCCCTTGGATTCATCCTGCTTAATATGAGTAACCGAAAAATGTCCACTGTAATGACCGCTGCAGCACCTTGTGTTACCGTTTTGTGTGCCCATTGCTATCTCAGAGAGAGATATTTGAAAACATTCTGCTTCAGCCTTAGCGAACACTGCATATGCATCTTTTCTGGCTGAAAATCTTGTCCGAACTAAGGGAACATTTATTTCCGGATGCTGCTTATACAATACTGAAGCCGTAAGGTTATACTGAAGCACTTTCGGTGATCGAAATTCGCCCCACATTTGCCTCACTGGGATGTTCAGGGGAGCAGAAAGACGATCACTCAGAGTGTAAACAATCAATCGCTGTGTCTTGAAATATAATTTTATTAAAAGTAAAAGCTTAGTGATAAAAACCGCTGGTGTTACTGATTAATAATAATGTTTACCAATATGTTTTGGCGTAATACATCATTTTTTGTCTTCGTTTCTTCTTGTCGCTGCGACCAGCCAAAGCTCGCCCAGAAGGGACAGCTGGCCTTCCGTCTGTGTGGACAGGCATGCTATACACAAAGATGGCATAATAGTACAATTAAGGTATTCCACAACAGGTTAACCTAGGAAAGAAAGCATTGTAAGCTAACGGTAACATCCAATCGTTTTCTGAACAGATCCAATGTTGGAGTGGAAGCAACTGAGTCTGGAATAGAGTTCAGCAGTTGGTAAACATAAAGAGAAAGGCAACTGCGCTGACATTCTAGAAGACTGTTTCGTTCACTCCGTTGTAGGCAGTTACGCTTCAGGTTGGTGTCGTAGCTGAGTTACAGCAAATGGCACTTTGCGTTCCTGGGGTCAATGAATATTTGGTAGGATAACATAAGATCACCACGTAGCCGTCGGCAGCGTGTGCTAAAAGCACAGTGGTTTCAGCCTTTGCTGTTAATGATAATCGCGGAGATCTTTGAGTTTCTTTGTTACTCGTCGGGTCACATTGAACTTGAGCTCAAGCTTCAACCAAGGTTGCAAAACTTGATTGGCATATTCAACGTGAGGGTCCACGTAAAAGTTTTGCATCGTCAGAAAGATGCGTATGTCAAAACTCTGGAATGCTCTTTGTAGTAAGCGGATATGTTGGTTGCCTTTTCTGCAGCTACCTCAGACTGTTTTGAAGAGTTAAATTCACTATGTATGTGCACCCCCAGGTCACAAGCCTAGGAACTTTTCTGCAATGTGTGCTACCCAAGCCTATATAAATAGACGTGCCCATGGCGTAGTTGAACAACTCGACACCCTTCTATATTACATGATAGGGTTTCTGTAAAATGACCAGTACAAAATCGCTTCAAGATTGTGCCTCAGCCCTTCATGATCGCCGGTCACCTAGTCGCTCACCGTAACTTAGTATTATCTACGAAGAATAAGAAATCGGAGGCAATGATCTTCGCCAGTTCGTTTATGAAAACCGAGAATATGTGTCCATTGAACCTAGTCTATTGCTGCACCGCACATCACCTTAATTGCGCCGGAAAAGGGTTTTCTGACTCTTAAAGCCAACATAACTCCATATAAAACATTGTATCGCCAATGCCATAATTACAAAAATTGTGGAAAGGAATTCGTTGATACATGCGATTCAACGCTTTTGAGAATTTCAGGTCCGCAACATCGACTCCTACTTCACAATCAGCTGCTTTGTTCCAGCTGCCGTAGGCTAATACCAGGTTATTGGTTTTGAGCGATTTTTGAGGAAGCTATGATGCTTAGATGCTATGATGCTATGATGCTTAGATTTTGCAAATACTGTTTCAGTGTGTCTGCGGTGATTGGATCCATAACGTTAGGAAGCATAAGAAGCAACATAATCCGGTGGTTATTGTCAACGTCAGTTTGACTTCATGCTCTAATACTATGAGAGATAACAGTACTGTAACGTACAATTTGATATATTATACTTTACCACCAACGGACAAATGTCCTTATTCCGCAGGCACTGATGACCCCAAGAAGGAATCAGGGGCGAGGATTTTTCGGTGTTAAATAAGATCACACCAGAGGTCAGTTTTATAACAAACAATTACACCACCACCATTTCATTTCTGTCGTTTCGACGCACCGACATAACGAGCGTATTATTCTAAGGATCAGGTATCCCAATGCATATCCGGTTCTCTGTAATCACGTTGATATCCGGCGGTTATGAGGCCTGACGCTTGCTCACTCCAGCAAATTTGCTAAGAAGGCCTTGCGCTTTGTGTACAAACAGGATAGCGTTTTGAATGCAAGGAGTACGTTAGCAGATGCTAATTTCAGGTTAAGTTTTAGATCGACAGTTGTCAGCTAAAAGCTTATTGGTAGGTAATTGGCTTTGAACTTTATTCAGGCCGCATGATCTCAAAATCTTGTCAAATCTCAGATGTTACCTCGGGATTCGCTCTGTCCTGTTGGGTGTCGTAGGAGTTATCGTGTCTATACCTCCACGTGACTATCAGGTACTTGTTGCGTTTAGCCGAGTTCATTTTGTAACCTGGCGAGAAAATACAACCAATGAGCCAATAGGACTTCTGCCATTCTCGTACTGTAGCACCAGTTTCCTTAACATTGGGCCGCAGTCGTTGTAGTTAGGTGATGAAGGATGAGGCACCTCTGCTCTCGGTTATGTGCTTGCACTTCGTGATCAGACGAATCCGGAAACACGGACCACCACTAAATAAATATAGCTTCTTGCTGTGGTTTCTATTAGTGTAGCGAGAACGACAAGACAGGGGGGTAGACGTTTATTGCACACCGAAAATGGGCACATGAGGGTCTCGCGCGCGCCATCGAATATCGACTAGATTTCCGTCCCACCACGCAACACAGGTACGGATGTTAGAGGCGAGCCAGTCCTTTCGCCTCGGGAGCTCTGACTTGGAAGATCCGCCTTCTTGTTTTCGCCTCGATCTCCGCTTCTCTGCACCCGATTTGGATCGGCCAGGAGTCATTCGAGAGCTCTCGACTTGCTTGTTCTGGGCTGTGTCAATCGGCTCGGCCTCGGTCCTGTGGGCTGCGCTAGCGGCGTATTTGTCTGATTTATTGCGCTGTCCACATATTCCCGCTCCGTAGTTCCGGGCCCAGGCTCGTCGCTAGCCGTCTTTCGCGATCCGCTCTCAGCTAGCTCCGAAGAGCTCCCCAGAGCCATTCTTGGAAGCGGCCCCTCTACACCCGCCCCTCCTCCAGGACCTTTCTTCCTCTCGTACCATGGTCGCAAGAGAGCAGCATTCACCCAACGTTTCATTCCTCCGCAGTCGATTAAGAAGTTGCCCGCGTTCTGGTCGATAATGGTGTAGGGGCCTTTCCAGCGTTCTCTGAACTTGCTTGCGCCCGGCCCGTCATGATCCGGCTGATCGTTGTTCCGTAACTTGACTCGTTCTCCAATCCTGAATGGCCTCCACTTGTGAGACTCATGCCTGGCGTCGTAATTTCGCTTATTCCGCGCTTGTCGAGCTTTGGTTTCGCTTCTAGCTTTCCATCGCAGTCGCTCTTGATGCTCAGCTGGATGTTTCCACTCACCCTGGTTCGGTAGGCAAGTATCGAGCGCAATCCGTGGTTCTCTGCCGAACAGTAATTCGAATGGCACGACCTTGGTGGTTGATTGCATGCTGGTCCGATACGCGATCAGAACCTGAGGCAAAGCATCTTCCCATGCCAACTTCGTGCAGTTTATCCACGTCTTCAATGTCCGGTTGAACCGCTCGGTCATCCCGTTGGTTTGTGGGTGGTACGGTGAAGTTCGCCGTCTCTGGATGCCCCACTTGTCCAACACTGACTTAAACGCTCTTGACTCGAAGCAGGGCCCTTGGTCCGTGATGATACACTGTGGGATCCCATACCTTGCAGGCACATTAAATTCGAATACTTGCGACACTGTCTCGCCTGTTTGGTCCTTGATTGGTATGGCTTCCACCCATCGAGTGAAGTGGTCAATCATCACTAGAATGTATCTGTTTCCTGTTCGACTCACTGGTAAGGGCCCAAAGACGTCCAGTCCCCAACACTGAAGTGGCTCACCAACCTCCATCGATCGCATCGGCGGTCTCGGGGACTCCATCTCCCGACTCGTTTGGCAGTTTGGGCACCCCCGAAGGTATGCCGCGACGTCCTTCCTCATGGTTGGCCAAAACACTCGCCTCCGCAGCAATTCAAAGACCCGCTCGAATCCCATATGGGCGCCATCATGAGTTATGCGCATCACACGTTCGCGCTGATTTGGTGGAACAAAAGGCACTTTCCGTCCGTCTATCGCCACCACCACGTTATCGTTTTCGACCTTCAACCTGTCCCAGATCTTGAGGAGTTCCTCCACCTCCTCCGATGTAGCCTCCGGTTTGGTGCCAGCCCGAAAGTGAGAGCACAACACATTCACGAATTCATCTGTCCTTTGATCTCCCAGCAGGTTCCTCTCCCCCATCGCGATCGCACGCACCGGTATGGCATTGTCTGGCATGATGTCGTCCAAACACGGGCGTGACAGCATGTCTGGCAATACATTCTGCGTTCCATCCACGTGTTCAATGGTGAAGTTGAATTCTTGCAATCGGTAGGCCCATCGCGCAAGCCGTCCCCGCGGGTCTTTCGCCGTCATCAACCACGAGAGCGGTTTGTGGTCAGTGACGACCCGGAATTCATTCGCCAGTAAGTAATTTCTCCACTTCTCTAACGCCCACACGATGGCCAAACATTCTTTCTCCGTTGTTGAATACTTCTGTTCCGCCCCCGTCAGCACTCTGCTCGCGTACTCCACCACCCCAGCCGGTTGAGACAAAACCGCACCGATTGCCACGTTGCTTGCGTCGACAGCCACAGTGAACCTTTCACCAGGATTGGGTAGCCGTAGACATGTCGGGGCTTCTGCTATGCATGCCTTTAGATGGTCAAAGACCTGATCCGCTTCAGCTGTCCACACGAAGGGCACGTCCTTGCGAAGCAGCTTTAACAACGGACTGACCTTCTCTGCGAACTGGATCACAAACTTTGAATCATATGCCGCCACTCCCAAGAACGAACGGAGCTGACGCTTGGAATTTGGTTTTGCGAAGCACGTGATCGTCTCGCGTTTCTCCGGAAGTGGATGGACTTGACCATTACCCACGATGTGACCCAAGCATACAATTGACTTTTGGGCAATCTGCGACTTTTTACGACTGAGTTTCAGACCAGCTTCATCTAGCCTCTGCAGTACTGCTCCAAGTCTGGTCACATGTTCCTGTTCCGTCTCAGAGAAGACGATGATGTCATCACCATAAACAACCACGCCTTGCAGGTTCGCGAGGACCATCAGCAACAAACGCCTGAATGTAGCCGGGGCGTTGCACAATCCAAACGGCATTCTCAAAAACTCATACTGCTGGCCATTGACACTGAAAGCCGTCTTGTGGCGATCTTCTTCTGCGATCGGCAGTTGCCCATATCCCGAGCGGAGATCAATCAGAGATATCTGCTTCGCACTGTGAAGGCTTGAGAAAATTTCTTCCATCTGAGGCATCGGGAATGCATCCTTCACCGTCACCCTGTTTAGTTCTCTGAAATCGATGCAAAATCGATAGGTTCCGTCGGCCTTCTTCGTCAATAGCACGGGTGATGAATACGGGCTGTGCGTTCGCCTGATGATTCCTTTCGATTCCATCTCGGTCACCTGCTTCTGTATCTCCCTCAAGGTGTTCTGTGGAATTCGTCTGAAGATTGGCTTGCATTGTCCTCCTGGGATCAACGGTATTCGGTGTTCAACCCAATTGCAACATCCGTAATCATCTTCCGCGTCTGTGAATAAGTGGGCATACCTGCTCAGTACGTTGCGCACTGCACGGTTCTGACAACCAGGCACGGCTTTGAGAGCACCAACCCGGTCGGTTCTCCCCTTGTTTATCTCGATCGTCTCGTTAGCCACGATCACCACATCGTTTTTCAGGTCAATTGTGACACCGAGCCGTTTCAGGATGTCGGTTCCGATGATGGTTTCGGTCGTCTCCTCCACGATGAACATGTCATGGCTGATGAGCGTTTCTCCTATCCTGATTCGTAACCGCTGCGTGCCCGTCACTTTCAAAGAATGTCCGCCGACCGTCTGCATCGTGAGTGAAGATGGGTTTACTGGAACCCCATTGAACCTCTTCGTAATTGACACTGCCGCTCCTGTGTCTACTATGGCTCGGACAGACACACCTTCTATAGTTACCTGGAGGACTGGTACTCGCCACCGACTCGGCATGGATAGAGAGAAACAATGGGGCACATTGACGTTGGTGCAGAATCTCGCCACATGGCCATTCTGGTTGCATCGGAAACAGCGGCGACCGTTCCGGATTACCCGTACATTGCGTTGTGAAGTGGTGCTTGAAGACTCTATCGACAACAGCTGCTCCACCATTTCGGATAGGCGGTTTACTTTCTGTTCCAACTCAGCATGCTGGATGCTTCTCACTGTCACTCGTTCCGACAAATTCTGGGCGACCGTCACCAGATCCAACGCTTTGCTGTCTCCCACCAGCGACGCCAATTTCACCGGATCATGGAGTGGACCGGGCAGACTTCGGATAAACTGCTGTTTCAGTAGGCGTTCTCTTGCGTTACCCTCTAACTCGGGGAGCCCAGTCGTTAGATGTCTGTCCAGCTGCTGGAAAAACACCATCAAATCCTCCTGTGCGTCCCACCTGGCTGCGTGAAATCGTTGCAGTGCTCGTTCTCTCTCCAGATCCTTCCCAAATTCTGCACACAAGGCAGCCCTCATCTCAGCGAACGAACAACCGGGTTTGGCCTTTCGAGTGAGCAGATACACCGCCTTGGCTCGTCCACTCAACCGTGTGCCCAAAGCAATTAGCAAATTTGCATCCCCCCTCACACCCGTGCAAGCCGCAATTCCGTCGAACTCATCGAGCCACGCCTCCACGTCACCGGCCGCAAATTGCTCTAACTGGGTCAACTCCATCGCGATTGGTCACGGCACCAGTGTAGCGAGAACGACAAGACAGGGGGGTAGACGTTTATTGCACACCGAAAATGGGCACATGAGGGTCTCGCGCGCGCCATCGAATATCGACTAGATTTCCGTCCCACCACGCAACATTAGGACCTCCTTGGTTGTTGGGTTCCTTTAGGCGGCGTTCCTAACGAAGGGCAGGTAGTATGCGCACCCCGCCCGGAGCGTTTCAAATACAAACCGCTGAGAGTATTGGGTTTATTTGGTGAGTTTAATGTTGCTCGAGGCATTCGAATTTCACCGTGTTTCACTGAAGTTGGTTGACACGCTACGCAGATCAGTTTAGTGAACTCCACGCGAATACAAATCGCTTCGTATATAGAAAGCTACTGGTTGCAGTCGTCCGGGAACTTTCGGTTTATTATGCCAAATTTAGACACGAGAAGGCTAGTGCACAAGAGACTTAACGCATTGCGATTCTGTCTAGCGAACGTTAGTCTGAGAGTAGTTGCTGGCGAGTAAAACTGTCTAACTCGCGGAACTGGACAAATTATTGAATATTCGATCTAACTGCTTTTGCTCGGTAAACTTGATGACATACGATATGGCTTTTGGTATATTTATTACCCGACCAATGCGCACGTCGCCTGCGTTTCCTATGCACGTGATTGCCTGCGGCTCTGAGCTGCCGGTATTGTGACCGACTGGTTAGGTGTAACTTCCACAAATGCAGTAAAAGCATTCAAGTAGAATATAAGTTGCTAGCCTACTGGGTTGGTATGTGTCTGAATGAATGTCACAGATACCGTGAGGTGGTTGCCACGAATAACTTTGCGATTTCACCCATGGAGGTTACGGGTTTGCCCTCGGTTATTGTTGGCGGGTGTCACATGAAACACACACACATGCATGATTTGGTAGATATATCGACCGATACTGATTGATTTGGTGTTAGACATTTTAACCTGGCTTGTAGTGGGTGAACGTAAATGATGTGGGAATGTAATCGGAAGCCACAAATTGAGTTGTAGCTTACATACAACTGATCTCGTGGGAGTGTGCGTTGTTAGCGCATGTGAATAGTTAAGCACCTGTGCAAATTAAACAGCAGCTTATTCTTGACTAACCGTTATAAAATTTCAGAAGTGTAGGAGGGAGAAGCGAATGGCATAGGTATATATTTATTACATCTATACTCAGTCAGAGAACAACCATACTCCCAGAAAAGCACTAGACAGCCGTTTCCTCCTTTCCGGTGTAGCCAGCAGTGGCGTACGGTGCTTCTCCGGACTGTTGTCTGTCAGGCTGAGTCTAGAGATAAGGAGTTTCTACCCAAATGTTTTACAAGCATAGTCCTCCTATGTATTGTGGCATCAAGCGGTTTGTATGTTTGATTGTTGCGCACGTTTGTTTGACTCACACACACACGCACATCTGTTGCTCAGGATCGGACCCGACCTGCGACTGCCGCCTGCCCTAGTACTTAGCACATGTCTACATCATCCCTAGCTAACTCTCCCCTGGTGCCTTGATTTTATCATTAGCTAGTTACCGCCCTTTAAATAAACCCTTCCGTGGGTACTTCTGTTCACTATTGGCAGGTTGTGAGAGGAAATTTACCTGAAATCAAGTCGACTGTGGTGCGTGGCCAGTTTGAATTGGTGGCCTCTCAGGTAAGGAATGTGTCTGAATTGAAATAGATTGCGACAAGAGGGAATTGGGTTTGCCAGTGTTAGGTAAGCAATAAGGTCTTCTGGTTGATGCAGATATCCACTGCTTGCAACGTAACAGCTTGCAGGTTGCGTTGGTAGGGTAGGTGAAACGATCCCTTGATGTGTTTGGTAGGTCTGCCTTGTAGAGCTTCAAGCGCGTCGGCATCATCTTTCCTTTAGAGTCGCCAGGCTAAGGGGACATTTTCCATATGAGGCTCCATGCATGAGTTCGGCATTAGCAAGAAGACTAAAGATCCGAACATTCCGAATGGCTTCCAAGGGAGTCCAAGTAGTTGGTTGGCTATCCTTATTGTTTTTCGGCCTGTTTTAATCATCCCATGTAGTCATTTATAATTGTTGCCAGGTAGTTTTCCTGTGTATCACGTTACAGTTGTTCTTTGAATACGCTGATAGCGCATGTTTACATGTTTAAAGTTAGCTACTTTCACCTCGATCCTTTTCTTAGACGCCACTTTGGAAATTCATCTGCAGCACTGTGATTGGCCACTCGCTTGATATCGTGCCAGCTTTCGAAATCATTAGCAAATAGTAAGATATTCCACTGAAGTAAATTAACATGATCGTTTGTGAATACTCGGAATAGACTTGCTCTCTACACCGAGTCTTGGATACGAACTTCAAATCATTTGCTAGGGAATCTCAAGATCGGCTGAGGTTGAATGAGAAAGCTGATTGTCTAGACCAGAACAAGGTTACTGACTATATAGCTTCGAATTCTGTAAAGGAGAATACGGTGATTCAGGCAGCCAAACGTTTGAGATAAGTTCGGGTACAAAACCTAGAATCCTACTCTGACATCTGCTGATTAGATCCAGCTTACCCGAGCTAGCAGTTAGTTTGCAGTGCAAGGCTGATTACGGCGGAATACACTCTGCTGTGCCACTGTGATGGTGTTGCTTTCGAGCTATCCTATATGCGCCTCTGCAATAATGTCTTCCGAAGCTTTGAATGGCATTTGAAGGAAAGTGATTGGATGCTAGTTCGAGGTCTGCTCACAATTACAACTTTTGTAAATATGAGTCAACTTTGCGTGTTTTAACATTATGGGAACCTGCAATTCATCAACATGTCTTTGAGATAACCAAGCTAACCAGTCGGTGTTATTCATGGCGTATGCCAGGACAGCTGCGCACAAGTAATTTCTTTCTCACACTCGCCGCAGTGAAGGATACGTGCTCTAACTCTTGGGGCAGTGTAAGCTGTATCAACTGGGACGTCGCGACCATTCATTCTGGAAAGTGTGGACGAGCTGTTTCCAAAACGCGCTGACCGCCTTTTGTTTAGTTAGCGCCAGACCAACTGCTGCACGAAGGAGTGGGATTGCACGCTGCATTCTGCGCAGGTTACTGACACACCAGCAGGGTATTTCGGGAGTGGTTCTGACTTTCATCACCAAATCCTGTTGTTGTTGTTGTTGTTGTTGTTGTTGTTGTTGTTGTTGTTGTTGTTGTTGTTGTTGTTGTTGGAGTCTGTATTCGTGGACCAGTTTGACACAAAAATGGCGTTGAGCGAAATGCGCATTCTATTCGTGAACAGACTCAATAAACGCGCCTGGTCAAATCCCTTAAGATCATGCATTTTCGACTACGAGTGCTCAGGTAGGACTTCGTTTGCTTCGTGCGAAAGCCTAGTTTCCGACGCAACTACCACTAGCTCATTGAAGTGCAAGAGGAGTTCTCTCCAGAAAACCTCGGGATGCTGTTTTGTTAGAAAAGCCCAATTAATGGTTCGAACGAGGTCAGACACGACGTCGTAATGAGTGATGATATGCGCTTCCTCGATGTCTTCACCAATCCATTCCGCGTAACAGATAATGGTAGAGTAACGTCACATGATCATTGCGGCAAAGTGGGGAACTTATATTTATGTTATTGACTAGTTGTAAATCGTTGGTGTATACAAATTCTACAAGTTTCGTCCGTAGTTCCGACTCGCATGGGAGTGGGTAGGTGGTTGTATAGCGGTTCATTGGTTATTACTTTTACGAGTTCACCTGGAATTGTTGACTAGGAAACACTGGGGCATCGAATGCATGCAAGTTGAAGTCCGCTACCAGACGAATGCGACTGCATGACTGCGTCAGCAAACCATTCAGAGAAGAAATCAGGCGTTGTATCACCACCAGGTTGGACATTGGAGGAGAGTAAACACACATTATTTCTACTCAGATGTTGACGGCACCAAACAGAAGGGACAAATTGCGCTTCTAGATCGCTAGTAATATAGATAGATGGATTCGAATGGCGGTACAGGATTACTCCGCCTTCCTTGCTGGGTCTATCGTTTCGTAGGAGAATTATGCAGGGTGGAACTGTTTCAGCATGAGGATGTCGCAAGGCGCTGAACCATGACGGAAGAAAAACCGAGTTTGCTTACTGGTAATGTGTTGTATGTACCTAGCTATAAGCGGGTGAGAACGTCAGACAGCGGAAGTATCTTTGAACTTCTGGTACAAGTTTAATCCCTCTTTTTAGAGTCGGCTGTCAGTCGAAATTTTGTTGAATGGCCAACGCAGGCTCCAGCGCCAATCCGTGTTTGTGTGTAGAGCGCTCAGTGTCAGCATGTGTTTGATAACCTATGTAATTTGCAGCTTACGAGGAGGTTTGACGACCGGCCGGTTCTGAGCCACTTGTTGGCGTGCTTGTACACAATACCTGCTTGTTACGTGCTGTTATGTACATTTTGCATGATGAAATTTTGCACATCGGTAGCCATATTTATATGAATAAATACCTGATTTATTCATGAAAATACGATGTGCACCAGTAAAGGTATGATCATATTGAAGCAACAAGCAAAATTGCGTCAGAGCAGTACAATGAAATGGATGGAAAATTGTAAATGAAGCAATTAAATGGGGAGAATTCCTGACGAGCGAGGTATGTTTGCTTTTGTGGATCGATCGTTAGCGCCGATAGTTTCGTCAAATTTCATTGGTGACCCTGAATTCAATTTGATGTATTAATGAAAAGTTTTTTTGCGTTTGTAATGAGTGATACTGATACTGTTATATATGTTCAGGCCAGGTTCCATGAGTGCATTCATGGATTGATCAATGACGAAAGGTTAGACCAAATCTGGTAAGAAGAGCGTTTAGATGAGATACAAATATGAACAAGCTCTAGCTGGTCCGTAATCGCAAAGGGAGCTTACTCCACAGACTGGCGTACCTCATTAAGAAGAAATTTAAGGGGGTATTTTGCTTGGTCTGCTGTAAGAATAAGAGACATTTCCCATTACAAGTGGGATTGGTTGAACCATTCTGTAAAGCGACAGCCATACTATTTGAGATGACTCGCGAGTATATGGTACATTTGGGGAGAGTGAGATTGCCTTTCAGCCTTCGATACTAAAGCGTGTTGAGTCAGAGGTAAGAAGATCGTTCCTAGGTGGTAAGTGGTAACTTTGTGCAGCCGACTTCGTCGAGCAGGGTGGATAGGGTCCTGGATGCCGCAGCCCTTCATCTTAGTCACTCTCTGATGCATTTCACCCTTATCACCCTGTACAAAATTCACGTTGATCCCTTGTTTTCAACACCGAAATGTTTGGCCCACCCACGATGCTATGAGAGGCGTATATTCACTAGTTTCGCGCTTGTCTAATCGACAGGCCCATGTCTAATCAAATGGTCAAAACCAGTTCATCAGCTTCTTTTTAAAGCCGTAGATCCTCCATCGGACTGCCATGTCACAACATGGTTGGCGGCATCCGGTTTCGGATTTGCCTGTCACTGTGGCCAGACACAAGACGCCTGCGCCTACAGAGGGACCATGGATGGCTTGCGCTGCACCACCCACAGCTCCAACCACATACCCCATATCCAGTGTAAACCCGAAGGAATAAGACCGGGAGGCATGCGGATGGGAACCACGTTTCATCAACGGAGCCGGCCCACACTCCTTCACAGGCAAACACAAGCACACTGTAATTGGGAATCAAGTGCACACAAGGCGGTGCCTGGACCGTAGTCCGCTCCACACTGAGTGCATGGAATCACTCTTCGAGCCTAACACGGCCACAAGGACCATGCACCCCGTCCCCTCCAGCAACGACCAACTGTCTCCTGGAGCCAGTATGCACGAGGTAGTGGGTAATAGACAGGTAGGCACCTTGTCAACATGCACATCAAGCGCAGCCACATCGGGGATATCAAGCAACAGCCAATCACCTGGAATGACAAGATGAAATAAAACAAATACAATAATGCATACAGATACGGTGGCATAACTCTAAGCTAAATAGGCATATGAAGTAAGTTGGGTAGCAACAAAACCGCGATAAGGAAAAATGTCCACAAGTTAGTTAAAAATGCTACAAAGCGAAACAGAGTTACCGAAGATAAGCGCAATTAATGTAAGCAACGTGGCCAGTTAATAGAAGAGTATTCAGGTAGGCAGAACAAACCAAATAAAGTGGAATGAAATTTAGCCAGCTTAAAAAGACCTAGTTTAAGTGTAAGTTGGTTTAGCCCAACTACGGTGAAGAAGCATCAAGAATGCAACCTCAGCCTCAGCATGGGACACACATACATACATGGTTGGCGGCATCCGGATTCGGATTTGCCTGTCAATGTGGCCAGACACAAGACGCCTGCGCCTACAGAGGGACCATGGATGGCTTGCGCTGCACCACCCATAGTTCCATCCACACACCCCATATCTAGTGTAAACCCGAAGGAATAAGACCGGGAGGCATGTGGATGGGAGCCACGTTTCATCAACGGAGCCGGCCCATACTCCTTCACAGGCAAACACAAGCACGCTGTATTTGGGAAGTCAAGCGCACACAAGGCGGTGGCTGGACCGTAGTCCGCTCCACACTGAGTGCATGGAACCACTCTTCGAGCCTGGCACGGGCAACAAGGACCGTGCACTATTTGTTGCTGGCTCCATGTCACAACATACACACATTATTACAGATCGGTCAAGGGGCAGCACTTGCCTGGACATTAGTGACCCACTCGATTTATAGCTGCTGCCTATCAGGAACCTACCTGCAAGACTCGAGCTCCGCTGTCACTCTACGATGCCACTCATGTGACACTGGCATACCTTCTTATTGAGCCTATCCGGAAAAGATGCAGTTTCGAGTATCGGCCAAGCCGGCGTTGGTATTGCACTGAGTCCCCGGGCTGAAAATCCTCTGGTTGATTGGATCCCAGTCAGCAACTGGATGTGTGTGGGCTGACTAGTTGGCTAGTTCGAAGCTCCGAAGTCGCTCGGACCTAATAGGTGCAGGTATGTCATCGCTACCTACCCCCGCTACAAACTGTAACGATGACGCGATAAAAGACGAATGCTATCGCCAAATGAACTAGCTCCTTCGCAACAGAAGAACCACGGACACTGAAGTGATAGTCGGGATTCTGAACCCCAAAGTTGGAATACTGTCCTCTGATGAGCAGCGTCTGGGCGGCCAACATGGTGTAGGCTCCCAGATTGATAATGGTGAGTGGTTGCCACACTAGTAGGAAGATGCTCGTCTCTTTCTCGCGAGTACTAACTTCCGACACGACACTCGTCCGAAGGAGACATGGTGCCCACCAGTCTCGGACCAGCCTAGGGAACAAGTCGATCATACTGCGATCAGTTACCGCTGGTGTGGCTGTATTCACAACCGTCGCTCGATTTGGAGCACATCTGTGGACACTGACCTTGCACTTGTGCGTGTTGGTCTGCGGGTGAATCTTGACGTACGCTGTCGACGACACTGTATGCGCATAGACACCAGACAAGTGGCAAAGCCAAATGTTCTGATTGCGCGTCGAAGTACTCTGGCAATTGAGTTGAGCAAGCGCTCAGTGAATACAGTTGAAGGCCACTGGTCACGTTTTCACCAGCCCTTACCAGCAACAGGCAAATCATTATGTGGTAAGTCTAATAGACATCATGGGCATTGGGTCTCTTCGCAGTCTCTGCAACTTACCGATGCTCACCCGCACATTCCGGCTGGAAAGAAACACAATGAGAATCGAAGACTTTAGGATAAAACTCTGTGTTAGGCTGAATACAGACCGCGAATTTCGGTGGCCATATGGTGCGTCAAAAATGGATATTGACATTGCCCTTGGTAACCATTGGAAATTATTCTGTCTGATACGAGAAATGGGCTGGAGGGGACCCAGTGTTAGTGAAACTATACGTGATGAGAGTGGACAACCTAAACACTACGTATCGAAGCGCTTTGAGCGTTGGGCTGAGTACTTTGAAAGGCAATTAAATCGGCCGGAATTGTTGGATTTCCAACCGGACAATGCTCGCCGTGCTCCGTGGACTCTCCATTTGCATCCGCCCTCTCGCTCAGATCGGACCGCTGAAGTTGAAAATAGCCGTGGGACCAGATGATCTTCATCCAGCCCGCCTCAAATTCGAGAGCCCTGCTCTTGTTGATGATTTACATGAGTTACTACTGAAACTGTTGGAGCCGTAAATTTTCCCAACGGACTAGAGACGCTCTGTTATTGTCCCGACCTCCAAAGGACACACACGTTTGGAATGCATCAACCACAAAGTAATCAGTCTGCTCCCTATCGTCTCCAACTTGCTCGCCTTTGTAATCGTTCACAGACTGAGTAGAACTCATAAAGGCTAGATTCGTGAGCGACAAGTCGGGTTTCTTCTGAATCGCTCACATCATCACTTTGGGACAGCTGTTGGGGCACCTTCACATACATTGGCGGCCAGCGTTTTTATGTTCCTCGATATCAAGGGGGCCTTAGATTCAGTTGCTGAATGTGCCCTTTGGAATTGTCTGCTAAGGAAATGTGTGCCAGAGAAATTTGTAACTTTTATGCGAGCGCTTTACACGCCTAGCTGGAACAGAGTGAGGGTTTACTACAATCTTTCGTCGCCATTTAATATTCCCAGCTGTGTGGGAAAAGGATGTCCGCTGTCTACTATCCTATTCAACTTCGCTATTGATGAAGGCATGGAGATTGCGTTCACAAGACACGACTTTGGAGGTGTTCCAATGGAACGAATTCATGACGGTGTATGCAGACGCTAATTCTCTCATCTTTGACCGCTCGCAAACGTCCCAAGCGGCTCTGTACAGATTGGTACTGGCTGTCAACCCTTTCCGGCTTTCTTCCGCAAGTTCGAAGTGCATAGCTTTCCTCCAAGCGGAACAAGGACCACCTCCTGCGCTGAGCCTTGGTGGGGGTCAGCTAGAAGTCGTTCATAAGTTCAACTATCTAAGCAGCTGTATCAGCGCGTTGGAATTGAAGACAAGGTTACGAACCGTATAGCAAATGTATGAGGGGTATTTGCTTACCTTCGCCACCTATGGCACCGGCGCAACATCACTAACTCCCTGAAAGGTAGAGTGTATAATGCAGCCGTGCTTTCGAGCCTGCTTTAAGATTGTGAAACCTAGCCCGTTAGATCAGCAGACATAAAGAGGAAAGTTACCTTCAACCGGCAGTGCCTTCGCAATTTGGCTCTTCACTGACGCAAACACAGTATGAGCAATGAGCGTGTTCGGCGCCTTGTGTATGGCACAGGAAAAAGAAATAGACCCCTCAGCACCGTTATTTCTTGCACCAGGCTCCGAGAACTGGGCCAGGTTTTACTCATGCCAGCCCACCAACTCCCATGACCTGCGTTATGTGTGCACCGGGGTGCGTATGGAAGAAAAGGTAGGGTTGTCAAGCGGTAAATTGGTTAAGAGGAAAGAAGGTCTTACTTCGAATTTGGCATCGGCTGGGACCTGTGGGCTCCCTGATTGGGGACCGATGCATGCTGAACACGTTTGGTTAGATACACTTCTTGCCATGGCAAGGAGCCGACATCAGTGACGTCTGAGTTGTGAGTTTCCTTGTCCCCTCCTCCTCCCGGTTGGCCTCCCTCTGCACCACGATCTCCGTTATTAACATAACATAACTTTTTGCTGCAAAATAGCCGGCTGTTAGCTCTCTGAAACGACGTCCATCCGTGGATTGCGATTCAGCCGGTGTGCTTCGTTGCATGTTCTCTTTTTTCTTTTGTATTGTGGGGCAATAGCCGAGTTGTTTTGCACTCGTATCTAACGTGTACTTTGAATTTAGGAATGATGGTTTGAGAGTAACAGGTTGCACTGAAGCACGAAACAATAAAGATGAATGACTGCTACGGTAATAGCCAAGTGTCACTGAGTTTCTGCTTTGTTGTGGTTAATTGTTTCACTGGTAGATGAACCAAGGGAAATGCTTGATATAAGTGCTATTGCATAGCAAACTAAATGTTCTATGCAACGCTATGAGAGAGCAAGAGTTTACTTACTCATGTGTCATAAGAGAGCTTTTAGAGCGATGTCTACTCAGCCGAGATGGGAGTCGAAGTGAATTCTTAGCGTCACTGGGGGCAGAACGAGATGATCGTAGATCAGTGTGAATGAAGATAACAGAATATGATTAGCACGCCCGGTTGTCTAAGCTAATCCATTCGTCTCTTCACTATAACTCCACGTAACGAAGGCGTTACAGCGTACGGAAAAAATAAATGATCATTCCGAGATAGGGAAATTGGAAATGGCTTCCGGGATATTGAATCATTATCGGTACCAATTATCAGAAGTCAAGAGATAGGTCCATTTAAAAGGTATAGATAAGAGTTCATTACAACCAAGAGCAATTAGACAACAAAACGAATATTGAAAGCAAAACTTCCTTTCTAACTTGCAAAGCCAAGGTTCAAAATGAGACTTTCGGGCGCATTTTCTAGTATATGCTTGAATTGCAGTGTATCAGTTGTAACTGGCAGACAGAACCCTTTGTATTTTGGCTAGAATGGTCATCCTGATTTGGAAATTGCCATCGTGTTTTCAACAGAGGGCGTGTCCGGGGTTTAAGCGCCATCCTCTTAGTCACCATGCATGGACCCCTAACTCATTTGAAGGCGGAAACTCAGGGATACCATGTAGAGGATGGATATGATGCCTTTTGTTTATGATAGTCATCCGGTATTTTTAGCGTTTTGAATTTCGTTCCAAGGCACATCTGAAGAAAGGTGAATTGTGCATCGGGTATTTTGGAGGGGAGTAACTTGAGACAACAATCTCGTTTGTTTAAAGCGTTACTTGGGACAGCAAAGATTCATCATATTATATCGTGTTTGATCGACGGATGACTCGCATTATAGTGTTCAGTTTAGCTAGGGCCTGGATGAATTGACACATAGAGTCTCGCTGTTTCCGGTCGTTCAACAGTGCCATTGTTCTTGTTTGCTTCTCACCCAGACACTCTGAAGTATGTAACAGACTAATAATTATGAGTTTGCCTAGCGTGCTTTTCAGTGGTGTATTGTGTAGCAGAACTCCTTGGTCAAACAACAGATGGCATCCCGCGTCCCGTAAAAGTGCTGGAAGCACCAACCGCTCCTCGTGTAACAGCAGTTGCTACTACGATGGACGTTACATATGTCATGTGGGTGACCCCAACTGACTTGTACTTTCCCGATCTTTCAGCGATATGTGATGTG
>OX104064.1:23131433-23161583 GCA_944474145.2 Dicrocoelium dendriticum
GCACTTGCCTGAACATTAGTGACCCTCTCAATTAATAGCTGCTGCCTATCGGAAACCCACCTGCACTACTCGAGCTCTGCTGTCACTCTACGATCCCACTCAGGTGACACAAGCATACCTTCTTATTGAGCCCATCCGGAGAAGATGAAGCTTCGAGTACCGGCCAAGCCGGCGCTGGTATTGCCATGAGTCCCCGGGCTGAAACTCCTCTGGTTGATTGGATCCCAGTCAGCAACCGGATATGTGTGGTCCGGCTAGTTGGCTAGTTCGAATCTCCGAAGTCACTCGGACCTAAAAAGTGCAAGTATGTCATCGCTACCTACGCCCCTAAAAACTGTAACGATGACGCGATAAAAGACGATTGCTATCGCCAACTGAACTATCTCCTTCGCAACAGAAGAACCACGGACACTGAAGTGATGGCTGGGATTCTGAACACCAAAGTTAGAATATTGTCCTCTGATGAGCAACATCTGGGCGGCCAACATTGCGTCGGCTCCCGGATTGATAATGGTGAGTGGTTGCCACACCAGTAGGAAGATGCTCTTCTCTTTCTCGCGAGTACTAACTTCCTATACGGCACTCGTCCGAAGGAGACATGGTGTCCACCAGCTTCGGAACAGCCTATGGAACAAATCGATCATACTGCGATCAGTTACCGCTGGTGTGGCTGTATTCAAAACCGTTGCTCGATTTGGAGCACATCTGTGAACACTAACCTTGCACTTGTATGTGTTGGTCTGCGGGTGAATCTTGACCTACGCCCTCGACGACGCTGTATGCGCATAGACACCAGCCAAATGGCAAAGCCAAATGTTCTGATTGCGTAGAAAAGTACGCTGGCAATCGGGTTGAGCAAGCGCTCAGTGAATACAGTTGAAGGCCACTGTTCACGGGTTCACCAGACCTTACCAGCAACAGGCAAATCATTATGCGGTAAGTCTAATAGACATCATGGGCATTGGGTCTCTGCGCAGTCTCTGAAACTTATCGATGCTCGCCGGCACATTCCGGCTGGAAAGAAACACAATGAGACTCTCAAAAATCTTAGGATAAAACTCTATGTTAGGCTGAATAGAGACCGCGAATGTCGGTGGTCTTGTCTTGCATCAGAAATGGATGTTGACGCTGCCGTTGGTAACCATTAGAAATTATTCCGTCTGATACGAGAAACGGGCAGCAGAAGACCCAGTGTTAGTGAAGCTATACGTGACGAGGGTGGACAACCCAAACACTACGTATCGAAGCGCTTTGAGCGTTGGGCTGAGTAGTTTGAAAGGCAATTTAATCGGCCGGAATGGTTAGATTTCTAACCGGGCAGTGATCGCCGTGCTCCCTGGACTCTCCATTTGGACCCGCCTTGTCGTTCAGAAGTCGACCACGAGATCGGACAGCTGAAGTTGAAAAAGCTGCGGGACCAGGTGGTCTTTATCCAGTCCTCTTCAACTTCGAGAGCTCTGCTCTTGTTGATGATTTACACGAGTTACCAGTGAAACAGTTAGCGCCGTATATTGTCCCAACGGACTGGAGGCGCTCCGTTATCGTCCCGATCTTCCAGGAACACTCACGTTTGGAAGGTAACAACCACAAATAAACAGTCTGCTCCCCATCGTCTCCAAATTGCTCGCCTCGGTAATCATTCACTGACTGAGTAGAAATCGTAAAGGCTAGATTCGTGAGCGACAAACCGGGTTTCTTCTAGGTCGCGTCTGAATCGCTCACATCATCACTTTTGGACAGTTGTTGGAGCACCGTCACATATATTGGCGGCCAGCGTTGTAATGTTCCTCGATATCAAGGGTGCCTTAGATTCAGTTGGTAGAGGTCCCCTTTGGAATTGTCTGCTAAGGAAATGTGTGCCTGAGAAATACGTAACTATCATGCGAGCGCTTTACAAGCATAGCTGGGACAGAGGGAGGGTTTCAAGCAATCTTTCGTCACCATTTTATATTCCCAGCTGTGTGGGACAAGGATAGCCGCTGTCTATTATCCTCCTCAACTTCGCTATTGACTAAGGCATGGAGATTGCGTTTACAGGAAACGACTTTGGAGCTGTTCCATTAGAACGAATTCATGACGGTGTATGCAGACGAAAATTCTCTCATCTTTGACCGCTCGCAAACTTCCTAAGCGGCTCTGTACAGATTGCTACTGGCTGTCAACCCTTTCCGGCTATCTTCCGCAAGTTCGAAGTGCATGGCTCTCCTCCA
The DNA here is from genome assembly GCA_944474145.2 of Dicrocoelium dendriticum. Taxonomy (NCBI): domain Eukaryota; kingdom Metazoa; phylum Platyhelminthes; class Trematoda; order Plagiorchiida; family Dicrocoeliidae; genus Dicrocoelium; species Dicrocoelium dendriticum. Next base: position 23,133,644 of record OX104064.1, read on the forward strand.
AGCGTAGCAGGGACCACCTCCTGCGCTGACCCTTGGTGAGGGTCAGCTAGAAGCCGTTCATAAGTTCAACTATATAGACAGTTGTATCAACGCGTTGGAATTTAAGACAAGGTTACGAACCGTATAGCAAATGCATGAGGGGCTTTTGCTTACCTGCGCCACCTATGGCACCGGCGCGACATCACTTACTACCTGAAGGGTAGAGTGTACAATGCACCCGTGCTTTCGAACCTGCTTTACGACTGTGAAACCTAGCCCATTAGATCAGCAGACATAAAGAGGAAAGTTACCTTCACCGGGCAGTGCCTTCGCAGTTTGGCTCTTCTCTGATGCAAACCCCGTATGAGCAATGAGCGTGTTCGGCGCCTTGTATATGGCACGGGAAAAAGAAATAGACCGCTCAGCACCGTTATTTCTTGCACCAGGCTCCGAGAACTGGGCCATGTTTTACGCATGCCAGCCCACCAACTCCCATGACCTGCGTTATGTGTGCGCCGGGGGTGCGTATGGAAGAAAAGGAATGGTTGTCAAGCGGTAAATTGGTTAAGAGGAATGAAGGCCTTACTTCGAATTTGGCATCGGCTGGAACCTGTGGACTCCCTGATTGGGGACCGATGCGTGATGAACACGTTTGGTTAGATACACTTCTTGCCATGGCAAGGAGCCGACATCAGTGACGTCTGTGTTGTGAGTTTCCTTGTCCCCTCCTCCTCCCGCTTAGCCTCACCCTCCAACCACAATCTCAGTTATTAGCATAACATAACCTTTTGCTGCAAAATAGCCGGCTGTTAGCTCTCTGGAACGACGTCCATCCGTGGATTGTGATTCAGCCGGCATGCTTCTGTTGCATGTTCTCTTCTCTTCTTTTGTATTGGGGGGCAATAGTCGAGTTGTTTTGCACTCGTATCTAACGTGTACTTTGCATTTAGGAATGATGGTTTGAGAGTAACAGGTGGCACTGAAGCAGGAAACAATAAAGATGGATAACTGTGGCGGTAATAGCCATGTGTCACTGAGTTTCTGCTTTGTTGTGGTCATTTGCTTCACTGGTAGATGAACCAAGGGAAATGCTTGATTTAAGTGCTATTGCATAGCAAACTAAATGTTCTAGGCAACCCTATGAGAGAGCAAGAGTTTACTTACTCATGTTTCATAAGAGGGCTTTTAGACCCATGTGTACTCAACCGCGAAGGGAGTCGAAGTGAATTCTTAGCGTCACTGGGGGCAGAACGAGATGACAGTAGATCAGTTTGAATGAAGATAACAGGATATGATTAGCACGTCCGATTGTCTAAGCTAATCCATTCGACTCTTCACCATAACTCCACGAAAGGAAGGTGTTACAGCGTACGGAAAAAATAAATGGTGATTCCGAGATAGGGAAATTGGAAAAAGCTTCCGGAATATTGAACCATTATCGGTACCAATTATCAGCAGTCAAGAGATAGGTCCATTTAAAAGGTATAGATAAGAGTTCATTACAACCAAGAGCAATTAGACAACAAAACGAATATTGAAAGAGAAACTTCCTTTTTAAATTGCAAAGTAAAGGTTCAAAATGAGACCTTCGGGTTCATTTTCTTGTATATGTTTGAATTGCAGTGTATCAGTTGTAACTGACAGAAAAAACCTTCTGTAGTTTGGCTAAAATGGTCATCCTGATTTGGAAATTGCCATCATGTTTTCAACAGAGGGCGTGTCCGGGTTTAAGCGCCATCCATCATAGTCACATGCATGGACCCCTAGCTCATTTGAAGGCAGAAACTCAGGGACACAATGTAGAGGATGGATATGATGTCTTTTGTTTATGATAGTCATCCGGGTATTGTTAGCGTTTTTGAAATTCGCTCCAAGGCACATCTGAAGTAAGGTGAATTTTGCATCGGGTATTTTGAAGAGGAGTAACTTGAGACAACAGTCTCTTTTGTTTAATGCGTTATTTGGGGCAGCAAAGGTTCACCATATTATATCGTGTTTGATCGACGGACGATGCACATTATACTGGCCAGTTTAGCTAGGGCCTGGATGAATTGACACATAGAGTCTCGCTGTTTCCGGTTGTCCAACAGTGTCATTGTTCCAGTCTGCTTCACTCCGACACTCTGGAGTATGTAACAGACTAATAATTATGATTTTGCCTAGCGTGCTTTTCAGTGGTGTATTGTGTAGCAGAACTCCTTGGTCAGACAATAGATGGCATCCTGCGTCCCGTAAAAGTGCTGGAAGCACCAACCGCTCCTCGTGTGACAGCGGTTGCTGCTACGATGGACGTTACATATGTCATGTGGGTGACCACAACGGACTTGTACTTTCTCGACCTTTCGACGATATTTGATGTGTCACGGGGTTTAGATGAATCAAGCAATGTAAACGGATCACTAGAAACAGCTCATCGTATCGCATAATGGTCAATTAAGTCGGGGTGCACCACTGCGCTTACGTTCGTTCTGGACGCTCTGTCATGAATTGGAACTTGTATATGGGAATCCAGTTAGATAGCGTGACCCCGGTAGACCCAAGGGAAAAGCTCCTGCGGTTTTCGCTTGTTCTACCATTTCTGGCAGTCGGTCGATCCTCTGCTGCAACATTATCATGAAACTATAGCAAACTGGAGGATAACCGGTTTACCTGAGCTCACTGTGCTTATTTCCAACCAAAATCACTTCTTCAGTGTGCAATCAGACGATCAGTGAGGAATGTTAAACTGTGTATAATTTCATTGGTTGAGTCGACTACCAGCGTTTCTTGGCGCTCGGTTTGGTTGAAACATGTGACCGCTTATTATGCGGAATTCTTCTCGCACCCCTATCTAGCAGTTTCCATGAGTGTCATTTTTATAGCGAGGCCAACAGGGAATATCTTACTGTACAAATAAATGCTCTAGATCTGTTCTTTATTTAGAATGGCAATATGGGCCAACACTAACTTAGTGCGCTGAATTCGAAAGAACCATAGTGTCGAATTTTTGAGGTATATTTCCGCTGGGAGCGTTGCAATTATTTTTCTATTTTCCCGGTTTACCTTTGCCTACGGTTTCTAACCTCACTTTTGTCATAAACTATGCTGACCACATTGTAGTGTCTGTCGTTTTCAGTGCTGTCTCTATCTCTCTGTCCCATTTTAGTTGGACATGGATACTCATATTTGGTTAGCTCGTTTGGAGACAGTTTTTTAGAATCACAGAATCAACTCGTCATACATATCCAGGGAGGTAGCTATGCGGGTGCAAGACATCATGCTTTCTCAGACAGCCAAAGCCGAAGAACAAAATGCTGATCTTGGTATAAGTATATTTAACATCGACTACAATAGTAAATCTGGACGAACCATATTGAACGGCTCAGGCCTGTATAACCTGACGACTGTGAATCTTCAGCGCAAAATGCACCATCTCAGTCTGTCTTATCGTGGCCAGCGCTACAATCTCAGATCCGTCACTCTGCTCCAGCGAAAACTGCAGGTACAAATGAACTCGCCCATTCTAGACCCGATATCAGCTAACGTGGTACGGTATTTGTCGCTTCTCAGGCTTGCTTAGTGTTGTTTTTTATAGAGTATACCTTTCACTTTTTCATGTCTCGTTTGCATGCTCCAATAAGTATTTTACAAATACAACAAGCTTTTCGAAACTACCAAAAATTAACTTTTGTAAATTTAAAACAGATATCTACAATAGTTTGCACAACGAAACGAGAAAGCGAACAGTGGCAGATGCTGTGATCCCCATTATCTCGTCAATGCCAACACAACAACCGGAAAATTATTTTATAAGTGTCATAGGGCACAAGCAAGCCAATCACATTCATGGTTGTGGTCATTGTTGTTGGCATTAGGACCATGACAACCGCTATTCAGCGTACGTACTGTGCTGCGGAGACGATACTTATAGACAAAGCCCTGAAATTGCCGTTACGTTCAGCAAAGGAAGATGAAACCTTCGGCGTCAAATCACTTTGTGTTTACATCGGCAGAACCGAACGGGCTTTGGATTCCAGTATGAAGGAACCCTTAACAAACTGCGTTCAGCCGGAAGTTAATCGATCCCCTTCCGACGAAATGTGCTCGCGTAATCCCTCGGCTTCTTCCATAGGCAGGCAGATGTTGGCTACTCGTCACCGGATGAATCCCTGATTAGTGCTTCGGAGCTGGTTGCGTCATACAAACTCCCGTCTTTTGCAAGTGGCTTAGGTTCTCGCGATAAGCAGGAGTAGATCAGTTTCGTGTGTCCAAGAGCAACTAGTTGTCAACCTGTGGTTGCCGTGATTCGACTGCCAGAAACGATGACCGGAATCAAGAAGGTGATTTGTCTAATTGTGTCCCAAGACACTTATAAAAATATTTCCCAGTTATCGTATTTGTACCAATGAGTAATACGTAATGTTAGCATTTGCCAACTTTTGAAAACTCAATAACAGCTTCGTATGTTTTTGCAGTGCATCCTATTGTATGTGGCTGGGCAATTACGTCGCGCTTCTCTGCTTTGTCATGCATGAATGGCTTAACCCTTGGATCATCATACCTCAACTTCAGCCCCCAACGAGCCTTCCGCCCAGTCAGCTAGTTGAGTGTTTCCAAACACACAAATAAATTTTTTCCTTTGAAACACAGTAGGCAGGCCACAGGTAGAAACCTGCTAGAATCCGTTCGCACAAGTCCTTCCTCGGCAACTGAGTCAGCTGCGGTTAACATACTTATGAGGCCCATTGGGTCAGTATGGTGGCCTGATCTCGCAAGAGACTGACTGGCAAAGTATAGTCCTCAGGCGGATGGAAAGATTGCTCACACAGTCCCTTCTGTGGGAAATCTATGTAGCAGTCTTTAGATTCCCCGTCTTGCCTATGCTTGTTGTGTTAATGCAAACTAATGTACCATTTCATTAGATGCTTAAGTAATCAGTGCAGAATGTTGAACTGCATTTAAAGTTCGATTATTTGAGTCGAGCACCGCCTTTCTTTGGTGCTCTGTTTGGTTGAAATGTGCGACTGCTTAGCATGCTGCACTCTTTTCGTTATCCTATCTAGCAACTTCTATTGTGTAGTTTTTCTAACTATGCCAACAGGGAATCGTTTACTGTACAAAATAAAAACTTTCCTGCATTCGAGCTGCCTTCCGGAAGCGTTAATTAGGCTACCGATTAACATCTGCAGAGCGGAATATCTGTGTACTAAATACCGAACCAAACGCAATCGATCGGATTATTGTGTTACATTAGCTGGTTTAACCTTAGACGAGTGCTTTAGATTGGGATGTTTTCCAACGGTTAGAACCCAGATTCCAGCACAGTATTTAACGTTCAACCGAAGTGCTTGGGCCTTTGATTGTTGTGGGGAAGCACTACGCTCCATATTGCTTGCCAAATCAGTGGTATTATATTGAATGTCGTTTGCCGCAGAGTCTATCTTATAAGGCTTATCCCAAACACTGTCGGTCAAGCTGGTTGTGTCGAATTCATACGCTTGATTAATGTTGATAGGCTAATCACTTAAGCTTTTGACCCCGCTGCACACGAACACGTTGAAACACGCACATGATGTGGCTGGCTAGCCGAACAACTTACACGTGGTGCCAGCTGGGTGGTTCGGGTTTACCCCGTTCCAACAAATAATTCGGCGGCAGTGTTTCAGGACGCGGTGGCCTTTCGCTTAGAAAGTGTTCTTCCTATAAAAGACACAAATGTCCGTTTAACAACACTGTAACGTGGCGGATATGACTTGCTACTATGTGAAGTCACTGCCTCTTACTTATCAGGATGATCAAAACCAACCCACGGGTATGGGTCATTCAATATGAAGATATCCTTTTACTCTTCCTCACGCCAGACCGAAACCAATGGCAAATACGGCGTCACATCCAAAAATTCAAGGAGCACTGTCACACGCGTTCCTACATGGTTGGCGGCATCCGGTTTCGGATTTGCCTGTCACTGTGGCCAGACACAAGACGCCTGCGCCTACAGAGGGACCATGGATGGCTTTGCGCTGCACCACCCACAGCTCCAACCACACACCCCATATCCAGTGTAAACCCGAAGGAATAAGACCGGGAGGCATGTGGATGGGAGCCACGTTTCATCAACGGAGCCGGCCCATACTCCTTCACAGGCAAACACAAGCACGCTGTATTTGGGAAGTCAAGCGCACACAAGGCGGTGGCTGGACCGTAGTCCGCTCCACACTGAGTGGGTGGAACCACTCTTCGAGCCTAGCACGGCCACAAGGACCGTGCACCCCGTCCCCTCCAGCAACGACCAACTGTCTCCTGGAGCAAGTATGAACGAGGTAGTGGGTAATAGACAGGTAGGCACCTTGTCAACATGCACATCAAGCGCAGCCACACCGGGGATATCAAGCAACAGCCAATCACTTGAAACGACAAAATGAAATAAAATGAATCCAATAATGCATACAGATACGGTGGCATAACTCTTCCCTAAATTAGCATATGAAGTAATTTGGTTAGCAATGAATCCGCGATAAGGAAAAAGGATGTCCACAAGTTACTCAAAAATGCTACAAACGCAACAAAATTACCGAAGATAAGCGCAATTAGCGTAAACAACGTGGCCAGCTAATAGAAGACTATCCAGCTAGGCAAAACAAACCAAATAAACTGGAATGAAATTTATGCAGCTTAAGAGACCTAGTTTAAGTGTAAGTTGGTTTAGCCCAACTGCGGTGAAGAAGCATCAAGAATGCAACATCAGCCTCAGCATGGGGCACACATACATACATGGTTGGCGGCATCCGGTTTCGGATTTGCCTGTCACTGTGGCCAGACACAGGACGCCTGCGCCTACAGAGGGACCATGGATGGTTTGCGCTGCACCACCCACAGCTCCAACCACACACCCCATATCTAGTGTAAACCCGAAGGAATAAGACCGGGAGGCATGTGGATGGGAGCCACGTTTCATCAACGGAGCCGGCCCATACTCCTTCACAGGCAAACACAAGCACGCTGTATTTGGGAAGTCAAGCGCACACAAGGCGGTGGCTGGACCGTAGTCCGCTCCACACTGAGTGCATGGAACCACTCTTCGAGCCTAGCACGGCCACAAGGACCGTGCACCCCGTCCCCTCCAGCAACGACCAACTGTCTCCTGGAGCAAGTATGCACGAGGTAGTGGGTAATAGACAGGTAGGCACCTTGTCAACATGCACATCAAGCGCAGCCACACCGGGGATATCAAGCAACAGCCAATCACTTGAAACGACAAAATGAAATAAAATGAATCCAATAATGCATACAGATACGGTAGCATAACTCTTCACCAAATTAGCATATAAAGTAATTTGGTTAGCAATGAATCCGCGATAAGGAAAAAATGTCCACAAGTTACTCAAAAATGCTACAAACGCAACAAAATTACCGAAGATAAGCGCAATTAGCGTAAACAACGTGGCCAGCTAATAGAAGACTATTAAGCTAGGCAAAACAAACCAAATAAACTGGAATGAAATTTATGCGGCTTAGAGACCTAGTTTAAGTGTAAGTTGGTTTAGCCCAACTGCGGTGAAGAAGCATCAAGAATGCAACATCAGCCTCAGCATGGGGCGTTCCTACATTCATGCAACCATACATACTTAACACACGGATCCATATGTTACTTACAAAGTTGTGCCGCCTTTACATTTACCAATCATTGTTGTATCACAATGATCATGCCTATGAGGGCGTGTCTTGCGCTTTCAAGAATAAAACATTATTTATTTGTTTATATTCGCTGACGGCAAAAGACTTGAATACGTCAGAGTTTGTCTTAACAGCGTAAGGATTTAGCCACCATTGCAGCCGCTGCAAAATTGGCCGGCCAGCAGATCGGGAGCGTAGATCTTGATGTTGTATTCGGTGCTGGGAAAACAGACAGGCTAGAGTAAAAGCGAGTTTATGAGGCTTTTAGAGGAAAAAATCCAAAATACTATGTCAAATATGTTGCACACCAGACGTCTCTAGTGCACTCATTCTTGCCCCGTTGCGACCGCGTTTCCTCCTGGAGACTTGAGTATTCGATACCCTGGCCACCTCAATGTCTCCGGGCACATCCTGCAATATGTGCTGAAAGCGAAACAACTAACTAGTTCACCGTTGGCTGCCCAAACACGACTAGAACATTTCAAACGCATATTGCGATTACTCACCAAGATGCTTTTGTCTCTCAGCAAAGTCTAACTACGAGGGATGATATCGCTATCTGGGGCATGACCCACTATGGATTCGGTGACTGAAGAGCAATCGCTCTCCTCTCCACAGTACCATAACATTGAGAGTGCTGTCAACCAGCTCGGCTGTTCATTAACGGAACGCTTCAGCCCATACCATTCGTAGTGGGAATTACCTTCTATCTATTCAGCAGTACTCAATTAATATTTTGCTAGGGTGGTACGTTAATTCAAGGAATAAGCTGCGACTGCAGTTAATGACCAACGAGCAATTGTTTGCACTTAAATTACACATTTATACCTTCCTTTCTATATTTGAAATGCTCCAATTTTCGGCTTTCAGATACCTTCATGTGCACTCATTGAAACCGGCCCGAAAAACTGATGACACAGCTAATTGTCCAGCCTGTTTCTTACTGCATATTCCATAAGCTATGTGTGCTATTTATCCCTACTGATTCCAAAGGCAATGAAAATAGTGCTGGTGAAATTTCCGCTTTAGGAGCATATAATTCATATCAAAAATTTTGATGAATTCTGGACTCTCAGTAAACCAAAGACTGCGTTACCCTGATTCGCAACACACAAATTGTACAGACGAGCATCCCTCGATGGATACGTGCCACGCATGACATAAAACGCACGCAATTTTCTATTTAGTTAATTATAATAAAAACTTATTCGTAGATATTTCCTTAATAGATGACGCCTGATGTGGACAGGATGCGACGAAATAGTTTAGAAGTGTGCAACTTCTACTGGGCCAGCGAATAACTTCTAGGAAATGGCCGTAGCTTATCACAGTAAATTAAAAATTTTAACCGGCTGCACGGTTCTCGGGATTGTTAAAGTTGCTCTCGTAATGTGCTAACTAAACCACTGTAGCAGGCTACTAAGCGACAGCTGTTGGTCTGCGTGATACCAACCAATTATGCGCGCTACAACATCGATATTGCTGTGTCAGCGATACCCGGCTCGATGAACTAGGTAAGTTGCAAGCAGCTGGTGCTGGCTATATATTCTACTGGGTGGGACAAACATCTCAGCACCATGTGAACATGAGGTCGGATTTGCACCATCCGATCGCTTAGGTGGCCAGCTGGTGGGTAAGCCGACTAGCATCAGCGCGTGGCTGCTGACCGTAAGTAAGTTGGCCACTTTTATATGCACATACGTTTTGGCCATGTGTCACGCTGATGACACGCGTGATCAATTCTACACTTAGCTATCCTCTGTGATATGGTCTGTGCCGAGAACAGACCGACTATTGCTGCTGGGTGGTTTCAACTCGCGCTTTGGGTGTGATGCATCGGTGTGAACAGATGTTATCGGTCCGCATGGCATTGGTTCAGCGAATGCGAATGGTGACAGACTGCTCCCACTGTGTGCCACTCACGGCCTGACGATCACGAACTCGGTTTGCGTTGAGTGTAACTGATATAGCAACTTGGACGCAACCACGGAGTTGCCACGCTCAACTGCTCGACTATGTCATCGTATGTCAGCGGGACGTGCGCGAAGTGCACATGACACTTGTGGCACTGATCACAAGTTGATGCGGACCAATTTGTACTTATATTTCTTAAATCTGTGTATTAAACTCCTACCATGAACCGGCGGAAATGTACCATTTTCTCCCTCTGTTCTTTTGCGAAATGTATTGAGCTAGAGAAGGCGATGGCCGCACGCCTGGGTAATATGGAATGCAAAGCCACAGTGGGCGACCTGTGGCACCAAATTTGAGACCAGGTGACAGCTGCTGCTGAAGAGATCTTCGGGCGCGCAAATTATAAGCGGCCCGATTGTTTTGATGAGAACGATGCGAATATTGGTATATTGGTGTCTGGGAAGCAGGCACCAGCTGCTGTACATGTATCAGACCCCAGTGATTTGAGGAAGTAGAGTCTGTTACACGAAATTCGACGGCGACTGACTGTCGCATTAGAAATGAATGGTGGATGGAGAAGGCGAAGCAGATGGAATGCAACGCCGAACGTCGCCAACACAAGAAATTCTTTGACTCCTTGAAGGCGGTGTATGGGCCGTTGGAGCCGCTGAGGAAGCTGCTTGATAATTGTTCAGGCACTGCGTGCACACAGACTGCAAACATAATGCAGATCTGGCAAAAACACTTTGATTATCTCTTGTAAAACCGTTCGGAGAGCGACTGGACTGTGTTGTACAGGATGCAACAACAAGAGATGAATAAGTTTCTTGCCGACACACAAAAGTGGATGAGACGTACAGAGCACTTGCTCAACTGTGAGACGGCAAGTCTGTCCGTGCCGACAGGATCCCGCGTTGGTGAATGCCCTGCACCACATGGTGCAACGATGTGGATTGAGGAGGAGGTGTCACCTGAGCTGAAGGATATCCTTGTGCTACCAGTGTACAAGGGCAAGCAATGTTGCAGAAATTATCGTGGTATTAATTTGCTGTTGTGTGGGCAAGGTGATTGCCCGAATCCTGCTCAACCGCTTCGTCAGTCAGGTTGTGGAACCGAACATGGCGGAAGAGCAGTATGGATTCCGTTCTGGTCTCCGTACCATCGATTTGGTGTTTGCCATTCGTCATTTGCAGGAAAAGTACAGAGAGCGACACCAGCTATTGTACTCAATGTTTTTTGATTTCACCAAAGCCTTTTATACAGTGAACCGTGAGGCATTGTGGCTGGTGTTGAGTAAGTTTGATTGTCCGAGTAAGTTTGTAAGGTTAATTGTAGGTCTGCGTAGTGGTTAGCGGGTGAGTGTGCAGCTGAATGGACAAGCATTGGATGACCTTGCAAATGTCTCTGGTGTGAAGCAAGGCTGTGTATTATCTCCTGACCTGTTTAATATTTATCTTCATGCCATGATGTCGTGGGCGTTTGATGCGGCTTGTGCTCACGGTGTTCATGTGGAGCAGTGTACTCATGATGGGTTGATGAACATCCGTCGTTTCGGGTCGAGAACCCTAATCCGTGAGACAACTATCTGTATTGCTGTTCCTTAACGACAGTGAGTTGTTCGCACACAGTGAGGATGAGTTGCTGCACATGACTTCGGCTCTGGCTTCTACAGTGACAAAATTCGGGCTCATTATCAACACATGCAAAGCTGTCTGTCTCTTTCAGGCTTCACCCGGAATGGAGTCAGTGAGCCTGTCCCAAATCCAGGTTTCCTAAAAATCTTATAAACCAATTCGAGATTTTGCTACCTTGGGAGAGTAATAACAAACGACCTGCAGAGGACGAGCGATCTGCGGAGCCCCGTATCGAAGGCACCGGCGACATTCTGGAAGCTGGAATGTCGTGTGTGGAACAACCACCAGCTCACTGTCGGGACGAAGCTGCTGGTATACAAGTCTACCGTGTTGTCCGTTCTTCTGTACACCAGCGAAACCTGGGCGCTTTATCGGAAGCTTTGTATTATCTGGAAAGCTTACGTCAACATTTTCTGCGCCGTTTTATACCTACAGGCAGAGTGACCGAGTTGCAGACAGGGAGGTGCTCCGACGCAGTGGTATGTATGTAGTGGACTGCATACCATTGCTGAGGCTGATGTTGCATTCTTGATGCCTCTTCACGGCAGTTGGGCTAAACCAACTTACACTTAAACTAGGTCTTTTTAAGCTGGCTAAATTTCATTCCACTTTATTTGGTTTGTTCTGCCTACCTGAATAATGTCCATTAACTGGCCACGTCGCTTACGCCAATTGCGCTTATCTTCGGTTAATTTCGTTGCGTTTGTAGCATTGTTAACTAACTTTGGACATTTTTACTTATCGCGGACGCGTTGCTAACAAACTTACTTCATATGCTAATTTAGCGAAGAGTTATGCCACCGTATCTGTATGCATTATTGGATTTATTTTATTTCATTTGTCGTTTCAAGTGATTGGCTGTTGCTTGATATCCCCGGTGTGGCTGCGCTTGATGTGCATGTTGACAAGGTGCCTACCTGTCTATTACCCACTACCTCGTCCATACTGGCTCCAGGAGACAGTTGGTCGTTGCTGGAGGGGACGGGGTGCACGGTCCTTGTGGCCGTGCTAGGCTCGAAGAGTGGTTCCATGCACTCAGTGTGGAGCGGACTACGGTCCAGCCACCGCCTTGTGTGCGCTTGATTCCCAAATACAGCGTGCTTGTGTTTGCCTGTGAAGGAGTGTGGGCCGGCTCCGTTGATGAAACGTGGCTCCCATCCACATGCCTCCCGGTCTTATTCCTTCGGGTTTACACTGGATATGGGGTGTGTGGTTGGAGCTGTGGGTGGTGCAGCGCAAGCCACCCATGGTCCCTCTGTAGGCGCAGGCGTCCTGTGGCTGGCCACAGTGACAGGCAAATCCGAAACCGGATGCCGCCAACCATACCATTGATGAGACACTTGAGGGGGCTCGGGCATATTCGCCGCGTGTATTCGACCCGGATACCGAAATAAGTGCTTTATGGCCAACTACCTGCAGGGAAGAGGCACATGGAAAAACCGAAATTACCTTACCAGGACATGATCAAGGTGAGCCTAAAAGGTGCTAATGTTGATTTCAGATGTTGGGAATCGAACTCAGTTGATCGGCAGGCTTGGCACGATCTGATCATGACGGCAGTTGTCGAGGTGCAAGAGAAATCCCTCGTCCATCTGACCTGAATCGACAGTTGCGGAAGCGACAGGCGCCGACGGTTTGTACTCCATCGAAGTCTGGTGCATGTCGGTGTAGCACATGCGGTCGCGGGTGCTTGTCAGGCAGGCCTAGTGAGCCACGAGAGACGCCACTCGGGACCAGCTTCGAACAGACGACAGGTTCTGCTGAGAAGGTAGGCAGAGCCCGTGCAGCGTTGGTAGGCACGCAGCATTTGATTTGCCAACCGCGTGCTCGCGTACTAAGCCTCTTTGTTTCAGATGATCGGTTTGCCGTATTTTGTTGTTATTTACTTTGTTACCTAAGTTTAATGTCTATCTGAATAATCTGCTAGCTAGTTACACACGTAACTTAAACGTAAGGTGGTTACTTTCGTCAATTTTATTCACGTTTGATCTCTGTTTCTGCCATCTCCAGTTTATCGCGAATATGTTGATAAAGAGTTTATTTCATTTGTTAATTTTGTGGAGAGTTAAATCCGCAAATCCATATACCTTAACCGATTTAATTTATTTTACGTCGTCATTCCAAGTGATTGGCTATTGCTTGACATCTCCGGTGTGGTTGCGCTTGATGTGCATGTTGACAAGTTGCCTATATGTCGATTGCCCACCAACTCGTCTATATTGTGTCCAGGAGACACTTGGTCGTTGTTGGAGGGGATGGGGTGCACGGTCCTTGTGGTCGTGCTAGGCTCAAAGAGCGGTTCCATGCACTCAGTGTGGAGAGGACTAGGGTCTAGCCACCGCCTTTTGTGCACTTGATTCCCCAAATACAGCGTGCTTGTGTTTGCCTGTGAAGGAGTGTGAGTCGGCTCCGTTGATGAAACGTGGCTCCGATCCGCATGCCTCCCGGTCTGATTCGTTCGGGTTTACACTAGATATGGGGTGTGTGGTTGGAGCTTTGTGTGGTGCAGCATAAGCCACCCATGGTCCCTATGTAGGCGCAGGCATCCCGTGGCTGTACTTAAGAGGCCACAGTGCTAAGCAAATGTGGAACCGGAAGCCGCTGAACATGCAGTTCTTGCATGCTTATGTGCACCGTATCATAAGTGTAAGTGCGGTGCCGGTTAAACCTGAACTACTATTTTGCTTGAGTCATGTATCCAGTGGCAACAATAGCTCGTTCCGTGCGCAACGGAGACACCAAAGAGCTACGTAGAGTGAACACGTTTTCCGAAGAGCTGTGCTTTATCTGAAGGGTTCGAGTGTAACAGGTACCCAGAAAAATATTGAATTGCGATTACAAAAGTGAAAACTGTTTCTGCCGAAAAGCAGTAAAAATACCTATCGTCGCCATTAAAAGGACAAGTCGAAGTATTATCATAACCACTACAGAAACAACCTTTGCGGCTGAGCTGCGCATAACCTTCACCTCAGAACCGGTTGTAAGCCATCAAGTTGTTGGCAGGATATCTTTGCCGCAGTTTCATTTTATTGTGCGAAATTTATGTTACTCGTCTTGAGCGAGGTATTTCGAGAACATAAACGGGCAAATAAACGTAAAAAAGCGAAGGTATTGCTCATATTAGTTTTACATCTGTGCAAGGACGTTTGCAACGGGTTCAGTGTAGTCGTACCTAGTGGACTCTGATCACCAAATCAGTTCGAGCAATGCATTGCGGCCAATCTACTGTGTTATCCAGGTGCTATACACGAGCGGTCAGATACTGGTTATTGTCGAAAGCAGAAATGATGGTAATATAGTTCAGGGAACAAAGAAACATAAATTCTGCAGTGTCAAAAGCTTGCAAATACATGATAATAAAACATTGATTTCCTCCGTTATTACCTCAACCATTACCTGTCATGTTACAGATGACGAAAGAAGTCATGGTAGGACGCCTAAGAATGGTGTAAGGAAAATCGAACATATGACGACGACAACTGTTTAGAAACGCTTCCGATTATGTTTCGCGACTCAATTTACTTACAACGAGAGGAAGCACCAATAGGATTTCAAGCGTCAGAACTAATCGCGAATTTCGTCATGTAAAAATTTATAGATAGCTTATTGTCAACACTTAACCCAAAATTCCGTGGCCGCTACGTGGATGATTCATTTGTAATACTCAACCGCAGTGAAGTAGCGGTCGCACTTATGCTACTGAACTACTTCATGGACAGCACTCGGTTAGCGATGGAGCTGAAGCAAAGTCCCATACTTGGAGGTACTGATAACCAGCACAATGGAGGGTGAATTCCAAGCATCATTTTACGGGAATGACGCACATTCTGACCGAATTTTGGATCGCAAAGGTGACTGCCTAATGTACCACAAATTAAGCTGTATGCGGACGCTAGTTCGCATAATCGAAACAAACGGAAGTACTGTGGAACCAAAGCGAGGAGAAGAGAAGCATCTACTTAAATCGTTGGAGTTCTACGAAGCTTCGTCCGCAGATGTTGAAATCACCAGATCGTAAACATCGAGGAAATACCAAAAACAACGAAATCGATGCATTTGCTTATATGAAGAATATGAATGAACTGACGGTTAGATTGTCTGAATGACACCGAGTCATGCTTGCACACAAACTAACCGCCACTCTGAGGACACTGCCAAAACCAAAAGATAAGCGAGGCGCGCAAGGAAGAAAAAGCGCTTCGCACAAAATGTCAATGGAAACCATGGTGAGAAGAAATAAGTGAATCCGAAAGAAAGTTTCTGACGGAGACAAAAACCTAAGGTGAACTGTTAAAAGCTTGAAGCATCGTTACCTGCCTCAGGGCAAGTGGATCAGAAGGGACATAGCTTTGACTAGAAGGAACCAGCGATTAGAAAACAAGTGGCGACAGAAATATATAGACAATTTATGGAGGCATATTCGTCTTCACTAATTCAACCACACGACGCACTGACATAGACATCATGTACCAGCAAATCAGAAAGTAAGACCTCCGTAGAACGGAAAGCTTACCTAAGAAACAAGATACTTGCTAAACGACTCAGACGATCGCTTCAGCCAATGGAGTAAATGGGTACAGGTATCGTGGCGCAAACCGTAGATGCTAATTCCAATGTGCACCTGCCCAATGATCACGAACGGATGACCTAGTAGGCGAGCTTTCCGTACTGACGAAGTCACATTGCATACTGGGCGAACCAGTACGAACAACTTGTCAAGCTACCGGAGAGTCAAATCAATGATAGCTTTGCAAATCGCACAGACACAGCGCACTACAGAACTATAATTATTCTTTAAGGTATTCATCCCAGTAGTTCACCAGCTGCATAGCAAAAACTAGTCCGTAAAAGCACCAGACTCATTTCGCCTAATTGGGGCTCGTCAGTGATGCGCACTCCCTCGGTCCCCTACTGGGGATCGAACCCATGACCGCTAGAGGCAGATGCCAACTAGCCAGCAGCTTTAGCCACTGAGCCGGTTGCGTTACATAATTTGCAAGCTACCGGGGAAATAGCACAACCTATCTTCCACTACCACTGACAGTCGCTAACCTGCGAAGCGATGTCCTGTCGCTATACGCTATATCCATAGCATTTGAAACGAAGAGAGGCTATTTATTTTATGTTACCCAAGATTAGAAGGGGAGTTGAACGGTATAGGTAGTAATTTGTCACATCTAAACTAACTCAAACAGCCGCCACACGACTGAAAAAGCACCGTACGCGCGTTTCATCTTTTCAGGAATCGTCATCAGCGCATTCCATCGGACCCTGGTAGGGCTCTAAACCGCAACTCTACTGTTGCAAGTCTGTGGTTGAGACCACAGAGCTACGGTTTCGGGCCGTACCAGGGTCCGATGGAATGAGCACTGCTGACGATTCCCGAAAGAATGAAACGCGCGTACAGTGCCTTCTCAGGCGTGTGGCAGCTGTCTGAGAGAGTCTAGACGTGACGAATTACTACCCATACAATTCAACTCTCCCATACTGCTCTTCTCTAATCAGTACGCAGATCAAACTGTTTCTAATGCCATAAGTTAACTAGCAGCTTAAGTTTGGTAAGCTCGTCGCTTGGTGAGGGGGCTACCCTGTTCTCTGCACGGCTGTAACGTGTACTTCAGTGGATAGTGAGCGGCGCTATATCATATCTACTAACTTATTCACTATGGTCGTTGCCGTCCCCCTTAACTCAGTGGTCTCAACCACGGAGTGGCAACAGTAGAGTTGCGGGTTCCAGCCCTACCAGGGTCCGATGGAATGCGCAGATGACGATTCCCGAAAGGATGAAACGTGCGTACAGTGCTTTTTCGGGCGTGTGGCGGCTGTTTGAGTTAGTTTAGATGTGACGAATTTCTACCTGCACTATTTTATCTTACTCGTAAGTAGCAGGATTTAGAGGGGCCTCTTTATGGTATTTACTTATAATAAAATAAGTTCCACTATTTATTCGCAGTCATTAGGTCTTCCCAAGTTATTCACAACTGAAGTTTCACGGCAAGTAGTCAGAAAATGAACAGTGCGGGAACTTATTAAATTTAAAACAGTTGGTTCCTTTCATTAACTTGAAAAGCACAATTAGGCTATGAAGTTCGGCAGATGCATGCATTTCGTATCGTCTCATCAGTGCCGATAACGATAACCGGTAATTTTATATAACAGTTTGTGGGTACAGACATACATACAAACAAACGCGAGAAAAAAGGGGTGTCTTTCTTCTACAACCAGGGCAGCCTGAGGCTGACCGATAATTGTTTTTGAACACAAAGCACTGGCTTAATCCGATTAATGGCAATAGCCTCGGCAAACCGGAGGAGCCGGGAATTAGTATGGCGAAGCAGGATTCTAAACGCCTTGTTGACCTCAATTCGGTGACCCGATGTCAATAAGTGCCTGCCGATCGAAGATGCTGGCGGCCTGCGTACACATGTAGTCTGAGTTGGGCTTGCTTGCTGAATAAGTCCGCACTGAACCCATTTTGGTACATGCTCCTTTATTCGGGAACTCAGTGTTCTATTGGTTCTGGCTATGTACTATCTCCGTAGTTACATGCGAATTGATATACGCAGTGGGAATTGGCGCCAATAGGCTGAATTTCCTTTAGTGGAGGCAACGGTAGCTTATGAGTTCGGTCGATGATTACAAATTCTGCAGCACAGAAAGTGCTCTTTGTGGCGGAAATCAGACGTCTTTAGTTCATCGGCTAGACAATCGCTCGAACATATTCGTCTGGCGCGACTAAACAGTGTCCTCACAAGCGTTCGCTTGTGCAGCATTAGCGTAAAGTTGCTAAAATGCAGATACTGTCCCGACCACGTTGTTTTTTTATTAATTTGTTAATTGGCCATTCCTCCATTCGACAGATGTATTGCACGTTCTATTAAATGTATGAATCCAGACAATTTACCTCCTGTGTTTGGAGGACAAACCTTTCCAGTTTATCTATCTTCTCAGGATTTGTTTTACCCCAATTCGCCATGGGACATGAATTCCAGTTAGATAAGCAATTGTCACAATCAAACTCGATTAAGCAACAACAGTCACGGCAACAAAGTCCTTGTTTAGTGCATCACAAATTCGAAGCAACCTATATGTATGTGCTTAAGCAACAAGCAACATGAAGATGTGATCCAAACGACAGTTAATAGTACTACGCTTCCTATTTTGTAGTGGTTTACATGAGTAGAGAGCTTTAGCCTACTTTCAGTATCACAAACTTGGTAGCCTGTAACAGAGTAACTCGGTTCTATCTGTCACAACTTCCGAACAAGTTACTTCAGTAAATAAACTTTTAATGAATATCAACTTTGATAAATTCATAAGCAGAAATTTAACCTGAATGAACGCAGTATGAGTATGCTGCAAAGGCAGTTCGACTTTCCAGCAGCAGGAAATCAGTGGAAACACTATCAATGGAGTGTCATTGAGGTGTTAGTCAATGGCGGAATCTCATTGGATCGCGTGGGGCTGATCTACTGCCAAACATCCAATAGTGTGCAAGAATATGTGCTACACAGGGCAGCGCGATTGGCAAACAGGGTTAAACTGACCAAGCAACTTCAGCTAACCAACCGTTTGCTGATATATATATATATATATATGTATATATATATATATGCACTGTGACGGCTACTTTTCCGAAGCCTATTCAGTAATTTCGAATGTTGATTTTGGCATTTGTATAAGACTTAAGCAAGAGGGGCGCGTAGTAAACAGAAATGCAAGAGTGGAATGCAATAAATGTAATAGGAACATCGACGATGAGGACGGAGAATGTAGAGACATGCTCAGTTTGCGTCTCTTTGTCAGTACACACTTGTTGCTGGTAACATTGGGGTTGGCATATCTGCATAGAAAAGTTGAAGGCGGTAGTGTAGAGGCTTTCCGACTAAAATATTTACTCACGGTTCTAGACTGTTTTCTACATCATACGAATCCTAGGTCTACTTGGCGGTAAATTCAACATTTTGGCCGTGCTGTCTTTTTGAGATTTTACTTTCGAAGGACAGTTTCGGAACAGTGTTTACTAGTGTCGTGCAAAAAAACTGACTTTTGTCAAATTGCGCTTGATCCAAATACTTTTGGATCTTCATTTTCCCCGGATTACGTCGTACCCGTTCTTGGGTACTTACCAAACGTCGTCCATATTTTTCGAGTTCAGCCTCTGGCTATTTTTCTGGTCTTTTTGTGTTTTGTAATCCGTTTTGCAGCTTGTTTTAACCCGTAACTGTTTCTGTTGACTGCCCTGCAGGTAACAGCTTGTCGGTTTTACGTATTGATAGTTGTTTCACACTCTTTGAAAGCGTCATGTCGGATCCACTGACTACCGGTGCTAATGTGTCTTCGGCTGCGTTGATCAGCGAATATAACGCTGTATGTGGCAGCGTGAGCTGCTCAAAATCCAGACGAGTCTGGTGAAATGCGTTGCTATGTATGCAACTCCTGCTACCATGAGCCTGTACCGATTTGAGCCCTGATCGGTACTCAATGCTTTCGACTAACGATAGCATGCCGTTCAATTGTCTTCTATGCCGTAGCCGTCGATCTACACGTCTTGAGGACACTGAGGAGACATCGAGCAACATCGGGCTGGGTAACCAGCAGATGTGGTCTTTCCTCGCATCTCTTGATCTCAAAGTGGAGTTACTGATGGCGAAAATGGGAATTTCTATTGATATCGGCTCATTGCAGGAAGCCAGGCAACTAACCTCAATTGCTGTCGATGAAAATCTGACTGAGTTGATGGTTACCGTGTCGTGTGCCCCAGCGGTTCAGAATACCCCTAAAGAGGCCTCTGCTATCGTACTGGAGTTCGTCCAATGCAAGACCGAACTTCTATCCCCTGTGCCTAATAAGAGCAAGAGGAAGAGGGTTAGGAAAGTCCATAAGGCACCCTCAAAGCCTTAAGGTACTGAACCCATAAAAGCATCGGAGGTGGAGCACAAAGCTCCAGGTCCAATCACCCCAGTTCCATTGGCGAAGAAACGCGCCGTGTCAACTTCGTCCACACCCGCAAAGTCTGAAAAGACTAGACCGGTGAGGGAGTTGGAGTTAGAACACAAAAGCCTCAACCTCAATTACTCCAGCTCCCTTGGCGAAGAAACACGCCGTGCCACCTGTCAAACCGGTCGAAACTGGGATCAAGTCGAAGACTAGTGGGGTGAATACGCCTCGTGGAGGTGATACTTTTACTGATAGTAGCGTTACCTTTCGCAACGTTGCTGAATCCGCGGCAGCTGTTCCCAACGAACGCATGCTGGATGACCACCAGTGCTTTAAGCTCTGCGTCTACAAGGTTCTTCCAGCTGGTTTCCCCGGTGTCACTATCAGAAAGCTAACCAGATTGGAGAATGTCCCTGTCGATACGCCAAATCCGCGGCCCCGACTACTTCGTGTAGTCCTCTCAAACCCGGAGGAACTCCTAGCGTTAATGCGCTTTGCATTCAAACTCGAGGGTAGTAATGTCTGCGTTCAACCTTACCTTCAACTGGCAGATAGACTGAAGTTAAAGGAAGCCATCAAAAACTTCAAGAACAGGCGGGCGGCTGGTGAGCAAGGCCTCCGTCTTGTGGGTTTTCAGGTGCTCAGCCGGAAGTCAAATTCTGCCCTACCAGGACCCCTCCTGGTAGCGTACGACCCAGGGCTGATGGTGCCGAGTTCGTTCGGATAGTGCTTAGTAATCTGCGTAGCCTAAGGAACAAGGTACACGAGGTGGGTCTACCTGTAGACAAATTTCGTAACCGACATGCTTTCACTGAAACGTGGTTGTCCCCGGATATCACAGAAGATGAAGTGAGTTTACCTGGCTACGCACTGCTTAGATGTGATTGCTCAGTTGGCCGCCAAGATAGGGGCGTGGCTCTTTATGTGAGTTGTAAACTTGATGTTTTGATAACCTGTGTTTTCCAGTTGCCGGATCAAACTGTTGAAGCCCTGCCGACTATTATGTGCACTTGCTCTGCTTAGTTTAAAGTTGTAGTGGTATATCGAAGTCTTGGAAGTATCTCAAGGGAGGTTATTGAATTTATTCGTACTCAGGCTGCCAATAGGTGTTTACTATTGGGTGACTTCAACCTTCCTGAAGTCTGCTGGGCTGATCTATCTTGCAGTTCGGCGGTGGGCACTTTCGGTTCGGATCTCCTCGAGCTAAAGTTGCAGCTTCCTTTGCATCAGTTCGTGGACCGCCCGACTAGATATATGAGCAACCAACTTCCGTCTAATTTGGATGGCATTTTTGCGAAGTCACAAGATTTCGTGTGGTGTTACATACGGCTGTCCTCTAGGAGCCAGTGACCATGTCTGCTATCCTTTCGATGTGCTCTAAGTGTCGTCAAGTTACCCCTGAGGCATGTCCAAATATTTGGCGGGCAGACATTAAAGCAAGGCGAGACAAAGCTTCAGTTCTGCGTTGCGCGATCACCGTGGCTGACACCGTTGAGACACCTTGGGAGAAATTTAAGGCATACCTCACCGAGATCTCTGCTCCCCATATCCCACACATTAAGAGACGGGTGACACGGGCGCAGCCTCTGTGGATAGATCATACAGGTAAATACCTGCTCAGGAAGCGCTCTAAGTGCTGGCGAACTTACCAAGCGGCTTCATCAACCAGCACCTACCAAAGCTATCGAGCGGTTAGAAATAAATGTAAGCAACATCTTAGGACTCTTCGTCTTCAGTACGAAGAGGATTGGGTGGATGCAGCCGTAACAAATCCAAAGAAGTTCTTTGCTTACGTAAAGAGACGCAGCGGTACAAACTCGCCTATACCGGCCTTACTACGAGCGGAAGGGACCCGTAGGCATACCGATTATGATAAGGCTTGTATACTTAGCGAACAGTCTACTGGTATCTTTTCTCGTGAGACCTCACTACCTCAGGTTTAGCTGGTCACAAAGGTCCCGGAGGATACTTGCCTAACTGAAATCAGCATAACGGAGACACAGGTCTTCGGGCCATTGCAAGGGCTAAATGCTTCCAAACCTTCTGGCCCTGATTTAATTCATCCGAAGCTGATGCATGAATTGACAGCTGAGCTAAGTGGCCCTCTCACATGCGTGTCTACAATATCGCTCGACAGCTGTGCCTTACCTTCGCAATGGAAGGAGGCAATCACCTGACCGATTTTTAAGGGTGGTGATAGAGCTCTGCCCGCTAAATACCGGCCTGTCAGTTTGACAAGCGTAGTAGTTAAGTTGTTTGAAAAACTGGTCAGGCATTCGGTGGAGAATCACCTGCTTAAGTTTAACCTTCTCAGTGCGGAACAGCACGGATTCCGTAAGGGATTTTCGTGTCTGACAAATTTGCTTGTAGCCCGTGAAAGCCGGGCTGAGGCAGTAGACAACGGTCACGCTATCGATCTGCTTTTCGTTGACTTCTCAAAAGCCTTTGATACTGTCTAACATGAAGAACTCTCACTAATGTTGAGGTCGTATAGGTTATCTGGAGCCTCCCTTAAATGGGTTTCTGCTTTCCTAGAGGGGAGAGAACAATGTGTACGCGTGGGACGTAGCCTTTCGCTTAGACAAGCTGTCCTTAGTGGCGTTCCACAGGGCTCGGTTCTAGGGTCGTTGCTTTTCGCAATTTATGTCAATGACCTACCCAGGAGCTTAAGGTACCGTCGCTATTGTTTGCTGATGACCTCAAGCTCTGGAATATTGTGGATATCCCTGGTGGCTCTGAGGCACTTCAGAGTGCCTTGGATAGCCTCCGGGATTGGTCAACCTTATGGTTGATGACTGCAAATCAGCCGAGATGTTCTGTCTTCCGCATTGGAGGTGCTATTCCCACACGCGCTATGTAGTTGGTGGAAGTGAAATCCGTTGTCACTCACCAGGTTGATCTAGGTATCGTACACGCCTCAGTTCTTCACTCTGGGGACAATTAGAGAAAGGCTGCTTGTAGAGGGTTCCGTATGATGTGGTTTATTCGCCGCTCCTTCGGTGGCCTAACGGCCGATATGTTTGTGAAGTTGTTCTCAGCTTTTGTGCTACCCCACTTGGAATACTGTATCCAGCCTTGTCCACGTTGTCTTGTAAGGGACAAAATGAAACTGGAGAGGGTTTCACGAGTGGGTACAAGGTTAGGGCAGGGATTACGGGGGTAAACGTTTACCGAACTTTGCTTAGCTTATAGATGTACTCAATGCACTACCAAAGAATTAGAGGAGACTTGATCCTCATTTACCGTATCCTAACGGGTAAGGTCGGTCCAGACCTGTCCTGGCTATTTAGTCCCGCCAAGCTGCCTAGTCTCCGAGGTCACCCGATGAAGCTGCACAAAATGCGTTCTGACCGGGTAAGGACGGAAACTCGCTTATCGCGCTGGGTTATTGAACGTTGGAACTCGCTTCCATAGCACCTCATTAAAGAGTCTACGGTTGAGGGTTTCGAAGGTTAGTTAGATGCTCTTGGGTGGTACCATCAAACCTTCCCCTTCTCCTAACGGACTTGTAACTTCAAATTTCGGTTCGTTTTTTTTAGTTTCTCACACCTTGGTATTATCATTATTTAGCTGACATTCCTCCTCTTGTTTTCTTGGCTTACCCTTCACTCTCTTATTTCACATAAACCGGCCTAGCAGGGACTGCTAGGCAGGAAAATGTGGGCAGTAATTTGTTGGACTGCGTGTGATGCGGTCTTTGATTTAGGCTTTGCAACATCTCAAACAGACCTCTCAATTCCCGATCCGACGATACGCAAAAGAAGGAAACCATTCAGCACCAGTGTCTGACGAACGCCAGTTGGGTGTCTGATGGGCGCCCGATGGGTGACCGATTGAGCGCCCGATGGGCGCCCGATTGGCAAAATTTGTCACTCATCGGGCGCTCGCGGAAAAAATGATGCCGTTTCCCCCTCGAATGCCCGGCTTTCCCGTTGGATGAATCTAGATCCATTAACTCCCCTCCCACCACTATTCATTGCACGTTATTACAATTCCACACATCTGGCTAGCCTACCAGCACGAAAGTCCACCGACAGACCGATGAAATTCCGAAATAAGTCCGAATGAAACGTTTCGGACTGTCAATGGACTGTCGGAGAAATGTTCAGCAGTACTCCCCCTTTACACTCCTTTGTGTATTCCCCAACGCATTGATTTTGGCCTCAACATAGCCTGGTAACACAACTGGTGCACGCGATCCTGTCAACTTCCTCATGAAGTGTGTGAAAAGTGCGAGTACATACCTAATAATACTTTAGAACACTGCGAAAGGAGGAGAAAGTCGCAATCACAACGACCATTGGCACAACCACGCAACCCAGTAATACCGCTCAACCCATCTCCGTCCCCGGCCTGATTCGAACCCTGGACACCAGACTACGAGACGAACACACAATAAGTAGTCCACGGAACTACGCGAACGGGTCATCACTGCTCATATTCCTACCAGCACGACAGTCCGCTGACATTAGTCATATCCTTTTGTCGGGTATCCACGCAATCCCTCTGTTACATGTTGAAACTAACGTCGGAATCTACGATCAGTCATGACTTGGCAGCGCTTCCGTTGAATTCAGGACTGGTTTTCTCTGTATTTGCATGTGTAACATCCCGTTAAGCGGGCATTAGTCGCTCACCGTGGAAAAAATCCGCTGGTGGTGCGACATTTCAGATACTGGGACTGCAATCCTGTACGCTAATCTCATTTATGGGCCACATCTATAGGTGTCGCATAACCGAAATGAGCAGCGTACATGTAACAACAGTTATGCGTAATGTGGGTTTGAATTCCGAATTCACGAAGTGAACGTTGCTACTAACTTTTAATGAGTAGCTTACTTATTCTAAGAAGTTACTCGAAGGACTATCGATGTTTTCAGTTGCAGATGGACAGTTGTGGCTATAAGCAGATTTCATGTCATATTTTACGAACGCCCGATGAGTGTCCTGTATCGGGCGCTGGAGTGACCGATGGTGCTAACAGAGCATTTTCCTGTGCAGGACGTTAATGAATGTTCGCGATACTCTCCTTTGAAAATACTGTAGCGCGAACGATCTCAGGTTTATGCTGGTCGCAATTTACCTAACGTATGGATTGGGGATAATAAATGTGGGGTTTGGATCCAGATATACATTAAACATGTAGTGATTCGGAGCTACTGTAGATTTCCGATTCTAACTGGCGTCCTCTAAGCCAACACTAGGTAGGCGAAAGCTAATCAAACCAAGTCCAGACAGGTTTTCAGAGGACATTGCTCATCTAGCTGAGGGAACTGGTGGTCATTCCACATTCGTTACAGACACATATGTCATCATCTAAGACAGTATTCTTCGCTATAAAGCCACCCAAAAATGATTAGTGCTCGAACTTTCTCCGATCAACGTGAAGTCACCAACCTAACATGCAATCCCCGACTAAAATTTCAGGGCAGAGTAACCTTCCGATACGCACTCCAGTATGCAGGGCCTCCTGAATAAGCTTGATGAACTGCAGTTTCGCCAGGAATTATAAGCCTTAAAGGTTGTTCTTGTAAATAAAACCGAGTTATAGTTAGAAATCACCGACGTCGCATTTGCTATATATGATCTGTCCCTCCTTTGAAATCCACGCCCCAGGAAGTGGGTGGGTTACTTCTGTATTGCCGCATTGACCTGCTGTGCAAGAAACTGGTTGTTAAGGAAACAGGGACCATAGACTCACTCTGGGGCCATATGCCACTGAGAAGCAACGACACTTGCCTCATGGTAATCGTTTATCTTCCCCTAAAATGGGAAGGTCCTGCGACCGCGGACAGCCATGTTTTCATGTCAGATGACTTCAAGGTTCAACAGCTCGAAGTGCCAGCATACCCAAGCGATCGGTTCAATGTTGACCTGCATGAGTTTATGTTAAACCTTCCTCTATTCAGCAATGACAATTCATCCAGTAGATTCAGATAGGGGAACGTAACGACAGTGTTCGATTTAATGCTTCCGAACGGAAAGTTCATAATCCATAGGCCGAAGATAGGAGGTCCCATGGCTGATGGATCCATTGGTGACTACCTAATGTTTAGGCTGAAACGAAATAACAGTCTTAAAATAAATCAGAAAGGTTAACATCAACAATAGACAAATAGATGAATAAGGAATCAAATGGCATCGATGCGGGTACTAAGTACTCACGCAAAATTTATTATACACAACAGAATAATGAATAATTTTCATTACTGAGTACGATATTTGCTGCATGTCGAGTATGAGTTGGGTGTTTGCAGCAGAGGGAGGTCTTGGAGTGTGCGAATACCACTTAAATCTATCAGTGTCGAAGTTTAAGCCTGAACAGTGTCAATCGTCTCCTGTCCAAGTTATGCGAAAATTCCCAAGAGAGTATGTACAACCAAAGCACGGTGTGTTTTGCATAGTGCGTTGTTGTTCATCGTACTCGCTGTTTTTATTCGCAGTTTGTAAACTTTACCAGCGCATTTAATGCGGTTAATAGATTAGCGAGTTGGCTGATGTCGGGTAAATTTAGTTGCCCGAGTAAGTTTGTATGTCTAATTGAACTTCTATACAATGTAATTAGGCTGGGGGTGCAGCTATGTAAACAAACGTCGGATGAACTTGCTGCTGTCTCTGGCGTGAAACAAGGCCGTGTCTTAGTGCCTACTCTGTTTCATTTTGCTTAACGGCAATAATTTCTTATGCATTTGATCCTGGTTGTTATTACATTGTCCGTTCAGAGCATCGTATGGTTGGCGGGTTGCTGATTATCCGTCGTTTCTGGGCGAGAACCCTGGAGTGTGAGTTGACCCTCCATATGTTGCTGTTTGCCGATGACTACGCATTGTTTACCTACAGCGCGGTTCATTTTCAGAACGTGTGTCCGGCGTCACTTAGACAGTGGTCAAATTCGGGCTCACCATAGACACAATTAAGACTGTTTGTTTTCCAGCCTTCAAAAAAGTACTATCTGCTGGCCGAACAACCTCCTCGTGTTGCCAGCTGGGTGGTTCGGGATTATCCCGCTCCAGCGAATGGTTCGGCGGCAGTGTTCCGGGACGTAGTGGGTTTTCGCCTTGGCAAGCATTCTTCTTATAAAAAGCCATTTATATCCGCTTAACAACATTGTGACGTGGAGGATGTGACTAGCCATTAAATAGTTCAATAGTTCAGTAGTGTATGATGGGATAAAAAGCATAACGTTACAAGACTCACAGGATGGATAGGTAAAAGAAAATTAAAAGCAAAATGTTCCAACGTGGAACGTGAAGTATCAGTGGTTAAACCACGGCACTTGAGCCTGAGTGGCATTGTAACTTCAGGGTGTGTTGGTCCCCTGGTCCTTTGCAGGACCTAAAGGCGTATGAACCAATTGTTTGGTCACCGGCTCCCAACGGGTTGCGACACCCTCATATCGTCCTGCTGCCTTGTAGGTTAGATTCGTGATAAAAGCTCGGTATAGGGTACCTTAAGACAACCCTCTACTTCAGCCTGGGTAATCGGGTAGTATCGCGCCAACTGAGGAATCATGGAGGGATAATACTACTGCTTTCTCTCTTGCTGTCAATCTACTCTACTGTTCCTACTGCTGAATGTCCACTCAGAGATCGTCCTATGTCTCACTAGCCAAATACACTCATGTCCACCCCGGTCACCGCCAACAGCAGCTTAATTGTCGCACCTGACGGAAGTCAGGGTCAAACTCTTGGTGTTCGATGCCCAGCAGCCACAGCATTTTCAAGTTCCACCGAAGCCCCTGCTTTTCTTCGACCTGGTATTCTATTCAGCCTCGCAACGTCATCTTGGAGGGAGTCGATAGTCGTCTCCATCTTCGCAAG
>OX104064.1:23162082-23277926 GCA_944474145.2 Dicrocoelium dendriticum
TACTTGGATGCGTCCGCTCATCCGCGTGATTTCCATAGAGTGTTTCCCAACTGGTGCTCGTCTCTGTGTTTACTCTTCGTGCACATGGAACTGGAATCCTGAGGTCATCTTCAACTTTGGGGAAGTCGGCAAGGCTCGCTGTTGGTGTGTCAGCTTGCACCACACTACTTATATCCGTTTCAGTAGTATCTACCTTCAATCCACCACAGATAGATGAGTTTGCATAGGTTGTGAGATACTAGACACTTAATGGAAATCAAAGACGAGGTAGCGCATCTTATAAAGCGGAGGTTACACAGATTTTGCAGTGGAGTGACCCCAGTGAAGAGCATCAGTGGGGCGGACTAAAATTTCAGAAAAAGAAAGAAAATCCGGATCAAATTTTGAAGCTGCCGATTCAGTATGTTAGCATAGTTTTTGTACATCCGATGCAGTGAAGCTTTCCAAGGGTACTTAGTGGATCTTCATACCTAAAGTGGCTAGAAGATGGATGATAGATTAAAGAAGGGAAGCGAGCGGATGGAAAATTTCAAACTACGATGGAATGGATAACCAACAGAAGTTTGTTTTCCTACTAGCAACTAACCGGTATCTGCTGCAGTCAATCAGTGAAGCTTATAATTTAAAGGAGTAGGCAGACAAACAAAAGTTGTACAGTTTTTAAGATATGTCCCAGCCCTTGAAAGTGCAAACTTCATGCTTGTTATCCTTTGTCCGATTTACATTATTAGAGTGGGCAGAAAGAAGTACTTGTATCTTACTAACCAATGGTTGGTCAATTGTCACTGGGTCTGATCCTCGCTTCCATTTCATTGGGTGACGTATACTAAAGACACTTGTAGGCCTTTGCCCACTACACGTTAGCTGAGGGGAAGTGTGTTCATCCATCTTTTTAACAGTGTGGGATTCCCTTTTAAGAAACAAACACACTTCTTGGCGGTGATAAAAAGTATGCGGACAGATGGCTTTTAGCACACTGTACGCAAATACCCATCCCTACTTTAGTACTGTGTTGTCGCCGTTATCAAAACATGGTGAGAATTCAGCTTGATATCACCAACACGCACAGTCAACGTCAGATTGGGCCCCATCAACCTGCATAAGCTAGGTCAGCTTGCAGTCGCCAAAGCGTACTCACCTAATCAACAAGCTGACATCACAATCATCGTACTCCCCGAATATGATTTTGTAAATTGACATGAAGGTTTTATATCGCATCAGAGGATGAGTCACGCTATATCGCAGTTAGATATCAGTCATGGCGGTCCGGTGCCGTCGCCCATTGCTCAGTGACATAAGTCGCTGACACGCAAGAGTAAGGTCGTGGGTTCGAATCCGGTAGGATTCGGCGGGTGCGCGCTACTGACAAGTCCCAACAGGACGAAACATCTGTCTAGCGCTTTCCTGGATGTGTGGTGGCTGTCGGCCTGTGTCTAATTGCGGCGAGCCTACACAACACCTAGTAAATCCCCCTACTGCTTACAAAAAATAACAGTGATTTCATTTCAAGGCTTCGTAAGCAAAATTGTCGATATGCATTGGTTCACGCTGATTGTACCAGATTGACAGCGTCGATTCACATTCACAAATTCTCAATCTGTCGTCAATCACTCCATCTGCCTGGATTTTACACTGACACCACAGGATAAAGAAAGGGTACACTGGAACAATAATATAATACGGATAAGAGAGAAAGATTAACAGTTCGAATGGGATGATTTGTGAGAAGTACGTAAATTCAAACAACAGAAGTTACACTGAAGTGAAACGTGCATCTGTGGACGCCCCATATTATGCACGTTAACACAAAAGTATTTCCGTCCACCCCGATTTCGAGGGGCTGGTTGGCGCACTAGTTCTCTGCGACTTGTCGTCATCACTGAACATAAATCACCTAAATTGATGCACATAACAAATGCATTCTCGTGTGGTTTTTAAAAATAGGTAACGTCGGCGCAGAGATGACAAATGTAGAAAGAGCGTTCAACGGCTAACAAAGTCGAACAGAAAAGTACTTCTGGCGACATTCCAGTGAACCGTATCGAGTAGATAGTTTCCGCTAGTGACCCCACAAGTTTGTATTGCGGCTAAGTCGCGGGACGTGGCTGGAAACGTAACCGGCGTTTCTCAAAATCTGGTAAAGCAGAATGAGATCACCCTGAAGGCAATGATAATTTCCTCTGTACATTCCTAGGGCTTTCACTGGCAGTTGGTATGGCACGTGGAACAACCTGTTCACATGTTGGCGTTCTTTGCGATGTGGGGTCTCTAGTGCAAGCAGCTCACGTTTTAACCAGGGTTACCAGGCATGAATCCCGTACCCTAAGTGGGGTCTCACATACCATCGAGCACTTGCGGGAAGATTGGGAGGGCGGACAAGCTGAAAGGCCTTCTTAAGGGACCAGCATGTTGGTTAGCAGTTTCTGATGTCGCCAATAGTTGTGCCGAATAGCCGAGATAGTCTTACATCAACTCCAATGTCGAGCTCCTGCAAGACGGTCTTCAGTCTGTCGTCTCTAAGCTTATGTGCGTATGTAGGCTTGTGGAGTACTTGTAGTTTATCACTTGTCCGCGTTGAAAGAAAGTAGATTTGCAGTTGACTATTCAAGGGCTCGGTCTAAGACCCGTTGCGGCATATCATGATATTCTGACAGCTGAACACCCACCATATGTTGATGTCATTGGTAAAAGGCAGTATATTTGACTTGAAAACACGCGCAAAGTCGTTAATGAGGAGCAAAAACAAGCGCGGCCCCAACACTGACCCTTGTGGAACGCCGCAGTCTGCCTCAATAGAGTCGGAAACTTAGTCCCGAACTCGAAGCTGAAGGCGTCTCTGAAGGAGGAAACTTCCAATCCATCCAAGAACTGGGTTCCAAATTTCGTGTGCTTGCAACATTTGGAGAAGTATGCCATGATTTACCCGGTAGAAGAATTTAGCAAAGTTTAGATGGATGACATAAGTTTTGGTTCAGCCATCAGTCGTTGCGGTCCAACTGACACGAGCAATTAGTAGATTGGTAGTACTTGACCGATAACGGCACAATCCGTGTTGCTCCGGTATCATGGTGTTAGGCCCATCTAGATAGCCCTCAGCTATGATCAGCGCCATCACCTTTGTGAGCACAGGGTGGAGAATCACTGGGCGATGCTTGGCGGGCTCTGAATGACTACAATCCTTGGAGCTCATGATAATGATACTATGTTTCCACATGTTGGGGGACTGCTGCTCATCCAGGCAACTTCAGAAAAACGGGGTTAATGAATCAGCTATCCTCGTATCTGCCACCTGCAGTGCTTTTGGGAGAATGCTTTCAACACCAGTGGAACCTTGAGTGAACAACAACAGCAGGTTCCTTTAAATGGTTCCTGAACTAAAATTGGTGTGTTTAAAAATCGGCGTCTGGGTAATGGGACAGGTAAGTGATAGCGCTTCGGAATATTGGTCGGAACAGTTCATTTTGTGGATATTCCGCATAACGCACATAGTCTTAAAGCGTTGTTGCGTGGTCACTCCGCCCCAGATGACTCTCCATCTTCGATTTCTCCATCATGAGCTCTTTTTTCGTAAGCACTAAGCTAAGCACTGATGGTTTATTTAACGCTCTGAATCTGATGGGCGAAATGACATGGCTGAAGAGTGGAATGTTTACAATCTACTCTTGCAAGTCGGCCTTAGATTGCTCGTTGTGAGGCCATAACTTCCAGATAGTGCACATTGAAGTCGTCTGAGATGAGAACAAAACTGTAATGTCGTCGTAGGACCCTTCCCAAGATAAATGTCAGGATTGCGCCCGTCTCTGGGGTAGAGATTGGAGACGACAAACAACAGCCAACTACAAGTGCCGTTGCGTCTAGTTGCCGACTGCAACAGAGTCAGACTATGAGCAGGGTTTCTGGATGGTTCATTAGTTCGCACTGCAGATCGTTATCACGTTATGCAATTACGCGCGAGCTAGAGTAATCGTTTCGAAGAACCGACATACTACGTATCGCGACTTCGGCGTCAATGTATTCTAAATGAAACCAAGTTTCAGCTATAAATATGAGGTCCCAGACGTGTGAAGCTTGACTTAGCCGCAGTTCCGCAAGCATGTGATGTAGATTGAAAATTCATGGGATCAGAGCTCAAAAGAACAGAAGTCCGTTTAAATGGTCTTCATAGCTATTCAGGGATTTCGGTCCAAAAGCAAAAGAAAACGTCTTTCCGCATTGTGATTTACGGGAAATGTTATAGATTTATATGAGGCATTATTTCGCATTGCTCTATTTTTTATTGTACGTGGTTTTGTTGACCTCATGCATAAAAATATGGTTTCTATTAATTTCGCCAGGATACAGATGAAACCAGCACACAAGTGGGCCTTAGACTAGGATATATATTAGT
This sequence comes from Dicrocoelium dendriticum, assembly GCA_944474145.2. Lineage (NCBI taxonomy): Eukaryota > Metazoa > Platyhelminthes > Trematoda > Plagiorchiida > Dicrocoeliidae > Dicrocoelium > Dicrocoelium dendriticum. The sequence goes on from OX104064.1 coordinate 23,166,470, forward strand.
TTGTAAAAAGCATCCTTTGAGGTGCACAGCAAAAAGCGACATGCATACCCAAGGATAACATTTTCTACGCTTTTGGTATATAACACTTAACCTGGTGCGTTCAAGAGAACATAAAAATGTTAGCAGTCACACGAACAACTAATCATACGCCCGTGATGTTGAGCACTTAATATTTTGTTAATTTGCAGAAATCTAACCAAAGATATGTGACAGTGTTTTCGAAACCGCAGATATGGAAATGCACCTTGCCACTCCGCGCAGTTCAACGCTTTGTTATGCAGAATCATGAGAAACTTTTCCACTGATTTGGAAAATGGCCTCGCTGCAGATAAAGACTGAGTAGTTGAGGGAATATCATCACCATGATGCGCATATATATTTTGTAGGCATCAATTGATTATGTCTGAATAGACGATAGAACTTTCTGGTTACAACTATCTCCGAAAGTGTACAAGCCGTTCCCATTCTTGGGTTAACACGAGCACGATCAGGTTCACTAAGGAGCAATATACGAGGTGGGTTCAAAAAAAACTGGAATTATGCTATAACCTCTTTTTGCTCGTTGTACAACATTTTAAGCACATTCTCTTCAAAGTAGTCCACTCTACTGGCAATATACCGTTCCCAATAGTGCTTGCATTTTGAAAGTCTCCTGGAACGTAGTTTCGGGGATGGCGCTCAGGTCTCTAATCGGATTGTCCTGTATTTCCTCTATGGTTTGGAAATGAAGTACTTTCAACATATTTTACGTTTATGGAACAGGAAAGTGTCTGCAGGGGCTAGGTCCGGAAAAGACGGCGGATGAATCAAAACGGGAGTGTAAAGTTTTGCTATGTGGCTGCGGTCAATGAGTGACGCGTGCGCCGGCACATTATCATGATGCAACAGTCAAGTCTGCTTTTCCCACGGTTCAGGTTATTTTCCTGCGCACAGCATCCCACAAAAGCGCTAAAATTCGAGCGCATGACCCTGCGCTGATGCCCACTTAGTCAGTAACTTCTCGAACAGTTAAACGGCAATTTCCCCGGATCATAGCACTAAGTCTGTCAACAAGGTCATCGTCTGTTGAGGTGGAAGGTCGCCTAGCCTTGGGATAATCACCGGCCGACATTCTGCCGTGTTCAAACCATTTAACCCACCCATAGCGCTGCGTGCGACTCATACAGTCCTCCCCATATGCTTGGCTAAGCAACTGAAATATCTCTGTAAGAGGTTTGTCTGGTTTGTAGTGATATTTCACACATACGCGTTGTTCTTTACGCTCTTTCACTGTCTCTTTGGCACTAACCAGACGAACAGCTTATGCACCTCCTCACTGTAGTGGCTGTATATCCCCAACCAACAGTCAGAGCGAAATGTGACAGAAGACAAATTAGTTGTCTAAGCAAGCCTCCAAATGAGCTCAATGGCCACATCGTACTCCCGCTGCCAGTTGCCTCGCTATTTGAAAAAATTCGCTTTATTTTTGTACACCCCTAGTATTCATTGAAAGTTTCGCAAATGTACATCGGATCCGTGGTATTCACGTCACTGTGTCACATTAACCTGGGAATTCGGTCAATGTGCCGGAATTTTCCAGCTTGTGACCTTTGCATGAGCGCAGTTACCTTGCAGCGGTTGGGTCTTGCCAGCAGTTCTTCAGATGAATGGCTCAACCTGCTTTATGTAAAGGCTCAATTATAAGTGCAGTTAATAATTAAATCCATATCCTGGCTTTGCATAGCTTTAAGTTTGTACAGATTGCGGCTTATTGCTGGCGGCAGACCACCACTGATTTTACTCGTTGGGATTCGTTTTCATTTAAAACTTGCGATTCCTTCCATGTAGGTTGGTAAGCGTCCCATAGGCTCCGAAGTAGTATTTTTGGCTGTAGTGGCGAAGAGAAGGTTTTTATAGCCAAGGGACCGAAGTCGATCAGAAAAATCCAGTTTAGTGTGTGATTTGATAGCATTTTGTTAGCTGTTGAAGGATTGAACTCAGTACTTTAAAAAGGTACGGTCGTTGTCCAAAACTTTCCCCACTACAAATGTATCAAAATGCGAGAAATAAAAATAAAAATGGTATCCTAACTGTTGTTCGCTCGTATGGTAGGGTTAATATGTTTTGTCCATTCTGTCAAGTGGACACAGGCCCATGAGTAATCCTAGTGCTGAAAGTTATCAGACGACTCCCACAGCACATCCCAAGCTTTAAATTCAACAGTACTTCGCATTGCTTCGTAAGGGTGTTTCAGTGCAAACTGTAAGGCTATATTAAGCATAGCCAAGGATACACCATCACACGTTGGTAGAGTATGGAATCAACCGACCAGAAAATCTAATGAATAGAAAGATGGGCTTATTTGGATACAGCCTATAGTTGTACCTAGCATTGATCGGTCTGTATAAACGGTTAAAGATGAAAACATGAGGTTGCAAATCGACGCAGTGCTGAAATAGTACCACATAATTCCTCAGCGCATCTTTCGGCCTAACAGTGCAGCAGTGACCTATTCCTCGGAGCACTTTCGTGGTAGCTACTTCCCACTCAAATGACCAGAAAATCAATGGAGAACACGATAAAATATTCAATTCGGCATCAACAAATTAGTTATGGAATGTCTATTCACATAACTGAAGCTTGTAGGTAGCATAGTTCAGCTCCACCATACAAACATTCATCGTAATGAAAGCACTAGACAGCCCCGAGTGAAAACCCACGCAATCGAAGGAGTAGAAATGGAATGTTTTTTTTCAAAACTGAACCGATTGCCTTCTGCACTCTCACTCAGACTGAACATCATTACAAGTTTGGTAAGTCCACTGATTCCGTCAGTGCCCTAAACGCAGCACCCGTTTGATAGGCGGATAATATATATATATATATATATATATATATATATATATATATATATATATCGTAGACGACATCTGTTTTCGGCGTTACCTGGGACTGTGGCATTCATGGGGACTGTCTCAGAAAGCTTGTACATAAAGAGGGATCATGGGTGGCTTGCGCTGCATTACCCACAACTCCATTCTCACACCCCATATCCATTGTAAACCCGAAGGTTTAAGACCGAGAAGCATGTGGATGGGAGCTACCTCTCACCAACCGAGTCGGCTTACAATCCTTCAACACATCAGTATTTTTCCAGTCTAACTATGTGGGAAAGCATGCATATTAGACGTACAAAAGAAAGTGGCTGGACCATTGTCTACTCCACACTGAGTGCATGGAACTATTCTTACAACATCTCACGGTCACTAAGACCGTGCACCCCATCTCAAAAATAAAGATTAGCAACCTGCTGGAGCAATTAATCAAGGTGGAGGATGTTAGATAGGTAGGCACGTTGTCAAAATTTAAATCAAGCGCAACCCCACCGGAGATATCAAACAACCAACATAGAATTTAAGGGAAAGCAAACAAGCAAAATTGACACGGCATACAAATAAAGGATAGTCCGTAACCAATTACGAGCTTGCTTTTGGTTGTTTCTGACCTGATAAACTTCACGCATATACGGGTCTTTTTTTAAACAGGATGACTGCAATGCAGTTTGAGAATTAAGTAGATACTGGTGTCTGCTTACGTTGCGTGAACTTCCCCTACTTCAGACATCAGATACTATCCGGAGCCTTTTCACTGGATTGCTAGTACAACTAATTAGCACAGACACGGGCAACGCTCGGGCGCAGGCCAAGATGACAATAGCTAGATGCAAAGCGCCGCATCGTTAGTGATCCTAACTAATGCTTCGTCTGGATTCTCTGAGGGTCATCACGACTCGAGCGCCGTGCGCAGAAAAATGCTGTTACCTTTCCGGTTAGTTGACACCATCTTGGATCGTTTTGAACAGTCCGCGTATAGGATTACAACATGCTGTCGATTCAATTAAAAAGGACTTCGTGTATTGCTTACCTTGCTGTGGATATCAGTGCAAACAAGAAAAACGGAGAGAAAACTAAGGCATAACTTTAAATTTATATTCTTGTCATTTGCTTGGCACGCTTGTGGCATGCGTTGGGTTAGCCCAGTGAGAAGTTGACTTTCGGCAGTCACATGCGTAACACATCGTCTTATTGGTGCTGGGAACCGTGACTGAGAATAATACTCAATTGTTCTAGGGTGAAAACAAGTATACGTTCAAAAGAAAAGTGACAGAATTATTGCCCTTACTTCCAAGGAGGCTTAAAAGGTTAATCCTCTCCACTGATTGACGCTCAATTGGCCAAATCAGTGGAGTAAATAGGATCTACCGCATTCTGGATTCTCGAATAAATCAGCTGTCATTCTCAAGTTAAGCTATGTGGATACGTCGAGTTGTGACCTTAGGTTAACAGATTGACGTGAGTACAGTGGCCTTTCCCTTTCACCGAATGTGTCGCGATAACCAGGATTTCACAAATGCTTTGAATTCAAAAATTAGTCTAACTCAAGCTATCTGTAAGCTGTAAAGTGCTTGAAAGCATTAACCTAAAGCGTTTCCACCGGAATCAAGACAATACAATCGCAGCTGGCTATCTGTTCCATGTACAATCCAACCCGCTATGGCGACCACCTGTCTGTGGTGACCACCTATCTATGGCGACCAGCCAAAGACATCCCCCAACGTTTTCTCTTATGCTTCGTTGTCCATGTGTAGAACCTGGCCATGGCGACCACCTGTCCATGGCGACCGCTTTTTCTCGGTCCCTTGAGTGGTCGTCTTAGACATCAAGTTCACAATGCTTTAACGAGTTGCGCTTTCAACGCAAATCCGTAGCAAATCCGTACAATTCGTTCTAAATAGCCAACAAACATGGCTTCATCTGATCCACATGTACCAATAACAGCGTCCTAATTCTCGACGTTTTTTGTGAAAATATATCAAATTAGACGACGCAACAAAGGATACGATAAGGAGACGCGGATACTATGTCCATGGGTAGGCGTGTCATGCAGCCCTCCAACAGTTAAAATAAAGTTTAGGCAGAGAGGGGTTGTTATTTTGTATAGGTAAGTATTATTTATACTTTGTATAAGTGGGTGACACTATCTGGTTTTCCACGGTCTGTCTGTGTTCATTAGTCTGCACAGTACACTGGCTTCAATCGAGTTCCTCTCCTACTGCGTTGTCCGCCATGAGAAATGCTTGGACGCGTCAGCTCTCCCTTATCGCTGACAAGCGTACACACTCCGGTTTGATCGTCCAAAGCCTGCACTGGATGCTGGTGTAATCTCCTACTGGATACTTAGAAACCGAAGGGAAAATGAAGCCATCTAGAATGTTCAAAGGCTTTCCCAATGTGGTCAGCTGACTCGATTCATCGTTGAGCTACTTGATAGAAAACTAAACAAGGTCTATCTTCATGATCATTGCCGCCCTGGATTACTTCGGTAGCTTGCCGCTTAGTATCGGTAAGGTGCAGTACTCGCTTCGAACCGTGTCGTTGGGCCATCTGGGGTCTATACACACACGTCACTCACCGGATGTCTTAGTGCCGATCACCCCTGGACTTATCGGAGTTGTCTGTTCATCAGCCTTGGCTATGATACCCAAACACAACAAATGCTGTGACTCCTTAGACAGACTTTCTTGCTGCTAAAGTAACTGGGCTACTAGAGTTGTTCAAGGGCAAATGAGTTCAGGTAGAAATTCATCACATGTAGACTCACTCAAGTGAGGGACCTACCCTGTCCTCAGCACGACAATAACGTGTAAGTTAGTGGCTAGTGAGCGACGCTATAACACATCTAGTAACTGACCTACGATGGTCTTGCCGTCCGCCGTAGCTTAGTGCTCTTAACCACGGACTGGCAACACTAGAGTTTCGGGTTCGAGCCCTACCAGCGTCCGATGGAATGCGCACTGCTGACGATTCCCGAAAGGATGAAACGCGCGTACAGTGCTTTTCCGGGGGTGTGACGGCTGCCAGAGTGAGTCTAGATGGGATGAATTTCTGATTACACCAATCAACTCCCCCTACTACTACTAGTATGTAAACAAATGAGTTTTTCACTCGGATTTCCCAAAGACATTAGAATGAGGATCGACAAAATCTGCGGACGAGTGAACGAAGTGATTATGGTTAAACGTAACAAAACCAAGGCACTAAAAGGAAGCAGTGTTCAGGATGAGTATAAGGTCTGCTGACACAACCAGGATATGAAGCTGATGTCGTCTTCCATCTTTATAGTTGACAGCCTTCTTGACAGTGTTTTATTTCGGTTATAGACTAGAACAATTCCACAATTGGGACAACTCTCTATTTCACTTTATTGTACTCCAGTAAAATGTTTCACCGATATTATGTTAACGGTGGTTCCTAAATCAACCTGAAAACAAACGGAACATTCATGAATCAAATGTTGCAAAATGCACATTGCTCTCCATGATGCTCTCTGTTGTTTATCGAGAGCTCCTGTGTTTTGTTGACTTTCAAAGTCTACCACGCTGATACTGGCCGATCCGGAATAGCAAGGAAACTGGTTTTTATTCATACACTTTATGCATTTCTCCTTTCGCTTCGGGCCCTTGCGACCACATGAGTGACAACTGGGCTCCCGTCCCTCGGATGGCTAGGATGGGAATCCTCTGGTCTTTAATATTGCACAACGTTTTGCTGTTTATTCCTCTCGCAAATTTTGAAGGTGCTGGGATGTTATTGTGTTGCCCATGGAGTAGTCCATATACTGATGGAAGGACAGATTGCTCTGTCTCAGAAGGTGTCGGGCCAAGTAGTCGTTTCTTTTGCCGATCACGATGCGGACGCTTACATTGGTGTCGCACTTACTAATTCCTGCCAGAACCTTCAATTTCGTTATGTATGTCTCGACATGCCCACCAGGTAATCTATTACGACCAAAAATGCAAATATTGCTGGCATGTCTCGTTTGCTCAGCCCTCACAAATTTTGCCAAACCTCCTGATTAATTCGAGTCATGCTAGTCCTGCTCAGCCCATAACTAGAGGTTTAAATTCCCGAACACACGTCTGGCTTTGTCGCTGATAAGCTATTTGAACATAGCCACTTCCTGTGACAGCAGATGGGAGTCTAACTGTTTCAGTGTGACGAAATCCGTCCATTTTTACCTTTCGCAGCTTCCAGTTGAGTGGTAGCGTGCTTCCAGTCATCCGCAGCACAATCAACACTGGAATCGACAGGTGTCCGCCAAAAGCTTCTTCTACTTGGTCATCACGTCGTGTGGCGCTCCAACCGCTAAAGTAAAGTTTGCCCGACTACTAAAATGCACAGAGATTGCTTCTCATGGTAAGGGTTCAACGGTACATGAACGAAGTAGCTTTCAAACATGAAGTTCGCTCACATCACCATTTCAGGAATGCGGGTGCAACCGCAAAGAATAGATAGCAGGATCTGCGCTCAGGTCTATACGTCTCCAAAACTGTGTTATATCTATACATAGCGGTTGCTGTGAATGGTGCTGAGAAAAAACCCCGAAATACGTGCACATACTAGCTTTCGTGTCTCATCCGTGTTGTTCAAAGTATTAAGGGAATGTACTGTTATAAAGTTGAAAAAGTCAAATGCGCCGATTATAAATCTGGCGCTACCAGTTGTAGCTGGAGTAAATTTGTTCACATCAAGTTAAAGTGTCGTCCACGTGTTAGCTATTGAGCGTAATGAGACAGATTTTTAAAGTTAAATTGAACATGGAACACTGTTGAAGTATCGTCACTGAGTCAGATTAGGAGTTCGCAGCACACTATGTTTGCATTGGGTCAACATGAGGGCAGCTTAATTTGTTTCGAGAATCACAACGAGGGGGTAAGTGATCAGGACGAACGTCTCACAGTACAGGATATTCGGGATGCCACTAAACTTGGTCTGCCCTGTAATTAGCATAGAAACTTTTAGTTTTATTTTATTGACTTGTATGTGTACACCAGAGGACGACCGTATGCTATCGCGAGTTGACGTTAGCATAATTTAGATGGCCATAGAAAATGACTAAAGTGTTGAGGAGAACTAACCGCTTTTAGTTCCGTTTGATGGACGAGTACTGGTAGCAGAAAGTGCACGTCGGTATTATGGCATGACAAATGAAGAAAAACTAAGCTTTTAGCAACCATAAGCGTAAAATAAAAACATTTTTTAGCTAGAGCACTATACGGCCGCTGTAAACGGTCATCTGAGATTTGGAGGTTAAGTTGAATTCGCGGTCACTATGACCGTAAATGCGAAAGTGGTTGGAGAAATCTGTGATATGTCATTGTGTCTGGGAGTATGGTTTGTCGGTCGCAATATCAAGGTAAATTCCAGTTAAAGTATTCAAAGGACATACCTACATGAATGTAATCAAATGAATGAGGGCATGAAATTACAGTCTTGAATATTAGATTATGGTTTAGAGTGATAAAATAAAACATGGAGACAAAACATTATCCCCAACTCTTTTGCTACTTCCCTTAAGCTTGTTTAGCCAATAGTGTCACTCAAAGGCGTGACAGTGCTTAAACTAAGTGTAATTTTACTGAATATTTGCGCCAGCGACTGACGACTACATGTGCCCTTAACTTTCAAGCACAAAAATGTGTTGCACCATTGCATTTCAAAGTATTAGGAGCAAAAACCCTAAGTGGCGACCATCTAGCACGGTCACCTAATCCAAGACATTTTAACGATGGGAGACCTAAGTCCTACAGGGGCGTCGTCGGTATATTTATATCGAAGGCTTACAGAGCTTATCGGCTTAGTCTTCAAATATCACAGACTTTCGACTAGCCTGATACTTTCCTAAGGCTTAGCTATTCGCGGGACTACTCCCTATGTGAGTGGTTTGAAATCAATATCCACTTAGGCTAGTCCTGGCTGATGTTTTCATGGGCCACTTGGAGCACACGAAAATACCTCCTTATCTAAAAAGTTGCCCCTATACAGTAAATATCATGACGACACGTTCGTCGAAGTTTATAACGTTCAGCAAGCAGAGCGCTTACTTAAAGTTCTAACTAAATGCCAAGCTGAGAGCAAGTTAATAATGGAAAGCGAACTGGAGAGCAACTTCCCCTACCTGGTTGTACGCCTGAAGAGGAATGCAGACGGCACACACCCTCGGTCTGTGTATCGAAAGTCTACTTGGAATGGACAATACTTCAACTTCAACAGGTTCTGTCCTGTAAATTACCGACGAACATTGGTCCGCTCTACATTTGCAAGAGCTCACAAAATCTGTTCGGAAGATACGATCGGCAATGAAAGATAACGCGTGTTATCAGCACTCCAGGCAAGTGGATATCTTGCGAGGTTCATAGCTGGGTATGCGAGCGCAGAAAATAACTAGCGACGACTGCTAAGTGTCCCCAAGCAAAAAGTGCCAATTACGCCGCGGTTTAAATGGGATAAAAATGATTTAAGATTCTGGCACAGCCTTCACCAGGCAGTTGAGAAACTTTATCACGCGGCAGAACTGGTTAGGAAGTTGCTCTTTAAATCCAACCCGGACAAACCACACCGTTGCATTACGGCTTCCTGTGTTTATCTATTCCACTGTATTTGTGGTAGCAAGTACCATGGCTGAACTGAAAGGAGACTATCCACCAGGATTTCAGAGCATGTTCCACGAAACATAGTCGCTTAGGGTCCCAAACTGCCGGCTAGCTATATTGCTTAACACGTCCTGGATTGTACTACTTGCCAACGTCCTCGGGATTTGTTTAAAGTAATTAACCTACAGAGCAATTCCCGATTGCTTCAGTTTGCCGAAGGCTTAGCTATTCGGCGGCTATAGCCCAATTTATGCAAGCAAACTGAACTTACCTTGGTGAGCTTATTGATCCTTTTCATTTGAACTGAATGACCTTGTACTTTTTTACTTTTGTACGCAACGCGATAATTTCATGAGTATGTGTAAACACTTGACACGAACACTCGAAATACCTGAATTACGCGTATCCTGTTAAGATGCTTTTTTTCTTGCTATTCTGAAATTTTGTTGAGGTATTCATCCCAGTAGTTCACAAAATACATAGAACAGCCTAGTCCAGAAAAGCACCAGACGCGTTTCGCCCTATTGGGGCTCGTCACTGGTGCGCACTCCCTCGCTCCCCTACCGAGGACCGAACCCATGACCACTAGAGGCGGATGCCAACTAGCCAGCAGCTTAAGCCACTGAGCCATGGGGGAAGTTAGCTGGGCTACATAATTTGCAATCTAACTGGGATATAGCACCACCTATCTTCCACTGTCATTGACAGTCGCTAGTCTGCGAGGTGATGTCCTCTCGCTAGACGCAATATGCATAGCATTTGAAACTAGGAGAGGCTATTTTTTTATATTACTCGTGAGTAGCAGGATGTTAGTTGTAATGTTGTTGAGGTATTCATCCCACTAGTTAACAAACTACATAGCACAGCCGATGACTTTCACATAAAGTCTAGGATCCATTCTTCAAATTAAAAACAACGATCAATAAACTTTAACGTTTGGGTAATCCCTCAGTGCACCTTACGATGACGACTGTAACTTATAGACAAAGAGTGCAGTATCGTCCTGAGGAATAGTACTGATCTGTTGGTGGTTCTTATCCATCAGTCTAAAATCAAGTAGGTGGAACATTTTGGCTTTTTGGTGTCTCTCAGCGATGGATGTTACAAATGTTTTGCCGCAGGTCTTCACTAGCGCTAGATGGACTTTATATTGGACTTAGTCTATTGGGCGATGGAGTTGTATCATTCTAGTGCACAGCCAATATTGTATAATGGTGGGTCATTGCTCTCACTTAACACATAATGGTTTGAATTGTTACTTTCTAAAGGGGCAATCACGGTTTGGAATTTGCAAGATTATACTGAGATGGCCATTACCTGACGAGTTCCGTGAGGACCGAATGTCGAGTCTGCCTTTTTCTGGATGTGATTGCCATCTGATTGGAGCGAATGTTCTCAACCCTCCTAGTTCCCAGTTAGACAGCGCAGGTTACCACATACGCAAGCGCCGCCTAATCGAGGGAAATATTGGAATCTCGACTTGAACGTCGGTTATGTGGTTCTAAGTGAATAAGCCACTGAAAATGCGTCCGCTGGTTCTTTTCACACCAAAGATTGAAAAGTCAATATTGTAGTAGGAAACCAGATAGAAAGTTAAATTGGTACAATTCCATCCTAATGTGGTTAAAACTGTTAAGTTTTCTAAACTGTCGGCAGTCCAAATGTTAAGATTCCCATGTCAGATTATTACAATTGCCCGAAATAGTTAGCAGATGATTCGCGATCATGAGGTGTCACTGTCAATTAATACTCCGCCCCTGAATCTTACAGTGACGAAAGGCAAATCTAGCAGCGTTGGTAAATATACACAGATCTGGCTCTCACTGCGTGTGCCGAGTGACTGTTCCAGACATACGCCACTCGCTTTAAAGTCGATTAAACACGCTTGTACTGGTGCCTGTTTGAGTTGTTTGGGGTTTGCAGTTGGAGTTGCGGCGTTTGCATGAGCAAGTCACAGAGAGGTAAAACGCAGCAAGGCACTGTGAGATAGGGCAGAATGTATACCAGTATTCTCGTGCGCCATTCTTAGTCCATCATATCCCGTAAACTGGGGATGACCCCAGTAGTGGCTTGTTGGGCCAGTTCGATATCATGCACATCGCTACGAATAACAGTCACGTGAACCGTACACTAGCACTGGCCTTCTGATGAAAGAGAACAGGTTGGTGACATCCTCTTCAGTTGCGGTAGCTGTGCCTGAGTGGCGAAGGCATACGCAGTTCGTTACACCATAGTCTGTACAAGTTATCCAAGGACTTTGAATGGCAGCAAAATAATACACCTAGATCGCATATGGAAGATACGGTGGGAGCAGTTGGCCAGCTCGAGTTTATACGTACTCTTTACTAACCTATTCTAATCTCAGCAACAGCGGCTTGACTATGTTAACTGTAAAACCTACACCGGGACGCAACGTGAAGAAATAGTCGTGGGTCATTGCAACAGTTCGGATGCTTCTGGAACAACAGTCACTCTACAAATATTCAGGCCGTTCGCTGACAATACACAGGGGAACCGGGAAAACTGATGTGGATAGTTGATGTAGTTCAGGATCGAAATGGTTCCCAACACTTGTTTTGGAGTCGATGCTAAATCTGTGATAGCAGTACGTTAGACGGTCATTTCTTTGGATGCTCCAGCTTTATCTTACATAGAAATCAAAGCTCGAGTGCTGCAGCAAGTACCAACACCGGACGTCCTCAGTCTCCGGAAGAAGGTCTCATGATTCATCTTGTCGAGAGGTTTGCTGAAATCGATGTACATAACGTTGACAGACTTCCCCTGCCTATTGTCTGTAACAATTCATGCCTCCTCAAAAGCTTATTGTTGAGGCCTTAGTACCATCTAATGAAACCCCGCTGTGTGAACGTCAAATGATCTGCTGTTTGCAACAAGTGCTGTAGCACCGAATTCATGAGCTTATCTGATAGTCTGACGAACATTAACTGTCGCCGAAATCATTTTTAGTTTTTCACCTTGCTGGAATCACCGAATTTTGGCGCACCCTTACTGTAGGGATAGGGAAGGCAAAACTCACACGCGAGTCTTTGGGCCAAACATAAGAAGGAACGTAACGGCACATATTCCGGGGTGTTCAAACTGTCAAACAAGCTGTGAGATGGATGCGCCCAGATAATCAATGCAATCGAATGAACTCAACAAAGCGCTACAGTGCTGAGGGGTTAACGTATTTGGACCGTCGTCACTGAGCCAATCATCAACCTTCCTCCCGGTAACGATTGATCATTTTACCAGATGGATCGAAGCCATAGCTTTTAAAGGCCAGAGAGGCGAAGCCGTGTCGCAAGCGCTCGAATTCAATGTACAGGTGAGGTACGGAATACCGCATTGTGTTACAACTGAACAAGATCCGTACTTTGAGTCGAAAGCATTCCGAGGAGGATTAGCCAAGTAGGGCATCCAGAGAGGACGTACTTCACCTTAGCACCAGCAGACAAATAGGGGGGCAGAACAGCTTAACCGAACCATGAAGAGGTGGATGAGCTGCACAGAATTTGCATGGAAGGAAGTGCTGCCCGAAGTACCATTTGCTTGTCTAACAGGCTTGCAGTCAGGAACTATGGTTTCGCTCTTCGAATTACAATTTGAGAGCGAGTCGAGAATTGCACTGGGCATGTGGTTGGTAATAGGTCGCTGGTGCAAACCTCCAGCAGCGCAGCAGGGAGAACTGGAACCAAGCGCCAGAAGGGGAGCAAATGCTCCCCAATTACGGAATAAACGGAACTATGACGCAAGGTGTGACACACAAATGGAGACCATTCAACCTGGATGTCTGAGTAAGACTATGCAATAGTGATACACTGGCACATAAAGGACCAAATGCCAGCAAATTTAATCGACTTTGGAAAAGTCTCTACACCATAATCGATCGGAAATGAGTGAAGTTCAGAATCGAAAACGGGATGGTGAAGAGCTGGACGAATACAGCTGTCCAATTATCGAACTCCGTAGAAGAGGTAGAACGTAACGTCGGTACAAACACCTGGCCAATTATGCTTAAGGGCTAAAGTGCACGACCAGCTAAGAACTACGTTTAGTACTGGGAGTTAGTATCTATCCGTCAGAACGCTGTAACGCTTGTAACTAACCTGATGATCTCAAGGATGGCTTCACATAGGCAAAGATCAATTTAGCAGTGGTTTTCGTCGCAGTCTCAAGCCTCTCTTCAAACTCTCTACATCAGTTTTATCGCCCAGTTCCCGAAATTTCGCCACCTCGCCATTGAAGGTTTACCGAATGCATCATGCTTCCTGGAATGCTTACCTCAAGCATTCTTCATATCTATTGTTACCATGGCGTTTGGCTTTGTCCACCTGGCCAGTGGACAACTTCCAACTCAACTGATGTCATGTAATCCGTCGACCGGTACAAATTCTACTATACCTGTCCACTCCCTGGCGATGATGATCAAACTTTCATCTTTCATCGGATAAAATCTATCTAAAACAAATTTCCTTGGAAAGTGCCTCACCGTATCATGCTCAGATGTCCATCGCTATACCTATACCGAAGTTCCCCAAATGCTTGACGGAAAACCCCAGCCAGCGTCGTCTATACTCATTGCGCAGCGAGCTACCGTTCGGTCGGTGGATAACGGGATTCGCACGCTCGAGACGACTGCGATTAGCAACAACGTGCCATATGGACAATATCCTCAGCTACCTTATCGATCACTTCATGCAACTTTGCACAAGCATACTTATCAATGCCCTCCCTGTCATGCAGTGTTTTCTCTACACTTGTCGACGCCCCGCACTTCTGGACCTTCCTTCACATACTTTCAACAATGCTGGAGGGTCGTTATACCTATCGCCTTGAGGCCATAAATACTTCTATTGTAAATTCTGCATACATATCCTTACGACACAATCCATATGACAATAACTGCACATTGTGTTTCTATTTTCATAAAACACTGACTTCCCTGTGTGGTTCTGTTGCATACCGCATGTAATTTACGTCCCTGTTCCGACCCTTTATTACGCTCTGTAACTGAAAACGCGCACGCATGGTTCTCTATACTATTTTCTTTAATCGCCGCAACCATTGTTGATATTGACTGTACATCTGTGCATTTTCTGATTATGCCATATCATGGTGTGCCTCGTTCTGTCGAGAATAAACCATTTATTTATTTATTTTATTCAGTTATATTGTATGCACCAGCAGAACTACACAAAGGGACAATCCATTTTGCCTTCTAGCCAAGTTGCTACGATCATTTTCGAACCATTGTAGCTTCACCGATCTAGCGTTCCGAGCGATTTGTGACGTAACCAAGTGCAGACGACTGCGCATCATCCGATCGGAAGCGGTACGGTCAAAAAGTTTACGCGCTGATCGAACGAAGCGTCTGCGCGCACAGACCATTTATGGTGCGAAACGTTCCCCTCCTTCTCCAAGGCTTGAGGAATAAAGTCTAGATCCATTTTGGCGCAACACAGCACAGCTAGCCTACGGGTGCACACTGTGTTTGTCCGGACAGCTGACATCACAGGCGCCGTCCTATGCCTCCTTAAACTATGGAACTTCTACCAACCGCCTAGCTCCCCAAATTCGTAATCTACGTCCTCTAGCGTCTCGACTTCAGGGGGCTTGGGCTTACATGCCCGGAAAATTGTCTACTTCACACGTCCTACTTTGAGTAGATGGCGTTTGACGGCCGTTAAGAGTGCCCAACCGTAGAAGAAGGACGTTCGTAATTGACCGCAGTGGCGTACACGTAGTTATCATCATCGACATCCTAAAGTCAGCTTTCATGGAAATGATCAGCAGTAACATAACTTCGTCAGACCAGGGATTTTATGAAACCTGCTAACCTGTTTATATTGCGTTTTTTAAGGCACTGAACTTAGAACACTATCTCGCTGCATATTGCTTGCTCTCACCTAAGGATCATACACGAATTTCAGGGGAATTTGCAGGCTTATACTTCTATTTAGGTTCTTGACAACCTGAACCATTTTTCCTTCAGCAATTCTCTATTAAAAAGATTCATTTAACGGCTATCAAAAGGCCACAACTCATTATGCTTCCACAATTATGCCAACCCACAATGCATATCCAGCCTACGACACCTCTTTGTCTGGCTTACCAAAAACTGAAAGCCGATTCGGATCTCTGAATAACGGCTGAATATGGAAACTGAAGGCAAAACAAGTCAGAGGAATGCGGTCACTGTGACCTCTCACGTGTTTCCTCTTCAACAAGCACATAATTACATTTTTCTCAAAAACAAGAACTGCCATGAATGTAAAACTTCACAGCTCTAAGGCACGACTAATGATAGTGAGTGGCCCGAACTCTTTTTGTACTTATTTTGCGAATGTAGAAAGCATACATATATATCTATGCTGAGTGCGCAGTGCGACAGCATATAAGGAGGGTATTTGCACCTACTGTACTAACCCCAAGCTATCGGTCTGACACCGTTAGGGACTAAGCCAGTGGTGTCAAATCGCGTCCGCCGACTTACTGCGTGGTCAGTTCATTAGAAGCTTCATATCACGTCACGCTGTTCTCTTTCGCTGGCGACGCCCAACGTTCGCACCTTAAGACAGGTCAGCAAGCCTTGCTTACAAGCACATAGAATACGTTCTGTGTTGACATGTACTGCGTGCCAGAATATAGGACCATTGACCTTCACCTGATCTTCAAACTAATTGCCCATTCGAGGGCTCTGGTCCTGCTGACAACGACGTCTGTCTCAGAAAATGGAGGATGCGGAGGAGCAGCATATAATTACAACAAACTTTTCAACTTGTCTACACCCCCGGTCTATGGGAGAGGTGCGTCAATGAGAGGATCAAGGACAACACCGGTTCATCAATTCACAACAAGGAAAGTCGCCCGGCCCGTTTGACGGCGCATTTTCTGGAACACTCCTAAACCCTTCCTGCTCAAATTGTGAAGGTGGAGTCATGACCGGTTAGTTGATAGGATTCATTGAAGGCTTGAGTCAGAAACACGAGCACAGTCCTCCGTATTTTCGAGCTGCATATGCGGATTCCCTTGTACTTGAACTATTTAAGGATGGAACTACCGTACTTTGCAAAGCACCAATTCGGAAGAAAGGGACCAATTCAACTAAATGCGGTGAATTGACCACAGTTTTGCTTTGTAAAAAGCGAACCCGTATATGACTCCGTTAGTAACAAAGCTACCGGCCTCATTCCTAGTCCGTCACCTCTTTGAGGGAAGGGGGATCCAGAGCTAGGCTGGACCAGGTTGTCATCCACTTAGGGTTGGGTTTATATACCATATATTCATTTCGTGGCAGCTGCTAACACAGCGTTGCTTGTAGTGCAAATCAATAATACCTGTGTACTTTGGGTTTAAGAGTATGATTCATTCAATAAATCACTCAATCATAATCTACCTATTTGTTCAACCATGAGCAATCTTTGTGTTCTGCATTCGAACTCCAGAGGCTGAGTTAGTCTATGATAACATGGCAGAGGGAACTTTCACAACAGATGGCGTACACAAATTTTATTCCGTTTCCCCATTTCTGTTTAATTTATTGTGGACTCCATCATAAACTGTTCTTTGCTGGAGCTCACAACGTGTTGATTCCAATACTGCCTAGTGGCATATTGATTGACCTGGATTATGCAGACGATATCGTTTTGATCTCTGGCACTCGCATTGAGACTCCATCAAACTCGGATGAACTCTCTGGAATCGTCTGGTCAATCGATATATGCTTCGCCTCTTTAAAATGTCAAGTGTTGTTGAAAGACTATCAGTCACTTGACAATCCATTGTCTCTTGACAACGATGAACTCGAACTAGTTCCCTAATTTACTCATCTCGACCGCTGCGTTAGCGGCGATGCACAATCTATGACCTGTGCGATATGTAACGTCAGAAGGAGGGTTTCCTTAGTCTGAGTGACCGCATGTTCAAGCAGAAGATGCAAATTGTCCTTCTCCATGGGGATCCAACTTGAACCCTGCTGTTTATTGTTCTGACGCGCATTCAAGTCTTTGCTTGTTGCTGTCTTAAGAGCATTGTTGGTGTCAGATGATACCAGTCTGTCCGCAGCGATGATGCGCCCATGCGAATATTAGGCGGCTAGCTCGTTCGTGCAGCAAATAACATTAAATAGACGGCTTTGGTTTTAGCAGATGCTGCATATGCTCCGGTACCACTTAGCGAAGGTAGCCTTGTTGTCCTTACCGTATGTTAGATGGGCAAGTCTTGAGGTGGGCAAACGTTGTCTCGGCAATGAGGGCACCGGAAACTAAACTAGGTGCTACTTATCCGTCTCATTCGCCAGTTTGCCCAGTTCTAGATTTTACAGGACATGATTCGCATCCGACACCAGTGGTGCGCTTGTTATCATCTCCTAGTCGGGCTGCCTGGTTTACTTATGTCTGGTGCTGAGCTATCTGCGGGGTAAAAGCTGAATATGACAATGAGTATTGAAAGCAACAAACGAGGTTTCTCTTCCATGTCGCATTCTGTTTGCACGATGGCGAATTGTTTGTAACTGTATGCTAGTAGCAACGCGCAGACGCCTTAACCCTGGCTTTTTATGTAGGGCATTTAGGTTCTACCCTAAATCCCCATTTTCCTCTTATTATTCCCTTTCCCATCTTTCTTTGCTGTCTTACCACCGCAAAGCATCAGTTCAATCAAGAAAGGTACCGCCATTGTTGATGTTCTTTTCTGAGCTATGTGGGGTTAAAATGAAAAAATGCATATGGAAACACAGGCTAGTTTGGTCATAACTGAATGCTAAGCTTTTCAACGTTGTCAAATATTTGTGATACATTTACAATGTAGATTTACTGAAGGTTAAAATTAGGCGTAAGCGTAAACTGAACGAACGGTTTAGTCTAGAGTCGCGCATGGCCCCTACAAAAAGATGCATCCACCACAAACAACCAACAAAAGTAGTGCTGGCCTACCCTTACCAGTGAAAGCTAAGTGAGTTGTAGGTAAGCGTAAGCTCCAGTACTACACAACTTCTTAGTTGCGATTATTCCACAGCACATGGAACTTCGATATTGATGAGCATCAGCACAGTTTGCCAGACAGTTTGGCCTCCCGTGTTATTGATCGCCTTGCTTGGGGTTACGTTTAGGTTTCCATCCGCCAGCTTGTCTTTTGACTAAAATAGAAGATGACTGAACACACGCAAACTTGGATGATGTAATGCATAATGTAGCGATGTGCGGCGTGGTGTAATATAAACCGGAGGCGTGCCTTAATTACCGCCAAATGCCACATAAAAACCATTCATCGTGTGAACCGGACAACTTATTCGAGATGGTATTGTCTAACAAAAATCCAAAACGTCTACTAAGTGGTGACGAAATAAGTATTACGATCATCGCCCTGCTTCTTTCGCCCACGAATGACGGAGGTAAGGTGTTGATCATACTGAGTATAAATAATTAATGTGCACCAAGCTCATGCGTCCACTTGTGTTACCAGGAGTATGTATCCATATCATCGCAAATGACCAGCAGCTGCCTAGAACAAATTGTAGCCTATCTTATTTTAGGTACTTTACGGCCCTTTCCATGCGGTACCAGTTACAGCCTCTGAATGTGACGACACTTGCATACTATGTGTACAGCGTGAAAAAACATATGGTCAGAAAGCTTTGGCGCTCCTCGCGCTGGAGTTTATTCCTCACTATCTTATCGTATAACAACAACTTTACACTTATCCGATTCCACTTCACTAGATCTAGTTGATGAATCCCAGTTTTCCCTCACTTCATCATATCAAGTTAGTTTCAGGACGGTCTCCGCGCAAACGTTATAGATTTCGGGTAAATAGACGCATTTTTGCACCCATTCAAACAGGCACAACTCATAGCTTGATGCTAAGCCCTTAAACATAAAAATGTAGTTATCTAGCCATTGCGAACATTTTAGCAACTCCAAACTGCGCATGTGTGAATAAAACACCGATTCTATAGGCAGCGTGCCGCTTGCGTTATCTGACTAATTTTCACTTATTTGGCGGCGATCATTAGGCAGCCCTGTCGCCATCCAGCAAAATAGAATTCACACCATCAATCATTTAACCTCCTGCGTTTGTGATGACGAACACGTTACCTAACGACAGCAATGTCAACTGCAGTGGTCTCAAGACAAAGTGTCTACTCCATAGGAAATTCATCGAAATAATCCTGTGTGGGTGCATCCCGTCGCCGGCGTAAACGTTAACGCTTGGCAAGTAACCTGTTCGGAGCGTAGCGGCTGTAGTCGACATTCAGAGAACCAACTTCAATTATGGATCGTCATAGCATGCGCCGAGTGTTGAATGGGAGTAAGACCTAAAGAATCAAAACTAAGCCTTACTTACGGTGTAAAAACTATGTAAAGAGTGTGCGAAGCGGAAAAGCATGCTGCAAACGCTATGAGTATTCTCATCACAAATGCTCTCGCATAACACTAAGCGAGACAAAATAACGCAACAACGCGAGCAATACTATTTGGTTGTACCTTAGCTGTACTACGGTTCCATTGGGTACAGACATAAGCATGCAGGCACGGAAGTGCCACAGTCTAGCAAAGGTCATCGAGCAGCTACTGTAGGAACTTTGCCACTAGACCCAGAGGCATTAGGACATCAAACGTTATGCTCATGATCAAGATCCACTTCAGAACGAGACAGGCAGGCCAATGGTGACAGCAAACTTCGGAACTAGGCAATCCGACTCCGGTGACTCCAGCCTCGAATGAGGGGCTGCTTCTAGGCATGAGTTCGTATTGTTGGCCCCTTCAAGTCAAAGCAAGTCAAGTCAAGGCAAGAAAAGCTTTATGTACCCAGATGGATGGATGCATTTTCAATATTTTACACTATTTACCACTAATGTGATATAAACATCATCAGTAAACATTGGAATTTTACAATTTTAGAAAGAGGATGGGTAAATAGTGCACAGATGTCACTTAAGTAAACAGTCCTGAATCTTTGAGCAACGACCGCAGATTGCGTGAATGAAGTATAAGATACTTCTTCCAGTTGACGAGACAAACATTTGTTACAACGCTTATCGATAGCTCGTTTCAACTGGATAAAAGCAGCAAACTGCGAGTTTTGCGCGGTGTCTCGGATACTTTTTCATAGAAGCGGTGCAGTTGAGCTACGTCGTCAAAAGATTCAACTAAAATCAACACGTTAGCAGTAGATAGCGCAAAAATCGATGTTTTAGGGGAGAGCCGCAACATCCAATTTAAAGGCCCCCGCAGTACATCAAATACTGTTGAGTGAACACCAACATAAGCCTCCGTTGTTGTCTCCTGCATTTCAGAAGAACGGTCATTCGTAGCATGGTAGTAGCCAGTATAATTTTATTGCGTGTTGCCACTGCTGCCGCTAAATCTAGGACGCTTTTTGGTGTCCTACCAAAGAAAGCAGCCAAACGCTTATTTAAAGGGGACGACGGAAAAAAACATAATTGTTTTGTACTTCAGTGTGCCTGAATATGGTGCAAACGTGATCCAAGGCAAACTGCTAGGCTGACGAAAACAGTAGGACTCCATATGCCAAATAATTGGAATCTAAAATAAACCAGACAGTATGATGCATCTGGTCCGTCATTCAAACTACGGTGAACGACGGCTAATCCAATTGATGATGCATAGGCCGCTGTCTTGTCAGTCATTTGCCTCGAACAACCCAACACGTTGTTCGTATTTTCTTACATATTCTTTGGAACAAACATCAGCAGATCAAACAAAGCCCGGATGGTAACCGCAAACAATAGGTCGCAAAAGCGATTATTGTTCACTGTGTCCCGGGGCTCCAGGATTCAAGCGAAGTATATACCTGAGTTGAATGGCACATTTTCCGTGATCCACAATTAAATCTCAAAGTCCCCATTTTAACCAGATAAAATGAATGTGGTCTACTACCGCTGAACGGAACGCAACAACCCAAAACTGTAACGAGGAAAGCACTGGGAATGTCACACGAACTGCGCAGAAATCTGTCAGGCAGAACACAAGTAAAGACAAGGCACACATGACCAAAAAGGGAGAAGATAAACAGAACGTGCACAGTTTGTTCACCATTAAGTTCTTATGTAGCAACGAAGTCAAGCAATCGGAGGGCTGTGAGAGGGGTCTGTTATCAGCCAAGTGCTGACACTGTGTGCTCTACTAGCCAGACCAGAATTGCCCTGGGGCTTGTTTCAGCTATTCTAAAGAACCACTGACAGCCAACCCCACAATGGTCTGCTTATACTCGCCCTTGATGTTTGTACTAACAGATACGATTCCAATCTCTGTGGCCTAGTTTTAATGACCTTCGAACTATTAGGTTAACGCCACAGTTCCCAAGAATAACTCTGGAAACAACCCAACTCTTGGTTTAATATTTGCCTTCATTATGCTTCTTAAAACGGTGCGCGCTAATCTGTTCCCACTTCTGGCCGGACTGTGATTGCCTAATCTACTAAGACCGTTGATAAAATTCTTGAAAATCAACGGGTGACTGACTGATGACGCCTGAGTTATCCTCACAATAAATCTTCTTCAGCGGTCTCGTCTTCTGCCATTTTGGGGTTGGGGTTATCGACTGGGAACGGAATCTGGGGTCCGTAATTGAGGTAAAATGTGTTTCTTTGTGAGCTCACGGTGTCTGCGTGTGTTCGTACTTAATTGCGACAGTGGTAGTTGGATCGTTACAGTTTGCCGATAGACTTCTCTTTAGCAATGTGTGACGGTTGCGTCATGATCCAGTTGATCCTACAGCAGTAGAGGAGGCTGATGGAACTGATTAACAAACGCATGGCTGAGTCTCGCTAGCAGTGCCTACCACAGCTTCCATCCTTGAGTCCTGTGAACAACTTGCCAACAGTATCTCCGAGTTCGTTCGAACCTGCTGTCAACGTAAAAATTGAATTATGTTTCAAATGCTACGAGGACTTATTCCGCGTTGAGTTGGCTAATCTTGACGACATTCATAGTTCTCCTTCTGCTCCGTAAACATGGTGCCGCGAAAAACGACAATTATTCTCATTTTAGCTCACCACGGAACCCACCAGTTCGGTCAATATGCGCGACAGTGCAAACACTTATATAAATGTTCGGTGAGCAGTTATAACATTCAGCATTCATTACCAGTATCTCCGAATCGCGAAGCGTAACGTGAATGGGTTCATCACATATGCTGGCGTGGTCAATCGTGAATGCGAACGATTCAAACTACGCCGTCTCATGGACAACCAGTTCAAAAGACTTGTGTTCATTTTCGGTCTTCAGTCACCAAAGGATGCAGATATAGGTATTCTAAACTAAAGCCAACTTGTGCAAAAGCCTCAGATAACACTGAGTGTGTTACTACTGAATGCCAGCGCCTGATTACTCTGAAATATGATACGGTCATGATCCAGGATACGGACAACCCTCTCGGTAACATACCTTCTCTGGAGGATCTCAATGGTTTTTCAAACACCGGTCATCTACCCCATTCCGTCAACAACAAAAACACTCCATCTCCGTGTTGACACTTCTGTGAATATCCTCTCGCTTGTTGTTGTTCGTTTAGAGGCCACCAATATCAGCGGTGTACAAATGTTGACCATAAAGACAGCATTTGTCTGACCCGGTCAAGCTATAGGAAGCCAATGATACCGAAGCAGCCACCAAGGCCTCCTACTCAGGCCGTTCACTCTTGTAGCCTGCTAGCTACATTAAAACTGAATATTGCTTCCTACCGAACATTCTGAACCGTAACAATTAACATGTATGTCTCGAAACTTCAACTAGGGACCGCGTCCGATGTTACGATAATCAGCAAGGAACAGCAGACTTCCATGGGCAGCTCAGCTGTTCAACCTGCCTCCCAAGAAGCAACCAGTACCTGTGACTGTTATTTTTGTCCAAGTAATTACCTTTCTTGTTCTGTATTTGGAAACATCACTATTAATGATGTGTGCCATGTTTCAGATTCTGATCTTAATCTCCTTTGCTAAGTTTCGATAAACAGACTAGGTCATGTTGCTTTTCCACTGAACGCCACCTTCAGTCGGCCTCAGGCTCCAATTGCAAACTCCGCTGCTCTTGATTCCCTTTTGTTTTCAGTATCCCCATGACTGTTACAAACGAGCCCAAGTCATCCTCCTGTTAAAACCTGGTTGTGTTCCATCGTTACGTTTAAAGTGACCATTACTCTACCCTACGCTTCAGGAACTACGTCACCCTGAGGGAAAATGTTTCATCTCTCCGGCGACCAATTCCCAACAGGCAGCTTCAAGTATATTTGTCAAAAAAGCAAGGGGTTTAGTTTGTATACATGCGGACTTCTCTACCGGCTTAAAAGCTTCTCTAAATGGTCGTTGTTATCCCTTGCCGATTTCTGAAGATCTCTTCACCATGGTACTTGTGCCGTCAAGCTGGATCTAGCGGATGTCAACTTGCAAGTCTATGTATCACCCTCAGCCTCAAGAACTGCTAATATTCAACATGCACCGCGGTTTGTTCCATTACGACCGCACACAATTCGGAGTCAAGTCAGCTACAGCTATTTTCGACTGAAAGTGATACAACGATCGTTGGGATGACCTTTTGAGCAGCATTTCTTGATTATATTATTTCAATGAGGCTCACCAGTAAGAATCTATACGAGAGTATTTCTAAGGTTCTAGGGTATTTTAAGCAATACTGGTTCGAACTACGACCGGACAAGTGTCCATTATTCTTTCCAAAAATTAAATATCGCGGTTTCGTCATCGACAAAAATGGTCATCGTCCCGACCAGTAAAATGCTCGCGTCATCCAGGAGATGCCCTCTCCGAAAGGTATGTCATCACTATGCTCGTTCCTGTGTCTAGTGACTTAATATGGTATGTTTTTTTAGCCGTCTGCGATATCAGAACACCAATGAATAAATGCTTGAAAAACCGTTTCTTTGTGTTTGCCGGCATTTGAACACTCATTCAGCCACCTGAAAGAGATGCTTGATTTCAACCTCACCCTCACATGTTTTGATCCAAATCTGTCGGCCGTAATCGCCGCAGATGCTTTCAGCCACGGCGTTACGGCTGTCCTCTTCGAAGTGTTTCCAGACAGATCGGAGAAAGAAATCACGCACGCTGCCCACACACTTACAGCAGCTAAAAGAAATACGTATGTCTGTGTCGAGAAAGAAGCTTTGGAACTAGTGTTTGCCGTTAGGAAATTTCCCACCATGGTCTGTAGTTACCACTTCCGTATACTGACACCTCACAAAGCGTAACTCAGTATCTTTGGCTGTCAAAGGTCCATCCCAACATATTCTTCCAGCAGACTGCAGTGCTGGGTAAGTTTCCTATTGAACCGTGACTTCTGCATCTGTTACCAATGAACGCAAAATTTCGGGTAATCTCACACCCTGTGCCGATTACTGTATTTTGAGGACTATAAGGTGCACTTAAAATTCTTATACTTGCTAAAAATTCGGCAGTGCGCCATGTGTACGAATGGTTGTGCTGAGGCCTAGTGAACTCGAATCAATTTCTACGTTCACAATACATTGAAAAATCTGTCAAAATATTTTATTACGACTTTGACTGTTGAAACATAATCGCTGGTCAGGAACCTCGTGGAGTCAGCTTTCTATGTTATCTAGACAGACTTGTTTTGGGCGTGGCGAACTCTGTGCAGGAGCCAATTGATTCGAACTTTGCTGGCGACGATAATCCAACCAACTTTCAACCATCCACCCTGATATCCCATACTGTAATATATGTGATGGTTACTCCACCCGGCAAACTCACTTGGTCCAACAAGGCGTCTTGCAAACACAGTGTAAAACACGCACCTGTATCTCGCTGGTTGCAGTGAGTGTTTGAACACACCATCTGCTCTCACACCAATGTTCCAAAGGTGTGCGGTCATCCAGGCAGTCGGCCATGCACGTGTGAGCTTCACACACATCACCGACCAAACTGAAGTTTTCGGGTAGACAACTGGAACATATACCGTCGTGCGTGTACTACAGGGGTAACAGTGCAAGTATGGAGAAATGCGAGATACCAGGCAATCTGGTCAATATATGAGGTCAAGTATGATAGCCATCATTCCGGACGGATTAACCAAAAATCTCCAACCGCTAGATATTGTTGTCAACAGGGCGTTCAAAGTTAAATTGCGAGTCCCGTGGGAGCGTTGGATGACGGTAGGTCAGTACACATTTAGCAAGACAAGGAGGAGGCAACGCCGGGCTAGTTATGCCACCATCTGCCAGTGGATCGTCGATGCCTGGGCCAAGGTATCGTTCTCAACTGTCGTCCGAGCTTTCACGAAGGTTGAAATCATCAATGAACAGCCAAGCAACAGCAACGAGACTGATTCAGATAATGGCAGTAGGGATACGGGCTTGTTTGATGTCGCTATCGCCCAAGTGTTAAACTCTGACACTGAAGATGAAGAATTCGACGGATTTTTAAAGGAGAAATGGTTGAAAAAGTGAGTCTATTTTTCTGTGTTTTCTGTGTGTTGCAAGCGAACAATATTGACAGTTATTGTTAATGAGTTGAATTTAGTCTGACATATCCGACTATTTTGTTTCGAATTATGCGCCTTATGATCCGGTGCGCCTTATATATTAAATTACATCGCTTCACTGATAATGCGTCTTATAATCCGGTGCACATTATCAACCGAAAAATACGGTGCTCAGTGAAAATCAACAGGAACAGGGAGAAACTACCATCGTAAAAATTTGCTTGGAACCGGATATTTCTTTAAACCTGGCTTTTCTTGTCCGTGTAGTTTCTGTCACTTCTGGGCATCCAAAAGGAAACGAATATCGGTCATCTCCTACAGGAAGAGATAAATTGCCTTCGCAACCGATGGCTTAAGACAGCACCCAATGAGGACCTACAGCAGCTTGATCTCCGTCGAAACATCTAGACTATAATCGATTCGTGCTTAATGCTTAACTATCGCATTTTCATCCCCCCTTCTCTTCCATCGATGTTACTGCGTCGATTTCGCGCAGGACAGCCTGTTTGCAGAAATGATAAAACTAATCGTTCGAAGCTACGTCTGCTGGCAGTGTATCATCAAGCCAATAGGTCACACTAATCCTCGCGGTATATCCCCACAACCATGGATTCAACCCCATAATCCATGGTCGTGCCTACACAGCGATTTCGAGAGTTCACTCAACGGCATTATGTATCTAATCAAAGTCGACGCAAAGACCAAGTGACCCGAGGTAATCCCACCGTCACAGGGGACAACATCGCCCACCATTACTGCTCTGCACCTAATTCTCAGCCAATAGGGGTGTCCGTATACCCTGGTTTCAGATAAGGAAACCCAAATTACATCTTTACTTTTACAGGTCTTCTTGCGTAGGAGTATTATTAGCCCCGTTCGCACTCGGCTGCACAACCTTCAGCCAAAGGGTTAAGTAGAATGATTTGAGGATACCTTAAACCGGGCTATTTTAAAGACCCAAGGGGACGGAGCAACGGATGAAATCATTCAGTTCCAGCTTCACACCAAACCCGATGACACCAAATGGATCCTCACATGCCGAATAATTTATGGGACGAAAACTGAGTATCATTTTTGATGCGATGTTGCCGTGAAAAAAGCATCATCAACCCAGTGCACACACCGGGGTCAACCTTTTTAATTGGGGATTTGGTCTACGCATGTGTCTTCATGTGAATCGTTTCGTGAGTCACCTACCACTAAAATTCTCCCATTTATTCATGTCACATTTGCCCCTGATTATTAATACTCCATCATCATGCGGGACTAGAAAGGCACTCTCTGTTTACCCGCTATAAATCAAAGCCAATTACTTAGGATAGCTAAAGTTATACTTTCCAATTATCATTGTGTAGCTCTACAAACTGATTTGAAGAAAGTTTGATATTTCTTAATCCTACTGCAACGAATTAACAGAATTCTCAAGACTCATTAATGGACATAGCCGGTTCGTAAACGCACTGGAGTGCATCAGTCCATCAGTCACCATTGGGCGTGTGTGCTAACTTGGGACTGATGCGCGTAGGGATGTGTGTGTGCGCGCACGGGATATGAATACAATAGAAACTGGGTGGAGTCGATTTGAAGACAAAGCCTAGCTACCAAGTCAGCTCACCGTAAATTATGAACACGGCGTTCCGTCAACCGGTAGGAGAACTGGATTTTCACCTTGAGAGGTAACATTTAAGTGAGCAACGTACCTCTAGGGGTTGTTTTCTAGTAACGGTTGTAGTATGTTAGTACGACGCGACCCCCTAACAACCATAGAAAGAGTACGAACAAACTGCAAAGTCGATCACGAGTCAAGTAGAACAATGGGTTCTCCCACCAGCACCTTAGTATCAACCAACTTAGAAATCTGGAGCTTGCAGTACACAACGCATAGGCAGAGCACACGGAGTAAATTTCATTCAAAAGTTTCCGGTTGACCAAAATCCAGCCTTTGATTTGTACGGTCGATACCAGCCTGACTAGTTTGCTCTGGGTGAACCCGATTTTCCCAACGACCCCTTTAAGTTCACTGGTGCGCATGTGCTGCTGGATTTAGTTGCAAACAATCCAATGATCGACAAACGTGACTGAATCGCCTGAGCGGTGATGATCCACACGTTCTTGAGTTCGCTGCACTTCATGCTTTCCAGTAATTTCGAAAAAAATTGACAACCTTTCCAGAGGAATAACCGGTTGCTGGAACAGTCGGCTATTGAGGCCAGTGTGTCTGTTTGTGCCTGATTATAATCACTGAACTTTCGTGCCCAAGAAGATACCAGTTGAAGAATGCTGACACCGTATCCTGTGACACTTATTCACGCTCAGTTCTTCCTTTGATATGATTCCCATTACCACTATCCAACCCCTTTTTAGCCCAACGAACCCTGCCTTGGTCTAATAGTTATTAGTCCTAAATACCTAACTGTTGTCACGGATATGAAAATCAAACATTGCCTTTTCCCTTTTTCCTCGGATAACCCTTTTAGAGTAACAAGGCCGATAATCGCGAGCGTGTACAGTCTCTCTGCTACAAAGTCAGGATAAGGGAAGGTTCCGCAGGAGATAACTGCATTAGTCCGAAAAGGCCATCAAATTTGTTTCTAAGCTTGTTTTCCGTGAACCACCCCGTTGGGGTCTGGTTCCCATGAATGGACTTGTTAAGAGTGGTATGTTATTGAAGGAAAAGCTGTGATATATCTATCATATCTCATCCCTTCCCTTGTGCTCTCAACCGCGCTCCGTTGAACGTGTTGATAAAAAACGATATGACTGCCTGAATGTGGATCGTGCACATATTGGACATTAAAATGATGAAAAAGAATTCCGAACAGGTTTGAAGCAACCTATACGCCGTTGTTGGGACCAAGGTTTCAGAGAGCTGTGTATAACAAAAGTCGGCGGTGGGATGCAGCAATGGTTCATGACGTACAGCGAAACTGTTTGGCGGTTTTGAATATGCGTCAATGAAAAGACGATTTTTGCAAGTCCATATGAAGCGGCGACTCCGAAGGTCTTTTCGACGGGCATATTCCCGGATAATGCGCCCGTAATTTTCAGCTTGTCGGGAGTCATTCATCTGGCTTTAGCGAATACAGGCGGAACTTTGGTAACGATGGGATGCTTAGTAGGATCACTAGCGGATTGCAATGGTAATGTTGCGAGGAAGACTTGATGGAAATTACTCGGATGTATCTGACCAACAGCTGCGCTCGAATGGTTGGCGTACACAGGACTTATTGACTTGATTCCGGTCAAAGTGCCCATAACTGCCAGGCTCATATGTTAGTCGATCAGACGGTGGTGCGTCGCATCAACTCGCAAGTAGAAGCATTGCAAGAAACTGAGGTCAAGCTTTGGCGTTCGCACATCTGCAACGAGGAAAATCCAATTGAATGAATGGTACAGGCCTAAATAAGTGTACACGAGCGTTGATCATAAACGTAATTTACAGGCCTAAATAAGCGTACACGAGCGTTGATCATAAACGTAATTGATGGTCCCGTTGACTGCGCGTAAGAAACTAGTCGATTTCGCATTCGGGTGTTTCTTATCAATGGAATGACGAAACAATGGTATATTACGGATAAACGGCTAAGGCTTGACAGGTCCTACGGGGTGGCTGGTGTGAATAACGAGCAAGGATGCTAACTTTGGCATCAGTGTGCACGAAGTAGTTAACTCTTATATATTGATCAGTGACCGAAAATTGCGAATGTAGGTATCAGCAACACCCGTCGCCCGTACGTGCATGTCAGCCCAATTTCTTGTGATTTGCGAGAGGAAGAATAGGGTGAGCGAAAACATCTGGCGTTTTCGTAAAATCGTCTGTGATACTAGCAAAGTGTTGGTGTCTTGGAGCGACATCTAGAATGAGACCTGGGAGGTGACCAAGGGTATTTCCCAGCATTCCCCGATGCTACTATTTCGTTAAACATTTTAGTTAGCGTAACTATGATTGATTCTAGTTGCGTCGTGTTGTCTTTTGGCGTTGACTGGATGTGCAAGATTCCGCCGTAGGATTACCAGATACGCTCAGCAGTGAAGGATAACTGATATAGTATCCCAACTAGATTAGGGTAGAGTATGTTGCACACACAACGCGGGAAATAACAAGGCCGCATCTCTTTGGGAAACGAGTGGTCAATAGTGACTGGTGTAGCTAGCTTCTACATTTTGCGCAGGAACTGAGATAATTTTATATCATCTAGCAGCTGCTTAAGCAGCTTCGTGACCCTAGCTCCGTCTGGCATGACAATTCGCTTCAACATGGCGGCTTTGTGTTTCCTGTAAGTCTGGCGGTTTGGAAAGCTCCAGAACGGCAGCAAGATCATCGATGACTTCCGGAAGAGGCGCTAAGACGACATGGTAGAGTCCGACACTTTCAGACCTAACACCATGCAGAAAAAGATGGACTCAGGCTAAGCGAAACAACTTGTCTTGTAAGCTTAATAAAAAGGAGGTATTGGTACCGTAACATCAATAACAGAGGCATCTGTGCTTAAAATTTTGACGTCCTTAGCGAAAATAAACTACCCGTAAAATAGTGGAAATCCCGATCAGACATGATAGACAGTAGACAGCTAGGCGAGCAAGCTGGTTGAGGCGGTTCGTTTCAGGCCAGCACTTCACAGCGGACGGGATTACAACCAACACAGAGTATTTGCATGAGATGAATTAAGGAATCAAATTGTCCGGTTAGTGAGATTAAGTGAGGGCAGTGGCTAAGGCCATAATGTAACACAGCTGTCGTCCGTCATTGTTCAGTGGTTTAAGCTACTGTCTAGTTGGCGTCAGCCTCTAGCGGTCATGGGTTCGATCCCCAGTAGAAAACCGAGGGCATTCGCACCACTGACAAGCCCCAATAGGGCAAAGCGCATCTGATGCTTTTCTGGATAATGGTTGAGCTAGGTAGCTTGTGGGCTGCTGGAAAGAATACATACAAGTGGTAGAAGTGTTAAGTGCATCATCGTTACACGGGACGGCTTGAGGTCATGGTAGATGAAGAGCCTGCACAAACATCTGATAAGCGCATAAGTTGGGTTATGGAATACAATAACGATCGCATCCGCTGTCGCTAATAGGCGAGATCACAAGGCTCGCATGTGGCGTCCAGATTTCCAGTAGACTGGCTTGAAGACCGCTAACACGTTGGTTTGCTGTTTTAACTCCTCCAAGTGTCACAGTGCCACGATCGCTGCTGTCTCTCTCACACCAGCGTAGCGCCACGCCGGGCAAATTTCCTGAACTCTCTCAGACAGTCGCCTGGTCGTTTTTCCGAAACATCTTGCTGGACAAGGTCAAGAAATGTAGTAAAAAGGAGAATACACAGGAGTACAACTTGGACTAGCCAGTGCATACATTTCGACAGACCCATTCTAATAAGTCGAAAACGACACTTCATTTTTTGTCTGACAGGAAGGGCGAGGAGAATAGGCACAAGAACATGCTTTCGGAAGAGTTGATCTTCATTCAGATTGTTTTCGAACAACATGGTTACCCGGACAAGTCCATCTGGATGCACACGGAGCCACAAGCAATAAAAGTCGAACAAATCGCTGCAGAAAAGCAGCTAATCTACTAATCACTGTCTTGCAAGCGTGTCGTGATAGCGGAGCGAACTACCAGTAGGCTCGACAACACCGCCGCGAGAACCTCCTTTGCAAATGATCTCCGTGTCCGCTTCACTTCCACGCCAGTCGCGTGTCAACAAATCAAGGACAGGATACCGAAGTCGACTCTTTTCTTCAGTGTGTACTACTTTTCTTGCAAAATCACGTGATGCTCCAAGAACGTCTCTCAAGTAGAAAGCGTTAAAGGCCAGATTACTGTTAATAACACGGAAGTCGAGGGTTCGCGCGGAGGATCTCGCGTGAGTTCATGTTACGGTACTTGATCTAAAATTAGTGAAGAGATAATGGTAGTTGGTTTGGCCTACTTATCGGGATCATCAACAACAACTGTCTTCGCATCTTTATTATACATCTTAGCTAGAGGCGGAAAACAACTCGTCAATTGTGCCACAATAGAAAAGAAATAACAGCCAAGAGGCACGCCGGCTGATTCATCATTCACGGATGGACATCGTTCCGGAAAGCTAACAGCCGGCTGCTGTTCGGCAAAAAAAGTTATTTTATGCCTAGTTAATGAGAACGAGCTTGGAGAGAGATAGGATAAACAGAAGGAGAAGGGACAAGAAAACTCACAACACGAACGCTATTAAGGTTGGCTCTTTGCCAAGTCAAGAAGGATATCAAGCCAAAAAATTTTCAACTTCTTTTGGACCCCAACCAGAGAGCCGAGAGGCTCCAACCGAGTTCATTTTCGAAGTAAGGGTCTTTCTTCCTTTTGATCAAGTCACCTTTCGGCCACCCCTTTTCTTCTTCCATCCACACTCATGGCAGGAAATTGACGCACGTCACGGGAGTCTGTGGGCTGGCATGCGCAACACATGGCCCATCCGTCGGAGCCTGGTGCGTGATCTAACGGTGCTGAATAGTTCACCTTATCGCCATTGTCATCAAACAAAGCGGCCGCACTTGCTGACGTCACTCAGTCAGCAACACACGCGATTTGGTCGAACCGTCTTGTGAGATTGATCGATACTAACTGGCTATTCTAAACTGGCTCTGATTGGATGGTTTTACCTTTTATGCATTCAGCTTCGATTCATGTGTCAGCACACAATTCCACGTGTGCCATCCGGTTGTGCCTTCTCACTCCAAGTGCAAGACTAAGTATCCAAACATGAAATATGAATACTTAAGCAATACGTAGCAGGATGGGGACGCGCATTAAGCACCCTATGACGGAGCTGTCATCTTTGTGGCCCAACTTTTCAGCCAAGCCCCATTGCAATCGTAAATGCAGTGGAAGCAATAGTTCCAACATAAGATAACTCTCTTCTCATGTTGAACGCTTCTATTGGGTTGCCCAATGCTCACTGGATGATGTTATTTCGCTCACAACTTGGTTCAGAAGAACAATGACCTTCTGACGCCATGAACTTAATGGCTATCGTACATGTGATCCAGTTGTTCGAAGAGCTATGTAAATTCAAGGAAATGTATTTTCTGCTCGTTGTCAGTACTGTAAATTACAGCGGCAACGCAGGGAAAGCGTAAATGACTTCATTGAGCGCATTTACCAAGCTACACCAGAATGTCGACACAATACAATTTTAATACAGTTAGTTCCCTTTAGTAACTTGAAAAGCACAAGTAGAAGACGAAGTTCGGCAGATGCATGCATTTCGTATCGTCTCATCAGTGCCGATAACGATAACAGGTAATTTTATATAACAGTTTGTAGGTATAGACATCCATAAAACCAAACGCGAGAAAAAGGTGTCTTTCGTCTACAACCAGGGCAGCCTGAGGCTGATCGATAATTGTTTTTGAACACAAAACACTGGCCTAATCTTCCATCGGCAGGCACTTATTGACAACAGGTCATCGAATTGAGGTCAACAAGGCGTTCACAATCCTGCTTCGCCATACTAATTCCCGGCTCCTCCGGTTTGCCGAGGCGATTGCCATTAGTCGGATTAGGCCAGTGCTTTGTGTTCAAAAACAATTATCGATCAGCCTCAGGCTGCCCTGGTTGTAGACGAAAGACACCTTTTTCTCGCGTTTGTTTATATGGATGTCTATACCTACAAACTGTTATATAAAATTACCGGTTATCGTTATCGGCACTGATGAGACGATACGAAATGCATGCATCTGCCGAACTTCGTCTTCTACTTGTACAATACAATTCTCCCAACTCGTGCCGAAGAAGTCATGAACATTCAGTACTTTATCGGTGAAGTTAAACATGATGGCGCGAAAGAACCTTACTATCACAAGTTGAAGAAACCTTTTCATAGGAAACCGCTTGCAACATCGTACGTCAATGAGAAAACCTGAAAACTCAGTTATTCACATTCAACCCTCTTCAACCTACAGATTGTGTAAAGAAGCTGGCTCCACGTTTCTCCTCGGAAAACAGATTACGAAAGTTCGTCTATTACCGATGCGGCGATCAGCACACTTTCCTCACCAAGTACTCTCACATTCACATAAAATGCAAGAATCGAGTAAAAAAATTGGCCATTTGGCACGTGTATACCTTTCTCCGCGGTCGCAAGCTTCGAGCAAATCCTTGAATCAAGAAGACGGTGAGGGCTATGATTCCCATTTAAATTGTATGTACCATATAATTACAACTTGCTCCATTATGACGAGAGTATCTCCGTATAGGGTCACACTTCATATCAATTGCCAAACAGTTTTATATGAATTGGCCACCGATTCCGCTATGACATTGATTAACAGGAACGCGCTCCCATCAATGACTATCTGGAGCCGAGTGCTACCGTATACAAAACCTATACAGGAGAAGTGACTGATCAAATTGGGAAGTGTCAGGTACGAGTCAAACTCCAGGGCAGATCACACAACCCAACACTTCATGTCGTGCCTCATGCTCCAGTCAATCTACTTGGTCTTGACTAGATGAAACAGTTGCCACAAGTATCAACTACTATCCACGCCTTGGGGGAGGACACCGTGGACTCGGTTCGTAAGCGAAATCCAGACGTGTTCAGCGGACATCAGTTAGAAACTCAACAAATTTAAAGCAAACATACATGGGGCGGACACACTGCTTTAATTCTTACAGACTGAAATGGAACAATAGTTGAAAAGGTGCTAGCGAGGATGTATAAATTTTTATCATTCCAGCAAGCTGAATGCTCAGCGCAGATAGTCTTTACGCTTCAACCCGACGACAGGGTACAGATTTGTGGCGAGTACAAACTAACAATAAATTGCAGTGCAATCAAAGACCGGTAGCCACTAGCCAAAAGTGAGGATTTGTACGCCACTCTATCTGACAGGATCACGTTTACCAAACCGCATTTGAGCCATGCTTATTGCCGGTGGAAATAGTGGTAGTATCTCACCGCCTTACTACGGTCAGTACACATTTGGGCCTATCTGAATACACCAAACTTCCTTTTGAGAGTAATTTGACTCAGAATATATTCCAAATAATAGTTGACAATATAGTACGTGATATACCAAATACATGTACACAACTCGATGATCTACTAATTACGCGTCGCACAAAAGATGAACACCTACGTACGTTGGACCTGGTGTTACACAGACTGTCTGAACATGGCTTACGTTTGAAACACTCCACCTTTGCATTTTTAGTTAAATCTGTTTTCCTTCGTTATCGGCCGAAGAAACATGGTTTACATGCTCGGAAAGACAAATGGCAACCTATTATTGCTTCATCGCCTCCACGCAACAAATCACAGGTATGTTTGAGCGTTGGAATATTTTCAAACTATCGTCGTTTCCTACCCAAGCTTGCTTTCGTTATAACATCATTGCCTCAGATCTGCTGTACTGAGTGAGTTACACGAGGCATTTTCAGGGATCGTCCGCATAAGGCTCTCTCCATGTCATACAGCTGGTGGCCGGCGATTGATAGAAACATCGAAACGCCATCGAATACTTGTACTGCATGCCAGGTATCAAACAGATGGATCAACTGGTCTCATTCACCCTTGGACGCTGCCCGACCGTTCATTGGG
Organism: Dicrocoelium dendriticum; assembly: GCA_944474145.2. Classification (NCBI taxonomy): domain Eukaryota; kingdom Metazoa; phylum Platyhelminthes; class Trematoda; order Plagiorchiida; family Dicrocoeliidae; genus Dicrocoelium; species Dicrocoelium dendriticum. The sequence goes on from OX104064.1 coordinate 23,201,997, forward strand.
ACGTGTCTACGATGACCATTACAGACTGCTTGAAGGGAATTTGTTGTTACTCCTGGTGGATGCGTACTCTGAGTGGATAGATGTACATGTCGTCTCAAACGCTACAACGGAAACTACAATGAATAAGTTACGTTATAGTATATCCATGCACAGTATGCCCAAAACCTTGGTCACAGATAACGGTCCGAAGTTCAACAGTGCAATGTTCAAAGAGTACCTGTAAGCTAATGGCATCAAGCACATGATTTCCGTACCATACCACGTAGGGTCAAATGTTTTAGAGTAAGGGGAGGTACAAACTGGGAGAGCCAGCCTCCTGAAGCAACATCATAGCTCGTTGCGCACCAAACTTGACCGATTCGTATTTGCGCATCGCAGCACACCGCTGGAGTCCATCAGAAAAAGCCACGGGGGCGTCGGCTATGCTCGGGACTAGACCCACTTTTCCCAAACCGACGTCAGGCTAGGCGTTGCTGAAAACAGTACATGCATCAAACTGAGCGCGCACTAACTAAGCTCCAGGATTTGGTGACAAAAATTGATGTGTACACGGAACACCCGCACAAGCAGGTATGCAGCCAGGAACCATGTATATAAGTTCAGAGATCGAAACCGACATACAACTGGAAAGTAGAGAAATAGTAGACAGGCACAGTAATTTAATCCGTCACCACACCTCGGTCGCGTCACATCCTGAGGAGGGAGTTGTTACAGAACAGCGGGCGCAGACGGACCAAAACCAAAAGAATGAACCGAGCAGTCGACCACTATTCGGAAACTACAACGTTCCCATAAACCGACAGAAAGTAATGTTTACAAATGTGACTGTATCTGCCATGTGGAGGAAGGTCAAAAGCGCACTCGCTGATGTTACCCAATCAATAACACACTCACACAATTTGATCGAACAGCCTTGTCACATTGATCGATACTAACTGGTCATCAAATTCTTTTTCTGATCGGCCCGTTTTCTTTTTTATGCATTCAGCTTCTATTCATGTACTAGTATCCAATTCCACGTGAGTCATCCGGTTGTGCCTGCTCACTCCGAGTTTGGGAGTACGTAGCCAACTACGAAATAAGAATACTTAAGCAATACGTATCATCGAACATGCTCATTGTTGGCACGGTGTTCCTACCAGACGTGAGAGAAACTGCGAAGACACTGTCGGTCGAACGTAACTAGCCTCTTTATGTCAACGGAACAAATGGGCCTACTTTCACAAACGTACAGCAGGGTCGAAAGTACAACTGCATTGTGCACTCCCTCGCTCAGGGAGTGAGTAATGTTGCTCTGGCGCCATAGGTGACGAAGGTTAGCATAAGCACCAAGCGTAGTGGCCGAACAGTTAGTGACCTCGGCTTCATTTCCAAGGGTTCTGATACGGATGCCTAGTTAGTTGAATGTTTAAGCGACCTCTAGCTGATTTCCTGTAAAAGTCAGCGTAGGAGGCGGTGCCTGCTAATCTTGGATGAAAGCTTTAAAATTTGAGAGTATAAAGCAAAGTCCGAAACGGTTGTCAGCTAGTGCGAATATGTCGAGCGCCGCTTGGTGCGTTCCTGAGATGATCCATATTAGAGCAATGTCGACAGCACACTCCAAGTTAAGACGTCGCTCACCTAGGAGCAGCTCAACACCTTCCAAGTCGTGTCTTGTGAACGCAATCTCCATGACTTCGTCGATTGCGAAGTTGAAGAGGAAAGGTGATAGCGGACATCCGTGTCTTACAATGTTGCAGATACTAAAGAGTGAAAAAAGCGTGCTGTAACTCCTCACGTTTCTTGAGCTAGGCATCTAAAACACACGGACAATATTTACATATTTCTCTGGAACATCTTTCTTTATTAGACCGACACAAAGGGCACATCGACCCACCGCATCGAAGGCACCTTTTATGTCGAGGAACATGACTACCGAGGCCCGCCAATATAGGAGACGGTGGTCCAACAACTGACACTAAGCGAACATGTGACAGATACAGACTCGACCCCGACAAAATCAGGCTTGCTCCTCACAAATCCAGCCTTCAAGATTACTGGTCAGACTGTGAAGGAGTATACAGGTAAGCAGTTCGTAGACGATGGAGATCTGAGTGATTCCTCCATGGTTGCCGCATTCCGAACGTAAGCCTATGTTGAAGATTAGAACCATCGCAATGAGGCTGGACCTTACCGTGGTGCGATGGTTTGTGTGCCTCAGTGATCCACTGAGCTATAATGGGTGGTGCATTTTTGCACCTTCAGAGTCACTCATAACAGATTGGTCAATGGTTAGAGGCCAGAAAATCTCAGCCTCCTGGTCCTCCAGGTTGGGGGTTGGAATGAGGGTGGCACCTTATTCCTTAAAACGGACTCCTTGTAGCCCAGTGCCAAACCCGCTGCCTTGCAGACAGGTATTTGAACCAAAGGCTTTGGTTGAAAACCCTAATCGTTCTCCTGTCTAGGCCTGGGCAACCTGACAGTATCCTGCCCACGCAATACTATGAATCTCACTTCAAACAAATTTCTGATGCTCTGGCCACCGCAGAGGATAAGCAACCGTGCCCTATCTGCTGCATCGAGCAGGGTGGATAGGGCTTTGTATGCTACTGCTCAAGCCTTCCCATCTTCTTATTCCCCCTCTTACACTTTTTCGCCCTTATCGTCCCGTTCCAGCTTCACTTTTATCCCCCCTGTGTTCAACTCCCCAATTCTCGGCTCTCCTCCACCTTGCTTCAATAGTCGCTTGTCTTTTAGTTTCAACTCACATGTGAACGCGGAGCGTCATTCCTGCCCTGTCAACAAGCCCATGTCCAAGCAAGCGGTCAAGCCCAGTTCATCGGCTTCCATTTGGAGCCCTCGATCCTCCTTCAGATTGGCATGCCTCAACGTTCGCACATTGCTTCAGATCAGTCAACAGGCAGCACTTGCCCGAACATTAGAGACCCTCTCGATTGATATATGCCGCTTATCGGAGACCCGCCTGCAAGACTCGAGCTCTGTGCTCACTCTGCGACCTTCCTCCAGCTCTCTTCAAATTCGGGGGACCTGCTCTTGTGGATTATTTACACGAATTGTTAGTTAAACTATGGGGGCAGGAAACTGCCCCAACCGACTGGAGCCGTTTCGTCATAGTCCCAATTTTCAAGGGAGGCTCACGATCGGAATGCGGCAGCCATAGAGGAATCAGTCTGATCTCCATCGCCTCCAAATTGCTTGCCTCTCTCATACTTCACAGACTGACTGGCACGCGTGAAAGCTAGATTCGTGAAGAACAAGCCGGGTTTCGTCGAGGTCGTGGCTGCATTGACCACATCTTCACCTTGCGTCAGTTGTTGGAGCACCGTCACATATATTGGCGGTCCTCCGTTGTCTTGTTCCTCGATATCAAACGTGCATTCGATTCTGTGGATAGGCGTGCATTTTGGGACTGTCTACTCAGGAAAGGTGTACCTGAGAAATATGTGAATATTATCCGAGCATTATATGCGCGTAGCTTGGTCAGAGTGAGGGCTTACAGCAAGTTGTCGTCGCCCTTTAATATCTCCAGCGACGTGAGACAAGGATGCCCGCTGTCACCTTTCCTCTTTAACTTCGCTGTTGACGAAGTCATGGAAATCGCGTTCACAGGACACGACTTAGAAGGTGTGGAGCTACTCCCAGGAGAACGACTTCTTGAATTAGAGTATGCTGATGATATTGCCCTGATCTGTGACAACTCACAAACGTGCCCAGCGGCACTGGACAGATTAGCACTAGCTGTCCGTCACTTCGGGCTTTGCTTCGCACCCTCGAAGTGCAAAGCGTTCCTCCAAGATTGGTCTGGACCGCCTCCGTCGCTGACCCTTGGCGGGGATCAGCTAGAAGTCGTTCAAAAATTCAACTACCTGGGAAATCGTATCAGCGCCCGTGGGATTGAGGATGAGATCACGAACCGTAGAGCAAAAGCTCGGGGCGCTTTTGCTAACCTTCGCCACTTGTGGCGCCGGCGCGACATCACACTTGCCCTGAAGGGTAGAGTGTACAATGCAGCAGTACGTTCGACTCACAGTACGGTTGTGAAACCTGGCCGCTGAAAGCAACGGACCTGAAGAGGCTAGTTACGTTCGACCACCGGTGCCTTCGCAATTTAGCTCACATCTGGTGGGAACACCGCGTGAGCAACCAGCGTGTTCGGCGCCTTGTTTATGGCACAGGAAAATGAACTGAACCGATCAGCACCGTTATTTCACACACAAGGTTCGAATGGCTCGGCTACGTGTTACGATTGTCAGCCCACCGATTTCCGCGACGTGTGTTGTTTGCGCGCCCGGGGGGGTGTGGAAGGAATAAGAGGAGGGGTGGCCAAGCGATGACTTGGTCGAGAGGAATGATGGCCCTCACTTCGAAGCTAGCCTTAGTTGGAGCTTCATGGCTCCCTGGTTGGGGTCCGAAAGACGATGAACACGTTTGGCTGGACACACTTGCTGACATGGCTAGGAGCCGACCTCAGTGGCGTTCGTGCTGTGAGTTTCTTTGTCCCACCCCATCCCTCTTAGCCTCCCCCTCCAACCACGATCTCATCATTTAGCCTTATATAATTTTGCATAGCAATTTTTTTGATGCACAGTAGCCGGCTGGTAGCTTACCAGAACGATGCCCATCCGTTGCCGGTAGCTCAGCCGGCTTGCACCAGTTGCTTTTTTCTCCTTTTTTCCATGTATTGCGGCACAGTAGCTGAGGTGTTTCCCACCTCTAGCTAACGTGTATGATGATGATGATGAAGATTTGGATGCTAACGCAGCGGCTCCAGTCGGTTGGGACAGTCTGCGGCTCCCACAGGTTCACTAGTGTAAAATAGCAACAAAAGCACACCCTCCAATTTTGAATAGAGCTGGATGAATATCATCTGGTCCTGCTGCCCTATACAATTCCAGAAGTCTGATCTCACGTTCGATTTCTGAGCTAAACGGCGGATCCATAGGGCGGATCACTGACTGGGGAAGAATCTGACAATTCTGGCCGAGTTACTTACCTACCAAAATGCAAAACCGAACGCTCCAAACGTTTTGACAAGTATTAGTTGGGTTGTCCACCTTCAAAGCGAATATTTTCACCAACACCAAGTATGCTAGTTTACCGTATCTGACGGAATAACTTACGATGGCTACCAAGGGCAATGGCCACTTCCATTACGGTGCACGATGAGACTACCAGGACTCGTGGTATCTTCAAGCCAGCAAGGAGCTTTTCCCGGAGGTTTTGCGAGTCTCGTTGTGTTTGCTTTCACCCGGAATGTGTCCGCGAGACTGCGAAGAGACCCAATGTCCATGTTGGCTATTAGACTTACCACATGACGATTCGCCTGCTGCTAGTAAGGTCTGGTGAATATGTGACCAGTGACCATCAATTGTCTCCAGAGAGCGGTTGCTCAACTCGCATGTCAGCATACTTCGATACGCATTCAGAAAAGCTGGCTTTGTCAGTTGGCTGGTGAAAATACGCTCACAACGTCGTCGTGGGCGTCCGCCAAAACGCATCCGCATCTCATCACCTACAAGTGCATGATCGGTGTCCACACATGTGCTCCAAATCGAGCGACAGTTCTGGATGCAGCCTCTCCAGCGGTAACTGATAGCAATGTGATCGAGTTACGTCCATAGCTAATTCGAGCCTGGTGGGAGCCAAGCGACCCTCCGGCGGGTGCTGTGTCAGAAGTTAGTGCTTGCAAGAAATAAGCGAGCATCTTCACACAAATGAAGTAACCGCTCACCGTTATCATTACGGGAGCCTACACTGTGCTGACCGCCCAGATGCACTTCATCAGTGGACAACTTTCCAACTTGTGCGTTCAGATCCCCCGCCAGCACAACAGTGTCCGTGCTTCTTCTGTGGCGAAGGAGCTGGGTCAGTTGGCAATAGAAGTCGTCCTTTACCGAATTATCGCTACCGTTTGTGGAAGTTTAGGCAGCAGTTGAGTACCGACACCTGTTTGCCCGCACGAATTCGAAGCTTCGTACGAGCCAGCCAGTTGGATCCCACTCATCCGGCCACTAACTGGGATCCAATCAACCAGCGCGGCCTCAGCCAAGGGACTCAGGGCAATAGCAACACCAGCTTGGCCGGTACTCGAAGCTGCATGCTCTGTGGATAGACACAACGAGAAAGCACTTATAGTGGCGCAAATTGAGCACAGAGCTGAATTCTTGTAGGCGGGTTTTAGATAGGCAGCAGATAGTGTCACGGAGGCGAAACAGCTGACTACGATGGTGCACACTAGCAGGGCGAGATTGGCCAGATAACGTGAGCGGCTGACAGACTCGTTGTCATGGTCAAACCGGAAGCTGGCGAAATCAGACAACAGATGTGAGTCACCTCAGCGAGGTAAGCGCATGTGATATATAAAAGTAGCCATGTTCTGTGCCTAATCTACTTCGGTCTAGCAGGCTCGGCTTTTTGTTTTCCCCGGCTGGTTGGTAGTGCAGAGAGGCAGAGCCGAAGGGCAGCGTCATAACAGATAGTGATGGAGAGTGTAACTAATGTTCGGGCATGTATTGCCTGTTGACTGAGCTGTAATGATGTGCGTCCTTGAGGCTTGTCAATCGAAATAGAAGCCAATGAACTGGGCTTGATCTCTTGGTCAGGCATGGGCCTGTGGAATGGCATGAGTTATGCTCTGCGCTTGCAGGTGTATCAAAATTAGAAGATAAGCGCATATCAAAACAAAGTAGGGGAGAGCCAGGAAGTGGGGGGGGGGTTAAAAACGGGAGGGTAAAAGTGAACTTGAAAGGGAACGATAAAGGTGAAAAATGTAAGAGGGGAATAAGAAGACGGGAAGGCTTGAGCAGTAGCATACAAACCCTTATCCACTCTGCTCGATGTAGTGGATAGGACGCCATTAATTATCCTCTGCGGTGGCCAGAGCATCAAGAAATTGTTTGACGGAAGCTTCATAGTATTGTGTGGATAGGATACTGTCAGGTTGCCCAGGCCTAGACAGGAGAACGATTAGGGTTTTCAACCAAAGCGTTTGGTTCAAAAACCTGACCGCAAGGCAGTGGGTTTGGCGTTGGGCTACAAGGAGTCCGTTTTAAGGAATAAGGAACCACCTCATTCCAACCCGCAACCTGGAGGACCAGGAGGCTGAGTTTGTCTGGCCTCTAACCACTGACCAATCTGGTATGAGTTGCTCTGAATGTGCAAGGAAACACCCCCTAGCATAGTCCAATGGATCTCTGAGGCAGGTAAACCAGCACACCACGGTAAGGTTCAGGCTCATGGGATGGGATCATGCATGGCAGACTCCCTAGTCAAACAGACCTCGGTCATGCATGGTTGAAGATATCGTTCGACCGATGGGGTTCTTGTCATTTTTCCTTCTACAAGGTCTATCAGTTCTTCTCTATAACAGTGTTCGGTTATTCAACGACTGATTGGACTAATCCAAATCGAGATTCTCAGTAGGCAAACATGTGTTCTATTTTTTCCTTCACCAAGTAGCGTTGATTTTGACTGACAGATGTGTTTCACGTTTCTGTCGATCTTGTCGAACTGGATGAGATGGAGGAAAGCATTTGCTGACTACTTTGAATTGCTCTTCCTACCGGATACGAGTGTTTACCGCTCGGAGTCCAACACAACCAGATCATTCGATTAAGTACCGGTTGATGAATCCCAATGGCAATATTATTCTTCACAGTTAGAAGACTGTGCCCTTCTCAGTTCTGATTTGGATATATGTGCCGCACTATGGGAACTAAAACCGAATGTCTGCACTGCTAGATACTGCCGTTTAAACTGGTCCAAGAGTTGATCGGAAGTGTTAGAGTTTACTGCACACGATCATCTATCTGTACCCGAATGCATGTCTAAGTCCTCACATCTAGAAAGTTTGAAGGAAAAATGAAAATCGCATGTTTAATCGCTGGGATCCCTAAGGTAATGGCAAAGAAAAAGTCATTAACGTTCCAGCCGGCCGCTCCTTCGTATTACGTTGGTTTCATTGTTCGCCAGCAAGAGTATATCACACATAAATCGCGTGCATTCAATTCTCCAGTCGTTAATGAGGTCCACTTGATCGACGGAGGCCAGGCAAAGTCGAGGACCAGTTGTGGGTTATCGTTGCGGCATGCGACGTTTTCAAGCTTCCGAGTGGCGACTCGAAAATATATCTATTGAAATGCCTTCAGTTAAGCCAGCCAGTCCGTGTTAACAGATCCGATACCTCAAGCTCGACTAGTATTCCTCCATCGACACGTCAGGGCAAACCAACTGAGGATATAAGCCTTGTGAATTTAAACAGTGAACCGAACTTTGTGTACTTGAACGAGGTGCACACACGAATCGTCACGCATGAGGCGCGGCGCTCGCACCGATGGCTCATCTTGATCACTTCTCTCTATCTTCCCTCCAGCTTCTCGCAGCGTTGTTACCGTATGCTCATTCGAACCGGATTTACCCGCTCTACCCAGTGATCATACATGTATTTATATGTTATGATTAAATTCCTCATCACCGCTGACTGTTTCACCTGTCAGCCGTGAATGAACACAACCGGATAACTTAGTCCCTTTGTGCCGATCACCTTTCAGTGTAGCACCATTCACTACAAAACTCTCCAGACAGTCCGGAAAGCCCAAACGTACTTCAATCCGGTGTTTCGTAACGTGAATGTGGTGGAACTTGTGCTCTCTCGATCGGCTTTGTGGATTGCGTTCAGATTCCTTTACTAGGTCCCCAATCCAGCTGTGCCTAAGATCGATCGAACAACCGACCACAATTGACAGAGATAGCACCACAACGCACTAACTCGCCTAGCGTCGCGGAGGATAACTGCACTGACTGATCACTCGACGAACGCGTGCCCCTTGTACTACACCTCCTCTGCGAACACGCCTCACATTAGGAACAGGTGCGAGTTATGTGTTATAGTGGTAAAAAGTGGGCTAGTATGCTCCAAATGTTTGAGCTCAAACCTCACTAAGTGTCTTGGGATGGGGCCGATAGAAACGAAACGGTACACTAAGAGGTTAAAGCCGTTTTTATTTTTGTCAAGTATGCACTGTTATCCCAGTTGTTAACTGTTAACAGTGCTACTGAATAAGTGTGGAAGATTAACGCAAGCAGCGGAACAACTGATGAGCGTCAGGGCTAAATCTATGGGAGAAAACAGACCTGGACTTATGTGTGAAAAACACTTCAGATTCTCCATTCGGGCCGAAGAAGGGAGCCAGGTGTCCTAAACTCACCCCAATATGTCAAGCCCATCAGTTTCAACTCCCTTCTCTCTCCCATACTAAAAACATTGCCTGCAGCGTGCTCGCCTAAACTTCTGTACAGTGTATCATACCCACTAATTCCTTCGGCATACATGGGACCCAAATTTAAAGTCGGCCCACCATAGTAAAGAACCAGGCACCACACGCATCGGTTACCGCCGAGCAAACACCGGAAATAACACCGGTAAATTTGGTGACCGGACTGGAGAAAACTGAAGTGTCTCAAAACGGATGGCCTCCACCAGTGTCATTCACAAATTTACCAAAAGCAAGGTAAATTAAGACGCCAGAACCTGTAGTCATCAGGCGAAACCATGGCGCATAAAACCTCATGTGCACCAATGTCTTCGAATCATAATCCAATACAATTAAGGGAAAGCTAACAGACGATGGAACTCAGAGGACTTTCTTCTGTACGGCGATCAGTGTCCATGCTAATCCCTTGATAATAAAAATATCTCGCGTCACCCAAACTCACTGTACTACGAGTGTAATGTAGCCAATTATTTAATCTTAATACTGTATCCACAATATTCTGTGGAGTTCTGCTTTTTGGACACATGCTCAATCCAAGGGAGATCATAAAATATATGGACAGCACATACGGAATAAGGCAGATAATGGGCTGGCACGAGGACAATTCCTGCTCCGTCAACCGAATAAACTGTCACCCGAAGTAGCCTGGTTCGCCATAGTGAATGAGTTAGGATGGCGGACGACGCAAATCATTTGGCTTGTCAAGCCTGGATTCCCATTGTTCGACATATGGAGTCCCTTTCTTCAGGTCAGCTACAAGTTCTTCTTTGATAGGGCTTGCTTTGTCTAGTGTAGATTGGAGCAAATTATCTCCATAGAGCTCTGTGTTGAACTACGGTTCTCGATTTTGGCCATGAGTGCGCTCTCTTTATCTGGAGGTACCGTATATGATCTAATCGGAAGCGCATCGGCATTCTTGTCATTTCTTACATTCCTTGGGTTAGTCGCAGACGTAAACACTACTTCATTTAGGGTTTGCATGCATCATCAAGGGATGCGTAGATTGTCACGCTTTTGGCAGTGCTGGACAAACCTGGATGCAATGATGCAGCATTTGCTACAGACGCATCTCTTAGAGAAACCCACAGCCACAGCTTTGAGTCATGGAGGCCGATAGGCCCTATTTTCCTGACCTTTTTGTGTTCTAATGGTTTGGCGTAGCTGGCTCTATGCTAATGATTAGATATGTGGTTTGGCTACCACGTTCCAAGACGGAGTCTAAGTTTAGGCCACGGGATTCAACTTCTGCAACTGTGGCCGTTATGCCAGTTGTCGCAAACTCCATAGTCCTTGTACATTTATTAGATTGCTGCGCCAGCACCGCGATGTAACTTACCAGTTGGCTGATCATACACTAGGTGCAAAGATAAATGGAGCAGGTTGTATTGTATCAGCTAGAGAACACACTGAAAATAGATTTCGGAAGCAACCAGCAACCTTTTGTGCAAATATTGTTGACGAGTGCCTAACTATATAGCGAAAAGCATTGAAAATACTAATCCATTTCGCCACAACTTACAGTTTTGGAAAAGGATTATACACGTTGTTGACAAAGACAACAAAATCTAGGGACAGATCTAACTTACGATGTGCATTAATCTAAATAGCACCAAACGTTAAAGAAAGTATTTTAACCAAGCAATGTTAACTGTCGCTACATTATCTCTAGCCATCGCAATAAGGCTGGACCTTACCGTGGTGCGATGGTTTGCGTGCCTCAGTGACCCATTGAGCCACGCTGGGGGTTCTCTTTCGCACGTCCAGAGCCACTCATGCCAGATCGGTCAATGGCTAGAGGCCAGACAAACTCAACCTCTTGGTCCTCCAGGTTGGGGGTTGGAATGAGAGTGGCACCTTATTCATTAAAACGGACTCCTTGTAGACCAACGCCAAACCCGCTACCTTGCGGTCAGGTTTTTGAACCAAACGCTTTGGTTGAGAACCCTAATCGTTCTCCTCTTTAGGCCTGGACAACCTGACAGTATCCTACCCACACAATACTATACATCATTCGGTAAACAATTTCTTGATTCTCTGGCCACCTCAGAGGATAATCAACAGTGCCCTATCTGCTGCATCGAGCAGGCTGGATAGGGGTTTGGATGCTACTGCTCAAGCCCTCCCGTCTTCTTATTCCCCCTCTTAGGCTTCCTCACGCTTATCGTCCCATTCCAGCTTCTTGCTTATCCCTCTGTTATTTTGGCCTTCCCCCGACATGCTTTGCTAGGCATTTATCTTCTAGTTTCAACCCACCTGCAAACGAGGAGCGTCACTCCTCTCCTGTACACAAGCCAATGTCCAACCAAACAGTTCATTCCAGTGCATTGGCTTCCATTTGGAGCCCTCGATCCTCCTTCTGAGTGGCATGCATCAATGTACGCACATTGCTACAGATCAGTCAACAGGCAGCACTTGCCCGAACATTAAGGACTCTCTCCATCGATATATGCTGCTTATTGGAGATCCACCAACAAGACTCGAGCTCTGTGCTCATGCTGCGATCCCCTTCAGGTGACACGAGCAGTAATTTCACATTGCGTTTATACGGTGAGGATGCAGCTCCGAGCTCCGGCCAAGCTGGTGTTGGTATTGCTCTGAGTCTGTAGGCTGAAACTGCTTTGGTTGACTGGATCCAAACCAGTAGCCGGATGTGTGCGGTCCGACTGGCTGGCTCGTGCAAAGCTACGAATTCGCACGGGACTGTCAGGTGTCCATTCGTCATCACTGCTTGCTTGCCGACAAACTCTAGCAAAGATTTGGTAAAAAATGACTTATACCGGCAACTGACCGTGATCCTGCGTCACAAAAAAGCACGGACACTATTGTGCTGACGGGGAATCTAAACTTCCATGCTGGAATATTATCCACTGATGTACTGCATTTGGGTGGCTAGCATGGTTTAGGCTCCCGTAATGATAACGATGAGCAGTTACTTCGTTTGAGTGAAGATGCTCGCTTATTTCTTGCGGGCACTAACTTCTGCCACGGCATCCGCCAGATAGTGACGGCGCTCATCATCCTCGAACCAGCTATGGATGCGAATCAATCACACTGTAATCAGTTACCGCTGGAGAGGCTGCGTCCAGAACTATCGCTCGATTTGGAGCGTATGTGTGGACACCGACCATGCACTTGTATGTGCCGATATGCGGATGCTTTTTGGCGGACGCTGACAACGACGCTTTGAGCGCATTGACACCAATCAACTGGCAAAGCCAGCTGTTCCGAATGCGTATCGATATACACTGACATGCGGGTTGAGTAAGCGCTCAATGAGTACAGTTGAAATTCACTCGTCGCGTGTTCACCAGACCTTACTAACAGCAATCAGATCCTCATATGGTTAGTCTAATAGCCTATATGGATATTGGGTCTCTTCACGGTCTTTGTAACTTATCGATGCCTGCCGGCATATTCCGGCTGGAAGTGAACACAACAGAATTCACAAAGAGCCATTGCAAAACTCCGCGCTAGCCTGAACAGAGACTGCGATTCCTGGAGGTCGCTTCATGCGTCAGAGATAGAATTGGCTGCTGATCTTGGTAACCATCAAACGTTATTCCTTCTGATACGGGAAACGGGCAGCAGGAGACCAGCTGTTAGTGAAACAATTTATGATGAGAGTGGACCCTTTACCCGCAACTTATCAAAACATTCGGAGCGTTGGGCTGAGCATTTTGAAAGGTAAGTTAATTGACCGGAATGGTTAGATTCCTTACTGGCCACTGTTCGCCCTGCTCCGTAGGCTGTCCCTTTGGATCTGCCTCTCGTTCAGAAGTCGAACGTGAGATCGGACTGTTAGAGTTGAACAAATTCACGGACGCAGACGATCTTCGTACAGCCCTCTACGAATTCGGAGGCCATGCTCTTGTTGACGACTTTCACTAGTTACTGGGGAAACTGTGGAAGCAGGAAGTTATCAGAACCGACTGCAACCGCTCTGTTATTGTTCAGATTTTCAAAGGAGGCTCGCTTTCGGAATGCGGCAACCATAGATGAAGCTGTGTGATCCCCATCGTTACCAGATTGCTTGCTTTTATAACGCTTCACGGACTGGCGCTCGTAAAAGCAAGATTCGTGAGGAAGAAGCCGGGTTTCCTCCGGTTTGTGGCTTCATCGACCACATCTTTACTTTGCATCAATTGTTGGAGCACCGTCACACATATTGTCGTGTTCCGCAACATCAAAGGTGCTTCCGAATCGCTTGAGCGATGTGCTGTTTAGGACTGACTACTCAGGAAAGGTGTGCCCGATAAATAGGTAAATATTATCCGCGCGTTTTACGCGTATAGCACGGCAAGCGGTCGCCCCCCTTCAGTATCTCCAGTGGTGTGAGACAGCTTTGCTTGCTGTCACTTTTCCTCTTCAACTTCTCTATTAACGAAGTCATAGAGGCTGTATTGACAGGACAATACTTGGAAGGTGTGGAGCTACTCCCAGTAAGACGACTTCTTGAGTTGGAGTATGCAGACGACATTGCCCTCATCTGTGACAGCTCCCAGACATGCCAAGTGGCACTAGACAGATTAGCACTGGCTCTCATCCGCTTCAGGCTTTGCTTTGCACTATCGAAGTGCAAAGCGCTCCTCCAAGATTGGCAGGGATCGCTTTCTGCGCTGACCCTTGGTGGGGATCAGCTAGAAGTCGTTCAGAAATTCAATTACCTGGTAAGTTATATCAGCGCCCGTGGGATTGAAGATGAGATCACGAATCGTATAGCAAAAGCTAGAGGCGCTTTCGCTAACCTTCGCCACTTATGGCGCCGGCGCGACATCACTCTTGCCCTGAAGGGTAGAGTGTACAATGCAGCAGTACGTTCGACCCTACTGTACGGTTGCGAAACCTGGCCCCTAAGACCGGTGGATATGAAGAGGCTAGTTACGTTCGACCATAGGTGCCTTCGCAATTTGGCTCATATCTGGTGGGAACACCGCGTGAGTAACGAGCGTATTCGACGCATTGTTTAGGCCCAGGAAAAGGAGCTGAACCGCTCAGCACCTTTATTTCCCGCACCAGGCTCCGATGGCTCGGCCACATATTACGCATGCCAGCCCACCGATTCCCTCGACGTGCGTTGTTTGCTCACCGGGGATGTGGATGGAAGAAGAGGACAGGTGGCCAAGCGATGACTTGGTCCAGGGGAATGAAGTCCCTCACTTCGGAGCTAGCCTCGGTTGGAGCGTCACTGCTCCCTGGTTGGGGTCCAAAAGACGGTGAACACGTTTGGCTGGATACACTTGCTGACATGGCAAGGAGCCGACCTCAGTGGCGTTCCTGCTTTGAGCTTCTTTGCCCATCCCCACCCCTTTTAGCCTCCCCCTCCATCTACGATCTCATTTCGTAGGGTAAAATATAATAATCTTTTTGCCTAATAGCTGGCTGGTAGCTTACCGAAACGATGCCTATCCGTTGCTGGTAGCTCAGCAGGCATGCAACCGGTGTATCTATTTTTTCCTTTGTATATTGTATTATATGTATGTCTGCATTGCGACACAATAGCGGAGGTGTTTTCCCACCTCTAGCTGACGTGTATAATGATGTATAATGATGATGGCTGACGAGATAATAAGAAAAGATAACATCTGCCAATCTTCGTCTCCTTATTTCGTTGTTCAAACTTCTGAAGGGGAAAAGTGTTTTAATTTCCTTAGGCTTTGGAGTCAGAGGCTCTATGCGCAGTCCCACAAGCAAACCGAAGCACAACCATCAGCAAGCGCGTGATTGCCCACCAATGCAATCGTATGACTGCGCGCAAAACACTCAGCAATGGGTGCTGGAACGTGTGCACATTACTGGACCGAAATCGGGGTGAGCATATCGAGTGACGCATGGCACTCGTCGCAGTGGAATTGGCGGCGCTCAGTGAAAGCCAGCTCGCTGAGCAAGGTCAGTTGCATGAAGCTGGTGCTGGCTACGCATTCTACTGGGTGGGCAACGCCGCCTTAGCGCCACCTGAACACGGGGTAGGATTTGCAATATCCGATCGCTTAAACAGCCAGCTGCTGGGTGAACCAACAGGCATCAGAGGGCGACTGATGACTGCTTGCTCGGAAGAGGTAACTTTAACACTTTCATAAGCACGTACGGTCCGACTACGTGGTATCCTGATGACACGCGTGATCCATTCTACACTCAGTTATCCTTCGTGATATGGTATGTGCCGAGGAGTGACCGACTATTTCTGCTGGGTGATTTCAACGCGCGCGTTGGGCGTGATGCATCGGTGTGGACAGATGTCATCGGCACGCATGGTATTGGTTCAGCGAATGCGAACGGTGACAGGCTACTCTCACTGTGTGTCACTCACGGCCTGACGATCACGAACACTCGGTTTGCACTGAGTGCAAATGATATAGCATTTTGGACGCACCCACGGAGTGGTCATGCTCACCTGCTCGACTACGTCATCGTACGTCAGCGTGACATACGTGAAGTGTGCATGACGCGTGTACTGTGTGGAGTTGAGTGTGGCACTGACCACAAATTGGTGCGGACCAAACTGTACATATATTTTCGTAAATCTATATATTGCACTCCCGCCTTGAATCGGCGGAAATTTAACCTTCTCTCCCTCGATACTGTTGAGAAGCTGACTGAACTGGAGAACGCTAGGGTCGCATGACTGTGTAATGTGGACTGCATAGCCACAGTGTGAGACCTGCGCACCACATTCGCGACCAGGTGACAGCTGCTGCCGAGGAGACCATCGGGCGCGCAAACTGTAAGCGGTCTGATTGGTTTGATGTGAACAATGCGACGGTTGGCGCATTGGTGTCGGAGAATAATGCAGCATTTAATGCACATGTGGCAGAGTCCAGTGACTTGGGGAAGAGTAGTTGGTTTCGCAACATACGTCGGCGACTGACCCGGGAATTCCGTCGCATTAGAAATGCATGGTGGACGGCGAAGGAGAAGCAGATGGAATGCGACGCGGAACGCCGCCAAAACAAGGAATTCTTTGACTTCATGAAGGCGGTGTATGGACCCAGATTGGAGCCACTGAGGACACTGATCAATGGTAGTTCAGGCGCTGCCTGTACAAAGACTGCAGATATAATGCAGATCTGAGGAAAACACTTTGACTGTCAGTTGAACAACCGTTCAGACATTGGCTGCCCTACATTGAACTTTCCCAAGCAGTGCCATGTGAACGCGAGTCTGGCGGACGCGCCGACACTGGATGAGACGCAGGCAGCCATTGCTCAACTGCGAAACGGCAAGTGTGCTGCGACTGACGAGATCCCGCCTGAAGAATTGATACACAGCGGACCGGCGTTGGTGATTTCGCTTCACTAATTGTGGCAAAGCGTATGGATGGTGGAGGGGCTGCTTCCTGGTCTGAAGGATGCCGTTGTGCTGCCACTGTACAAGGGTTAAGGGAGCAAGTAATGTTGCACGCATTATCGTGGCATCAACTTGCTGAGTTGTGTGGGCAAAGTGATTGCCCTCCTCGTCAGTCAGGTTGTGGAACCAAACGTGGTGGAAGAGCAGTGTGGATTCCGTTCGGGTCGAAGTACTATGGATATGGTGTTTGCGGCTCGTCAGTTGCGGAGAAGTGCAAAGAACGACACCAGCCATTGTACTCGCTTTTTGTTGAATACAACAAGGCATTTGATACGGTGACCGTGAATCATTGTGGCTGTGTTGGGTAAGTTTGGTTGTCCGCGTAGGTTTGTAAGTCTAATTGAATGTTTGCACAGCGTTATGCGGGCGAGGCAGCTGAGTGGAGAGACCTCGGATGACTTTGAGTTGTCTTTGGTGTGAAGCAATGTGTCTTAGCTCCTGCCATGCTCCTGCTCTTCATGTAAGGATGTCTAGTGCTTTTGATGCCGTTTGTGCGTACGGTGTTGTGTGGAGCACTGAAACTGTCCTCCTTATACAATACGTTTGACGATAGTGGATGAACCGATAGACATGGAGCTAGATACTGGGGCGGCGGTCACCATTGTAAACCGCGGTTCAATGAAAAAGCTACCACCTTTGCTACCGTGCAACTCGAGATTACAGACGTACACAGGTGATCCAATTCAGATGTTTGGCACATGTTTCGTTAAAGCCAGACACGTGGAACGAGAATTCACCCTAACCTTAATCATTGTACCTGGGAACAAACCGAATCTCATGGGTCGAGACTGGGTACAGTTCTTTCCAGAGACCATGCAACTCAACCAACTCACTGTTGAAGACTGCAGTTTGAATGAATTATTGAACGAGTTCTCATCGTTGTTTGAAAACAAACTGGGAAAAATGCGTCATTTCAAGGCTTCTATCAAACTCCGAGAGGGTGCCGAACCAACATTTTACAAAGCTAGATCATTACCTTATGCAGTGCGCTCTAAAGTTGAGGCAGAGATAAAACGTCTGCGATCAGAAGGAGTCATAGTCGCGGTACAACCTTCAGATTGGGGCACTCCGATTGTACCTGTACTCAAACCTGACGGCTCCGTCCGTATTTGCGGAGACTACAAATTAACAGTCAACCAAGCGTCGAAATGGAAAAATATCCCCTACCACGTATTGAAGACTTGTACGCGACTTTAGCCGGCCGTCAAAAGGTTCCAAGCTAGATCTCAGTCACGCATATTCTCAAGTCGAACTTGATGGTGAGTCACAGGAACTGATTACAATAACCCACCTGGGAATATTCTGGTACCCGCGCCTCCCGTTTAGAATAAATTCAGCACCCAGCATTTTCCAACGGATCGTGGATAATAATTTCTCACCGGCCACTGATCGCCCCGCTCCGTGGGCTGTACCTTTGGATCCACCCTCTCGCGCAGAACTTGAAAGTGAGCTCAACTGCTGATAATAAAGCCGCTGGACCAGATGATCTTCCTCCAGCCCTCTTCAGATTCAGGGGCCGTGCTCTTGCTGACGGCTTACACGAATTACTGGGGAAACTGTGGGAGCAGGAAATTATCCCAACCGACTGTAGCTGCTCTGTTATTGTTGCGATTTTCAAAGGAGGCTTACGTTCGGAATGCGGCAACTATGAGTGAAGCAGTCTGATCTCCATCGTCACCAGATTGCTTGCTTTTGTAATGTTTCACGGACTGACGCTCGTAAAAGCCAGATTCGTGAGGAGGAAGCCGGGTTTCCTCGGGGTCGTGGCGCCATCGACCACCTCTTCACTGCGTCAATTGGTGGAGTACCGTCGCACATATTGTCGTGTTTCTCGACATCAAAGGTGCTTTCGATTCGGTTGATCGATGTGCTGTTTGGGACTGACTACTCAAGAAAGGTGTGCCCGAGAAATAGGTAAATACTACCCACGCATTTTACTCGCGTAGCATGGGGCAGAGTGAGGGCAAACGGCGAGCGGTCACCCCCTTCAGTATCTCCAGAGGTGTGAGACACAGTTGCCCGCTGTCACCTTTCCTCTTCAACTTCGCTATTAACCAAGTCATGGTGATTGCACTTACCGGACATGGCTTAGAAGGTGTGGAGCTACTCCCTGAAGATCGACCTGGAGTTGGAATATGCAGACGATATTGTCCTCATCTGTGACTGCTTCCAGACGTGCCAAGCTACAATGGACAGGTCAGCACTGGCGGTCAGCTGCTTCCGACTTTGCTTTGTACCATCGATGTGCAAAGCCTTCCTCCAACATTGGCAGGGGTCACCTCCTACGCTGACCCTTGGTGGGGATCAGCTAGGAGTCGTCCAGAAATTCAAATACCTGGGAACTTTTATCAGCGCCCGTGGGATCGAAGATGAGATCACGTACAGTACAGCAAAAGCTCGACGTGGTTTTGCTAGCCTTCCTCACCTAGGGCGCCGGCGTGACATGGCTCTGGTCCTGAAGGGTAGAATGTGTAATTCAGCGGTACGTTCGGACTTACTGTACGGTGGTGAAACCTAGCTCCTTAGATCATCGGACATAAAGAGGTTAGTTACATTCGTCCGGCGATATCTCCGCAGTTTGGCTCACATCTGATGGAAACACCACGTGAGCAGCGAGTGTGTTCGACGTCTTGTTTACGGCACAGGAAAAGGATCTGAACCACTCAGCACCGTCATTTCACGCACCAGGCTCCGATAGCTGGGCCTCGTGTTGCGCATGCCAGTCCACCGACTTCCACGGCGTGCGTTGTTTGCTCACCGGGGGTGTAATTGAAAGAAGAGGAGAAGTGGCCAAGCGATGATTTGGTCGAGACAAATGAAGCCTCTCACTTCGAAGCTGACTTCGCTTGGAGCATCACGGCTCCGTGGTTGGAGTCCAAAAATCGTGAACGCGTTTGGCTGGATATACTTGCTGAGATGGCTAGAGCCGACCACAGTGGCGTTCTTGTGGTGAGTTTCTTTGTCCCACCCCATCACTCTTAGCCTCCCCCTCCAACCACCACCTCATTCTGTAGCATAATATAACTTTACGTAATTTTTTGGTTGCCTAGTAGAAGACTGGTAGCTTTCCGGTACGATGCCCATCCAATGCTGGTAGCTCAAGTGGCATGCAACTGGTGTATTTATTTTCTATTTTGTCTTTTATATATTGCGACACAGTAGCTACCGTGGATTGCATTACCTCTATACATGATAGCAAGAAATATTCAAAGTAGTTATTTTCTTTTTTGCATGACTACAACTCATTGAAAAGTAATTTACTGTCCACAATTTAAAGCCATAGCTTGCGACTGCTAATATTAAATTAACTGTTTAAAAGAAATAAGTTTAGGAGTAAATGTTTACATTAAACCAGTTTTAGTGGTAAATGCCACAAAGTGGTTGGGACCCATCGGTGTACACCATTTTTTCCGTGATACATTTTGCGGGCGACGTTGACGCCCGACATCGGTCAAGGGGGTAACTTGTGTTCTCTCTTGGGTTAGCAACTTACGGCGAATCGACGGTGACGGGGAAGGCACTCAATGTCAGTTGATAATGTCCCACAGGTCGGACTGCATGTGCGGGAAAAGTAGACGGAGGACAGTGCATATCCCTGTGACTGCGCCTTTATATCGACCTTCGTCTTTTTCGCCAGGCACCATTCTTTACATTATGAACGGTAGGTGTATCAGTTTTGAAAGAATAGGTTGACAAAATGTTTGTTCACACAAGTCACATACTCATCGAGACCACTCCACTTTATCTGCATTTTTGATATTAACGCTGTGATACCGCGCACGATCCCTGACATTTTGCTTTTGAACATAAAACTTTACTTCAGCTGAAACGAGTCAAGAAGAAACCATTTCCATTGGTTGAATCTCCCGACCATTTAATCCAGTATTCTGCAATCGTTGCTCGATCGAGTTATGACAGTGCACACTTCTCACATTGCTACACATTTATGCAGTTTGACATTTTTGATGGTACCCATTTAGTACTCTTAGTTGATAATGTGAAACACTGAAAATGCACGTATTTGGGTGCATCTAGGTTATACCGACTAGAGATGACTTTTCCGTTGTAGGCAGTGGACGCTCGTCTACCGGTCTGGCCGGGCCTTGGTTTGGCCAAAATCCGAGCAGGATGGTTAAATTCAACATAGTTTGGCGAGTGTTCGGATGATTGCTGCCAATTAACCTGCAGATAACAATTGGGGCTTCGGATTCTTGTAGCATAGAAATCGATGGATAATGATATGAACATTCTCTCGTAGGAAGATAAAAAGGGTGATATGCACCCGAAAACTTAGTTGATGTACGCGTGAACTTCAACAAAACTCCTGCTGAAATCGTAGTAACGAATACAAAAATGATGCATGGTATAGAGTCCCGTAATCGTACATCCACTGGATAGCGCTGGCAAGTCCGAGTTGAGTAAGCGTAAAGACATTATTATATGTTGAGCGTGTGGTTAGCAAGCCTGCGAAAGAGAGGAGTGTCGAAACAGTCTGACTACAAGCTGCATAGCAGGTGCCTGCAATGATGAATCATTTGGTTAAAAAATCAAGCGCCATGTATCACGACTGTTCAATCACCTAAGTATATACTGCGCCCAACAAAGAACATGTCTTTTCATAGCTGTTGGCGCGTCACCACAAACTTCGGCACTCATCGACATTAAACTTGTCCGAACAGGCCAAATATCAAATAGAGCAAGCCAGGTAATCTGTGGTTAATAAATGCAGCAACAATGCACACAATCTATGCGGAGCTGAGCTTTGTAAGCTACTCTAATTATATCCTTGAGTACTGTGGTTATTATACATCAAAATGAGAAACACCAATAGAATTAATATGAAGCACCTGTATCTGATTAGCGTCTGATTAGAAAAAATCAGCCATGAATTATCGGTAACATTGCAAGAAACTTCAAATTGGACCACTTTGGATTAGGCGGTTGAAGCATCTTTTGTTATCTCTTTACATCCTGCTACGCAAAATGAAATATTCTGATCTACTTACACAAGAACTGCACCATAGCTCAATTCCAGAGCTTTTGACAAAAATTCTACGCTGGTTATACCAGGGACTGAACGAACCTGCTGTCTGATTGCTTCCTAGTCAGATCTGCCTGTATGTGTACTAAACTGCTAATCACGCCTAGAGCATGTGAGAACATGGAATAATGGAGTAAAACTTTGTATGGTGACCTAAATTTGATAATTGCTGCATTCACTTGTGAAAAATCACTCGATAACCTAAGCAAAGAGAGGTCAAAATATGTAGAAGCACCTGCGTTTCAAAAATTGCCATACAAACACACCACTCACTAAATCGCTATAAAATGAAACTCATGCCTCAATAGTGCGCTTATGCGTATCGCTCATACAGCATCATCGTAACTCTTCTAAACATTGGTCTGGGCGGTTGCGGACGCAATTCTTCATATTGTGAGTGATATACGTATTATTAATACGTATGTATTACGTACTATTACTTCGACCCTTATTCAAGGCAGAGTCTCGGTTGACCAAACATTTCCTTCGTCAGTCACGCGATGTCACTAATAATTTGGTTAGGAAGCATCTACTTTAATAAGTTTAGCCAGTGTACGGGTTTCTTTTGTTAGCTTCTTTTGTGCACACCAGACAAAGTCCACGTGACCAACTTAGATTGTCTGTGTTTCCTCGTGACCGTCCCGCTACGTGTCGGGTTTCGTTTGTGTGAAGCTGTAAAAGATTGGATGAACTCATGCAAGCCATGTACAAGTGCCCAGTAGCGGATGTATTCACAGAGAAGGTTAAAACCACTGTAAAATGCTGCTACTCAGCACCAATCAAGTAAATTTTCGCACAACCGCGCATATGACCTCGCTTAGACACTGCAGTTGTGTGTACGAGAAATGGAGAGGATAATTGCCGGCTGATTTATTTCGCGCGTAGCAAGAAATTGTGAATTGCGTAACTCGTTGTATGCGTGCGGTGCGAATGCGGGTCTACTTCGTTACTGATTGCTAGCACAAAGTACTTTCTTTGTCAGGAACACGGGGACCTGATCGCATGACGTCATGCTCATCTATAGACGCATTAATTATTGCACCACTAAGTTACACAGTCTAAACCTATCATGATTAACACGTCAACGAGCTGACTGTTTCAGGTTGCGACGCCTCATTGAATAACAGAACGCAAGCATGCACGAGTTCTAAAGGGCTCCCAGAGGAAGGGTACTAGGAGTCGGGAGAAGGTAATCGATCAGCAGAAATAAAGTAGCTTGCTCTCACTGTTCAAAGTGTGCAAATCATACCCAACGAGGTATGAGCGATCGAAATACGTTCCAAGGCGTCCTCTGGCTCTGTACTGTGTATTCCACCATCCCATTAGTCAAGTGCATACGCATCCTAACGCAAACATGCGAGCAGTTAGCATCCGAAGTTGAACGGCGTATGAATGCTAAGATAATAACTCTGGAAGCGAGTATGCGCCAGGAAAAGGTAGTTGTTTCTAAACAAAGGGACTGTGTAAAATTTTCATCCCCCAAGCAAAGATGGGCAAAGTCCCCATTGTCTTCACTAATCCAAATTGGAAGAACGCCAGGCGAAAAAAGACTGGTGCTCTGATAAGATAAGGCACCACTTGAAACACGTGGAAGAATAAATAACCTAGCATCAACAAATACAATCCTTAATAGGGATGAGGCGGCCAAAAACCAGCTTTTTGCTTCTGCAAATCAAGGGTACCTCGTCGAGTTCAAGTCCGCCCGGAATATCAGTCACATTTGCAGATATTGCTGCATAGGTCACTCACGAAACCACAAATACAGTCAACTCTGCAGCAGACCGATAACACATGTAGGAAGAAGAGAATTAGATAACCTACCCTTAGCATAAAGCCAGGACCAACGACCACCCGAAATTGCAGCTCAAAGAAAAAGTGATCCAGCAATAGTGTCTTGATCGCTGTATGCTCAAAACTTACTGAATAAACCGCCATTATGTTGTGGTGTAGGTTGTCTGAGGTCCAAGGCTAATGCAACTCATCTGGCCATAATGAACGTCACAGTCAAACCCACGAACTTAGTACAAATCACTTCTAACCCGAACTCTACATACTATGGCAAACAGCGATTTATTACAGTGACATAAGGGGTCCAGCACTGATTTAAGAAAGCTTTTATTACCTTCAAGAGCGTGGAATCAAGGTTCCTGTGGGATATACCTCTATTCTGAGGTTTCTTGGACCAAGTGACAATTGAAAGGACACACTTTGGAATGATATATCGGACAAGAACGTATAAACTCATTTTTACCCCAGCAGGTGCCAATTTTCCGTGCAACGATAACCAAAAGACCAGAACTCACGATATGAGACACTGGTGTTTCATTCGCGATGAACACTTTTTAGTTAAAGTCGTGGTGTGATGGCCTAAAAGGATACCTCCATTACCTGATTCAAAGGAATGCAGCCCAATCATCTCAAAACACGTGGTTCACTCAGAGAAAACAGCAACGAGTGTTAGAAAAACTCTTCCATCTGCTCTTTGGTTAAAGGATGCAGATGTTATGCGAAGATCAGACATGAGCTTCTTTGAAAATGCAATCTTACCAACCATTATACAAGTGATTTAATTTAACACTCGTTTACACAATTCTGAATGCGTTTCAGAAAAAGGATAAAGCGTACCTTGGTCAAATCAAGTGTTTGTATTCTCTAAAATACGAACAACGATGATCTAAGTTCTGTCGGAATTCACACACATCTGATTCCCTCAATACCTGTAGACAACTAGAGGTTGACAAACTTACCTGCTTTTATACTAGTGCTAAAGGACATTACAATAAGCTGGACGAATTGAAATATTGTCAGGTTTCCATGCGAAGCGATATCATCTAGGTCACGGGAAAACTGTTAACGCTGGAATGACAGACGTCGAAGTCCCGCTGCCGAGTATGAAACTTATCCTCAAAGAGAGACTAACAAATGGAGGAGGAGTATATGCCTGTATATGCCTGAAACGGTCTTCAGTGCAAACCATATAATATTCATACTCGCGATTCCCCGATTCCTTTTTGTGCGGTCTGCAGTTACAGGGCAAATACACCTACCTTATGGCATTGATGTACCGCCCCGAAAAATCTACACGCAAAATGGACGGCCACCTCGTGACGGCCTTAAGTAGCAAAAACAAAGCACACTCACATCATTGTCATGGATGATTGCAATGAACAATGTATAAAAATTAATGCTACCATCGGAGAACAATTTAGTCGAAATACATAAGCTCCTAACTAGTGTCCCAATTTACCTTAACGTCTGTTTGCCCACTCGGTTCAAAACCAGTAGCAAAATATCTACAGTGAATCTCGCGTGCATCGACAAGGAACATCTCATTGAATCATTGGTTGCAAACTGTCCTATGGGTCACAGTGATCATGCAGTCTTAGATTCCAACTTCATTTGCGTTGTGGAATACCGGAATGAGAACACTAAACAGGTGCGCACCATCACACGTCACGACCGCTAACCCCAGGGTACCAGTGCCACAAGATGGTCGCTCCTCGCCAAAAATCTCACGGAAGTCGCCAGATCAGATTTCCTCCAAAACTTCAATCGACTGATTACAGATGCCGCAGATACAAGGATTAGAAATGGGTCTACACAGTTTTCTTTGTAAGGAGCATAAGTCGAACATGGGTGATAGTATATAATGCAGCGCAGCGATCGTATAAATTGTCTCCAACGCCAGACACTTGAGAACACTACGTAGCCCAACGTAACTACTGCACTCAACTGCTCAGTTCAGAAGAAATTGCACATCAGCAGAACATAACAACTTTAATGCTAAGCAAATGGCTGGCAGCGTGCGGCTCCGGATTTCCCTGTCAATGTGGCCCCCATGGAAACTACCACAGGACGCCTGCGCCTACATAGGGACCATGGGTGAATTGCGTTGCACCACACACAGCTCAATCCACACACCCCATATTCAGTGTAAACCCGAAGGAATAAGACCGGGAGGCCTAATGATGTGAATCGCGTTTCGTCAAAGGAGAAAGACCAAGGTGAAATTAGACCGTAACTACACAAGTCGAGTTGTACTCACAACAAAACAATTAGGCATTACTCGAAAGGTTCCACTTACCAAAGTCCGCAGGTATTAACAAACCTCTTAGTTAGCAAAATTGGGGAAGCTTAACACCATTCTTCCGCATCTGTAACTCGAAGTAACTTGTCGAGCACAAGTCCTCCGGATATCAGTCACAAAGCTAGTATTGTTGCAAAGGTTATTTGAAAAGGTACATCTAAAGTGCACTCGGCTCCAAAGACCGCTAACACAAATACAAAGAACGAAATCAAATAGTCATCACTTGGCATAACGCCAGGATCAACAATCACCAAAGGCCGCAGCTCAACGACACATGGATCCAACAATACCACGTTGACTGTTGTATGCTCAAAACTCACAAAATCGACTGCCATTTCGTTGTCCGGTGACCAAAGTTGATAAAACTCGTTGTGCATTTTGGTAAGAGTTCATAGCCAAATCCACAAAACTAGTGGGAGTTACTCGGCATCCAAATTCTGCACACCATGGCAAACTGCCACTTAGTACAGTGACATAATGAATCGAATACTGTTTTAGAAAATGTTTTACTCTCTGTAACCGCACAATAATACGGCTCCTGTGTGATGCATTGGTTGGTGTCTATTCTATGTGTCGCAGTGATCATGCTGTCTTTAATTTCAACTTCATTTGCTATGTGGAATGCCCAAACAGGTGCTCATCATCGCACGTCACGACCGCTGACCCCAGTGTACCAGTGCCGCAACATGTCGTTCCCTCCGAATAACCCATGGAAGTCGCCTGACCGGATTTCATACTAATCGTCGGATGTTTTAGACACACGGATTAGACGTCAGCCTGAACAGTTTTTATTCGTCAGGAATAGAACACAAAAATGGATGCTAATGCGCAACGCAGCATAGCGATCGTATGGATTATCTCCGACGCCAGTCACTTGGGACGACTGCGTAGCTCAACGCAACAACTTCACTCAACTGCTCAGGGAAGACGAAGTTGCACATTAGCACAAAATTTCGGAAACTTTCAGCACGAACCACAAAATGCTGTACAAGCACGTCAATGTTCCTCGCAAGATGAGGCCGAGCATTCCATAACTTCGGACGTCTGATAGTCCAACAAACACGTTTCAGTGGGCCTCCGCATCATCTATCTTTTAGCTCCTATTTCTTTGACGCCAGGGCTCATCTACATCTTTTTTACTGCTGAAGTCTTATTGCGGAGGCTAACATCACTGCGCAACTACAGCACATCGCCTGTCGAATCATATACAATTAACCCTGGGAACAGCAGCGAGACAACTTTGGTTCAGTTCTTCCAACTCTGCTTAGACCGGAAACAGGTTACCGCCATATGAAAACTTGGTATTATTACTTCAAGTCACTAATTCGGAAGTAGGACTGAGCGTTAAAACTACCGCTCAATACATTTTCTTTCGATACAGTCAATGGTATCCGTAGTTGCCGATGCGTTAGTATGTTATCTGGAAAATCATAACATGTTTGCTACCGAGCCACACGGCTTCCGTCGACAGCAATTATGCACAATGAATTTATTAATCGCACGGGTATTTGGACCGAGTCAGAGGACACTGGAAAGGACGTTGACGTGACCTATATAGATTTAGCGTAGACGCTCGATCGTTTCGATCATCGGATTCTCCTTTGCAAACTTTAATCTTACGGCATCTGTGACCATCTCTTGAGCTGAATCACAAACGTTCGCCCTCAAAGACAGTTAGTGTTCAAAGTCCTACATCCTTATTTGACATCATATAAGTCGGGTGTGGTGTGCCTCCGGGCTCCGTACTAGGGCTACGATTGCTTTTGGTATTTATTAATGCTCTTGAACAAACAATCACTAAGTTTCCTGCTGTGTGCTGACGACATCAAGAAATGACTCAGGATTATGAGGGATACCGCACCAACTTTACCTCAATCTGAACTAGACATGGTACATCAGTTATCAACCCAAACTTTACTGTAAATCAAGGTGGCTAATTGCAAGATAATTACCATACGACGCCAGAGTACCTACCATTTCATACAAGGAACTTATGTACTGCAACGATCTTCCGTCGGATGCGAGTCTGGCGTGCTGGTTCAGGATAACTTTGATCGTTCCTGGAAATCCGAAAAGGCATAGAAAATAGGTAACCAACACGTCGGGCTGACGAGACGGGCGTTGGGACAAAGAAATATCTCTATTTTCCGACAGCTGCTCGGTACGTATATCCGCCCCTATATCGATTACGCAATTGAAGTCTGGCAGTCATGGCTGAACCACGGCCTCCCTGCACTAGACGAATCTAAAAGTCGGGCTTCCAGCTAAGTCACCGTAATGCGCAGTCTACCAAACAAGCAAGAGATGAAAATTCTGGGAGTATTCAGCGGGTGGGACTGCCGAATATGAGGCGATTTGATAATGCCACACTTGACTCTACACAATCCAAATCATATGTGTCGCTGTTTACTTTACTGTAACACCAAATTGTGAGGTCACTCTGGAACTAGCAGAAAGTACAGCCGTGTGCCTTGCCGTAGAGGTTTATTTTATACTAGCTGTACCCTGCAACGCTTTGCTGTGGCTCAGTGTGGGTAAATGAAAGTGAATGAAAAGGCAAAGGTAACCTTTGTAATAAATGTAGTTTCGAAATACTTGTTGGCATGTAATGTTGTTAGTTGTACCGTTGTCTAGATGTATGAAAATAATTGGAAAAAATCTCACCCTTGTAATACAAGTAGTTGCACAACTCTTGTGGGTATAACACAGTTTGTGTTGTAACCTTGTAAGTGCACATATGGAGATTGGCAGATTTGCCGACTCTAGAACGCGCTACGTGCAAATGTCCATATGAGGAGCATTCGGTGCATAGATCTTACCCGCGCACTTTAAAAGACTTGCTCTGACCTTTGTTGATTGTGATTGCAAACGCCCAAGGAATAGGGAATTGCAGTTTCTTATATTGCAATGGGGTTGTTGTAGCTCTGTGTGGTTTAATGAAGATGAAAGAAAATAAAATTCTTACCTATGTGCAGTTATGGAGATTGTCAGGTTTGCCGACTCTAGAACACGTAACATTTAACTGTCCATGTAAGTAGCATTCCGTGCGTAGATCGAACTCGCACACTTCGAAAGACTTGCCATGAGTATGGTAGATTGTAATTGTAAACGCATTGCAGTAGCTCAGTATGGTTAAATCAACAAGAAGAAAAGGAAAACCTCCCCTTTGTAATAGACTTAGTTTCAGGAAACTTGTGGGTTTGCAATATGGTTTATTGTTTCGTTGTCTGGTTGAGTGAACATGTTAGAAATGCAAAATCTCACCTTGGTAATGGATTTAGTTTCATGACACGTGCTGGTATGTCATATTGTGTGTTGTTCAGTTGTCTGGTTAAATGAAGATATTACATAAGAAAAAGCTCACCGTTGTAATAGAGTTGGTTTCCAAACATTTGTGGGTAGACCACGCTTTTTGTTGCTACGTTGTCTGTGCAGATATGGAGATTGATATGTTTACCGACTCTAGAACACGCAGCATATAATTGTCCATGTGAGAAGCACTCAATGCGTTGATCTAATCTGCACAATTCAAAAGACTGCCCCTGAGCTATGTTGCTTGTGACTGCAAGCGCCAAACGAATAGGGAATCGCAGTCTCTTAACTTGAACTGGCGTATCAGTGGGAATCATCAGAATGCGAGGAATGAGGACATATTCACCTTTGAAATGTCCAGTCTGGATTGCTGTCTGTTACTGATACTGATAATGAGAAATTTCAGCGAGTAGAGATGCCTCAGTGTAGCTGCATCTAATATTTTTCTAGCAAATCTACCATTTATGATGGTGATTATTCCCGATATCTCAAGTGGGCAGTGAGTGTGTCCAGGAGTTTCTTAAACTCTGACACCGACTTTGCTTCGACTATCTCTGCAGGCAGGTTGTCACAAATCTTCACCACCCTCCGCCCGAAGCAGAGTTGGTGAGCGACCCGCTTCAAATCCGATACGACAAGCTTGTACCAGTGTCCTCGTGTGCTGCTTGGTGTGCGCAGATGCAACAGAGGCCTCATCATGAGGGATTCGCCCAGATGTACGGTGAGTCAAGATGAGGTCAACCCGCATTCGACGATAAGGCAGGGTGTAAAACCCTAGCCTCTTGAATCGGTCTTCATATGGCACACCTCGTGAACCGGGGATGGGCCTTATGGCAGCATACTGTACCTGGTTGTTGAGTAATCCTTTTACTGCAATCCTCGTGCTGTTACGAAGCGTTGGCTGGTTGTTATTTCGCAGCATAATGATTGGTGTGCCCATTTTCAGGTCAATTACGTGCGGTGGCATCCCTGGCAGCTCGAGTGAATGCAAACCGTCCGTTGGATAATCAACCGCTTCATGTGCTTCCAACACAGCGTCGACGAACTTAGATGCGACTGCCTTGCTTGAAACGTTAGACTGAATAAAAACCTTCAGTTAATCAACATCCTTGTTCTTGGCCGCAAGTATAGCTCGTTCCCTCAGCCATTAGTGATTTAGATAATTGGTTCGAATATTGGGCATTGCTTCTTCAAGCTGTTCTTCCTTAGAAGGCACAAAATTGTAGAAATTATGAGGCAATGCAATTCTGCCTATGGTCAAACAAACGGGCAATTTTTCGTTCCAAACATCCAGTAATTGAAATGAGAATACCTCAGCTGAGTAATTGTATTGAAGCTAGACATGCATAGAGTTAATTTTAACGTCAATGTGACGTCACAAAATGAGTATTTCTGGCAAGCATCTATTTTTTCCGCTGGCATAGATCGATAAATTACAGGCAACGTCTGCCTGAAATCTCCTGCAATCAATAATAACGCGTTCCCGAATTGTCTGCTGTTTCCTCACAAAACTTGCATTGATCGATCAAGTGCCGCTTGCAATTTTTGTGCACCATTGTGCATTCACCCTAAACAATAAGTTTACACTCCTGCAATACTTTTTTCATGCTGGACGATTTAGAAATGTTGCACGTGGGAGTTGCAATGAATTGCATGTTCAATGGCAATTTCAAAGCGGAATGAGCCGTTCTTCCACCGGATAGCAATGTCGCAACTAGTCCGGAGAACACCAGAGCTAAGGCTATGTTGTTTTGCGATCTAATTACCACAAGTATCAACCTAAGGAGGAACGTTAAACTAGTTCCTCTAGACGCATCTAAGAAAAAGATTCCTCCAACCGTGTCATTGAGAGTTTGCATTATTTGAAGGTAAATGCCTTTTGTTCAAGTGTTAACCTAGGAATGTTGGATTGCACTTACGAGGAAACATCGCCCTTGTTGTACTTTAGTTCACGATGCAATTATGCATCAAACGAAGCAGTAGCACATCGAATCGGTGATGGCATCCCCAATTGCTTTAGAAGTTTGTTCAGTGCTTTATAATATATTGCTGTTGGAAATTCCATGTGCCTATTGACATTTTTATCAACATTTTTATTCTACTGGAAATATCTTCAGCCCTGCGCGATTTATTTTCCTCTCATAGCTCTGTTGCAAATGAAGGCAAGCTGGCGGTCAATCTGATTGCAAACATTCCGCGAATTTGATTTGTATGTGACGTGTTTCACTCGTCGTAAATACATAATTCCTAGTGTCGGTTGCTTTCCAATAGATTCAGAGCTTGACATGCACTGCGGTAGGTGACATGCGTAACCCCGTTGACAATTCTCAATTGCTGGAAAGATGTAGGACCAACCACGTTGACCAACAACATGCGCAAAAATGCATTCACCATGATTGCGATGCACCGCGTGCAGTCTGCCTACGGTAAATTCCTTAAAGATGCCAGGTTGTTCGTCGACCCGCATTTTCCGTTTGCGTCGTTCAAATTATTTTCTACTCACATGCCAAGTGAAATACTTGGGCACATCGGAATAGAGTGGTTGTTCCTCAAACGCGTCACGCTGACATAATGTGAAGAAAGCACTTAACGTTACGGCCAGTAGATTCAGGGCCGTTTGCTGAACATTTGCAGCCGTGAAATAAACCTGTTGTTCGTTCGCAGGGTGTACGGTTAGGTAAACAACAACTGGACTTCCTTCATGTATCGGAAATGAGAGAATGTGCCACACAGTGTTATCGTTGCTTACGTATCTTCCAGCCTGATATTGAGCGACTTTATCTATCTGTATCCCCATATTCATATCACTTGTAAATAAATAAATGTTTTAGTCCCTTCAGTGTTTGGTTTAAGGCTAAAACTGCCATGTCGCTGCCCTAGTCCATGTACTTACATATGTATTTGATAGATTTGACGGAGTTGCATTGTTCCGCGTTTATGTGCGCCTTGTACTTTTTGACAGTAAAAGCGAATATGGAACAGTTCACCCCTTATCGACTTCGACGTCACCGTTTCGCATTTGTATAGTGACTACGTTACCGCCGTCTTCTGCTGATCCTCTTCGGTGTAAGGGGTAACCGTCATTTCCTGTAACCAGGTTGAATAACAATACTCGAGGATATCGCTTTAAGCATTTTCCGTCTATCATGCATGGTAAGCTTGGTTTCCGTGAACCGCAGGGTCCATGTATCATAGTTTTCGTCACAACTTCATGCAAGTCCTTAACAACGTCAGGATTAGGTATTTCAGTGCTTATTACATCCTCGATTTCGTTGGAAAAGATTTCGTTGTACCTCCAAATTATTATATGTGCATGTGGCCGTCCTCTCTTTTGCCATTCCACTGCGTACATCCAAAGACGCCCGGACCAAAACGCCTCGTGTTTTACTAAGAAGTACATCAACGATTACAGCTTGTGTCTGAAAAAAACGTGCTGTAATGTCATGTCTGTCCACGGGCGATTGCCCAGGAAGTAAGCGCTGTTGTACATCCTCCCAAGTTGCATTGCATGGGAATTTAATGAATAGCCCGGGACGCCCGTAATGACGAATATACGTAATGTCATCTTGAACTTACCAGTGCATGTGACGTGGACTGCCTGTCTATTGAAGATGGCAAAATTGTGAGTCTCCCAACATCAGCAGCATTGCTGTCATTCAGAACTGCATCTCTCAACTGAACGTATTCTTCAGAGCCAAGCTTGGTCTGATTTATGCGAATGTACAACAAACGTTCCATTTCGATTTTTACGTACATATGAACGATGTATTGGTGAAACAATAGATCCTCCGCAGATGACCGAAGGATGCGCACCACTGATGAGCCCCAATAGGGAGAAACGGCCGTCTGGTGCTTTTCCGGATAGCTGGTCGACATATCTGAATTGTAGGCTGATTGCGACGAACAAAAATACTCACCAAAATCCTTCCATTCATAAGTAACACCAATTCGCCCGTACGGATTCCACCAAATGCTATGTCGATTCATAGCTGCCGTAACCGGGAAGTCCTGACGCCGGAAGGCCGACCGCTGTCATCTGCATGGCAGGTGCCTGCATGGCAGTGGAGGATGCGTCGGGCTATATCGCATTTAGCTAACAATTCATGATAGTCAGATACCGTCCTCCATGGCGCAGTTGCATAAGCTGCGGGCTAGTTGGCAAGAGCCACTAGCAGTCATGGGTTCGATCCTCCGCAGAGGACCGAAGGATGCGCACCACTGATGAGCCCCAATAGGGCGAAACGGCCGTCTGGTGCTTTTCCGGATAGCTGGTCGACATATCTGAATTGTCGGCTGCTTGCGACGAACAAAAATACTCACCAAAATTCTTCCATTCATAAGTAACAATAGACAACACTTCAACATGTGATTGTCTTCATTCTCACGAAAGATTAAGTGGTATGAATAAAAGTTCATTGCGCTGCAGCCCTTATGTGTATCATCGCCATTGACTGGTGTTATCATTTTGATGTTGAAGTAAAATCCATCAATGCAATCCCAAAAATGAGAGCATATATTGCAGACGATTCCAACGTCTAAGAGTTGCGGCTTTATCAGCTGATCGTTTCTTTCATGAAGAACAATATCACTCGGTTGGAATTGACCTTCGACTATAACGATAGCAACTATATAGTTAGAGTGTTGACACTTCGCACATGGCCTCTAGTTGTCTGTTTCTCAGCATGAATAAGCATATTGTGTGTATCAGATGTCATCAAGTCAAATACTGTTTTGAAAAAAGGTATGATTTATCCTTTTGGTGAAGTAGCTCTTGCAGTTGGGAAACGATGAACCTTTTAGATGCCAGTGGAAATTCCGCAACGTGCAGTCAATTCATCGTTGTAATCACCGATCAAGGACATCTGTAGGAATTCATGTTGATCATCTGGAAACGGAAGCAGGGTCTGGCTTCAAGATAAGTCTGTCTTTTTACTGTGAAACTGGGCAGGAATGGAGCTGTTACGATTTCGGTACCAGAAGACGTCATTTAGAAGCATGAGTTTTATTTCTTGATGCCAGAGAGGGAATGATTTGATTCCGCGGTGTCTCGGCAACCAAGTTTTTAGTGGCCCTGGTAGTTTTACCATTTGAGGCAGTATAATTTTTCCTGCAGCGCAACACATTCCTTTCATTTCCCAAGTAAATTTCAGCGCCTTATATTACGGACACATTTCAGTCATGGTGCTAATCACAACATGCTTACTCAAGTCATACCACTCGACTAGGTTGTAGCGAAATGCTAGGCGATTGAAATTGTGCGATTGTTGTGCAAGTGGCAGTGGTAGACACTGATATTCTGTTTCTCGTTGACGACTAGCGTCCACTATCAGCCCGCTGCGCTCATTCTGTTGAGAAGGAAACATACTTGAAGCTGCTGAATGTGATTCTTTTCGTAAGTTTGCCTCATCGACTCTGGCTGCACGTCGAACCGCAAGTATCTGAGCTATTCTTTGTTTGTCTTCCTCAGTTTGAACTGCTCGTACTTCTGATGCGCGAGTACCATGGCTTAAGCTTGATCAGCTAAGTGACATTATGCACGTAGTCTAAGGCAGGTCGATAACACTGAAAAAAGTAAAATGCTATGGCAACCGCACATCAAATTGCAAAACAATAGATTATAGAAAAGCGCGAATGACCAACGAGATATTTATATTCAAAAGTAGCTCAAATTCCTTTACCGGTTGTCTTGAAAAGTAAGAAACAACGTTAAACAACCTAACGAAAAACAATGAAAGAAGAAATAGCTAGACAATACTCACGACTTGATCGCCATGTTATCGCCACAGTTCAACTTTAACGCTGTCACTCGATTGTAATGCAACTGAAAATAGGTGAAACTATCTACCAACTCATAAGTAGTACAAAAACATAGTAAATCGTCTGTTACCGTTAACTAGGTGGTGGATTCAAGCTACGCGTAAGACTTCCGGATCAAATCAGAATTCAAGCCCAGAAGTGGATTACGCTGCTAGACAGTGTCCACCACAAATACACAATTTGTTCTTTCTCAAATTAAAGTCGGATATTCAAGCAAGACAAAATGCCGGGAAAGGTTAACTGAAGTCCAAACAGTTACCAGACCGACTAAGCATGCAGTCAGATGCGATTTAAAGCGAAACGATCGATGGTCCAATTAATCAACAGCAAAAGGTCAGCTAATAAGCATTAGTCCCAGTCTAAAACAAGGGACTAGTTAGGGAGGTTGGGCATGCT
Organism: Dicrocoelium dendriticum; assembly: GCA_944474145.2. Classification (NCBI taxonomy): domain Eukaryota; kingdom Metazoa; phylum Platyhelminthes; class Trematoda; order Plagiorchiida; family Dicrocoeliidae; genus Dicrocoelium; species Dicrocoelium dendriticum. The sequence continues at coordinate 23,237,266 of OX104064.1, forward strand.
TCGGTGGAATCCAACAGATGGTGGTTTGTCCTTTACATCGTCGTCTACAGAAACGTAAAAACATTAAAAGCTTATACTAAAAATGAGATCTATGCAAAAAATAGGTATGTTTAACTGATAGTAATTGAATGTAACGTTTGTCAGAAGCTGGAAACAATCGGTGAAGAACTTTCAGAGCTTACCACGAGCGACACATCTAGGGATTTACTTTTTTATTTATTTGGTTTCACGCGTGCCTTCCGTCGAACCATCTCCCGGATCGGTTCTTTCTGCACCATAATAGCCAGATTTATAAGGCATTTGGAATACGCACGCAGCCACTTACAGTTTGCTACCTAGTAATTTATTTCCCCATACTACCTGGAAATACCTTGGATTTATCGCTTATTGGATCTGCGTAACTGCGTGAAGTGCAGGAGTACTGGATCAAAAACCATAAGTAACCATCTAGATAGTAAACTTAACTGCGTTTTTCATTACCGTTTTTCGATAATTCACCAGACCACCCAAAAGGCATGTAAAACAGTGCTTCTTAACCCGCATAAATTAACTACTCACTGTTCATGGAATTAGTGTTCGATTGTTCGGATTTTTGCGTAAAGAAATTACAACATACAATCATATCTCGAAAAATATTTTACTTTGAAATAAACTTCGACTAGACACAACTTAGAAACTTGTCCATTGCTGGCGTCGTAATTACACCTCTACCAAGAGAAAGATCACGGTATTCGCAGTTAACATTGCATGCACGAGGTTTTTAGAATCTCCTTAGTCTGTCAGTCTACGGCAATGATGAGGGATGTCATGTGGCCTTTTGATAATCGAAATAAATCCTGGGCAACGAGTCAAACTGTATTTGTGAACCACAGGTTCGTTTATGCCCCGCAAAGTTGATTCTGTATTAAAGATTAGCAATGTTTTGCTGACCATTACCAGCTGCCGCGCCCTATATCACCGACCGTCCCTTGAGATTAACCGAATCCATTGCTGCTTGGCATTGTGCATCGAACTATTGAAAGACTACTGAGCCCGCGTTCTGTCCACCCCTCTAGCCCAGGCCAAGCTATCGCAGTTGCTAGTCCCTATTGTATGCGGTGTCGCCAGTCCAAAGTTTTTATCGTGTGTTTGCCGTTCGCTCACAATATTGCGTTTCACTTTGGTCTGCTTTTACTAGGCTGAATGGATTCAGTTACGCTAACCCGGTCCGTTCGATTGCGGCCATCCCGCTTAGACGGTTTCCCATTCATCTCCTGTCATGTAGTCCTGAGCTTCTCTCACAAGAGATCGTGATCAGTAACAACCATTTAAGGAAGAGTTTACAGGAAGTTCTAAATTGATAAACTGTTAAAATCCCTCGATACGATGTGGTTAGGCAGTTTCTACTAGTGCTAGTCTCTTTGTGAAGAAATCAATGGATGCTGCTGCTCACCATAGCACTGTTGGAGATCAAGCCCCGCCCCAGGATGTGAGTACGGGGATTGATTAGCAAAGCCAGTTAGATGGTATTTTTCTTTAGCTCGGTGCAACGTTTGTTGTCATGGAGACCGGATTATGTTAGTAAGTAAACTTACGACAGATTGTAAGTTGCGCAGCGTGTGATGAGGCTTTGAGCGTAGCTGAACAAGCCTGCAATCCAATGGCACTACTTCACAGCTTAAGGGGATCATCATGAGGGCAAATCAGTTGAATCACATATCCAGAAAGTCTATGGTGAAAATTCAGTGGATGGTAGTTACCCGGTTCAGTCACTTACGTAGTGACTGCATATGGGTGTTATACACTTCTTTGTGGAAACTGGCCAAAGGCATCTAACCTATGTATGTTTTAGCAAACTATAAGCCACTGGTGCTCCGTTGAACAGGTTGAGGCATTGGTACACAGTGTAGATAAGTTTATACTTCAAAGATTCGGAATGAGGGATTGCTGCAATGCCAGTTAGAGAAATTCCTCCATATTAAACAAACATAAGCACGATTAAGCTCGACCTTGACCAAGACAATCACACTTGTAGAATGAGCTACAGGTTCCTGTGCGTGTTAAGTGAGATTCTCATCAACGACAAATGATTATCGCAAGCTTCTCTCAAACCCCCAGGGTTGGGAAGAGAGCATTATCTGGAGTTCTGGCATATTACCGAACCCACACCGATTGAACTTGGATTTACTTCAGAATTTCGACGCGGTTACGTATACTTAGGTAAGCTATAAACTCGTATGGAGTAGAGAACGCGCGATGCGACCTTGACAGCAAGATATATTAGGAAGGTTAGAAAAAATGATCAATAATTCAAGTGTAGTTTGTTAAAACCTTCTAATAATGATGGCAGAATTATGTATATTTCTATGTGCGACAGTGTGTTGGTTTACTATAGACCGATCATTGGTAGACTCTTGAGCATACTGTTGCATGAGCTAGATACCTATTCCGTGATATATGTTTTGTTAAGTGGTTCAGAAGAAAACGGTTTTGTGTAACAGTTTCTAATCACCAGCTGTATGTTTTGGCCCATTCTAGGAGTACCTATTTGGATATATTTCTAATAAATACATGGCCACTGTGGAGCTCTGGTACAGGGAACTGGCAGCTTTTTGACAAAGTGTTCTTGCATCGGAACGTGACCTGACAGGGGACTATATCTGACTAAGGAGATGTTCGAGTGAATATCTGACCTGATTCTTTGTATACTTACTTTTCATCTTGGGTCGCCAAGCGCCATGATGGCATGCTGTGGTTCCAATGTAGGCAGAAATGGGAATGTCTTCTAGGTTAGCTGAGTGTGCCTGTGCATCAAGTTGGTCTACAGCTGCCGAAAACTAGGATGCCTGAGGTGAAACTGTTAGCAATGCCATTTATAGCTCAAGGTGGCTCCTTTATAAACATAGCTTTTCAGGCGTTCCGATGCTTTTATGTTATCCATACGCATGTTCCCATAAATACTGCTTCAATGCCCAAGAATTGGAGCAGTGCATATGCTGAAACCTGGCGGTTGATCGAAAGCGACGCACGGCCCTTCGACTGGAAATACAATCAATGCCGCGAGCGCAAGATGACCACGCTTAAACGGGTCTGGTAAATAGCGAAAATTGAGTTGCATCGTTGTGCTTTAGGCACCGTTTTGGTCCCGGTCAAATCCAAGCTAGCTGCATGCACGCGACACTGACCCGGAGCGGACGGCTCACGGAGTACGGTGCGATTGCAACTAATCAACCAAGCAAGCGAAACTGAGAAAGCCGATAGGTAGAAAGAAAGTCAGTGCCGCAGGCGCAAGCTGATCACATTCGAAAGGACGGGGTGAACCGACAGAATGGAGTTGACATATTTTGAACAAATCGCAACATCATTCCAGTCAAGATAAGAGTGGTCTAAGTAATTGTGAAGAAAAGATGAGTGTCAGCCAATGTACGCAGTCAGATGGCTGCCATAGTGCGTTTCAGTGAAACGGTAAAAATATTTTATGTTCATTAGTCTAAAGCGCCACCGTTTCCTGTGTTACCCGATTTGAAATAACTATCCAGTCCTCGTTTTGATTCTTGGAAAGCTACTTCGGCAATACCTATTTTGGCAGAGACCGTTGTGGGCTGGTGACGTAGGTCGATAATAGGCTGCCAAGCCACGGCCATTTGGTAAGCAGTTTGCTCCTGAAGGTTAAAGCTGGAACTATTTTTTATTCGGACAGTTTTGAACAGACGCGTTTATTATCGGGTTTCATTGACTCTTCGTGGGTCGAACTTTCACAAGATATAAAGTTTAGTTGATTTGTTGAGAACTTGTCCAGCCATGTGCCACATCATTTCAAACGTTCAACTTGTGCTTCATAACTCACCTGGTCTAAAGTTAGTTAACATTCTTAATGTTTTCAATAGATAAAATGCACCGTCGTGTTTGATAGGAATGTTGACATCATCATTGCGGAGTAGGAAAACCAATGAACACTGCGCTTCTTGGAAGACATCACTAGTGAATTACCAATCATGTAAGAGTTCAGCCAATTTCGTACTTGGTCCGTCAGCCCAAAAGCATCGGATTTTCCAGTTGCAGCTTGTATAGCACCCAGTCAATTACCTTCTGTATGGCCAGAAATGAACGCATAATTGTATAAACGAAGTCACTGGATTCTGTTGTGTAATCCAAGTAGTGCAATAGTCAGGCAATATAGAAGGGTAAACCAAGTAAGTCAAGTTGGTGTTTGTTAAGCCGTCCAAGGCGTTATATAAAGCCCATCACTTTACTTTGTTATATTCAAAATTAGAGCAATTATGTGAGTGTCAGTACTTAGCAACTTTCTTGCTGGGACAACTTTTGTAACAAGAAAGAATAATACCTCTTTTATACTGGTCTGGAAGTTAACCAGATTCCACATATAAGGTGGACATGTTCAACAAAAGTTCCTGTACATCATGCTCTCTAAATTAATAAAGAATTTGGAATGACATTAGAATCCAGCCGGAATGACGCTTTGATGGACCACAGGGCCGGGAAATCTAGATATCGCATTTGACGGCTGTTACTGTAATTTCCTTGCAGGGAAGTTTGTGTGACGTTATTATTATGAAGTCAAAACAGTCGTGGAGCCATAAATGAGCCCTGAGGTACACCATACCCAAATCGTATGGTGTCAGATAAAGAGCTCCGAAAGCTGACCACTAACTGATGTTGCAGGAGAAACTTGGCAATCCAGTCCAAGAAACAGTCGCCGATACCGTAGGAATGAAGCCTAGAAGGAGGATCCGATGTTCTAGACGATCGAAAGCCTTCGTATAACCCCGGGAAAATAACGTCGAAGTTCTCTCCAGTGTCAGCTGACTCGGTACAACTTTTCCGTGCTAGCAGTAGATTCGTTGTGTCTGAGCAATGTAGACCGATTCCGTGCTGCTCGGGAGCGAGAATGCTGCAGTTTTCCAAATAGCCACCACCGTGTCGGCGATGATGGATCCCTTGGTCATGGGCAATATATTGAGAAAATACACTATGCGGTAGTTTGAATGTGCGGCCTCGTCTCCTCCCTTGTGTATCAGAGTAAGTATACCATGTACCCATACGACAGAAACCTATGTTTGGTATAATCAACACTGGGATAACTGAGCCAAGGAGTCTGTCAGTTGTCTTGCTGCTGTTCCCAAGGTTTCTGTGCGAAGGGTATCGAAAACCGCGAAGCTGAGGTTGCCCATAAACGTCAGCTTCTGCAATAGCACTTCAGCGGGGTAACATAAGCTAGAAGATAGTTTGATGATGGGTCCCTCTGAAATGTGATGGTATATTGCGAGTGCAACGAATTTGATGCTATCGTAGCCGTACTTGCTGGACCATCAGCTGCCCGCAGCAGAAAAACTAACTACATCACATACAGAAGACAATAAACGTGCTTGCGCGCCACATTCTGGGACTGGTGCTGCATACATTGTGATTTTTCATCGCAGGTAGTCGACACTGATAACCTTACAAAACACTTATAAATCTGAGAGAGCAAATTCCACTTTCTTCAAATTCCTTAGCTCCATTAGTTGGCTGAATATTATGTATCAATGTTGAGGGTTAATTTTCCTTCCAATGCCATGTCGGTTGTTTGCTATTCCAGATGTGGCTGAGCTTGATGTGAACTTTGACCAGATGTCTGCTCCTCTAACACCCTTCATCTCAATTACTGGCTCCAAGAGAGATTAGGTCGTTGCTAGGGAGACGGGGTGCAATTTTCACGCAGACCTGTTGGCTTAAAGAATAATTCTATCCAGGTTGGAGCCGATTACGTCCCAGCCACCGCCTTGTGTACGAATGGTTCGCATGACTCCCCACATAGATAGACAGGAGTGCTCCCGCCGTCCATGGGGAAGCAGTCTGATCCTGTTCCGTTGAGGAAACGCGATGCCCATCCACATGCCTCAGAGTCTTTTTCCTTCGGGTTTACACTGGATATGGGGTGTGTGGATGGAGCTGTGTGTGTGGTGGAACGCAATTCACCCATGGTCCCTCTGTAGGCGCAGGCGTCCTGTGGTAGTTCCATGGGGGCCACAGTGACAGGCAAATCCGGAGCCGCACGCTGCCAGCCATGTGCTTAGCATTAAAGTCGTTTGTTATGTCCTGCTGATGTGCAACTTCGTCTGAACTGAGCAGTTGAGTGCAGTAGTTACGTTGGGCTACGTAGTGTTCTCAAGTGTCTGGCGTTGGAGACAATTTATACGATCGCTATGCTGCATTATATACTATCACCCATGTTCGACTTATGCTTCTTACAAAGAAAACTATGCAAGGCCCAATTCTAATCCTTGTATCTTTAGCATGTGTAACCAGTCGATTGAAGTTTCGGAGGAAATCTGATCTGGCGACTTCCGTGAGATTTTTGGCTAGGAGCGACCATCTTGTGGCACTGGTCCCCTGGGGTTAGCGGTCGTGACGTGTGATGGTGCGCACCTGTTTGGTGTTCTCATTTCGGTATTTCACAACGCTAATGAAGTTGATATCTAAGACTGCATGTTCACTACGACCCACAGAATATACAGCAATCATTGCATTAATCAGACTTTCCTTGTTGATGCGCACAATATCCAGCACATATGCCATGTTACCTGTTCTGAACCGAGTGGGCGAAATGACGCGAGTGTATGGTGGGACAATGGTTACGAGCTTATGTAGTCGGATTCGGATTGTCCTTTAATCGTAATATTTGTTTCTAAACATTTTAAATTGAATTCACTCATGATAATGATGTGAGGGTGCGTTTCCTTTAAGGTATCGTTTAAGGTTGTCGCGAGGTGGCTGTCCATTTTGGGAGTAGAGGTTTTGGGCTGTACACCAAAACCATATCGCCTGTATCTGCCCATGAACTGCAGGCAGAACCAAAGGGAATTGCAGAACCGCGAATATGAATTCTCCATAGTTTTGAATTGTAGGTTGCTATGGTAATATACAAATTAGTCCTTCTCTGTTTGTTAGTCTCCGTTTGTGGATGAGCTAAATGTCCGGCAGCGGGACTTCAACGTCTGTCATTCCAGCGCTAACATTGTTTCCGTAACCTAGATGATATCGTTTGGCGTAGAAACCTGGAGATTTCTCATTTCCTGCAGCTTATTGTAAAGTCCTTGAGAGCTGGTATTCAAGCAGGCTACGTTCTTTGCATTTAGAAACCCACAAACTTAAGGGAATCATGTGTGAAAGAATGCCGACCTATATTAATCCGGCCGTTACGCATATTTCTAAGTAGTGCTGACACATCGTCCACAACTTGAATTGGCCAAGTCATGTATCATTCGCCGTTTAGACCTAAGTTAAAATGTAGTGAATGGGCGCGCAAGGCGGGCTCCTGTGTAATCGTCGGTAGGTTTAGCTGTTCCAACGTTTATTGGCTTGTCTTTGAAGAGCCTCTGCAATATTTAACCGAAAATTTGGTGATATAACTTTTCCGATTTTTCCACCAGCGTTCTAACATTTCCTTTGCTTCTGCTCTGTTTGGAGCACGAATTTCGGGATTCTTGGTCCACATTATCCTGGATCTGGTGACAGAGATATCCTTTTGACCGAGCGCACAACCACTATCCAAGGACAGTGTTTCGCGAATGAAACGCGACTGCTCCAAATCATGATTCCCGGTCTCATGGTTATCGCTGGAAGGAAGCTTAGCAAGCCTGTTATGAAAACTGCCTCCAGGCGACTTTGCCTGCACTATCCTTCCGAGGTGTTTCTTTTTTGATTATCTCGAGCCCTTAGCAACATCAGGATAAATGGGTAACTCGCAAGAGCCGTATTATTGTGCGGTTACAGAGAGTAAAACATTTTCTAAAACAGTGTTCGATTCATTATGTCACTGTACTAAGTGGCAGTTTGCCATGGTGTGCAGCATTTGGATGCCGAGTAACTCCCACTAGTTTTGTGGATTTGGCTATGGACTCCTACCAAAGTGCACAATGAGTTCTATTAACTTTGGTCGTCAGACAACATAATGACAGTCGATTTTGTGAGTTTTGAGCATACAACAGTCAACGTGGTATTGTTGGATCCATGTGTCGTTGAGCTGCGGCCTTTGGTGATTGTTGATCCTGGCGTTATGAAAATTGATGACTATTTGATTTCGTTCTTTGTATTTGTGTTAGCGGTCTTTGGAGCCGAGCGCACTTTAGATGTACCTTTGCAAATAACCTTTGCAACAATAGTAGTTTATGTGACTGATGTCCGGAGGACCTGTGCTCGACAAATTGCTTCGAGTTACAGATGCGGAGGAATGGTGTTAAGCTTCCCCAATTTTGCTAAGAGGTTTGTTACTACCTGCGGACTTTGGTAAGTGGAACCTTTCGATTAATGCCTAATTGTTTTGTTGTGAGTGCAACTCGACTTGCGTAGCTACGGTCTAATTTCACTTTGCCAATCTTGATTCAGGATAAACAAATGGTGAACCGTTGCTTTGCCTATAAGCCACTATACTTTTCTGGTGCAACTCACCTCAAATGTATAACCTTAGCTTTCATTCGTTGTTCAAATACTGCTACTAACCGGTCGCAGTCGGGACTGGGATGGACATACACTTGACACGCATGCTGTTAGAGAATGCAGTGCAGAAACAAAGAACATCTGATGAACTGATGCGATCTCGTACTTTTCGTTGGGAAACATTAGCACACTTTTGATAAAACCTTTGAGAACAAGCTAAGCCCAATTTAAGTCTTCGATCATAATCTCCCTAGCCTCAAGTACCTTTCGATCAGAGTTCTTGTGGATTCGCATTTACTTGATCTCCGCTACTGAGCATGGTATGTTTACCTGGCTCACTGAGCTAGTTTATGTTCTCAACCTTTCCGACTTTGGTAGGCTGCGCATCCTGGTCAGACGAGGATGGTGGTCAGAAGGGTCACGCGAGCGTGGACTAAAGGTCAGAGTGGCTACCCAATCTGCGAAATTGGTTACACAAACGTATCCGTCGAATATGTCACAATGTATGGTGGGTGACTTTGGGTTAGAAATCAGTCCGGATAAAATTCTGTGTGATTCAACATGAGAAACATCTACCGCAATTGGTGCTGGAAAAGTACGATGCCTAGTTAATCTGATCGGCTTGAGAGTGCGTATTAGAACGTTTGTAAAGAAAACTAAGAGAATAGAAAACGGTGGTTTTGTACACGTGAGTTTCAGCGGCAATTCCGTCATGAACGCAGAAGTGTTGTATCCATAAGAATAATCTAACATATTACCGTCCAACTTGTAGAACTGTTAATTCAGAGTAGAATAAATGTAGTCCGGAGGTGTTTGGCAAATTGGTGATGGATCATACAGTGAAGGCAAGGGCGTCGGATCAATGGGATTGCAGGGTGACATACCCATACTCAAGATACCGCTAACTGCCGGCTGCCTCCTATGTCAGTGGAAGAAGTCCATTTTTGACACAAGTGCAAAGCGGTCCTTGAAATCAATTGTTAAGTTGCCGCTCGATGAAGCACCTCTCTGCTACTTCTAATTCCCTAGAAATAATGGTTAGGAATAACGTTCTACAATTGCCTAAACGACTGAACCTGAATGATAGAAGCGGTAACCATCATAATCCTCTGCGGCATGCGAAATGCGTTCGACCGTGTACCACACAAGCACTGTTGTATGTGCTAGAATCATATGACATTGAAAACCTTCTGCTAAACTTGTTTAACTCCTGTCGAAACGATCGAACTCACGAAGACAAAACGGGTCAGTAATATTCTACACCAAAACTAATAACCAGTGGTGTCTTCCTGGGAAGTGTGCTAGGACCGTGAATCTTCCTAATCTACACAAAAAACATACCCGACCACATCAAACACGGTCTATTATTTCTGTTTGCAAGTGACGGCAAAGTAGTATACTCATCTCCACCAGACCAATTATAACTATTCCTTGAATACATACGTGAACAACTATCCGGACTGAATCTATCTGTTAAATACCGTCCATGAAATGTACTGCGTGGACATGGATACAGATGCCGCATCTCGCACTCTTAGTGGTAACCTGATCCCAAGCTCTGATTCAGTGCTGTAAATGAGAATGAGGTATTCTAACTACCTCAGCTTGTCTAAACATGCGTGCACCAATTCTCGAAAGCCAGACATCTATTCAAATACTTCACTGAAACTTTCTAATTACCTGCAACCTGACTTGAGCTACTCAAAACTATCGCAAGACCTACGTTATACTAGTGTACTTTTTTCACAGCCAATCAAGAAAGACAGGATAATACCCTGAGAAATGGCTAACGATCATACACTAATCTGGTCAGGGGGCGCTGCTTAAGCCTGAGTTACTACGTTCGTCGTCGACTCCCCTAACCGGACCCTCTTTGACTGGGAAGACTGAAGTAAAATCATTTCTTCTCCTCAACATTCTAAATAAGCGACTATTCCGTCAATTAAGTGTGGAATACCTCTATCCATCCCACTCTCTCGTTACTCTTACGTAAGTCATGAAATCCTATCGATCTTATGAACTAGGTATGTTAATCTCTGCAATGATCCTCCACTACAGCTACACACACGAATACTGACAATGCCACATTCCGACCATCAATACGGGCTTTCCTCAGCATATTGAAAGTGTTAAGAGCACTCGGGTTGCAACAATCTCCATAAACCCTAGCGGAATCTGGCCTAAACAACACATAAATTGCTAGAAGTCTAAAGGCAACCTTTCATTAACATTACGCATAAAGAGAAGCTTCTGTCTGTACCACCTACCCATTGACTACTGTTGAGTTTTTGCAGCGAGGTTAATTTGAATACAGCATTAAAACTATCCACCCTGAGTGAATGCACTGTCAACTATCACGTTGCGGATCTGTAAGAAAAGTAAGACCCTGAAAATATTTTATATTTGGTATGATTTAAGGCACGGAGACTACATTACTACTTCTATGTACAAAAGATCGCCCCACCTGAATGTCTTATGCTGCTTGTCGGTAATTATACATAGTTGTCTGCTTATTTATATAATCCCCTCCGTGGTCACACACGAAGATGCTTACGCAATGTGATTTCGACCCGACCGACTGAGCTTCCTTCTATCTAACTATGGACGATTTTCGGTTTCGTTTTCTAACAACATGCTCATTTCTTTGCATTTTCAAGTCAAGTCAAGTCGACTCAAAATAAACTTTATCCACCCAAATTGGCGCAAATTCAACCTTTTGTTACAAACATTAAGGAAAAATACATCAAGGAGAAACGACAGTTGCCAGCAATAAGGGAAAAGTTACAACTTCAATCAAGTCTACGGTCATAAAGGAAACGTTTCCTTCCCGAAGGTTCGATTAGTAAGCGAGATAAATAAGGCAGCATGGAGTTTCAATGCGACGCAGTACGAAAAGATACAACCTCACAGTTCTACAGTGTGGAAGAAGTAGTGAGAGTGCGGGTTAGTATGGTATGTAAACGGTAAAAAAGATCATTTAAAATCCTGGGTGCAACATCAATGCATTATGAAAAATATTTATTAACGATTAAATGACGGAACAGTTCTACCCTTACCCTACCCTTACATCTTGGCGAACGGGCAGGAAGGACAAGATCTTTATAAAGAATATCAGGGAAAATAATAGGGTAACAGTATAACCCGAGTACGGAATAATACATGCAGTTACATAGGGGAACAGAAAGCATTTTGAGCCTGAGGGCGCAAAAGGAGAGCCTTCTAAACTTTTTAAATGTTTCAATAATAGTTGTAGACCAAGGTACGTTGTAAGGTAAGAAAAGGCCGAGATATTTACGGCAGGGAAACCAGATGTACTTTGGTTGTCCACAATCGTGGGAGAGTGGTACGTAGAAGGGATGGTAGTCTGTTGCGATGTATAACACAGAATGTTACATCACATCAGTTGGAAGCGTTGGAAGGTAGGGACCAGAATTACCCTTAGTAGTCATCAGCATGGTGAACTTAACTTCAAAAGCTACCTCCAGATAACGCTTTTACTTAACTGCAATGTGGACTAAGTCCTTCAGCCCCCGCATTTGGCTATTTTGCTCGATAAAACTTTGAGTACGTAAGTTCAGGATGAATGTTGAGATCAAAGCCTGCACATCAGCACTACCTGCTACTGCTGTACAAGCTAGGTTATTGCACTGATTACCCCAATCTACTCTCATTAACACCGTAGTATAGTTACACATGGGAGCCACTTAACAGATAATTTACTCTGGTCACAACAAGGTGCAGGATAAATCTGCGGCTCAACTTCTTTCGAATCAGATATGCTGTCCTGTGGAATCGGATGCCAATCACAAGCAGGTCGTATGAGAGCACGTAATCATTTCGTGACAATCTTGGAAGTTATCTCGATCAGAACACGATCTTGAGAGTATTTTCTGGAAGCAGATTGCCTGACGATTTACTTAAAGTCACAGACAGCGCATAATGGTTGAAACAGGAGGAATTCATGCAACATATATATATATATATATATATATATAATATTTACAAAGCTCAACCAAGTCTTCCAGTTTAACCTAAAATGCAAACACTTGGGACATATACATTGCCAAAACACAGACAAAGGCAAGCACACGACTGCATGTTACCCACACAAAAGAGGACACTACCTGTATGTACCTGCTGTGTGACAAATAACTTCGCAGCTTCTCGCTTGATTATACATACACCTAGTCTATTGATGTCCGCTGTGCGAGAACATGTTTCATTAAATGGCACTGTTTTGATCTTGTGGGCGATAGCGACTGACTTGTTTGTGAAACAAATACGCTTATCTGGACTGGTTGGATAAAGTTTCTTTAACTGAACCAAATGCTCTCAAATTAGATTTTATAAGCAATCCGTTCAACTCTCTTGGACAGACTTTGTGATTAAATCCTAAAAGCCATGCTTTTAATTACAGCAATTCATTTCGTAGATTAGTTAAATTCATCAAGTCCATGCTAAGATTAGGAGTAACCGGTACCTCATCAAGGCTTTGTCAGGAAATTTTCTGGACGATTAAACCGAGTTTGCCTCGTATGATGGGTAGTTTTGCGAACACAACCCGACAATATACAGACAGGCCCCGGACAACGGATAGAAAACATCTTGGAGTTCCTAGTAATTCCACAAGTCTAATTTGAGCAGTCTCCAAGTGAGAGGTTGCCGCACGTCTGTGGTTGGCCCCAGAGGACTTGGCTTTTATCTACGCAACCGTGTGCCATTAAAGGAAACGGCGTCAAGCGAATATGTTTCGAGAGAAACGATACCTCCAAACGTTAGCACAAAGGCTTCCACCTCAGGCTGACTATTCGTAGAAGCAACCTGACAATTTCAACGGGAATTCTTCAACTGACAAACTTAAAGCAATAACTTCGGTTCATCACTCATAGTTGTGTTACGTCACACTAACCCCTTTTCCTTCGGTTTGCCAAGACTGTGACAATAAGCTGGATGTATCCAGGCTTATGAATACAAAACTAATTAGTTGTCAGCCATAGGCCACTCTAGACATAGGAATGAAATTTCTTCATGCACCCAGCAACTCACGCTTGTCTAATTTCACCCATTGTTAGGTACATTTACGCATACTCGATAACTATGTTGATCTGATGGAACAAATCCTCAGTAAATAATTGTGTAAAGTTTAATTTCAGTTAGGGGCCTACAGTCATCTAGTTGTAGGTGGTCACCATAATCGTACTAAATCATACCATCTGTTGTGGTGGGTTAATTGACCATCTGCGTGGGAAAGTGTGTTCTTCTACCGGGGGGTCGATGGAGAGGAGTGCGCTTGTCACGATGCCATTGCTTATAGTTTGATTGTACGCACCCTTCGCCCAGCTGGAACAAAATTAGTTTTGCATGCTAGTCATCGAAATCCTTCGCGATATTGTATATGCATGGGCTCAAAAACTTTCATCTGTCCTGGTGCGTTTTTCTCCAACTGGATTTAATCATTCGCTGCACACAGCAAATATGCGAAAGCGCACACGTACTTACGTGCATGCGTTGCGTGCGTGTTTGCGGGCATGCACAAGTGAACGTCAGTCCGCGTGCGTTGCCGTAGACAAAAGTCTTTTGGAAAATCAGCATCACCAGATGGATGTGTTCAAAGTTGCATTCGGTTCTGTAGAAAATTAACGATGGAATTCCGAATTGTTTTGGTCGATTCAGTATGGCACTGAGGCAGAAGAAGCAGCGCGGCTACCGCAAACAGACTAGCAACATTCCCTGATTCAAAAACGTTGTGAGTGGACCGGAGCGCTAAGGAATGAAACGAATGTTGATTCGTGTGTGCCGCCAACATTTTCGCTAAACGGAAGACATTATCCATCAATCCGAAGCCCAAATTTGGAGAGATGTATCTAGGCATGGCAGTTCAGAGTCGCATAGATGAAGAGCAAAGGTGTTCGATGTGAATTAAATACCAATCCACTTTTCCCGGCTTAACTAATGCACCTGGCATACTCGGACCAGTCAGTCCGACTAACTAACGAGGCCAAATGAATTAGTCGACAGTATGAATGAATAATGCTGACGTTTTCCGATTGCATGTCCGATTGATGGAGTTCAGTGCATGTGTGGTTAGGACGCAAGTACATCGGTATACAATATGTCACTCATCCGTGGATTTTACTTGATGCACGCATCATGGTTACCCAAACTAAGAACAGTTTTGACATTTGAACACATTTGTGAAGAGACCGGTAAAGAACTTTTGGAGTTTGATTACAAATGGTCTACTAGCATGTATCACATAGCGATCGCTAGGAGCTAGCATAGTTAGCTAGTGCATACACGTTCATGCTTAAACTGCCGATAATGTGGCTTATCCTTGTGATTAACCAGCAGAGCAATTAAAACCAGTAGACCTAGATGGTGGAAGCAAACTGTCAAGTGGATACTTGAAAATATGTCTGCATGCTATGCGCATTTACGATTCACCATATTCTCACGCAATGCATTTTTTCAGACACACTTAATTCAATAGAACAATGGAACAGTGGCTTTATACTGTTAAAAATGCTAATATTTAGCAGATCCCGTAGGATGGTTATAGTGAAACTTCAAAAGATAAAACAATTGTTAGCAAAATTGGATTTAAACCAGTGAACTCATTGAAGTATACCTAGTATAAGCTGTAAATTCAGGGTAAATCCATAAGGAATGAGGGCAAACAGGATGTTTTTAAAAATTGTGTCTTCTTCTGGTGTACACGTAGAGGAGGTGAAAAAGTGGAACGAAATCTGGGACTTAATTACCAATGAAAGCACTTACATGGATAATGAGCTACGTAAGATGGTGCAGCGAAATAGGTGCAGGGTCAACTCGGGGTTGAACTCTGTCAGCGTGGGAGCACATATGAGAGATTCCGGTAGTGTATTCCACGTTCTGCAACCTCGTACGGAAAATCATTTCCGGCTCCCTTCTAAACGACTGTGCTACTGTGCCAGCTTGAGATAGTGGCTTGTCAAATTGCTGCCGTGACTGAGCTCTAGCGAGTGACAGCACGTAAGGTTGGGATCTCACGAAATCCGTTAAGTCAAAATGAGATCCCTACGCAATCATCGATGTCCACTGAAGACTCCAAGCACTTGAAGCCTAGGTTCATACGGCGAATTATGCAGACAGTTGCTAATTTTTGTTACTTGACGTTGGTTTATCTCCAAGGCGGTGTGAACTCTCCTTAGCCATGTTTTCCCGACCTGTAGTGCGTATTTCACATGTGGCCGCATGTATGGACCGAGAACTTGTGGGAAAATCGAAGGGTCGAATCATTCGTATGCACGCTTCAGGAGGCCCACTTTTTAGATGCCTCTTCTTGACGCCGTTTCAGTCGGATTCGAATATCCAAAGTCGACCTGGACCAAAACGCTCAGACCCTTTTCGCCAGAAGAGGTTTGAAGCTCCTGCTTGTTTAGTTTGTAACAGTACACCAACTTGTATCGTAATTGCAGCACAATGTATTTGTCCACATTGAATCAATGTAGATTCTGGATTGTCCGCGCGTATACCCTATTCAGATCCGCTTGATGTACTGTCATATAATCTATTGTGTTGATGGCTCTCTACCACTTGACGTCATCGCCATAACGCAGGCAGATCGAGATTATCAGGTGTTTGATATCGTTAATATGTTAACGATATCAAAACGATATCAAAAATTATCGCGGTTCAAGCACCAATCACCGTGATACTCTGCATTCAACTCGGATGGGATCTAACAGGGATTAACGTACTCGTAGTTCGAAGCCCCGGTGTGGAAAAAGGCTTTTACTCTATTCTAGGAGCGGTTCATCAACACAAACGGGCTGGATTTTAATGAGCAGGATCTCTTGGTCTAACCAGTCGAAAGCCTATAAGAAATCGAGAAAGACTACATCAACCGCCTATGCCAGAGTCAACTGCTTTAGTCCAGCTGAATCGTGCTATTAGTAGATTTGTAGTGCACGATCGATTTCGTCGGAAACCATGCTGTTCCTTTACGACGTAGTTAAATGCTTCTAGGTAGGCTGTTAGCACATCACAAATAATAGCTTCCATGAGCTTTGAACGAACCGGTAGTATGATTATGCGACGGAAGTTGGCTGGATTGGAACGACTATCTCCCTTGTGAATAGGAGGAAGCATCTCGTGTTTCCACATGTCTGGCACGTACATTGCTTCAAAACAGTATTGGAAGCATCAAGCCAAATGTTCAACTAAACTCTCTCCTACTGCGGCTAGCGAGTTCGTGCGTATATTATCAACTCTAGGAGAACTGTGTTTATGCATACTTAATAACGTTCTTACTACAGCGTCTGCCGTGAAGGATATGTGGGTGAGTAGTTGGGTTGAAATAACTATTACTATAGGGTTGTGTGGTCAGTGACCGCACTGAAATGTTGGAATATATTTTAGGCGAAGGATGTTTGCAGCCTCCTTCGGTATCCGTGGGGGTTCATCCGCTGTTTGAAGAGAAGGAATACACCGTTTCACATTAAGCACTGTTATTTTACTGATACAGAAACTTGTGATTTGTGGCCATACGCATTGTCAACTTGTGCTGGTACGCAATGCTATCCTCTCGTACAAGCTGAGTACAGTGGCTACGTTGGTTCGCATAAGCCATCTAGATCCCGGTGCTCGGGGAAAGTTTGTAAATAGGCCACACTGAATTTCGCCCCGCTATACACTTGTCCTGCTTCGCAGAAACGAAACCACTTTTCTCGGGCGGAAGGTCTTAGTCGCGGACGCTTCGATAACTAGAGAGTTAAACTGGATGAGGAAATGTTCCCATGCTCTTGCTGGTGCCTCGTCTGCCAGGAAGATCCAGTTGACTGTCTCACCTAGTCGAGCTAATATGTCAAAGCGTGCATACGTTCTCGTTGCGTTGGCACTTTCCACGGGATATACTGCATAGCAAATGGCCCTTAAGATCGGCGGGCATGAAACGGCTAGTTACGTTCGGCCATCGGTACCTTCGCAGTTTGGCTCACATCTGTTGGGAACACCGCGTGACTAACGAACCTGTTCGACGCCTTGTTGACGGCACAGGAAAAGGAACTGAACCGCTCAGCACCGTTGTTTCCCGCACCAGGCTCCGATGGCTGTGCCACGTGTTGCGCATGTCAGCTCAACGACTTCCAGGACGTGCGTTGTTTGCCCACCGGGGATGTGGATGGAAGAAGTGGAGGAGTGGCCAGGCGATGACTTGGTCCAGAGGAATGAAGGTCCTCACTTCTGTGCTGGCCTCGGTTGGAGCGTCACGGCTCCCTGGATGTGGTCCAAAAGACGGTGAACACGTTTGGCTGGATACGCTTGCTGACATGGCAAGGAGCCGACCTCAGTGGCTTTCCTGCTGTGAGTTACTTTGTCCCTCCCATCCCTTTAGGCCTCCCCCTTCACCTACGATCTCATTTCTTAGCGTAAAACGTAATAATCTTTTTTCTTTTTGCCTGGTAGCCAGCTAGTAGCTTACCGGAAAGATGCCCATCCGTTGCTGGTAGCTCAGCTGGCATGCAACTTTTGTATTTATGTTTCTTTTTTATGTATTTCGGCACAGTAGCTGAGGTGTTTCTCATCTCTAGCTGACGTGTATGATCTCTATCTATCTACTGCATAGCAAATGTATTCGAAGAGTAGTACTGCATGATCACTGCGGTCCAATGGGATGTCCACGATCACGCTCTTCGTTGCTGAATCTCCGATCCAGTATCGAAGGAATCAGTTTGAGTTCGCGCGTGTTTGCATTTTACAACTCACCGTGGTTTGGTGTTGTGTCTGATAGGGCACTCGAGATTGCACTGGCCTATTGCCTTTATTGCACCGTTATCCGATTTAATTGCTCCTGGGGAATATCTCAAAGTCTTGCCTCATGGTTCCCAGTGCGTTTGCGAATTGAGCTCACTAGCAGACATTTACCCATTCATGTACGTGGTTTTTCTTTGCGCGCAATCACTGCACGTTGCGAGCAGCATAGAAGGCGTGTCATGAGACTGGGTGCCGCCGAGTTACCTGTCAAAAGCTGCTAAGTGTAAGGAATCATCAGTTTGCTGGAGAAAGACAGCATGGGCAAATGAACTGCAATGCGCTATGTGCGGCCATGTTATTTGCGAGAAGGCATTGCTGCAACTGTGAACCGGGTAACAGGCTAGTGACATTTTGCGTGTTCTGCTCTGCATGCAATTACCTTATGATGATGAGGTTTACATACCGCGGACTGGTGCAGCGCCTAAGCGGGATTGATTGAAATGCGTGTCCGTACACCACAATTACACAACCGCACCGTGCTTGGTAAAGGTAGTACGCTTGTGTTGTGGTTGACCCTGAGTATTAACCTGCCACTGCTCGTTCTCTGATTGCTTCATCAGATGACTTCTACGTAATTGTCCGCGTTAACACTTAATTCAAGGAAATGGCGTCCCAACTCCTGCCCATACTAGTTCCGCCTGCATTCTGAATGCTTCCGCTACATAGAAGACACTCAGTTCCTCACTTAACCAACCGTTAACGCGTGGTCCATTAAAACTGCGAGCACCGCAGCTCCCATGATAATTGCTATGATTTATTAAGATTCAAGATATGGCAGTCGCGAGATTAAGGTTGCCGATATTACATCCTAGTGTCGGTCAACTTGATGTACTGTATTACACAGAACAAACTTACGTGGCTTTTAAGTGAAAATATTGGTGAAAGATATAAGCAATATATCAGTGACATGATAGCGGCTTACAGCTCCAGTAGGTATATTACATGCACGTACTTTGCACTGACGTGTTCCACCATTTGTTTACAATGGTGCTAAGTAACGCTGGCTCGTGCTTCGGATACCAACTTTTCAAGGAACTGGATCCTCCATTCTCTTTTACTAAGCGCACCAAATGAATCTCCTCGCAGCATCTCGGAATATCCGCTCCACATGGCTTGTTTAACATTCGGCTTGACGATACTCCAAATGCCTTCTATAGGGTTCAGTGAAGGCGAATATGCTGCGAGTCGCAATAGCCTCCCTGATGGGTAACAGTCCTGTTGGAACATACGTTCCAGATCCGTGTGGCATGGCGCATATATCACATCGCACAGATCAGTCGACACCTGTTAGTAACAGCGGTGTCGTATGCATCAAACATTTACCGCAACCGCCGAGCACAACGTTCCCTGTTATAACTCTCCCTTAAAACGGTATATTCCAAAAGTCCATTCACAGTCATTGTGCCGACAAGGTACAGATTTTGTCCACGAATGCTCGCTACAGTGCACTGTGCTCGTGTGCCACATGCTGAACGTCCCATTGTGCGAAAACAAAACAGACTGAAATTCGTCTCATCAATTCAAACCATTTGGCACCCTTCGGCTTCCAAGTACATCAGCTGCAAAAGATACGACTTCCTTCGTCTCTTGTTCTCAAACCTATTCATTGACTCCGGTACAGCATGTAGCTTTTTCATGGTAATGAGGAGACCCTCTAGGCACCGAGCTACTGTGCTGACGCTCACCTCTACATTGAGCTCGGCTTTCAATGGGAAACGAAGACACTCTAAGGTTCTGGTAGGCTCGGCTTCTACCCATTCCACCAGATTATCCACGTGAGTGTCAGTCAATGATTTTCGACGTGCCCCGCCACGTTTTCCTTTTGGTTCGTTAAACTCTAACCTTTTAATCCAACTTTGACAAGTCTTCTGATTGACATTTAACACGAGTGCAACCTGCTTCCAGTCATTGTCTTCTTCATAGGTGTTTAATATGCTTGCCTTAACCTCCGCCGGATGGTGCATGCGTGGGCCTTCTCTTGAAGTTATGCGTACAGTGAACTGAACGACGTTAAATTGCACCGTATGATTACCTAGCTGCAATATCCGCGCTGCGCCGAGGTGCAACAAATTACGTAGTAAGATGGAGACGGGTTGAAACGGAGACGTATGGGCAAGCCAACGTTGCGAGCATCCACCATACTGGGAACAGTATATATAGGGGAGCTCCTTTTGGCCACTCTAAGTGCACCAACGGCGCAGAGCGGTGATGGATGGAACACGGCTAGAGCGCAGGCGGTCTTCGTCTCAAGGTTAGGGAATTCAGTGGCACAAAGGCGGAGCAATAGGGCACCCAGTAGCAAAGACAGGAGATTCGGTGGCACGCCCTTCAGGGCGGACAGTCGTTGCTGACTTTGTGTGTCAAATGAGGCTAAACACCTCCCGAAACGTAATCGAGGTGTACGGCACACCACAGTGCCGAAGGTACATCTGGGTTAGGGAGTCATTTGGCACCTCATAGATGGGGATCACTGCAACGATACATGTCTCATAGCTATCGTTTACAGCCCCCCAACCTCCACTCTGGAAATGGATTCCTGCTTGATCCGTGGCCTAAACAGAGTAACACGCACTAGGTACAGCCACACTCTCATCTCCGGGGACTTCAATCTACATAATCTGGAGGTTTCGGCATCGCCCAGTGAGCAGTTCAAAGCAGACTTGCAGGAACTGATCGCTAATATTCCTATGTACAATCACGTCACCACGCCCACTAGATTCAGGACAGCAAACAAACCGTCCATATTGGACCTTGTGCTCACAAATGAAGAGCTCATGATTGACAAGTTATTGATGGATGGTCCATTAGGTCTCAGTGACCAGGTAGTAACAACTTTTGAATATGTGTTATGCTGAGTCTCCATCTGAACACTCGGAACTAACTCATACAATCACACGCTACCACGTATTGAAAGAACTCGCCGACGTAGCTGCTTGGGAATTCTCAAACAACAGTCCCCTTGACAACATTTGGGCAGAGTTCGTTAATAAACTCAGCAACATCGTCAACAAAGCATCAGAGACCAAACCCCTTCGTCCCACGAAAATGCCTTCAATTATAAGGAGTAGGACGCGAAAATGCCTGGCGATAAGGGATGCAGCATGGCGTGCCTACAAGATTAACCCCGACTCAGAGACTCGGGGAAATTTCCTGGCCCATCGCAACCATTGCACCGCACTTGTCCGTGAGGACAAAGTAACTTATCAACAGTGCCTAGCCAAAAAGTTCATGGCAAACAACAAACTGCTGTATAAGCATGTCAATAAACTTCGTAAAGTGAAGCATGGAATACCCTCACTATTCACGACAGGCGGTAGAGTACAAAGCGCCGAAGAAGCAGCTAATGCACTGCGGCTGCAATACGCCCCAATTTTTGAACTCGCAACATCTACCTGTCCCATAATATCAAGCTCATTACCGACACCTTTGTTTACAAATGTTATTTTCAACCCATCAATTGTGCTAAGGAAGTTACTCTCACTGCGTGAACATAGTTCTCCGGGAGCAGACAACATCCGCCCGAAGGCACTGAAGGCTGTGGCCACCAAGCTAGCTGAACCACTGTCACAGTTCTTTCAAAGGTGTTTTGGTGAACAACAAGTCCTTACTATGTGGAAGTGTGGCATTATAACCCCTATTTTTAAAAGCGGTAGCCGTTCCGATCCTGCTAACTATCGTCCAGTGACTCTCCTCCCTGTGCTCGCGAAGGTGATGGAAGCAGTCGTCGCTGAGGGTTTAATGGACTACCTGGAAAAATGCAACATCTTGGTAGTGGAACAGCATGGCTTCCGTCAACACCGGTCATGCACCACCAACCTACTGATTGCACGAGTTAGTTGGACGGAAGTGGCCGATGATGGGGTCGGAGTCGACGTCATCTATCTGGACTTCTCCAAAGCTTTCGACCGCCTTGATCACCGCATCCTACTTCAAAGACTACAGAGTTACGGAATCGGAGATCCTGTACTTGGTTGGATTGGCAACTTCCTTTACCAACGAAAGCTCCAAGTACGTGTTAGGGGATCACTTTCTAACCCAATTGAGGTGGAATGTGGTGTCCCACAAGGTTCAGTGCTGGGACCGCGTTTATTCCTAGTGTTTATCAACGACCTGGCAAAAGTCATCTCCTCAAACTTCCTGCTTTTCGCCGATGACGTCAAGATATGGCGGGCGATTAGTAACAAGGCAGATCAGGATCTGCTCCAACATGACCTAGATTGTATTTACGAATGGTCAAAGAGGAACAAGCTTCAATTGAACATGGCTAAGTGCAAAGTGATGCATCTGCGTCACCAGCTGGTGAGCGCTTACAAGATTGGAGACCACACCTTGGCGAAGGTCTCTCAGGAGCGCGACCTGGGTGTATTGGTGCAGGAAGATCTTGGGTATTCAAAACAAGCAGAGAAGGCGAAGAAAACCGGAAATCAACACTTCGGCCTTCTTCGCAGAGCCTTCAGTCGGTTTGAACCATCAATATTTCCCCAAATGCTTAACGCCTACGTGCGACCTCACGTGGAATATGCTATCCAGGCGTGGCAGCCGTGGCAGAAACAGGATCTCGTTGCTCTCGAGACTCCTCAACGACGGGCAACCAAGAACGTCAGGGGCCTCTTTCATCTGCCCTATCAGCTTAGACTGAAATCCCTAAGAATGTACTGTAGTCGTTATCGGCTTTTGAGGGGGGATCTCATAATGGTTTACCAGATTCTGAAGAACCCAAACCACATTTGCCGTCCGCTGCTGGAATTGAACCACAACACTAAACTAAGAGGTCACCCTCTGAAACCGACAATTCATTATAGCCGGCTTGAATGCCGTAGAAATTTCTTTTCTCTCCGCGTGTGTGAGCCTTGGAATGCCCTCCCTAATTATGTCGTCTCTGCTTCCAATCTGGCGATATTTAAAAATCGTGTTGACGATGCATTGTCTCACTTACATTTCATTTTATGACTTGTTAGCCAGGGGCTACAAAACGCAATCAAACGGTTTCTTGCCAAACGCCTAACCATTGGATTTATGGATTTATACGTTTGATATGCGAACATCTCCGCTATTCCACATAAGTCTATGGTGAGTCCACCACAACGCTTTTCACTTTATTATGCAATTGATTTTCGCAATAATTTCCATCCCACGGGACTTGTTAAGCGATGCTTTTTTACCCCGTAATAAACCATTGTCCATTGTCCAATGGCAAGTGAACTGGGAGACACTAGAGCCTGGTCCGAATGAAGATACATACAGCAAATTATCTGACGATCTAGAACTGAGGTGCGCCATAGGTGGCCCACAAGAACAGGGTCAAATTGGGTCCACGTCATCGAGGGCTTCGGTGGGCACATGTGACACGACGTGAACTTTGGTGCTTGCAAGCAGTGCTGCCAATATGCGCACGGAGGTCAGAACATAATTATAAGAATTGATCGCCACTGTCTGTTCGTCGTGCATGCACCCCGAAACAGCCTTTCAGGTGTTGTTTAAAGTCCGAAAGGCGACTCACTAGGACCTCTAGGTAACTAGCGACAATCACAGTCTCAGTAGTTCCTGCGGACGCTAAAAGTGGTCCCTCATACCCTCCGAACTGCAGTCACTGGGGTCATAAACAAAAGCATTGGAAAGGCACGATATCCTCAGACGGGTGTTATTTACCGCAATGGCGTTTCGAGTAGAGTGCACTCTGCATGATTGCTGAGGGCGATACGGACAGCATAATAACCTTGAGCTATTCGCTTCGTGTCGCCAGAGGCGCTTAGAGTGTAATCCTTGCCAGAGGATTCGGAACCATGAAGTGGAAACTTCGTCACGACGCGGCTATCTTGTATTTGTGTTTCGGAGACACAGCACACATCAATACCGAGGGAGTTTATAGTGAGAGTTAGAGCTGTTGTTGGCCGATCTGAAAAAGTGCGTGGACGTCAAATGAACCATTGAGAAAAACGAATCTCGCTTTGATAGCTTCACTTACGAGGTCAGTGACAGTCCCTTGCGCAATAAACGGGAGAGAATAGAGTTGTACGTTTAGAGGCGAAGAAGTGTTGGCGACCGGGTCGAGAATGCAGATTTTACTCTCCGGCTGCCCATTTCGGAAGAGGGTTGTTGGTTGAGGTGCCCTACCCCTAGCCTTTCATTTAACAGTCTGACCCACAAAGCAGTCAGGTATATGGAGGTTCACTTGAGTGGCTCCACCCAGAACAACAACAACAAATTGACCCACAATGTAGTGGGGAGCTAGTCCAAATAGAGAGCCTGATTGCAGTGTCTCATTGGGATCTGCTTGAGGCCTATCAGATACAGCCTTTGAGGATCTAGTGTAACTCACTGCGACCACAGTCAACCGCATGTGGGAATTGACGGATTTGCATCTATTTCACCAGGAGTTGCCTAGAAGGAAACAGGTAGTAGCAAACCATGATACACCGCGTGCTGTACTCCCACGGTCAGATACAGTGCGTGACACGCGTGCTCTACGCTAATCGAGCTGTGAACTACTCCAAAACCTGTTGTCTCCCGTGGCTGTTCTAAATGAAGAGGACCATGGACCTCTACCAACCCTCGAAGAGCATTGTGAGACTGTTAGTCTGACCCTTGACCATTGGCACCTTTGGTATGAGTAGTCCTGATGGCACCTAGAAGGTGCCACCTACCGAAGCTCAATAGGTCACGAACGTACGCAAACCATCGCATCCAGATAAAGTCCAGTCGCGTCGCGATGTGATATATTTCTCCGCTACGTCGCTGTTTTACTGTGTCGTATCAGCCTGAGACTTACCTACGCTTACTAGAACAGTGTCCACTTGTGTGGCATACTACGATTCATTGATGATAACAACGCTTATTTCCCGAAAAGTGCATAATTCGTTCGACAGCTGTGCATCTGAAGGAGACAATTCTCTTAGGTAGGGTGACTACCCGCGTGTAAGATACTCTGTATACGATACCACAGCTTTTACCCCTGTAGGTTCGAAACACAGACCCTACAGTTCTCTATCGTCGAACGTGACCTGAGTCACTGGTTTGGGATGACGGGTTGTTCGAAGCAAATGGAAATGACAGTACAAGCTGAGAACCAGCACATAGAACAAGCCATTCAAGCAAGGCAACGAAAACTGAAGCACGATGTCACTGATTTGGAACAGACTCAACGTCGGGTTTCCAAGTGCGTCATTTGAATGCGTCATTTGCTATATGAAAAGAGGCGGAAACAGCAGGATTGCTGATTACCCGACAACCTGCTAATGATTAGATTGTTCCGAGTTAATCAAATCATGTGTGCCACTCTTTACTGCAGGCTAGTAATAACACCTAGCTGAGATAATTGCTTAAAACTGGCAGAATAGTGTAACCGCCCCGAGTGTTGCGGCATTCATTTTTCCTTCTGTGTGTGTCGCCCCTGGCAAAACACCACATTCGGTCTGTTTCTCAACCGTACAAGTCATGTGTGAGAACGGTTGGAGGAACCACACAGGCACTTACATGTTTTAGCAACCTCAATGGGAACCTTGAAGCAATGATTTAAAATATCCCCTAGAAGCAATCTCAGTCAAACAACGGAATAACAATGGCAATAGGCGAGTGAAACCTCGGTGAGCATGCTAATGTGCACTGCGCGCGCACTCATCCTGATTCGAATCGCTACACCCATCAACCGTGGACCTTTCAACATTGCGCTCAGTGAGCATGCAGCACCCCGAAATACACCGCGGTCCACATGCTCTCCAGGCCCCTCCGATGTCACTAGTCCAACTTCCATGCCAGCCAATCATCGACAAATGTACGTGGGAGCGAGTTCGTGTCATTATCCTCAATAGCCAATTCACTAGATCTCATTCCCATGGGTGCCTCGCAGTATACGGACAGATCAGCCATGAAATGGGCGGACACACCACGCAATCATATTATACGTAGAAATGGAAATACCTGAAAAGTTACGTGCCAACCACCATGATCGCTCGTGACTGCTAAGCCCAGGTGGCACCACGTGAGTTTTGCGAATATACCCCCTAGCATGTGTGTAGCTTCAGTGTAGCCAATCATGCCTGAATACGAGTGTCGAGCGCGATTAGGCACCCACCAAATCGTACGCGATCTGCTCCACACCCAAGCCTTCTCTGGTAACTCACGTCGTAAACTCGTCTGACGTGCTATTGATTGATTTGGGATTGGTCACTCCACGAGGGGCGCGCTTTGATGCGTTCGTGCCAGGTGGATGATATTTGATTGCCTTAAGGACGATGCTGAAAGATGTATGGACGAAACCTATTTCCCTAAAGCTGAGTTTGAAAGCGTTTTTTATGCAAGTAACTGAGAAAAGTTGTTGTTAGGAAATGTGCGTTTGAATAATAGTTAAACATTATCAGAGCGCTATACACGCGCAGTTCAGTAGGAGTAAGCGTTTACTGCAAGCTGTCTCCGGCATTCAATATCAGCGGAGAATTTAGAATGCTGTCGTCACCTTTCTTTCCAAAGTTCGCTATTGACGAAGTGCTGGAGATCGCATTCACAGGACACGATTTACGAGGGGTCTAGCGGCTCCCAGTTGAATGACTTCTTGTCTTTGAAGGCGGTGACGACAGTGTCTTCATCTGTGACAGCTTCCAAACGTGCCGAGACGTACTGGACAGATTAGCACTGGCTGTCGGCTGTTTCGAGCTATGCTTTGAATTTTCGAAGCGCAGGGCCTTCCTCCAGGATTGGCAAGGACCCACAACTGCGCTGGCCCTTAGCTGGGACCAGCTAGAACTCCTTCAAAAATTCATTTACCTGGGTAGTTGTAGCAGTGGTTGTGGAATCAAAGATGAGGTCACAAATCGTATAATAAATGCTTGAGGCACTTTTGCTAACCTTCGCCACCTATGGCACCGGTACGACATCACTCTCCCTGACGGCTCGATCGTACTAAGCAACCGTAGGTTCGACGCTGCTGTACGGTTGTAAAATCTGGCTCATTAGATTAGCCAACATAAAAAGGCTATTTACGTTTAACCACCAGTGCTTTCACAGTTTGGCTCATATCTGGCGGGAACGCCAAGTGAGCAATGTGTTTTTCGACGCTTTTTTATGTCCTAGGAGGAAGAATTGAATCGTTCAGCACTGTTATTTCACGTACCAGGCTCCTGTGGCTGGGCCACGTGTTGCGCATGCCAGCCCAACTACTCTCGTGACGAGCATTATTTGCTTACATGGGGTATGGATGGAAGAAGAGGGTAGGAGGCCAAGCAATGACGTGCATGCAAGGCCTTAGTTGAAGTTTGGCCTCGGTTGGAGCCTTTACAATCCTTTGTTGGAGTCCAAAAGATGGTGAACAAATCTGGATGGATGCACTTGTTGACCTGTCCAGAAGCCGACCTCTATGACATTTGTGTTGAGAGTTTCTTTGTCCATCTTTTCCCGTTTAGCCTTCACTCCAACCACTAGCTTATTTCGTAGATATAATATAACTTTGTTGCAGCACAGTAGCTGGCTTGTAGCTCTCCCGAACGATTCCCGCCCCTTAACGGCGGCTCAGCTGGCGTACCTCTGTTGCATATTTTCTACTTTTCTTATGATGTTGAGGTAGTGCATCTGAGCACATGTTAATTCGCCTCACTGATACAAAAATACCAGGGGAATGACAAAAGGCCAGTCCACAGTGTAGTACAAGTCGGCTGTTGAGTAGGGAGCAAATAAGTAAGCAAATGAAAAAGCGGATCGAACATCATGCTCCCCTCTCCACGCCCTAAGAGATTGAGTAAAGACTCAGTGGCGATTGACTTCGTCACGTTTTGGAGAAGGACCACTGGATGAGAGTTTTCGGGTTCAGAGTTTTGCAAATTTTTAAATGATGGCGTTGTTGCTCTGTACTTACATGTGGTAGACACCATTAAGTTATCCAACCACTTTTGTAGTAACTGAGCTAGTGATTTGACCAACATTTCTGTAGTTGCACTCAGCGCCCTCGGGTGAATATCATCGATACCAGGCGAGCTGTAGCTGTGAATTGAGAACAGTTTCTTCAGCACATGATTGGAGGTAAAGGTGATATGAGTAAGTGTAAAATTGGTGAGATGGATGTGGGAACGTAATATAGGTGACGTCTCGTTGGAATATCGTAAACTGCATCCGTAGCACATTGGCCGCGACAGTAACTGCTGTGTTAGGTGTGTGATATCGTGCTCCAGTTCGCGAAGGCTGGCATCATATTTATATAGAATGTTTTATTTTTTGACAATTTACAGCCCGTGGATTTTTACTTAGCCACGTTGTCTTCACGGACCGGTAAACCACAGTGGTTACGCACGAGAGGGTAATCGCTACATGTTTGGGGAATTCAACGGGCTCTGTAAGGGCACCAGGCCGCATTTATCAGTGTGATGTATCGTCAAGTTCTGCCTCAAATGAACGATGATAGATTGGTGTAAAGAACCCACAGTAACGTTCAGCGTACTGAATCCAGGCGTTGTGATGGGATTCAACTTTCAAAAGCTTCAAAACGGTCGTCGCAGCCAGAGCTGCCAGGATGTTGTAGTGTGTGACGGTGCGCATTAGTTCAGCGTTTTTCCTCTGCTACTCATCGCAGCGCACTTGGTTATAAGGTATGGAGTTATGATAGCTTAGCCCTTGTGGGGTGTCAAATATTGGTCTGTCGATCATGTGTTCCTCATTTGTATGTACGATGTTTAGCACAGACGGGTAGTTATCAGCTCTGTGTTTGGTAGGTGAGGTGACGCGAATGTACAGTGGATTGCTTGCGATAAGCTTTTGCAGTTCATCATTGAATGCTTCACTAGAAGATGATGAGGCGTCTGAGTTCTGTATGTTGGAATCGTTTGAGATTAGAAAGTAGCTGTAAGTTGGAAGTATGCTGATATTAGGCGGGGATCCATCCTTAGAGAGAACAAGTTGGAGGGCGATGTACTACCACCATGAAGCAATTGTCATTGTATCTGAGACGTGAATAATACCATGGCGAATCGCGGACCTGCGTCTTCATTTGTGCGCATGGTAAGTCTTTGCAACAGTCGGGAATTAGGCTTCCCTTCTGGGACGATCTTCTCGGTATAGTAGCACTTGCTGAATCGGTCTCCTTAACCTTTGAGAGTAACCAATTCGCGATTGCGGAAATATGATCCCAAGCGTTTATTGTTTAAGTCGTCCGGGTCGCGTAAGTTGGAATAGCTTGAGATTAGAAGTTGGCTGTACGTCAGGAGTATGCTTTTTGTTAATGTTTATATTAGGTGGGTGTCCATCTCCATAGAAGACCATGGAGGAGAAAAACGACTGGCTGGATGCATTTGTCAATCTTTATGAGAGGCAAAGAAAGCCATAGCGAATTGGCTACCTGCGCCTTCTGATCATCCAATGGTTCGCATAACAAATCGTTACGATGGTAAAGAATTACTGCCTTCTGTTAGCACAATCGTTTCAAATACTGACATTTTCTGGATCGCGACCTAGGCATCCGTAAATTCTGTACGAAACCAGGTCACGGTCATGAGAATATGATGACAAGCGTTTGTTGCCTAATGCAACCGAAACTGCGCAGTTTTGCTGAGAATGCCGTAGTCATTGGTGCACATGCAGGAAAGTGTTTCGATTCTCATCAGTGAATAAAAATACATATGGTTCAGATAAGAGAATGTGCCGACCGTTGTATACTTGACCGTTAACCGTTTATTTGTGGTATTATCCCTGAGTGCCTTGGCGATGGGTTCGGTGGCATCATACTCAGCCCCTCTGGAAACTCATTTTGCATAGTGCACTGGATTACTCTGGAAATCACAACTGCACAAGTGGGTTAATACTCCGGATTTTCTGCTACTCGCTATTTGCGGGGATGGAGTTTAAAGTGCTGGAGAACTATGAAGCAAACCATCCCGTTCGAATGCCAAACACCGACTACGGCCGTAACACTTGGGGAAGGCTACTGCAACTACTGCGTTTCCCCGGTCTTACTGATGGACACAATACCAGTAGAATAGAAGAAAAGACAAGTTTCAAGCCTAGACAGATTGGGATGGCCCGTGTTCCCGCGTTACAGCATGCAGGGGACCAGTGCTATGACTTTAGCTGGACCCTTAACAATATTCTTCCAGCATGTCTTAACGAGATGCATAAGCCCACTATGTGTAAGCACGGGATTATCAATCCAATGTGTGAAAGTGGTAACCGTGTAGTATCAGCAACTTATCACCATCTAGCACTTATTCCTTTGATCTTCAAGATTATGGAGTCCACTGTAACTGAGGTGCTCATGAGGTTACTGGGAGGTGACAGAATTCCGGTTCCGGAGCAGCACGGATTTCGCCAAAATCGGTCCGGTACTACTAATCTGGACTTGCCGAAAGGAATCTGTGGATGATGGTATAGGGATAGATGTTGCTTATTCGGATACCTCAAAGGCATTTGATTGTCTTGACCATTGCGTGCTACTGCATAAAAACTAGCATTATAGAATCAGCGATCGCGTTAGGGGCTGAATAAGCGATTTTCTCGTTCAACCTCACCTGAATGTGATATTACACAGCAACGTATCCGAGTCCATCGAAGTCCGGTGCGGCATACCTCAGGGCCCTGTACGCGGGTCCCGCCTGTTCCTGGTCTTCATAAATGACCTCACGAGTGTGCTATGTTCGAAGTTCTTACTATTTGCCGATGATGTAAAGATGTGGCGTGCTATCCTTACAGTGGAGGATTACACAGCTCTACAAGATGACCTGGACAAAGCCTATCAATCGAGAACATAATGCAGCTCGGTGCCACCAACTGAAAAGTTTTCAACATATGCTATCAGACTAATCACAACTACCGGCTAGGGCACAAATTCTTCAGCAGGCTTTTTAGGAGTGCTATCTCGGCGTACAAGTGCAAGATGTCTTTGATTGTTTGAGACATGCTGAAAAGACATCAAAGAGTGCAACTCAGCAGGGCGTGCGCGAAGTTCGAAACCTCAGGCTTTCTGATGCCTGGCGCGCACGAGCGGCCGCACGCGAAATACGCTATCAGAGCTTGACAACCCTGGCAGTAGCACGACCTCACTACGCTCCATACTGCACAGTGCAGAGCGAGGAACAACATCAGAGGTCTGTCACATCTTTCCTAACCACTCAGGCTGAAAACACTCAAAATGTACAGCAGACGTTCTCGATGCCCATGGGGACAATTCTTTATGGTGTATCAGATTCAAAAATACCGCAAATGCATATGCCACTCTCTTTTACAACAACCAAAACCAATCTATGAGGGGACATCAAGTTGAGTTGACCACTCAGTACAGACGACTGGAATGTTGACAAAACTTTTTCTGCTTCTGATTGTCTCTGCTCTAGAAATCCCTGCTAACCCATGCAATTAATTCGTCCAATTTATCCCTATGCAGAAAACTCCTTGACGATGGGCTGACACGTTTACTCTACGTGATATAGTCCGTGACCATCAGATGACAGCATTAATGTAGAAAAAACAGTGATTGCGGTCATGACCATACTAGACTCCAGGCAGGATACGTACACATGTGCTACTCCAAATCACCTGGTGAGTCACGTACCTCACGTGTTCTGTTACTGACACTGTATTTTATTTTATAATTTTCACCCTGACTATCCTATTGAACATGTCAAGCGTTCACTTTTATACCCGTTTTAAACCATTGCACCACTCGAAACGTCCGGTTGAGCAAATTCCACTAGACCTGACATCTAGCATTAACAAGAATAAAGCAGCCGAGCACCAACCTTCGATACCTGTAGCTTAATTGTCTCTTGTCTAGACTAGGCCCCCCGGAACATTAGTCATATATGCAGAGATTGCTGCAAAGGTCCGCAGGGAGGCCGGCGTAGCGGCCTCCTCTGTTGTAAACACAATGCGAATGGAGGGATAAACGGTAAACTATTAACAATTGTCAGAAGGTCAGGACAAACTAGTACCATACCTTGTAGATCAAGAAAAAAGGGATCCAACAGTAGTGCCCGGACTGTTGTACCCTCAAATGTCCCTGAATCTACCACCATCACATTACGGGATAAGTTATCTGACGACCAAGACCAATGGAACTCATTGTGCGTGTTGATGAGTGTCAAAGTCAAACCCATAAACCTATTACAAATTACTCGTCATTCGAACTCTCCACACTGTGGAGAACCCAGACTTAATTAAATAACACTAAAATCCTCCACCAACGTAGAAAACATTTTGCTCTCTGCAGGCGCGCTAAGACACAGGTCCTGTAGGATACGCATCTATTCTGATGTTCCTTGGAGCGCGCGAGAAGCAAAAGACACCGAGGAGAGGCACAGCAAGCAAGACCGCCTTAACACCATCATCATACATGGAGTGGCAGAACATCTTTCTAACGATGTTCAAGAGACCGGAAAGCACGATGTAGAACAGTGGCGGTTCATTCGTGAAACACTTTCTCTGGATAATATTGTGGCACTATCGCTCACCAGGATACCTCTCTCACCAAATTATAGAGGATGCGACCCTAGGATCATAAAACTTGTGGCTAAGTCAGAGCAACGGGCAACGGATGATTTGGATCGCTGGCGGAGAAATCGAAAAACACTTCCTTCTGAACTTTGCTTAAAGGTCGTAGAAGTTTTGCAACGTTCATCTATCAAAGCACCGGAAGCAGCAAACGTATCGACGATGACAAAGTAGCTCCAGTTGACAACTGCTTCACTTGACTATGCCGTAGGTCTAAACGAAGATTCGGACGCACCTTGGCCAAATCAACTTCTAGACGAGGTATCATTATGCCATCAAAAAACGAGTAACTGCCCAATTCCCATCGATCGGCATTTTCCTGCACTTGATCTCTTTAGCACTCTGTGGGCTCCTAGAGACCGCAAAACTGCCAGTATACGAAGGCTCAGGGTCTTTCTAATAAACTGGCCGAACTGAAAGAATGCCAAGCTTCCGGGTCATATGCTATCATCGGTAGCACTGTGACTTGGTTGTACACGAGAACGGACGCAGAAGTTTCGCTACCGGACATAACGCTGATCCGGAACGGTAAGCTCGCAAAAGAAGGAGTAGTAATTCCGTATTACCGAAGCGACGTACAGTGCGAAGCCGTGGAGGATTCAAACTCGCAGTTCCCCAACTCTTTTTGGTGCCGCTTGTAGTTAAAGTGTAAAGACGCTTGCCTTATTGTCTTGGTGTACCCCCCCCCCCCAACACTACACCCGAAACCGACTACCACCTAGCAGCTGCTTTAGGATGCAGTTTACAGAGAAAGTACACTCACATCATGGGTGATTTCAAGGTACATCGTGGAGAAACCCCTGCCACTATCGGAGAACAATTCAGAGCCGATCTACGAGATCTCGTAACCAGTGTTATAGTTTACAATCACATCACTGCCAACTCGGTTCAGAAGAGGTAACAAGCCATCTGTGCTGCATCTTGTGCTTACCAACAAGGAGCATATGATTGATGCGTTGGTTTTAGACTGCCCGTTGGGTCGCACTGATCTCGCAGCCATCAGTTTCAACTTTTTCTGCTATGCAGAATATCGGAATGCCAACGATGAGACTGTGTGAACCATCACAAGCTACGATCGAATAGCCAAGATCGTCAACGGTACAACTTGGTTGTTCTTTGCCGAATAACCCCCGGAAGTCGCTTGGCTCGAGTTCGTCAATAAATCCAGTCAGCTGAGTGCAGAGGCTTTAGAGATAATAGTTTGCAATAAGTGTACATCAGATTCTTTTGTTAGGAGCAGAACTTGCAAATAGTTGACAATGCTCAACGCAGCATGGCCAGTGTACAGCGAATCTCCAATACCAGAATCTTGGGACAATTACCTAGTCCAACGTAACCACTGCATACAACTGCTAAAAGAAAACAAAGCGGCATATCAGCAGAACATCGCAGATACCCTCAGTGTTAACCAAAAAATGCCGTACAAACACGTCAATAGCCTACGAAATGTGAAGCAAGGATTTCCTCCACACAAGATGGCCGAAGGCCCATCAAGGACGGCTGTGGAAGCAGCAAACGCGCTGCGTTTGCAATACGCCCCCACGTTTCAGGGAATATTGTCACCAAGCGCTCCTCCAAACTTTGTCGTCTTTTCGCCAGGATTAACCACCATTACTTTTACCGCAGTGGCTATAGTACAAAAGACGACGTCTCTCCGCAAACACAGCTCGCCTGGCGTCGATACCAATTGTCTAGAGGCACTGGAAGTAACAGCAAGTCAACTGGTAGAACCATTAGCTCAGTTTTTCCAGCGCTATTTAGACCAGAATCAAGTGCCCGCTATGTGGAAGCTTGGGTTAGTAACTCCGGTTCACAAAGATGGAAGTACAACTGAGTCCTCTAACTACCGCCCAGTATCTATTTCCTATGCACTGCAAGTTCATGGAAGCCATAGGTGTCGATAAACGGGTGTGTTATCTGGAAAACTGTTACATTATCACCCCTGAGCAGCACGGCTTCCGTCGACGGCGGTCATGTACAACGAACTTACTAATCGCAAGCCGTAGTTGAACCGAGTCAGCAGAAGCTGGAGAAGAAGTTGATGTGATCTACCTGGATTTTTCCAAGGCTTTCGATCATTTAGACCATCGGATACTACTCGCTAAGCTCCAGCATTACGGGATCGGAGACCCTCTTTTAAGTTGGATTGCCAACTTTCCACTTCAACGGCAATTAGGGGTCAGAGTTCGGAGCTCTTTATCGGACCCAATACAACTTGAGTGCGGTGTGTCGCAAGGCTCAGTTCTAGGCCCACGTTTGTTGTTGGTGTTTAAGAATGACCTAGTACAGGAAATCGCTTCAAGCTTCCTAATTTTTGTCTACGATATCAAAAGTTGGCGCATGATCAGGTGAACGCCGATCAGCATCTGCTTCAGAGAGACCTAGATACGGTATATCAATAGTCAACCTAAAACTTACTGCATTTCATTATGTGTGTAAATGTAAGGCACTTCCCATCCGACATCAGAGCAGCCACTCAAACCAGTTTGGAACGTACGTACTGCAAAAATCAACTGTCGAAGGTGACTTGGATGTTTTGGTTCAAGATGACTTGAGTTGATCCAGGCAATCCGAAAACGCCTCGATGAATGGAAACCAACACGGCGGGCCTTTGCGAGAGCCTTTGAACAAATAAACAGCTCCATATTTCGACAAATGCTCAGTGCGTATGTTCGTCCCCATGTGGAATACGCATTTCAAGTCTAGCATTCATGGCTGAAACACGACCTTAATGTACTGGAGCAACCACAACGTCGGGTATCTAAGAAGGTAATTGAAATGCACAAGCTTTCCTATAAGGAAAGGCTGTAACGATTGGGGGTATTTAGCTGAAGCTAACGCAAACTACGAGGCGACCTGATAATGGCATACTTGAATCTGTGAGACGCGCTTTATTGCAACTCAGCAGCAATACAAAACTGAGGGGCCACTCATTGAAACTCTCTGTACAGTACAGCCGTCTGGACTGCCGCAGAAATTTTTTCCCTGGATTGTCGGCTGACTGCGACGAACAAAAATATTCACAAAACGCCTTCTACTCATAAGTAAATTTTTTCCATTCGTGTCTTTCACCCGTGGAATGCTCTCCCAGAATCGGTAGTCTCTGCACTGACACTAGCGGTAGATAAACCACGGTTAGATGATGCACTCATCCAATTACACTTTGTCATTTAGCGCTACGTCTCTATCCTACACCTGGAGTTGACCATGGATTTTTTTGATCTTAACTGTGGGTGCTGTGAATCTAAGCGGATTGTAGGAGCATAGGGATGTAAAAGATAAGTCCTTATTTTGATATTTAAAGTAATACCTGTTTGACTATTATTATTATTATTTCGATATCCCCACCAACTTGTAAAGCAACGATACTTAACTCAGATAAACTCATTGTTCATTGCTCCATAACTCTTGACAACAATAACTGTGTCCCTTACTACAACAGCCGAGAAGCTTGGCTGATTCCTCCACCATGGTCTACCCACTTACCGGAAAATATGCTGATCTGAAGAAGACACAAAAAAACCATTAGTCTACTTCCTAACTCTAGAAAACCTGGTTAGATATAATCACATCGTCTTGTGCTAGTGGCCATGCAGACTAGTTTGCTGGCACGCCCAACATTTTATCTATTATCATCGCCCTGATTATCACGTGAGACTTGAAAATTACTGGATTTTTACCTTGCAACGAACAATTGTGCCGTGGCTTAATCCCTTTTGACGTTCACGCAAGTGCCTCGGGTAATATTAGGAGTTGCGCGAACCCACGAAACCGTCTCGATAACTAACGGCACTCCTCGATCTTCCCATTTTCCCTTATTGTAGGTTACATATTGATGTAAAGTCTCAATGGAACTATGATTCCTTCCTCAAAATGGACTGTCTAGTTGGGGACATGGTATGCATATGCACAAGTATAGGAACGCTACTTAGGTGCGGAATTCGAAATCAATGCCCAGTCGTTCTCGGATGCAAAAAGGAAGTGAAAACATAGATTCTCATTGCTGCATTTTAATGCATCCCCCACAAATTAAGCACAGAAGAATAGAGGAAGCCTAGTAGTAACATGGCTTCTTAGATGGCAGGCTGTTCAAAATTAGATGATGGATATTATGTTGGATGGAGCCTTTATATGATGGTGAATATATCTGGCAGACCGTCACCTGATTAAGAGTACTATCCTAGCAAAGCTTATGTGGCAGAATGTAAAAAGGTTCCCTAGACAAGTCGTTCTACTGAACCGACAGAATTTTACGTCCGCCAGTATTGAAAATTGGCATACATAGACACAAAATCCTCTCGATTGCATTATTAGTAAATCCATAATGAATTCCACGCCTGACAGACTATCAATGTACAAACAGAAACTAACTATTGTGCAGGGAATATGCTTTTCGTTAAATCATTTCAGACACCTACAAACATAAAACCAATTTATGACGCAAGTAAGCTGTAAATGAGCTTCTCTGGGTAGCCTATAGGGAATATGTAGACGAGTTTAAACGACATCATCCGAACTTGCTTTCCAGTTTTAACCAAGTATTTTAGTATGACACTGTTGGAGTCCTTCATCTCACCTTTTCTTATTCGCGCAGGACAGTGTTTCAAGCAATTCATTTGAACAAGTACCTGGTCGTATGTTCGAGATATTTTATACCAATGGTGTAAGATATTCTATTCCGCAATCCAGAAAAGAACCAAACATTCTCTTCATTGCGTTGCAGTGGTTATTGTTTCTCATTTCCTCTGTTACTTGCAGGTGGCCGAACCCATGACGTCGGCGGCATGCGCCAAATAGCCTCAGCTTATGTCACTAAGCCATGAGCGACGGAAGCTGACAGCGAAATTGTACAAGCCAATTGTGATCTAACGCGATGCATGGGCTACTGCTATGCAGGTTACTTCCAGTGCAGGCGCGATTTCTAGCTTCTAGAGTTCAAGACATGCAACACACAGTAGCCATGTTGTGGGGGCAAGTTTTTGATTGGTAATAACTAGGGGGTTTTTTGCTGAAAATTTACCGATGCTACCTAGCTACTTAGAAGCCAGGTAGTTTTACCCATATTCCGTAAAAGCATCGGCCGATCTTTTCTCTCCTCGAGTGTACTGAAGCAAGCGAGCATTGCTCTATAGATTTACTATTGTTAACCATACGCATCCGTTTGCGGAAGCCTCAGCAATAGTGCGGCTGCAATACCAGCTGTGCAGATAGGTTGAGTTTATGACTAGCTACGCAGTGCCTTGGTAAGGGACATTGCATTTTTCTAATATAAATTGTTTTGCCTTGAACGTTGTTTCATCTTACGCGTAACACCATTATTCGACGGACCGCATGTCAGCATCAGATGAGAACACTCCAACTAGCTGAAATCACAGCATCGTTTTGAAGTGTTGTTCCTCATCCTGACAACTGGAGCAACGATTTGGTGCATCTTCGTCACTGTACCACACTTGTCCTTGAAGACAAATCAGTTCGTCAGCAGTACTTAGGAAGAACGTTTTGTGCTAAAGACAGGACTCTGTATAAACACGTAAACAGTCTCCGGAAAGTAAAATGTGGTGTTTCGCCAATCAGCTCAGCAAAAGTATGTGCTCAAAGTGCCCAGAATGAAGCAAACTCTCTACGGTTGCAAAGTGCCCTAGCATTCCAACACACCTCCGGCATGTGTTACATTTCTGTCCCATTCCCCCAGAGGCCAGTGTTTAAACACGTCACTTATAGTTCAGCGACTGTTTTGAGAAAGCTGCTATTGTTGAACGCTTAAAAGTCCCACGAATTTGGAAGCATTCACCCCAAAATCAATGCTGGTGTTAGCTGCTAAGATTTTCTACACATTACCGCGACTCTTTCTTGGGTGCTTGGATGAAGAAAGGGTTCCCAAAACGTGGATGTATGGTTTCCTTATCCCGAGTTTTAAAAAGGGTAGCCGTTCAGAACCCGTCAAATACTGTCAAGTGATTTCCTTCCATTGCTTGCAAAGTTAATGCAGTTGATTATCTCTGACCTACAACTAGGCGATGAAGAGTAATTTAAAGTCGTATCATGGCTTTCATCAATTTCTGTCTTGTACCACAAACTTAGTGATTGCGAATGGCAGTTGGACAGAAATGGCCGATATTGGGACCGGCAGATGGGTTAACTACCTCAACATTCTAACGCCTTTGGCTGCTTCGACCACAGCAACCGTATCCATAAGTTACTAGCCTACGGAATCGGGAACGTCGTCGTTGTATGGATTGAAGAGTTCCTTCTTTAGCAGCCGTTATAATTTCGGGTTAAGGGCTCAATGCCCGATCTAACTGATATGCGCTGCGCTGTTCTACTTAGAGCAGTGTCTGGGCAACGCTTATTCTTGATGTGTATCAAAAACCTAGTGTGTGGGGTCAAAGCAAATTTCTTATTGTTTGCCGATAAGGTCAAAATATGTTGTGCGATCGGTTATCAGGATGATCACGACGAACCGCAACGAAACTCGGACCGCGCTTTCGACTAGTCAACGAGTAATCTACTTCATTTCAATGCCGGTAACTGTAAAACAGTACATGTATGGCTCATGCCCAGTAACACACATTAGGTTGGAGACCCTATCTCGGAGATCGCCTCACTGGAATTTGACCTTGGATAGTGATGCGAGACTACTTCGAGTGTTCGTGGGTCACTCTGACTGTTTACAAAACTGGGAGCCAACTTGTTGGTCTATTAGTGACAGCATTTATGTGGTTTCACCCGTTATCTTCTGCAAATGTTCTGTGCGTGTTTGAGGCTCCAAATGGAGCACGCGAGTCAGGAGTGAGAAGACTCAAACATACGCGATCTGGCTGCACCCGAGACTCCGCAGCGAATGCCAACTAAATAACGTTAAGTGCTTGTTTCATCCGCCATCTCTACTTCGGCTGAACCTCAAGGAGTATCAAGTGAAGTTACTGGCGTCTATGGAGATATCTTCTTCTGACTTACCAGACTTTGGAAGTCCCAGGTCAAGTTTGTCGTCGCCCCTAAAATTAACCGCAATACAAACTGAGGAGCACCAGCTGAAATTGGTCTACCCAATACAGTAGGCTGGAATGGTACCGAAAATTTTGCACTCAGAATTTGTCGGCGTAGAATGCTCTGTCATTTCTGAGCCCATGTTACCCAGTTTTAAATAACGACTCGACGATACATTACACCATCTCGAATACAAGCTTTCAATTCCGCTCATTGAGTGACTACAAGACGCAGACAAGAATTGTGCTCACCAACTCTCACTCGATTTGGTTGAATGGCTATGTGATTGGCGACATTCGGTTCCGGATTTGCCTGTCTCTGTGGCGAGCCACAGGAAGCCTGCGCCCACAGAGGGACCATGGGTGGCTTGCGCTGCACCACCCGCAGCTCCACCAACAGACCCCATATTCAGTGTAAACCTGAAGGAATAAGTCTGCGAGGCATGCGGATGGGAGCCACGTTTCATCAACGGAACCGACCCACACTCCTTCACAGACAAGCAAAAGCACGCTGTATTTGGGGCATAAAGCGCACACAAGGCGGTGGCTAGACCGTAGTCTGCTCCACACTAAGTGTATGGAACCACTCTTCGAGCCTAACACGATCACGAGGACCGTGCACCCCAAATTTCCTAGCAACGATCAACTCTCTCCTAGAGCCAATATAGAGGTAGTGGGTGATAGACAGGTGGGCAGCTTGTTAACACGCACATCAAACGCAACCACATCGGGGATGTCAAGCAACAACCACACTTGACGATATCAAATACAATAAATCGAATAAAGCATACCGATATGTAGACTTAACTCTTCACTAATAGCATATGAAATAAATGTGTTATCAACATATTTACGATAAATTCACGATGGTAGAAACAGAGATCGAAAATATACAACCAATGCGTATAAAATTAACCAACTTAACCACATTTTGTTTAAACGCCTGAGTAAGGAAATAGAAGATTATTTAGATAGACATGAAAATGAGCTGACAAACTACGTATT
>OX104064.1:23278025-23325290 GCA_944474145.2 Dicrocoelium dendriticum
CGTCGCCACTAAAACGTAGTACCACTAAGCAGGTAACGCACGCTTCCGAGACACGTAATCCCAGCAAGCAGAAGACGTCTGAACAAAAGGTGGTTTATCAATCAATTGAGAAGGTACAACATCCACGGAAACACGCCGCGAGACCGGGGTGTGTGTGTCAGATGATTGGCTAGTTGGTGTGAGTGGTAACCAATCCGCGCACGGCTGAAGTAAACGGATCGAAGTCATTCGCGTACTTGACTCACTAGTCGCATAGTGTTTGCGACAGACCATTTAATAACAATATTACTCACCAATAGTATTTTTTATGGATGCTTGATCCACTGCTTTCAAGTAAACGGCTGAACTTAGGTGTATTCACTGATGGACCCAATAACTTGTTCATTAATCAAGCAGACATAGGCCTTGCTACTTAATTTTACAGTTGAAAAAGACATCCGTATAATGCAACGTTTCGCAATTATAAGGATGTCCTTACTACATAAGTTGAATGTCAGCACTTCAACATTGATACTGGGACAGTATGAGTGACTGTTTCGCAGCCAGGTAGACGGATCTCATTTAGTGGCGCCAATGCATTAGAGGTTTGGATTTTACAGGCAAATCACAACTGAGCTGGGTACCAGAGGTTCCGCTAGGTTGTCAACGCACATGAGCTTGAAATAAGTCGAGTATCAGTAAGGTGCGCATTCAACTGCTATCCAGTTGAACCAGAGGAGCTGCTGTTAACTTGCTACCTGGGTGCCCTCAAGCATCCATCTTGATATCTGTGCAAGCCTTACTATTTTCATTTGACTATTGATCCGAGTTAATGCATGAGGTGAGCACAAGCAGAAACATCCACTTTTTACGTTACTCTGAGTCACTTTTAATTTGCTTACTAAACCCTACATGCGTAAGAGACAAAGGGATGCATTTTACGAATACCTTTCACCCAAAATGTATTCAGGCCATTTTTATATCCAGTTAAGTTTGTTAGACCGCACATTTTCACTTTGAATATGACATCATCATAAATAATGCTCTTGGACCCGATTAAGTGTAGTTATCCCGAAAAGCCCTCAGTTGAGCCCAAACTTTCAAACGAAACTAAAGCACTTACTATTTAAACTGGTGCTTTTAAAATTGCTTTGCTTACAATATAATCCGAATGCATTAAAAGTTGTTCGCTTGAACCGAACACCCTCACTGCATCGCATCAATCTATCTAAGATAAGGAAACCAAATCACGTTTCTATGGAAACCTACAGAAATGACAAGATAATGTGGAATTCTTTTCAGACATTCCAACGTCATTTAGATAAAATCATGCAAAAAGTCAAGGGTTGCACACAGAATAAGAGTGCAATTATAGAAAAAGAATAGGCGAAGGAAAGTACGCGATGTCAATGCAGATTTCCGGGTGTAGAAGTTTCTATATATATATATATATATATATATATATATATATATGTATAAATATATATATTTGCACAAGTCTACGAATAGACATAATGCCATCAGAAACCATGGGATTCAAATGAAGGTACAGAAATAGTAACATAAAACACAACATAACATTGTTCATGGTTTCCTCAGACGGCGAGATACTACCCGGTTGCCCAAGCCGAAGTAAGGTTTTTTACTTAGGGGACACCACCCCGAGCCTTTGGTTGAATAGCCTGTCCGCAAGGCAGCGGATCGAATTCAGGGAATCGCGCCCATTGGGAGCCGGTGACTGATTGCTCAGTTCATACGCCATTCGTTTGTTTCTTTGTCAAACAGGGGCCCAATGCTCCCCAGAAGTGCATCAGGACGTTGCTGGAATACCATGCTTCGCCAGGATGAAGCAAGGGGCAGTGACTTTATTTAGTAGCGAGTCACGTCCGCCACGTCACAGTGTTGTTAAACGGATATTTGTGACTTTTTATAGGGAGAACGCTTGCCAGGCGAAAACCCACCACGTCCTGGAACTCTGCCGCCGAACCATTTGCTGGAACGAGAAAATCCCGAACCACCCAGCTGGCACCACGAGGAGGCTGTTCGGCAAGCCAGTTTCTATCTGCCTTTGGTTCAGGCTTTCATTTTTCTGTCTTCTCAATAGGTTACTTCCAGTTACATGCATTCCGACCATCAGTGGCAATAGTTTGCAACAAGAATAGCTTTTGTTTGTGAAAGCGTTTGTGTTAGATTAGAACTAATAAACGAAAGTTACTGTCCGAGTAACTTTCCATTTTCCTCAACATATCAGGATAACATAGGTGAGGAGTTAGAAGTAGTTACTTAATTCACTTTCTCTCCACGTGCACTAAATTCGGTGTGTGTGTGTGTGTGTGTGTGTGTGAACGCCACAGTTAGCTCAAGTATTTGAATCTCCCTGATGATACAGGGGACAAACTTGAGTATTACCAGTAAAGAATACAAGACCAGGAATGCTTCGCCAATATGGTGTGAGCACGTGGTCTGTTCGGTATCAAGCGTATCCGGTTCTTTAACAATCATTGCTTTCGGAGTGTTGTTGGGGTCAATTGACACTAAATGTTTTGTAACTAATATGTGCAGATTAGGGGCAAGTAACGTTGCAAGTTC
The DNA here is from genome assembly GCA_944474145.2 of Dicrocoelium dendriticum. NCBI lineage: Eukaryota > Metazoa > Platyhelminthes > Trematoda > Plagiorchiida > Dicrocoeliidae > Dicrocoelium > Dicrocoelium dendriticum. Next base: position 23,280,594 of record OX104064.1, read on the forward strand.
AGCTCACATCCAGCAACGGGTGAATTACACCAAGTCTGGTACTTATCGCTTAGGCACTTCCGCTACCGGATATAGGACGGTATAATCGGGGAACAGAAATTAGCTTATTAGTAAGAACTAGTCGACCAATGGCCAAACTAAGTGCGGTTGATTGGTTCCATGTCCCTGGATCGTATGCACGCGGTCTACCATGTTTTTCGCTCGAACGAATAACTTCCAACCTGTACCAGTTTTCGTCATCTAGTCGGATTGCCTGTCTGATATGTAGTCAGTACCGATTTATGTATGGTTTTAGCCCCAGGGTTCGACTTAGTAGCTTCTGAGTTTGCGCCACGCGAGTCAAAAGATAACGCACCAGACAGGAAGTATATTTGCGAAACACTGCACGGGCGGACGTGGGTATGAAAACACTATGATTACAGTTCAAATCACGGCTGAGTGCTAATTTGAGTTTATCGATCTCAATGAATCACGGGACATGTGAGTGGTATGAAAAAAGCGATTGTGACAAATGTTCTGCCATACAGAAAAACTCTAGTCTGATTGTAACTGAAACTGCTCTGATACAAGGCACATGATTACTTGGGGAAATTGAGCACTTACCTACTCGAACAAGTCAGTTTGTTTCGATTCTGTGCGCATATGACTTTGGTCTGACCTAACATTTATGATATTAGTTTGAGTACAAAACGTTATTCACGCACGATGGCCAGTTGTGTTTTCCTCCCCCTTAGCAACTTGAGACCCTTCCTTATGAACCTCTGCTTAGGACGACTAGGAACTGCCTGTGATTTCCCTACTCTAGTTTATTCCTTATTAAATAGGCGTGTATATAACTGGAAAACCCTATGTGCTGGTGTAATACAGTTGTCGCTGACAAGGTTGCATCTAGCAAAGTTCCACCCATAAATTAAATGGTCTCCACGTCTGTGTTTAAAGCCAGATTACGAACCCAGCCCCTGAACACGCAATGGCTGTTTGAGAGTCATCAACTGTTACGGCAAACTATGCCCCAGACCCGGTGATGTCAAGGTGCAAGTTTCGCCCAATAACTTCCACTTCTCGCAACGATCCGCAGCTATGCTAACTTCGTTAGTGAGCGGGAAACTCCCAACGTAGGTCTAATTGAAAGAAGGGGTTTCGGAGTGCAATGTTACTGTTTTATACAATGGCTCTGTCTTTATGTACACCTCTGAAGTCCGGTACAGACTAAGATGCTTATGTACATGCGATTTCACCAGACAAGTGATCCACTGTGCTCGTCTTACGATTTTATCCTTTTTTGTTTGATGTCGCAAGTTTTGGGAGTCATGTAGTGCAGCTCAGGCGCACAGCTGCATCGTCCTTGAACTTTACATGATCCTACGTGGTCCAGTCCGTTAGAAAATCCTGCGAGCTTTGCAATAGGGATATAATCATAATTTCCAACAACCGTTTAGAATCACTACTATCAAATATTAACTTTCTGCTACTGCCAGTGCTTTGCCTACATTCCACTTGAAGCCACTTGCAATCATGTCACCAATCGTGTGCGTCATTTCTCTCGCAGTGACCCCTTGGATAAAGTTTTCGTCGCCAACTTGTCTACCCTGGGTTGTGTCTAGTTTCAGCAAGCGATATAACTGCATTCCGTCAATAGAGTAGAGCGATATGATGCAACCATTGGGCCTTGCTTGCAGACCCTGGAATCGAAACATGTTCTAACTCAACCAACAGCGCAGTATTGAAGTCGGTTGATTCCTACCACTTGTCAAACCAAAGTATTGCGTTCGCTCATCAGTGCTTTGGCATTTATCGCGTAGTTTAAGTGGTAAAGACTCAACAGTGCGTGTTTTCTTCTCAAAGCTAGCTGCTCTAGTTACTTTGCATGATTTTCTCACAAAATTCTTAGTTCTAAGTTAGTAACACACCAACAAGTCCTCTAGTCGACAAGAACAATGCTGTGTTTCTTACCTTACTCGAATAAGGCCAACAAAAGAGAAACCGCTATAGAGCTATAACCCCGACCCATTTCACATGATGGGTTCATTTGGAAACTCTCTGATATCGTCACATTCTCGGATACCGAGCTCTAAAATGAAAACGTAGGGATCAACATTGAGCCGTTTGAACATCAGTTGGGTAATTTCGAGTGCTTTAGTAATGTTTAAAGTACAAAGGAACTGGGAACAATAGGCAATTTCTATAGATGTTCTATTTTAAGTGAGCCAGTAACAAAGCACAAAGTTCGGGGATCAATTTGAAACCAAGGGGAGCCAATTTAATACACTGGAATCCCATAATGAATACTACCCACCTGACTTACCGTAGTAGTCCACGTTGTAGGGGCCACGTAAATAAGCAAAAGTTAAGAGGTGGGAAAACAACGGAAAACCGAACAGGATAATTATATTCTTGATGCAAGCGCGAAAGTGCAACTTGAGCTAATCGTAGCAAAAATGGATGATAATTCAAGGAAATGGAGGCAGAAGTTGGAAACCAAAGCGGAAGATTTGAAACTGCAACCATTCACCATTGGTGCTAATGCTACGTCCTTTGGTTGTATAGCAAGAAGCGACATTTTGTTTGTGGGGGAGACCAACTGATGATCCAGTTAACAAGAGTCAAAAAATCAACATCATCCCTATCTTTATTACCTCGGGGCTTTTGCAACTTCGCCCAATGGCCCCGATATTTTGACACCTTGGCGGGATGGAACAGGCCCATGCTGGTTAGTAAATATACGGCAAGTAAAGATCAAGTCACACGATGACGTCTATATTGTAGCGAAAACATCGATAACATGAACAGCCTTTCCGCATATGAGAGATGCCTTGACCAGTGCACTATTTTCTTGTAAATTCTCAGAACTCGCTCAGCTGTAATATGGTTACGGACCAAGCATGGGGGATAGGCGTGTTGTAGTATTTCACTTATGGTCTAACGAAGGACGAGAACACGATGACTATCTGCAAATAAGCTGCAGTATTCAGAAATTCTTGCGGGCGGCAGTCGTCTGCTGGATTTAAAGTCCCATACTAGCGAACTACTTAGGTCAATATGATGGGTTACCTGTGGTATGGCATTCCTGCCAAGCAAATAGCACGTTGAAAGGGCGTGTGACCCTAGGCGCAGAATCGAACAGGTGGACAGCTTTATGGGCAACTAACACCAATCTGATCAATTCCAAAGCTTGTTAAGAGCCTCCTATAAAATCCGAATGACCATAAGGATAGTTCACTACCCTCCAGAACTTTAACTCGTCTATATACAGAAGATACCCAGAGCTCCTTGGAGAGGATGTTACCCTCAAGACGGAGACCTGACACCTGTGAAAACTCATTTAACACTGTTCGTCGGAAGGAGGGACAAGGAGTTCACTCAAATGCCCATCTCTTTCCCTCTGAGAACGCCGAAATCCATTTCTAGATTTGTCCAGATAGGCCATGGGATTTCAAATTAAACAGAAAGAGACTGTAGAAACATTATAGTGTTGCTCATCCCAACACTGGCACCCGAAGACCGCGGTTTCGTCCTGGTTGGGACTCATCATTTCGAGATAGCCTGAGTTGGGCTGGAACTCAGAGCCTAGTGGCTAATGGTTGACACCATAAGCACTATGCCACTGAGATCCACGAGCAACGAGAGAAAGAGAAAGAGAGAACGAAACTGTGTGAGACGAAAATGTCAATGAACAGGAAGTTCGATGCATAACCTAAATTTACAGCCTCGAATCAGCATTATCGGGCCACGGACAAAGTAGTTAAACCATAGCAACGTTTGCAAAACACACATTGAAACCGTTTGAACGAACTGCAATTTGTCAATTACTTTTCGCAAGGATCTCTTGTCACCTTCTCCAATAACTTGACCAGAAGGCGTGTTAGACAAACCAGCTTGCAGTTTTCGCATATTTTTGTAACCAGTACCTACGACAGCCTCTCTGTAATCAGCAAGTGAAGAGCAGCTATAAAAGGTGCAGTTATGATCAATGTACACAGCACATTGGCCAGCATCGAAAAAGCTTGGGACGAATAGTGACCATCCTGGCAGATTTCGTGAGATTTAGTTTGTGCGGACACATGAGTACATAAGACTCCGGTATGGAAAGATTCGTGCAGGAAGAAATCCACTGAAAACCTTTTCTTTAGTCGATATTTGGTAAGGGAGGTTCACATACAATGACTTTGTATAATGTTCCGCAAGGAAACAGGCGTTTTGCTGATCGGTTGATGCTGCTGTGTCAACAAACCCTAAAAGCATCGGGATAAACGAATTGGCTGTGCATCGCCGTTTAACGTAAACAAAAGTCGCTTCGGGTTAGCGGATGCGGAATGGGCTAGTTCCGTCTCATAACTCAGACGTGTGGCCCACAGCTGCTGTTTACAGAGATTTCGCACCTCTCGGTAGCGATACATACGTACATTCCAATGGGGCAGTTACGTATGGGTTCCAAGGTTCGATTCGTTTATCTGGCATTCTACACGCCTCAGAAACCAATCCATAGTGAGATTAAGATATTGAGCGAGATAGTTCACAGAGCAATTTATTTCGCCCTACGCAATGGCTCCATCCACTCACCTCATAACCAGCGTAAACTCGAAGGAAGCATACATGAGAGACCCACGTTACATCAACAGAGCCGAGTTGAACTCCTTCAACATACACAACAGCATTTTCGCATTTAGGTGATCATACGCACCAGGCGCACATAAGGCGGTGGTTGAATCGTAATCCTCTCCATACTGGATGTATGGAACTACTCTGTGAACCTAGTACGGTCACCAGAACCGTGCACCCCGTCTAACCCAATAGCAGCCAACTGTGTTCTGGAGACAGTATAATCGAGTTGGTGGTTTTTCAACAGGTATGCACTTTGCCAACATTCACGTCAATAGCAGCCACCCCGAGGATATCAACCAGTAAGCACATTACATACAGAAAATATACGCTCCGCCACACCAACAGACTACTTGCAGCGATGGTGCAACCGCATTATTGGCCTAGATTAGTAAGTGGAATTGAATCGGAGGCAGCATACTTACGAAGCCCTGCGCTGATCATGATTACCTATTGATCTGACTCGTTACCTTATGCTACCGGCTGTACGCGAACCCGCTAGTGGCATATTAAAACAGCATGGCATTGACGCTCACTAAACCGCAAAATACACTAGCGTTCGATGGGATATCCACCAACGGCGCTTGCCGCACTCTCAACCGACGTTTCTCTTCTTTATGCTACAATACCTCGCGCGGCTGCGCAGCCACCTTCTTGATGTGCGTGCGGTTGGCTACAATCCAATGCCATTGTCTCCCAGACATAAAGCCAAACACCTTACGTAACAAACTATTCTTGCCCTTATCCTGTTAACGTAGCTTCAGTTTTCCCACGTTCGCAGCGGGATCACAGCTTAAATTTCTTATAAGAAGTAAAGTACAGTTTTGCTTGTATTGAGAGTGAAACCGAATTTGGCCGTTGTCGAAGCTAGGGCCGAAGTCATGTGCCATGTTGTGCAAACAATGTACATTCGTCAGAAAATAGCAGCACATGGATGGTTGTCTTCTAGACTAGGCTTCTCATCACAAACTGACGAATGTTCAGCCAATTACCATCAAGACCGGGCTTCAGATGGACGCGGTTATGCCAAGCAACAAAAGCACATCATGGCGTTTAAATAAATATTGAACATTGCAGGGGCTTGGACACCGCCCTGCTTCACATCAGAGATAACCGCAAAATCATCCGAGGTCTGTTCACTCAGCTGCACCCTGTCCCACATACCATTGTGCAGATATATAATTAAACTTACAAACTTACTCGGGCAACCAAAGTTACCCAACAGCAACTCCAGTTTCTTGCGGTTTACCGAGTCAAATGCTTTAGTGAAGTCTAGAAACAGCGAGCGCAATGCCTGGTGTCGCCCTATGTATTTCTTCTACAGTTGACGAGCTGCAGACACCATTTCGATGCGGATTCCGCATTGCTCTTCCGCCACGTTCGGTTCCACAACCTTGTTGAAGACGCGGTTGAGAAAGATTCGGACGATCAATTTACCCTCACCACTCAGCGAGTCGATGCCCTGATAATTCATGCGACGTTGCTTGATTCCTTTGCTCTTGTACAAGGGTAGTCCATGGGCATCCTTCGAGTCAGCTGGAACCTCCTCTACTATTCACACGCGTTGCATCAAGTAGTGCAGCGCATTTAGCAACGCGAGCCCACGGCGTTGAAAAACTTCTGGCGGTACCCCGTCGGTGCAGATGCACTTGCCATTTCGCTGCTGTCTAAGTGCTTTCTGGGTCACATGTAGTGTCACTGTGCCAGCAAGACTCATCTCGTTTCTTGTGGTTGCAGCCTGTGCAATCGCTGAACGGTCGTTCAAGAGTCAGTTGAATTGCATACTCCAGACCTGCATTACATCTGTAATATGTGTGTAGAAAGAGACTGAACTAGCATCAAGCAGCGTCCTCATCGACTACAAGGTTGGAATTTTACATTGCCGAGTAGCATTTCATCAGCTTCATCTTCTCCGTCCACCAAGCATTATTGATGCGAAGGAGCTCTCGAGTTAATCGCAGATCTAGATTGTGAAAATAACTCTAGGTGCTGCAGTCGTAAGGCTCCTCGACTTGAACAAAGTATGCTGAATTCTTCACCGACACCAATGCGCCAATAGTCGCAGTTTTGTCATCAAACCAATCGATCACTTACAATTTGCGCGTCCAATCGTCTCCCTTGTCCCAAGAGTTACCGTTCACTTAATGTGGGGCTTTATGTAGCTGACTGCGGTGAGGGAGTCTATCTCACAAATGCAGGTAGCCATTGCGTTCTCCAGTTTCCTCCTCGTTTCAATAGCACCCAGGTAACAAAAATTGGCTTCGCCAATTTACGGCAGGTGAGCAATAAGTAGGTTTATGAAAATATATCTAAGATTTGGTACGCAACAGCTTGTGATCAGTGGTAAATTCAGCTTCACTCAGTACAAGTGTTATAGAAACCGTAATGTTTTTTCTCTCCACAGTTTCCTCGTGTGAATCCTTCATCTAGCCCTCTCATCAGGCTGTGTCTCCAAGTTACCATGTTCCCAACTTGGCCTAGTATTATTCGATAAGCGAAAGAAGTGTTTCTTGAAGCACTTGAACAACGCTAAGCAAGTTGTGACTCCAAAAGTACCAGCACTCTGCTCTATTCCAGATGCCAATTTTATTTCAGAACTCACTGATAATGTCAACTATCTAAAGTCACAACTCAGAGAGGAAAATGTTTTGGCCATTCTTGAACCACTTATAGTTCACTTGGCATCATCAGAATACCCCAGTAACCCACCGAAAAAGCGTACTCCAGTCCAAGCGGGAAAAGCAGAAAGCTTGATCGCTTAAGTTGCGAAATGCCATTGTTCTTAACATTGCAGACAGAATTGGTTTAGACAAAGTAAAAACTGTAATGCGGACGGCTACAACATGATTAAGGTAGCCACATTTTCCGTGGGCCAATGCGGGACGTTTAATCTACGCCCGTTGTTTCAGTAAGTGTAGATCGTATAAAACCTTGAAAAGTTAAAGCTACATGTATTAATTCACTGCAATAACATTATGTCATTAGTCGGTACAATGAATGCGTTATTGAAGTTGATCTATTGTTTGACATGGTATCAACTGGAACCACAGTTGTAAACCGCCACTTCTCAGATGAATGTAATTTAAGTAGTGGATCCGGGCGATGCATCAGCATGTGGTGAAGTCGCTTGCATGGATAATCGGTGCCCTTGTTCTCAAAATGACGTATCGCCATAAGCAGCTGCTTCAGTGTTTGAAAGCTAAGCTACGTTTTCTCGCTTGTCCATACCGTGTTCATGTGTGAGCTGAGTATTTCAGTAGGTGCATTAGCCCCAAAGAGACAGAATAAAAGCAAAACGTTTTTGTATTTGTTCACACGGGACCGATTTGGCCTGGAGATGGAACAATGACACAATGACACAATAGTATAGTACGGGCCAAGAGAAGCGGATGTTTAGCAAATCCCGTAAGATGGTCTGAATGAGAACCACAACATGATGAATAGAATCAATGATAAAATGAAATCGATTTTTGTGGGCTCACCACAGTGTTACCACAGAGACATACATAAAGAGCTAACAGTTGCGTAGGTTAATTCTGGTTGTGCAAGTTTCGTCGCATTATATCGTCTGTCTAGACACAGGCTATATCTCGTAATGTAGATGGGTTAGGGTAACATCAAGGCGATTTTTAAGCACAAGTAAATAAGGGACGGCAACAACGTATTTTGGACACACGTATTTGGCACACACGAAGAGAGTAACAGTTGCGTCAACATTCTAGCCGACTGCTTGGTATGACTAACCTGAACTGGTGGCCCCACAAATTCGTGTTGTGTCTCAGTTGTAGTAGGTCGAGGCCGACGTGGTTGGGGTTCCTTGGAATCTGGTAGGCCATAATAAGTTGGCCACGTAGGCACCGGTACCAGCCGCTGTATAGTTACAGGGTCCCCATTCTAGGTTGATAAGGAAGATTGAACAACTCTCTGACCTACTTCGTGGTTTGCCATTGTGGAGTATCGAGCACTGCAAAGTCTTGCCTTTGTCAGGGCTGCCAGGCCTGGGTTGCGTACTCCACATGAGGCTGCACGCAGCTGATAAGCAACTGCGAACAGACAGTGGGAGCAAACCACCCAACTGCCCTCCGCAGCATGCCAATGTGATGGTTCCCACTATTTTGACCCCTCATTTTGTTTTGAACAGTCCAGATCAGCATGGACTAGTGACCAAAGGTCGCGCTCCGATATGACTGCTTGCAAGACATGATCTCTAAGCTTGTATGTGATGTTCGGCTGGTGGCGATTGTTAACAAACTTATAACTCCCCGAAGTGCACTAGGGCAAATTGTGGAGTGACAACCCATACGCTCTGTCCATGTCTCGCTGAGGTGCATGGTGATGGCTTGGTTCGACAGTCGTACGCCACATCTTAACATTGTCAGTGAACGGCAAGAAATCTGAAGCAATCAAATGCGCAAGCAATTTAATAAATAGAACAATGGAACAATGGAACAATGGTTTATGACGGGTATAAAAGCAATGCTTGACAGGTCCCGTAGGATGATGAGAATTAACATCGTAAAATTAAAAAAATCGTATCGATGAAAGTACGTGTGAAATGCATGACTCACCAAGGGATTGGAGATGCACATAAACAAGTAATCCAATAGGAATTTTAAGTGGATTCCGTCCACGTTCGTTGTTCACTAATACCATCATCCGATGGTCGCACGTTATATCACATAGTGAAATCGTGTCAGAGTTTCGTCAAGGCGTTTTTTGAAAAGGGATAGGGTGGGAGCGTTAATTACATGTTCTGGAAGGGCGTTCCAAGGTTGTGACACTCGGAGGGAGAAGAAATTGCGTCGACATTCCAGTCGACTGTACTGTGTGATCAACTTAAACTGATGACCTCTTAGGGATGCGTTTTGACTACGTTTCAAAAGGGAATGACACGTGTGGTTGGGGGTTCTCAGTATCCGGTACACCAATATGAGATCGCCTCTCAAACCACGGTAACGTCCACTGTATAAGTTAAGAGTTTTCAGCCTGAGTGGGTAGGGAAGGCTGGAAAGACCTTTGACGTATTTTGTCGCTCTGCGTTGCGCAGTATCGAGTGCAGTGAGGTGGCACTTCTGCCATGGTTGCCACGCTTGAATAGCGTATTCTGTGTGCGGTCTAACAAAAGCGCTAAGCATTTTCGGAAAGATTGAGGCGTCAAACTTCCCAAACGCTCTACGCAGAAGGCCAAAGTGTTGGTTTGCTCTCTTGGAGGCCTTTTCGGTTTGCATTAAGCACCCAAGATCTTCTTGTACAAGCACGCCAAGATCGCACTCATGAGAGGTCCGCTGTAGAATGTCAGATCCTAAGCGGTAGTTATACGCACTCTGATGGCGTATGCTCAAGATTTTGCACTTTGTGGTGTTGAACTGTAGCATGTTCTCGTTTGACCACTTGTATGCTTTGTCCAAATCATCCTGCAAGTCTGTGTGATCCTCTCCTGAAGCTATGGTACGCCATATCTTTAGGTCATCTGCAAACAGCAGAAAGTTGCAAGATAGTGCAGCTGCAAGATCATTTATGAAAACAATGAACAAGCGAGGCCCGAGTACCGAGCCCTGAGGTACGCCACACTGAACTTCGATTGGTTCCGACAGGGTATTTCGGACTCTCACATTCAGATGACGTTGAACGAGAAATTCGCCTATCCATCCTAGAATAGGATTGCCGATACCACAATGCTGCAGCTTGTTCAGTAAAATCCGATGGTCCAGTCGGTCGAATGCCTTAGAGAAGTCCAAGTAGGCTACATCCACTCCGACTTCGGCGTCCACAGACTCTGTCCAGTTTGAACGAGCAATCAGCAAATTAGTTGTGCAGGACCTGCCTTGGCGAAATCCATGCTGCTCCGGAACGAGGATGTTGTTTTTCTCCAGGTACTCCATGAGGGCCTCGGCTACAATGGACTCCATGATCTTGGAGATTACCGGAAGAAGGGTAATCGGACGATAATTAGTTGGATCTGCACGGCTACCATTTTTGTGGATTGGAGTGATGATCCCGTGCTTCCACATCGTTGGGACGTGCATCTCGTTAAGGCATCGCTGAAAGAGTGTCGCCAAAGGTTCAGCTAAGCTCGTGGCGGAAACTTTCAGCGCTTTCGGCCGAATGCCGTCCGCACCCGGGGAGTTAAATTCGCGCAACGACATCAACCGCTTCAATACAGCTGCAGTTGTTAGGGAAATGTGGTTAAGGCCTGATGGCGGAATAAGTTGCCTAGATATGGTGCAGGATGTTTGCACACACTGGAAAGTGCGGCCGAAGTGTTGTCCTAGGACGTTCGCCGCATCCTGTGCCGTATGTGCTAATCCGAAAGCTGTGCGCAGAGACGGAATTCCGCGCTTAACGCGGCGAAGCTTATTTATGTGTCTGTATAGTAGCTTTGGGTTAACGCAGAACTTTGACACAAGATCTTGTTGGCTCTTTACCTTATCCTCCCTGACGAGTGTGACACAGTGGTTTCTTTGTGTAATATAGGTGTTCCAAGTATCCTCGCTCGGAGAGGCTATATGGGCGCGCCATGCCAGATCCCTCAATCCCATGCATTTCCGGGTCCTGCTTCTGAGAAACGACTTCGCCTTGTCGGGTCGGGGGATTTTGGTTTTAGATGCTAATACTACGAGCGTGTTGAATTTGTTGACAAATTTTCCGCATGCCACTTCTGGTGACCACTCAGTTAAGAAGGACCAGCTCGTAGCACTAATGAGTTCTGCCAGGTTATCGTAGTTGGTTACAACGTAAGATTCCACGTTGCTTTCATTAGGATAATCTGCATAACACAAGTATTGGAACAATAGTGTCGCATGATCGCTGCGGCCCAAGGGTGTGGATGCGGTTACTACGTCAATCATCAGTTCCTCATTGGTGAAAACGAGGTCCAAGATGGCCGGTTTATTTCCTGTCCTGAATCGCGTTGGGGATGTGACATGGTTGTACAGCGGTGATCCTGCAATTAGCTCTTGTAGATCGGCTTTGAATGGTTCACTCATGGTGGCTGGGGTTTCTAGGCCGTGCAGATTGAGGTCCCCTACCAGCAAAACATGACTGTATGACCGTTCCAGTAAATTCTTCAAAGCAGAAGACAGGGCCTTGTCCATTTCTAAAGTGGACATTGGTGGACGATATACGATGGCCAATAAGCATTTATCGCCGTGCTTTAGGTGTAGGCAGCATCATAAGGAGTATACGGTTTGAATCCCAGGGTCGTTCATGAGCTCGATGAGAAGGTCTGAACGGTAGTAGCGAATTACACCGCCGCCCTTGGTGGGTCAATCGTTACGCAGTAGTGACATGGCAGGTAGTTCGATCTCAGCGTCACTAATCATGTCGTTCAGCCACGTCTCAGTTATCATGATGAGGTCCCAACACATTGAGCTATGACGAGATCAAAGTTCTGCCAATTTGCTTAGAAGCCCTTGGGCGTTTGTATAAAGGCAATTGAGAACCACGGATGTTAGAAGCGTGTTTGAACATACGTTGGTTTTCCGAGAATTTACGCCGACCCTTGTTGGGTCGGCTGAGGGACGTTTTTTTGATGTGTCTCTTGCAAACTTCCCGGGGCCGTTACGGTGGGATGCCTACAGCGCCCTGAGTCGATCTGCAGCAGACTGTCTTTTCCTTCTTCATCGAACGACTGGGAGGTTTCATTGTGTTCCGGTACAGAAATGCAGACAGCGGGAATCGCGAATACTTCTTGCTGGTTTCGTGTTCCCTTATCCATTGGTGGCCTGGTTCCAACCGCCTTCAGACGTATTTCTGATGGCAATTTGGTGCGGAACTTGTGCCAATTCCCGAGCACCGTTTCAACCATTTGTTTGGAGTAAAGCAAGACTTTAAGCACTCGTGGACCACTTCCTTTGTAGTTTGGCGATATGGGTAACCTCGATGTTGAGCTGGCAATTACGTCGTGGAGAGATAGTGCTTCGCGGATATACCGCCACTCTTCCAAGTCATGAGCTTTGACCTGCGACTCTTCCGGTGCCTGTGTTTCGGGGACACCATGGACAAAGATGGATCTTTCATCAGTTTGCTTGCGGTGTTCTCCAGGATTTTGTTTTCGTTGTCGACGCTCACTCCAAGGTATATCCGGGAATATGCGAACTCCGCATGAGGAATCACGAAGACGGCGAGCTGACAAGAGGACTGTCTCTGCTTCGTTACCGGACTGCAATGTCACTTGAAGTAGTCTCGGCTCGCCATAGTGAAGTGAGTTGGGGTGGCAGATAATACGACATAAGCTAGCCTGTTTAGGCTGCATTCCAATTGCTCGGCATATGGATTCCCACTGTTTCATATCGTCCAGTAGTCTATCTAAAAAAAAAAAAAAAAAAAAATCAGGCACGTTAGAGCATATTATCTTCATCGAACTCTGCATCTTCTTGGAGTTCGTACATTTGGATACCGGCATGCCTCCTATTACCGGCGGCGTGGGGGGAAATCTTTTCGTGTACACATTGTTATTAGTGTCGCCTCTAACAACCTTCGGTTTGCTTGCAGACACGCTGGTTAAATTTGCCACGGGTGGACAATCAGCGACGATATTTGCATAGGTAGTCGGACTACCTGTGTTATTCGGTAAATCGGAATGCACTGGAGTATCATGAGCCACAGCCATATCACTCGGGAAAACCGAAATCTGCAACGTTGGATTCGCCAAGGTTGGCAGTCTTTCATAAACTCTCTGTTTGCAGACTATCGTGAGTGGGGTTGCGGGATGTATGCTCTCTACTAAACAATCGTTTTGACTGGTTTGTACCAGGTGTGGGCATACGGTTAGACAACGTGAGTCGAGTGCGGCACCAGCTGGTTGCGATCCACCCGCTGTTTCAGCTGTTGCTAGTCGCACAATTTGGGTTAGTTTGTCACATTTCTCTGTCAGTAGAGCAACGCACCTCACGAGCAGGTTGGCCATGCACTCAGCACAGAACCAAATGGAGTCTGATGTGCAAGGTCGTTCCTTCATTTTTGCCACACCTACGCACCGGGGATGAAAGCTCTTTTCACAGATATTACAAGTTATTGCAATCCGGATTGTTTTAGAGCACGATTTCAAAGCACAAATCACTTTCGTTTGCTGTTGCGTGGGCCGACGAGCACTTGTTTTCCTTGTAGCTGTACTACGAACCATTGCCGAATTTTGCAGTTTCGTCGTGAATGGCCAATCGATGAGATCTCCACAATTAGCAAGAGATCCTCAATCAAATTTGCACAAATAGAAAAATACACCAAATGAAATATATTGGTGCACAATTCACACAGAAAGATAACGCAAAACACAGTAATTCCGAAGCAAAAGTGGAATCCGGCACGTGAATCCAAAAATCCGCGGCGTCCGTGGGTACATCCAGGTACAGAAACAGACGGGGCCCCAGAACTGATCCTTGTGGTACTCCACAATCAACAAGAATCATATGAAGCAGAGCAGTTTTAACTCTGACCTGCAGTTGCCGATACTGCAGGAAATTCCTGATCCACCCAAGTACTGGATCCCAAATCCATAGCTTTCAAGCCAGTGAAGTAAAATGCGGGGGTTCAGTTGGTCGAAAGCTTTGAAGAAGTCAAGGTATATGACGCCTGGTCCTCTACCTTTATGGGTCGCTTCGGTCCAACTACTACGTGCAATCCGTAGGTTGGTAGTGCATGAATGGTGTTGGCGGCAACTGTGTTGCTCAGAAGCTATGATGTTGTGACGTTCTAGATGGTCTACTCAAGCCTTAGAGATGATTGCCTCCAACAAATTTGAGAGTAAAGGAAGGAGGATTATTTGGAGACAGCTGGCAGGTTCTGAGGGATTACCGCTATTGGTAATTTGATTGATTAAACCATGTTTCCACATGGCAGGCACACTTTGCTTGTCCAAGCAAGTTACGGAGAACTGCGATAATGGCCCGACCAGCGTTGTTTCTGCTAGGTTCAGAGCCATCGGGCGCTCATAATCTATCCCGAGAGAACGGTAAGTGCGTATGGAAAGCAGTTTCTTCAACACAGCTATGGCATTGAAATCCATGTTAGTCAGTGATGAAATTGGGGCGAGGGCGGTGTGTATGGAACACTGCCGAACGTCTCTTTGGTAGGTTGGGTCATACTGTATTCATAGGGAGTTGGCTGCCTCAATATCTTGGAACATATTTGGAACCGATCGGGAAGTCATCATTTCAGAAAACTTGGTAGACGACCTGTTAACCGACCGGTTAAATACCTTAACGGGTCGTCTACCAAGTTTTCTTAGATGAGTTGGCTGCCTCTTCGGTACTCTGTGCCACTCCGACTGGCTTGTTAAGTGGGGGACGCCGAGCTTCTCTTTTCGGATGGTGTTAACTTGCTTGTATAGGCGTTTTTGTTGTTGGCAAATTTACAGGCCAAATGTTATTGGTGAATGATTTTGTCCGCATGAGCATGCATGTTACAATGGTTGCGCTGGGTCACGTAATTGCTCCAGGTTTCGGGACAACGACGAGCTCTGTAAGTGTACCAAGCTTCATTCCTTATTGATATGCGCTTGCGAGTTCTACTTTTGATGAAAGACGATGAATTGGTGGAGTGAAGCCTTTTCGTTTCCGAACCAGTTGCGAATAGATTGCTGAATCTTTCAACAAAATAAAACTAGGCTCTGCCAGGTGAACCACCATTCAAGAATTCTCAATAGATCGTCCCAACTAGGTTGCTCAAGATGTTGTAATGCGTGATAGTACGAGTTAGTTCTGTGTGTTCCTCAGAATATTCAGCATAACACGCATAGTTATAGAGTATGGTGACGTGATCGCTTAACCCTAGTGGGGTGTGTGTGTAAATGACCTGTCGATCACGAGTTCCTCATTTGTAAGAAAGATGTCAAGTACCGATGGTTTGTTATCAGCTCTGTACCTAGTAAGTGAGGTGCTGTATTTGTAGAGCGGGATATTTGAGATGAGGTATTACAGTTCGGCCTTATACGTTTCCCTGGAGGATACCGAGCTTTCTAACTAGCGCAGGTTGAAATCGTCGGTAATACTAAGGTGGCGGTAAGTTGGGAGTAATCATTTCGTCAGTGATGAATCCATCTCTGGAATGGATGACGGGGAGCGCTATCCGACTGCCACGAAGCAGTTGTTGTTGTCTCTGAGAAGCAAACGACACCAAATACAATCGGTGACCCGCGTCTTCGTACCATCCAGTGGTTTGCATTATAAGTCGTTACGATGGTATAGGATAGAACCACCAACCCTGCTGGGACAATCGAGTGGGAACAATGACATTCCCTTAATTGCAATCTCAGCATCCTTATCCCCTGAGTGCAACCAAGTCTTGGGTATGGAGATGATATCGGGAGTATTTGTGGCCTCACACAACCGAAGCTCGGCGATTTTGCTGAAGAGGCCTTGGACATTCGTTTACATGTAGAAAAGTATTTTGGTTCTCAGTAACCATCCGAAGCACTTATGGCTAGGACGATGGGTTGGGCCGACCGTTGTTTGGTCGGCCGCTGGCCATTTTGGTCTTATTATCGTCGAGTTGCTTGCAGTAGGGCTCACTAGCATTGTGATTAGTCCCTCTGACAATTCAGTGTGCACAATGCATGGAGAGCGACTGCAGGATTGCACAGGAAGATCCTCACTTCTTTCAGATCTTTTTCCAGTGTGAATTGCGGACAAAAACACTGCTTCCTTTTTCCGCTATGATGGTGCTTTAAATCGGACGACAGTTTCGCTCGCCGCTTTGAACCACAGCTCGGTTGGCAGTGTGTTCTGAAGTGAATGCCAGCGTCCCTGTAGAAATCTGCCTAGTTTGTGGCACAACCTTTGTCATCCTTAAACTACACCTTTGTAGCTTTCTGATCTTGGCAGCCTCGAGAGAGAAGTAGTTACAGCGTCATTCAACAGCAGGGTCTTACGAATATAGCGTCGCTGCTCCTGGTCGTGTGTCATTATGTTGCATTCATCGTGCACGTTAGGCAGGGACACCATTGACTAAAACGGTTCTGGCTGCAGCGTTTAGCCAGAACTATTCTAAACACTGCCTCGCTCGCTTGCGCTCGCCCCATGGAGCGTCTGGAAAGACGCGGACCAAACCGATTTCGTTCTGGAGACGAGCAGTCGAAAGCAACGATGCTTCCACCTCATAGACAGTTACCACAACCCGAAAGGCCTGGCTTCACCAGGATGCTTGGAATTTGGGTGGCGGGTGATCCTCGTCGTTAAATGGTTTAGCCGGAAAGCTTAGGAGGTTACTTACGCTATTTCATTTATTCGGGTCATCCACCTGTTTCCCCTTCAACGAATTCAATGTTGACTCAGGAACTTGTTGCATATTATATATGGATAGTGACATGCGATTGCTTCTGATTATCACTTCTGGGAGTATGTAGCTTAGTTGGGAGACCCAGCGATTTGGTACGCCTCCTTGAAGCGTTGCCTTTCACTTTAGTTATGGGGGTGGTAAGAGAAACAGCAGCCTCCGATTTTTGAGTGCGCTTTGAAGCAACAACGGCCCAGATACCACTAGTATTTGCATGTTTCCTGGGTTTTGGCGAAGACTGGTGAGAGGAAGTGAGTTTGGGGGGAAATTGCTCTAACTGGGCTGCTGGTGAAGTGTTCTGGAACGCTTGGATGATTTGGATTATTGGCGGTGTTGATATCAGCAACTTTATTAGTGAAGCATTCTGTGTTAGAGTTGACGCAGTGGATGGACCTGTGTCCAACTTTCTGCTATGCTTGTTCCTACCGAAGCTATTTTGGTGACCAGCATCTATTCAACTACGTCTGTAAGCCATTCATAATTCTGGGACAGTGCAATTACGATATTAACTAGTGAGACAGTATTACACCCTGCACAGAAGCTAAATGAGTCAGACCTGCTGCTGATCAACTTGCACACACTTGGTTTGATTTTCCCGCATTTCGCACGATATTAATTTGAGCATTTTCCAGGGGAAGCCCCTATTTTGACCATCTTATTGCACGTTCCACATGCACCTTTAGGCACCGCGGCTCGGTTAGTAGCTCTCATCAGGACACGTGAACATGTGATGCTTAATCCTACTCAGAACCGTGGATTGATTGACCGGGCGTCAAGGTCAGTCCGCCGAGACAGGCAGCTGTCTCAATGCCGCCTTCTCGCGCCCTCGCGCACAAACAGTGGGATTCAGCGGTGCGCACACAACCACACGAAGACGCATTACACGGCGACGCACGCAGGGCGTTGGCAAACTACCATGTGTCTCGGACACGACGTTTATTGGATGAAGGTTGTTAAGCTGCCGCCTGTAGGGATAGTTAAAGGGTTGTTTGAAAGTCCTCGGCTTTTCCTACCGAATGAGACCAAAATTATTCTCGAAAACCTCGGGAGTGATGTGATTTTACAAACAGAACTTGACGGTGAACGTACCGAAACAGAACGGGATTAACAGTATGATCCACACAAGTTAGATGCAAGAGATGGAGAGTACTGAGTAGCGCTCGTCGAACTGGTTCAGAAGAGCACAGGTGCAAGAATGTGTATGGGGAACTGGAATGACCACAGCGCGTGAATCTACAGCCCAGCTAAAGTGCGGCCGTACGGCAGTCAGATCGGAACCACTTATATCCACCACATGTCAACCTTTGTTTGTTTCCAGTTTCAAACGAAAATTATGTCAGCTGATGCAAACCTACACCCTTTGTTACCTCGTCAAACAGCTTGTTGTTATTGATTTCCATGTCTGGGACTTTAGATGCGAGAAGGCTGACGCTTGCTTCAAATTTTTCCACGGACGGTAGTTGTTTCAACGCCACCTAATTGAAGCCACTCAGTTCCTGAAATCGGTTCATTCTTTCCTGGAGATAAACCGATGCAATTGTTGTAGAAGCTGGTTATACTATCACATTTGTTTTTCTGATGAGACCCGCTTGTTTGTGTTGGCCAATTCGGATTTTTACCTTGTTTGGAACAAAGCTATTTCTGTTCTTGTCCCCGTACTTCTGCAGGACTTCATACATTGCAGACGACACGTCTAATGCTGTAATATTTTTAGTACAATAGCTTGAAAATGCCAGATGTTGTGCATAAAGAAGGGCCACAGTTCAGCGCATGGATTTTGAGCGCAACATTGTAATACTGTTGGACACTTCCCTCGAGACAAAAATAGGATTTCATCATTGAAAAGAGCTTCAGGATTCTCTTCACTGCTGGCATAAGTGAAAGCCATCTGCTTTTCCAGTGTCCTAGATTGCGTTGATAATCTACCATTGCACAGTCAAAAAATTCCTTTAGTTCTTTATCACGAACAGTGTAAATGTAAAACATATTTTCATCACAAATGTTTCAAAATCAATAGGAAGACAGTCAACTGGCGTTTGCAATGTGTTGTGTAAAATGTGGGCTATGCAAGCAATCCTCACAAGTTTGCCTCCAAGCGAAGATTTGAACTTCGCAAATACATTATTTTGTCCTCTTCTCTGTAGGTCACTGAAATTGGTGTTGGTGCTGTCAGCACAGAAAGGTGGTTTTTCTGGTCATATTATTTTGTTTCAGCACATATTTTACAAATTCACTGATGGTGTCCTATGTGTCATCCGTAAGTGACTTCAGATCTAATAACTTCACTCCAGTACCCAATGAAGGATCGAAAGATCTCGCACTGAGTGGGAACACCCTGATTTCCTTGTGGTTTGAGGCCTCTGTGAATATTGACAAGAATTTGCTTTCTGCAAATTTCATGAAATAAATCCACGGTATCACCTCACATTTTATGTGGACACAGGCAAATCTTGGTTCAAACAATTTCTCTGCCAACTTTCGGATGTAATGCAGGGAGCGGAAACTGTGGTTATGAAATACAGCGTGATAGGCGAAGGTATCTACTGTGGCTGCTAACTTGGTTTCCGCGTTTCTAACCGTTGCTGAGCAGGAATAATTGGTTACAGGGGTACAAGATGCTGCCGCAGACACTGTTGTGATATCTGATCTGACACCGTGAGCAACAGAAAATGCGAATTTGCATGTATCACATCCATCATGCGAAGCGTTGTCGCATGTTGCCTTCTTAATGTACAAAAAGTAGATCTCGAATTGGATAATAATTTTGCACCTTCGTTTAGGCATGCTGTGTCCAAAAAACGGTATTAACGCAAACGTTCTCTACTAAAGACACCAAAGTTTCATCATCTTTTCTGCCGTCTCTTTATATAGTCGCGAAATCTCCTTACCGCGTTACCTACTCATGTAGTCGACTACCCGCTCAACTCATGCTCACCCACTTATTTTGGTCTTACAGTGTTTACGCATCGCCACTGATTGGTTTTGTTTTCTTCCCTATGTATGCTACAGGCTAAAAGCGGACATTCTGAGGTTGCCTACCACAAAACGGGACATTAGTGCGTCTCTCCAAGCATTTCTAAGAAAGCGAGACGGCAGCTTGAAATACAGAATCGTTCCGTTTAAACAGGGACCTATGTCCACCTTAAACAGGACTTAAGTCCATTGCAAATGCTCGTGACTAAGTAAGAAACCATAAAGAATTTCTACCCCGTCATCCTAGCTTCTTACTTAAAGACACTGCGAACCGATTCCTGAATAGTCAACTCACCATAGCCCAACATACTGCTTTTCAACGGGCTGCTGAATAACCTTGAAAGCACAACCCTTCTAAGGAACATCGAAAGACTTTCAGCACCAGCCTCAGAAGGGAAGGGAAGTGTTATCACGAGCTTAGAAAAACATGTAAAAGGATGCGTCCTCAGTGGGGCAATTAGGCGTGCCGAAGTGGATCTTAACTGAGGCAGAGATTTCAAACATATTATTCTCTCCGAAATTAATTGTTGCTTTTTACATTGATCATTTGCTCAAGTGACACCTCTACACAGTGTCCTCTTGTCCATTCATACACACAGTTCCTATAATGTAACTTTATCTCACTCCTAGTCGATATTGTAAAGTGCTATAAAAGCACCCATTTGGCTACATAAAGGTTGTTTTGACTTTACTTGACTTCCATTAGACATCACACAGACAGAGCAAGCCGGATTTCGTCAAGGTCGGGGCTGCATCGACCACATCTTCACATTGCGTCAAGTGTTGGAGTACTGCCATGTTTATTGGCGACCCACCGTTGTCGTGTTTCTTGACATAAAAGGTGCCTTCGACTCAGTCGATCGATGTGCCCTTTGGGACTGTCTGTTGAGGAAAGGTGTGCCTGATAAATATGTAAACATTATCAAAGCGCTGTACGCACATAGTTCGGGCAGGGTGAGGGTTTATGGCAAACTCTCGCCACCCTTCAGTATCACCAGCCGTGTGAGACAAGGATGCCCGCTGTCACCTTTCCTCTTCAACTTCACTACTGATGAAGTCATAGAAACAGCGTTCGCTGGACACGACATGGAAGGTGTGGAGCTACTCCCTGGTGAGCGACTTCTTGACTTGGAGTATGCGGACGACATTGCCCTAATCTGTGACAGTTCCCAAACATGCCAAACAGCACTGAACCGATTAGCACTGGTTGTCAATCGTTTTGGGCTATGCTTTGCTCCATCGAAATGCAAAGTACTTCTCCAAGCTTGACAGGGACCCAACCCCGCGCTAACGCTTGGTGGTGATCTGCTAGAAGTCATTCAGGAAGTTAAGTACCTGGGCAGCTATATTAGCACCCGTGGGATTGAAGATGAGGTTACGAACCGTACAGCAAAAGCTCGAGGTGCTTTTGCCAATCTCCGCCACCTGTGGCTCAGACGCGACATTACTCTCGCCCTGAAGGGCATAGTTTACAACGCAGCCGTCCGTTCAACTCTCCTAAATGGCTGTGAAACCTGGCCCATCAGGTCGACAGACATGAACAGGCTCGTCATATTCGATCATCGCTGCATCCGCAGCTTAGCTCGTGTCTAGTGGGAGCGCCGCGAGAGCAATGAGCGTGTTCGGCGTCGTGTGTTCGGCGTCGCGTGTTCGGCTTCGCGTATTTGGTGCAGGAAGAGCGAGTGAACCGCTCAGCACCATTATATCACCCACCAGGCTCCGATGGCTAGGCCACGTGTTGCGCATGCCAGCACACCGACTCCCGCGACGTGCATTGTTTGCGCGTTGTGGGTGCGGTTGGAAGAGGAGGAGGGGAGGCCAAGTGATGACTTGGTCGAGAGAAATGAAAACCCTCACTTCGAAGTTGGCGTCGGTTGGTGCATCCCGACTGCCTGGCTGGGGTGCTAAGGACGGTGAACACGTTTGGTTGGACACACTTGCTGATATGACTTGGAGCCGGCCCTAATGGCGTTTGTGTTGTGAGTTCCTTTGTCCATCCCCCTCCTGTTTAGCATCCCTTCCAATCACGATCTCACTTGTGAGGCATAATATGACTTTCTTTTACGGCAGCCAGCTGTTAGCTCTCCGGAACGATGTCCATCCGTTACTGGGGACTCAGCGGGCGTGCCACTGTTTGTTTTTCTTTTCTTGTCTTTTGTATTGCGGCACAATAGCTGAGGTGTTTTCCACCTTCAGCTAACGTGTAATGATGATGATGACACAGACACCAATACGACAGCTGGAGAAGCATGATACCACCAGCCTTCGCACCGGTGAGCTAATTGATTTAAACTCATTGAACATGCCAGCTGGGATACGCCATAAGCAACGGGAAGAGATGGTTATGGAGAGCCAGATAGCAATATCGCAAACAGAACCCAGTGACCCAATTGCCCCTAGTGGCAGACGATCGAGTGAGGTAGAAAACCTGCTGCCGTCTAGCGGCAGCTTGAACTCTCTAGAAGCCGTCTTCAGCAGAGGTCATACAACGAAGAAAACCATTGCAGCAACTCTTGAGTCTTACAAATCACCCTCCTGAAATCACAACGCGGGGTGACATACTGAACCGATTAAAAGCATGGGCAAATATATCCTGGATAATCCTAGCCATCATTCCACATCACGCTCAATGCTAATACGAGGAATTTTATCAAGCAGGAAACGCCACTTCCTATTCCACCTCACATGTGTGCATCCCCTCACGTCACCAAACTACACCATTCCTTTTTAGTGGATTTGGGATTGGAACCACGGCCATTTTCATCCTACCTACGTGGCAGAAGCCAAATCTATGGTCCCGTTGTTTTTGCAATATCTTCAGATGACACACTTGACTCACTGCCAAGTCAACTGCAATATAGGCTTGAGACCTCAACCCTCTCCGTTCACCCTGACACACCTGCGTTCATAAGTGACACACTACCCCTACTCATACGGTTGCTAATAATAGACACGATTCCCCTTTTCCAGCAAGCATTTACCGTGCCAATAATCCGCAATCACAATGTGTCACACAACAGTGGCGCGGTGAATACTGACTCCACCATTTATAGTACGTTTTTAGTCATTTTGGTTATAGTCAAATCAATTAATAAAAAACTGTATTTCCTAAGCATGCTTGCACAATGCAACGGTCTGCAAGTTGTCCTCGTTACCGAAACGTGGCAATCCCCCGGTATATTAAACTCTAGTCTAATGATTCTTAATTATCATCTTCTTCGTAAACATCGTTGCAAAAGAAAGCGCCTAATGTGCTACATATACCTACACCGCAGCTTTACAACTGATTACTAATTACTGATTACTGGTTGGAAGCAACAAGAAGGGGCATCTTTGTTTAGCTGCATCTAATGCTACTCAGAGGAAAAGACCATTTATGTGGGGGTGCGCTCGATATATTTTATGTCGCCAAAGTGCTTGTCCAGGAATTTCTTAGATTCTGACACCGACTTTGCCTCAACGACCTGCTGCGGCAGGTCGTTCCATATATTCACCACTCTGCGTTTGACGAAAGGTTGGTGAGCGACCCTCCTCAACTCTGGTACGACAAGCTTGTACCGGTGTCCTCGTGTGCTGCTTGGTGTGCATAGATGAAGCAGGTGCTTTAACATGCGGTAATCTCCCAGATCTAATATCCGGTGCGTCATGATGAGGTCAACCCTCAGTCGACGATAAGTTAGGGTGTACAACCCTAGTTTCTTACACCGGTCTTCGTACGGTACATCTCGTAAGTTGGGAATCAGCCTGGCGACTACATGCTACACTCGCTCAAGCTTTTCTACCTCGCCCCAGGTGATAGTACAATACGCGAAAGAGCGATACTCTAGCATTGGTCGCATTACTGAGACGAAAAGGCGAGTGGCAATCTCTTCGGACCAAGTGCTGAAGCTGCGCCTGAGTGCCCAAAGCATCCGAAGACTGTTTTGGTAAAGCATATTCGTGTTGCTCATGGAATGTAGGTCGTAGCGTGAGAGTACACCGAGGTGTCGCAAGAAAGGCGTGGGATGCAACGGTTGACCGGCCACCGTATAGGTTCGACTGTGCTCTCAATTACCTAGCCTCATGAATTGCGACTTGACTTGGTTGATCGGAAGGTTGACCTCTGCCGACCACGTGGAGAGAAGGTCGAGGTCCTGCTGAAGCAGATCATAAACATTAGGTGTGCGGATTACTCTCGACACCTTCAAATCATCTGCGAACAACTCACAAGGTTATTGGAGTAGCTGGGACATATCGTTCACATAGATCAGAAACAAAACCGGCCCCAGTACAGTGCCTTGGGGCACGCCACTGCTCGATGGATACCAGGCGGTTAAATGGTTGTCCACCTGGATCCTCCACTTTCGATCAACAAGGAACTTCTTGATCCATCGATGCAGCGAGCCGCCAACACCGCACACCCCCAGCCTGTCGAGTAGCACAGCCTTACTGAACTCAATGTAAATGACGTCGACTGTCTTGCCTTGGTTCAGCGCTTGTAACCATTCTTGCCTCATCAACAGCAGGTTGGTGATGGATGAGCGACCTTTCACGAAACCATGCTGTGCAGACGTCAAGAGGTTTTTCGACTCAAGAAGCTACAGAAGACTCTCCTTCACGATCTCCTCGAGCGTCTTTGCTAAAACAGCGGTCAGGCAGATCGGCCGGTAGTTATCCACTTTTCTTGGGTTACCACGTTTCGATATTGGCTTTACGACTGAGCATTTCCAGTTGTCCTGTAGTATTCCAGTGGATAGTGACCTGTTGAACAGCTCAGTTACAGAAGGCAAGATGATGTCCGATAGGGACATGAGGATCAGTGGTGGATTCCATCTGACCCGGAAGGTTTCGTCCCGTCAAGACTTATCAGAGGCTTGTGTACCTGATTAATGCTGCTGAACTGCGTTAACTACAACTAGGAGATGTCTCAGCAACTGTCTGGCTATTCGTCTCAGGAGCCTCAGTTTACGTTGTATTCGGATGTATCTACAAGCTGCCGCATTCATTCAACACGTGTGTTGTCCGTATCACTTCAGCTTTGGAATTTGCATCTGCTATGCCACATGGACAATAGATAATTGCCGGTGACTTGAACCGACCCAGCCATCTTCGGCTATACACAAAGCCTTTCCTTATTCGATCAGAAGTGGGGGTTGGACACAGTGGGTACTAAACCAACTAGGTCTACTAATACATTGAACTTTTTAATTACACTGGGTATGGCCAACGCACAGACTGACGTCTTAGACAACTATACCGGCAGCGACCAAAAATGATCCACTTCACTTTCACCGTTCAAATGACCATTAAATAAGTCGGCGTTTCTTATTACGCCATCGACAGTATTAACTCGAAACAAATGCGCCAACTAAGCCAAACCACAGATTGGGATGCCTTCTTGATTTCAAAAAAACGCCTGAAAAGCCGTGGAACACTTCTGGCATCAGGCTCAGCGAGCATGCTCCACTCGAAAGGCGGATCAATAATGTTCCAAAAGATGCAGCCAAACGTCAGAAATCCATGAAACTGGTCCCGCGCCACAAAAAGACAGATTTTATAATAATCCTACAGATGCACCGATTTGTTGCCGAAATGATTCATTCCCAGTTGATGCGGAGAACACATAAAAGGTAAACTACCCTACGAATGACCTGTAAAGCTGAAGGGCTTGTCAAAATTGACCGTCAAAGAACTAAGAACTGCCCATCATTGATCACTGAATTGGTAGACGAGGAAGACCACTAATTGTAAGGTTTAGTCTCCATCTAGGAAAGATTAAGCTCCTTATTGTCACCTCAAGGAACCTGGATACTGAACCTGTAAACACGCACATTAATGCAAGAACGACTGAAAAACTATTTAGCATTGTTATTATTTACAATGTTCACCAGGCAAGTAATTCCATTATGTCGTACTCCATTCTGGAAGCTGATGGCATCCCCATCCACCATAAAACTCGTATGCCACTGCTCCTTTGAATCATGTTTACCATTTCACTTGGATCGAGTAACCTACTAGATTAATGGAAGACAGTCTATCATCCCTCGACACAAGGGAGGTGCAAAACAGAACACAGACCATTACAGGCCAATCCATCACACTCTCATAATGCCAAATTATGCGAAAAATATGGGTATAAGTGTGCGACGAATTTCGGCAACTCACTGGAGCTGATAGAAAAGTCCAAACATGGTTTCCCTGATCATCGATCTTGCGCAACCTGCCGTATGAATTATTAGGACCACAAATCATACTCCATTGACTCAGGGTATGCAATCTTCTTTTTCGTTTTGAGCATACAAACAGCACTTGATCAGGTGTCTCACAAACGGTTACTGATAGCGTAAGCTTTCTTTAGAGTCCAGGACCAGCCACTCAGGTGGCTATCCTCATATCTAAATGGCCGCTCTCAGATAGTCGCCTTAGATGATCATTGCTCTTCCCCACATCCATTTACCAGCGGGTTATATTGGAAAGTGTGCTCGGTCCGTTACTTTTTTTCTTTATATCAACGACATTAGTTTGGTTATCAAATATAGCGCGCCGTTTTTAGTTGCCAATGATATAAAAATTGTATACAAGTTCCGATGATCTGACCTTTAGTATGTACTATTGTTCAGGATCACATTCATTCCCTTGAGATATGGTGTGACAAGTGGATGATGAAGTTCTCGGCACAAAGTCGTATCATTTGTCACAGTTTTTGGATGTCCGATTTCCTGTGTGTACAACGGCCTATATGTGACCTCAAACTCAGCTTTTCTTGACCTTCAACTTTTCTGAAGTGATTGAGAGTCAAATAGCCCGAGTCAGGAAATCCGTAGCTGGTATTTCTCATAAGGTGCATACAAACCAAATCAGTCGAAATTTTCTAGAGCCCACACTCGTCCCATCCTAGAGTATTGCAGTATAATCTATGGCAACACGAGGAACTCTGACAGAACAGCGATAGAGAGCCTTCAACGGTCATTTCCTAAACATCCTCTGGGCAAATATTTTACCAAGAACTATCGGGAGTCGCTCCAGCAAATCCATCTGGATCCGCTTTGGCTGCAAAGAATAAAACATATCTTGAGGCTGCTGTACCATCTGATTCATGGCAATGCCAATTGCAACTTATCCACGTTAGATTCACAGCACTATTCCACGCGAAACCTTCATAAAGAAGACCTTATCTTGGTTCTAATAAAATGCAGGACACATTTGAGTTTAACTTCCAACCAGATATGCTGATCCGTGGAATCGTATCCCAAACACAATCAGGTCATGCGAGACTGTGCAATCATTTCGCAATAAGCTGGAAGCTACCTTCACCTGGACACGATTATGTCAGTTTGTTCGTGTGTTAGCTCACTTGACGATCTATTTGAAGACCAATATAAGGTCTAATGAGTGAAATACGACAGCATTACTCAATGAACATAACCCTGAGTGTTTGCAGTATACTCAAACTACAAAAGTGTCCCCTAACTTGGCATAAAACACAAACAAACAAAGCAATATGCCTTGCCAGCAACACCAGCAAATATAAGAACAAAACTATCGTACCGACGCAAGAGCATGGTATTACCTTTGCATATACGGTTTGTGCCTGGTATAGATGCGGCTGTTTATTTGTTAAAAGATTATATATTATCATTCTTATTCGAATTATATTATTAATAATAGGTATAATTCTCTTTAGTATCGCAACGAGCCTGGACCTTTACGTGGTGCTACGGTTTGCGTACCTCATTGACCCATTGAGCTATACTGGGTGATGCCTCCGAGCATCTTGAGAGCTACTCCTACCAGGTTGGTCAATGGTGAGAGGTCAGACAAACTCAGTCTCCTGGTCCTCCAGGTTGGGGGTTTGAAATGGGATGGCGTCCATTTCTGTAAAACTAAATCACTGCCATCCTGCTGCCTTGCGGACAAGCTTTTGAGCCAAAGGCTTTGGATGAGGACCCTAATCGTCCTCCTATCTAGGTCTGGGCGCCTTGGCAGTATCTTAGCCCACATACAACCATGACATTTTCTTCAAACATAAACTTCATCCTGCATCAGCCGTCGCGCAGATTATCAAGGGTCGCCTTAGCTGCTGCATACGCAGGGCGGATAAGCGAAAACATGCTACTGCTGGCATCTCCCATTTTCTTTTCCACCTTTTTCTCTTACTCCCATTCTAGCCCCCAGTACTAACCTTCCTTCTATAATTCCCAGCTTAATTGAGAGCAACCGAAGTGCTACTGGAGTAGAACCATCTGCAGCCACCATCCCACAGCACCTATCGGACGCCTATGGGCAAAAGTCCCTTATAAAGCCACGTTGTACCGTTTCCATGGCGACATTCAACGTCCGCACTCTAAGACAAACAGGTCAGCAGGCTGCACTCGCACGCACCTTAGACACACTGGGTGTTGATGTGTGTTGTGTGTCCGAAACTAGGGTTAATGATCCTAACGGGGTTATTGAATTGACTGCACCCGGCTTATCCTCTCGTTATTGGATGCACGCATCCGGAGACGCCGATGCGACACTCACGGGTCATGCTGGTGTAGGTATCATTCTCAGCTCCAAGGCTGAGTCCTCGTTGGTTGATTGGATTCCGGTGAACAGCCGTTTATGTGCAGCCCGTTTGAAGACATCAGTTAAGGTGAATTCACGAAGTAAAACAAAACACTGTTTGTTTGTGATTTCCGTTTATGCTCCCACCGACTGCAGTTCTAATTCAGTCAAGGGCACTTTCTATCATGAACTGAACGCGTTACTATGCAGTGCTACTAGTTCAGATATTATAGTACTTGCAGGGGACATGAACGCACAAGTAGGGCGTCTGAGCTCTACAGAAGCTCAGCTGGGTGGTAATTATGGACTTGACTCCGAACAGACTGACAATGGTGAGCGCCTGCTGCAACTGTGTGCGGAGCACCAGTTGTTTCTTAATAGCACTGCTTTTAGACACAGTGGGCGCCGAAGTGCCACTTGGCGTCCTCCTGTAGCTGGCCAGCGATGGACCCAAATTGACCACATAGCCATAAGTTACACGTGGCGCGGTTCCATTCTGGATTGCCGCTCATACTGGAGTACCTGTATCGACTCTGATCATGCCTTGGTGCGCTGTCGTTTCTCCATGAACTTTACCGGAAGGCGCACAAAGCGTCTCCTCCGATTGGCAACGGAGAAACTGTCCCAGCCCTCGGTTAGGCAAGCCTATCAAGAAGCACTGCATAGCGAACTCTCGCTGTCTTTTCCTAATGACACTGAACTTCAGTGGAATAGGATCTCGGCTGCCATGCACGACGCAGGAGCAGCTGCTTGTGGCCCTATCCATGGTCACCGCACCAGTCACTGGATATCCGAGAGGTGGGTGAACCGGTTGGAATCAAGAAGAAGCCTCCCGGCTGGTTCTGAACACAATGTGACCAGACGGGCTATTAGGCTTGAACTAAAGCAGAGCCTACTTGCTGACAAGGAAGCCTGGTGGACCAGTCGGGCTCAAGAAATGGAGGAGGCAGGAGCGGTAAGCAATTACCGGAAGCTCTTCCAGCTAATCCGCACCACTGGTCCTAGAAAACCAGGCTTCAGTGAGACAATCAGAGACAGTGCGGATGCGATGATACACAAGAAGGAGCGCCGTATGGCTCGTTGGGCTGAACACTTTGAAGATCAGTTCATCTGGCCCCCTGCTCCCGGACCTCTTCCTACTCAGGTGATTCAGGACGTACCATGGACGGTTAGTTTAGAGCCTCCGTCGGAGGCCGAGGTCCGAAACGCGATCACAGCCCTCAATCGTTTTCGTGCCGCTGGCCAGGATTCCCTCCCACCTGCACTATTTAAGGATGGAGGTGAGGTCCTCTGCAGGGCATTGACCTCCCTATTCGAACGTATCTGGAACGGAGACAGTGTGCCGGCTAATTGGAGCGAATCGATTGTAGTGGCAATATACAAGAAGGGCAGTCGCACAGACTGTTCTAACCACAGGGGTATTAGCCTAACGCCAGTTATGACAAAATTACTGGACTCGGTTATCGTTCGTCGCCTCACTGCAGAACGGGAATCTCGGATTAGGGAAGAGCAGACTGGTTTTTGCCCAGGACGTGGCTGTATAGACCATATATTCACTTTTCGGCAGGTGCTAGAGCAGAGCCACGCATACCGTAGACCGACAATAGCTGTATTCCTCGATTTCGAGAGTGCGTTCGATTCGGTCAATCGATCGATTCTGTTCGAATTACTTACGCGAAAAGGTGTTCCCACGAAATATGTGAACATTCTTCGTGCTCTATACTCGAACACTACAGGCCGCGTCAGGGTCTATGGTGCCCTATAGGATAACTTTTCGACTACAAGTGGCGTTCGTCAGGGTTGTCCGATTTCCCCATTTTTGTTCAATTTCGTCGTGGATTCTATCATGGAGTGTTCCCTTATGGAATCCAACGGTGTAGGCGTTGAAGTGCTGCCTGGTGAAAGGTTAGTTGATCTAGATTATGCGGATGATATCGTCTTGCTTTTCGACGATGTTGGGGCGGCACAATCAATCCTGAATAGCTTGTCCTGAGGAGTCCCATTGTTTGGTATGTACTTCGCACCTTCAAAGTGCAAAGTGTTGCTGCAGGACCACCAGCCACTTGATGACCCCTTGACGCTTGCTAACGTGGAATTCCAGATGGTTGATCATTTCACTTGTCTTGGCAGCTGCATCAGCAATGATGGTCGCATAGAAACTGACGTCAGCTCACGCATTGCAAAGGCCAGAGCTGTCTTCTTGAACCTGCGTCATCTCTGGCGACAGAAGGGAGTTTCCTATGGCTGAAAGGCCGTGTATACAAGGCCACAGTGAGGACCGTTCTGCTCTATGGTAGTGAGACTTGGCCCCTTCCATCGGAAGATCTGAGGCGCCTTCAAGTCTTTGATCATCGTTGTTTGCGAAGTATTGCTGGTGTCGGATGGCACCAGCGTATCCCCAACGATGATTTGCGTATGCGAGTACTAGGTAGTGATAATCATGCTAGCACCCTAGAACAACAGATAGCACTGAATAAGTTGCGTTGTCTTGGGCACGTGCTACGTATGCCTGGTCACCGCTTACCTAGGAGGGCCTTGTTTAGTTCGCCAGGTGTAGGTTGGCGCTAGGTTGGAGGTGGACAGAAGTGGACTTGGCAGCGGGAAATGAAGTCACTGACGACCAAACTGGGTGCCGTTGGTCCGTCTCGCCCTCCGGGTTGGAGACCACGTGACTCACCTTGTGCTTGGCTCGAGACTTTACAGGACATGGCTCGCAACCGACACCAGTGGCGCGTCTGCTGCCGTCTTCTAATGGGATTGCCTGTTTAAAGTATGTTTGGTGCTGAGTTATCTGCGGGTACTGGCTGAGCATGACGCGGGGCAGTGAAAGCCGCAAGGAAGCTGTCTCGCCGATGCCGCCTTACCTTTGCACGATAGCCAGCTGCTTGTGACGGTATGTTGTCTACACAATGTGTAGGCTCCTTGACCCAGAATGTTTGCTTAGGGCATTAAGGTTTTCAGGTAAGTCCCCCTTTCTCTCCCTCTTCTTATGCTTTATTTCATAGGTCCTCATGGTTGTATGGCAGCGAAGCATCAGTTCAAATGGCTGATGTACTGCTGTTCATGATAATGATGATACTTCTCTTTACGTGGGAAGTTGCGTCCATATTTGGCACAGACCATATATGTGCAAGTATTCCATTGCTCTTGCATGAGTATAATGAAATAGAGGTGAATAAAATACAGCGGTATCTTCTCCGTTTGTGCGAGGTAACGTCTAACTAAATGTTATGATTTTTGACGTAAGGCGGAACCACAAGGAGCAGATGTCTTGTTTCTCGACTTGTCTATATAAGTTTTAGACTATGTCTGACAGACATGACTACTTGATTCGTTAAGTCTTTCGGGAAGATGCAGATGTTGCCAAAAGTAACATGTGCAATTAAAGCCAAATTTGCAAATGAAGTAATACGGCTATTCATGGAACCGTCTCCTGGGGGCCTGCTTCCATACGGGTTATTCCCTCGATGGCTTTTACCCGCACCTTTTATTATTGTTAGTATTAGTATTATTATTGTCACGCGCACTTTAGGCAAGTCACGCTGACGCATGATGACACAGTCGGGCAGCTAAGCGTGACCACTCCTTTGGTGCATCCAAATAACTGTCATTCGCACCCGGCGCAAACTGTGTTCGTAATTGTCAGGCTGTGAGTAGCGCTCAGTGAGAGCAGCCAGTCACCTGTCTTATTGGCTGTGCTAATACCATCCGGACGGCTTATAACTGTCCACGTTGTGGCATCAGACCCAACGCGAGCCTTGAAATTACTTAGTAGGAATATGCGGTCGCTCATCGGTACACACCGTATCACGGAGGATAACTGAGTATAAAACTTACTCCTTGTGTCAACAAAATAACATATGGTGGGACCATACTTGCTAATAAAAATAGCAAACATACCGCTTCCAAGTCGCAGGCTTAGGGCCATCTGTCGTGAGCTGATGCCAGTCGGCTCTGCCATCAGCTAGCCATTGAGGCGGTGCAAATCCGACCGCACGTTCACGTGAGGCTGTGGCGTTTTCCACCAAGTAAAATGTTAACCCGCACCAGCTTTATGTAGCTTTCTTTAGTCAGCGAGCCGAGTCCCGCTGAGTGTGGCAATGTCGAGCCCGTAGTGCGAGAGTTCCATAGCGACCAGTGCCGTGCATCGCTCTGGACGCTCACTCGCATTCCGGTAGAGTGGTGTGCGCAGGTTCCAACACCCATTGTTGAGCGCTTTACGCGTAGGTGTACGGTTGTGTAGGGTAATTGCTCTTGTGGTGACGCGAATTGTAGGAATTTGGGGACTACTTGAAATGGGGACTTGGAAAGAATGTGCAAATGAAGAAGAGGGAAGGGAAGTGTCAGCGGTAGCATGTCTTTACTTATCCACCTGTCTGTATGCAGCAGTTTAGGTAAGCCTTTTCTTTCTCCACATCACAACGCGACGGCCGATGCGGCAGGCGAGAATCAGTATTGCTGGATGTCATGGTTTGATTTTAATCAGGTGTATTATTAAAAGAGTGTCCACACCTAAGCGTATTAGGTCCTCAAACGAAATGTATTTCCGAAAGTCATCTGACCGTGCGCCATAAGACACTGAACCGACTCGTATGGAACTTGTCCTGACTTTGAGCTATAAGATGGTTTTGACCCAACTCCCACTTAACAGTCCTCACGAATAGCAGTCCTGGACATGAGTCGACGGCACAACATTGGAAGCGTCGGGTCGAAGGTCTTTCGGGATCTAACCCACACAAGCTCTAACCAGCCAAGTACCCTTAAGCATACACACCACACTCATCGTTTCCTCATTTATTTGTGGTCGGGATGACTTGCAGGATATTGCTTACACCGTGTTCCGTTCAAACGCTAAGGTTACAGGTCATACATATCATACGTTCTCGAAAGTTTACTTAACGAGACTAACACGTATCATTTGGCAACAGAGATTACCATGTCCATGTTGAATGCACCCACGAAGTTATGGTTAGTTTTCGCCAAAATAACCACTAATGGCTAGTGGGAATACATGGCAAAAACAGTTTGACCACTTTAAACAACCTGGAATCCGCCATTGCGTCTTACCAAGCAACACAAGATCAAGATACTACGAAAGTTCCTTGGTGACGAAAGCCAGAGACACTTCGACGCCCAATGTACTGACAGCGTCTTGCAACGGCAGCCGGTGTTTTGGATATATCCAATGCTTTCCAGACAATTCGACGAAACGGTGATATTTTTCTAGTCTGTAAGCAACCAGGAGAAAAGGTTAAAATTTTCCTCGCTCCTATACAACAGACTAGCTCCGATTTCATAAATAATTAAGTGAATCAGAACATTGCGAAGAAGCAATGCCACTTCAATGACTGCTGGATGGTCTATCAGACCCAAATACACGGGAACTACTATTCACAGGATAACAATGCACTTTTCTGGGAGGCGGCTTGATTAATTGCCTATCAAAGTAAGAATCCATCACTACAACTGTCCGCATTCACCCTACAAGCTCTATTCGGAAGTGTACAGTCAGTGAAAAAGGACGGAACTGAGATACCAAGGACGTCGCTCAACATAAAACAGTTTGTATGCTACCCATGTGGTGATCAATGAGAGTGATCATATTAATTATTATTACCATGCGTATATTTCTCCTTATCCAAGAAACTGTCCGTGGTGGCACAGATCATTTTGTACGAATGTAGCGATACACTTGCATGGGCGGTATGCGTAGGTGGAATGTTGGACTGCGTTTCATTTAATAGAATTTCGGCGGATGGTTGAAACGAAAGCCAAGTTTTGGAAATATTGGTGTTTAAATGTTTTTCAGCCCCTATTGGCAACTGAACTCGAAAGAATTTTTCCCTGTCCATATATAGATTACGGTCGTTAGATCAAGGTAATTGGCGTGTCTGCTTCTAAACATTACCACATTGTCACCTGACCTGAGTGTTACTGGTAGTTTGTTCCACAGCTAGCTATATCTGACCAGTAAGGAAGGTAACCACACGCTTGGTCTAACATTTGGTATCTTCAGTGTATTATGCTTGTTGAGTAGCTCGAGTCGTGGTATTTTACAGTTCGAGTGCAGGAAGATCGGAATAGGTCCTCTTACGGAACATGTAGAAAAAGTAACAACAAGTTGTGCTTTGGTCATCAAAGCCAACGTAATTCGATTTGAAGTTCGTTACAACGCTCTCCATAATTCATGGCATAGTTCTTACCCACTAGACTTTAAATAAACGACCTCTGCTGGTCTTCCACAGCAATTCTGTCATTCTTTCTCATATTACCGTGTATTATGCTGATGTACTCGAGAATGGAATGCGTGAGTAGCTTGAAAAGCTCAACGCTAGCAAAAATTGTATGTTGTCCGTTGGATATGAAAAACACAGTTTGTCAGGTATATGCTGCTTGGCATTGTACCTGTCCTGAGTATTTGAAGGTACGTGAACATTTACTTCCGAGATCACGCGTGGACAACCGTGTAGGGACGTGTTCATTGTTTAGTGCGATAGATTCTCAGAAGGTTACAACCATAAGTCATGATAGTTAATTTCATAGCCTAAAGCTTCACAATCTACGTGTGGCACTATGACTCGAAGAAGCATAAGTCCTCTTGAATCAGTAGTAACGCTTCGTGAAGTTAGTCATACCGAAGCCTGTGGTTAAGCTTGTTATCGCCAGCGAATAAGAGTGGCCGACCATGTTTTACAGACTCAACGTTATTGATGGAGAGCAGAAACAGTGTAGCACCGAGCATGCTCTCGTAGATGACCTCATTAGTGATGGGGATTGGAAAACAGCGATAGTCACCTAAAGTGACTGCCTATCAGTGAACAATCAGGCACGACGCTTGCTAACCTAGTAATAAGTCCCGGATCCCAAAGGCTTCCAACTATTTAAAAACCGCTTTTGAGAGTGTCGATAGTATGCTTGGTGTATGTCGAGAAATAGAATTACTGACTCGGATTTACCGGTGCATAACTGTCTTCCGGATTATTCTTCTCCTTTTAACTTCAGATGCACCTTTGCATGTGTGACTGATTTGTTTGTTGATACACAGCACTGCAATACTTCAAATGCAAGCAATCTGTGAAACTTTTGCCCTTGTTCGAAAGAGCTTTCTTGAGACTAAGTCAACAAATTTGTACTTTTCCAATACTCTTTGAAGTAGCTTCTTCGTACTCTCGTCCAGCGTTCAATTACAATTGATCGGTAGCCCAAAGCAAATCGCCACTCTCTGTGACCTCATCAACCTCTGCGTCGGCAAAACTCATGGTTGTTTTCCACCAGTCGGTACTTCAAATGGACATTAAGAAGATTTGCATATAAAATTTATTGTATAAATACACATTTAAGTGCCATTTATAATATGAACCACAGTTTATTACGTTAATATTTTTCGAATTACCGAGAACACTATACTTTTGTCACTAGGAACGATTTCTACCTTTGGTATATAAGCGATAAATATCTGTTTACGTTCTTACTTTCTAACTGATGGCTGTAGGAGGACAGTATATATGCCCAATAAGTGGTATGCAGTTATGCGCATACATTTTTCACCTTGACAGCCGCTCATTCATCAAAATAGTCCGCTTATACTATTTCTTGCCCATCGCTACGGAGCACTTAGTTGTTTCCATACCCTGAATTGTGCATTCTTATTTATATGCACGCGGAACGATTGTAAAGAAAAAATTTCCATTAACAATGTAGAAAATAAATGTGTAGCAGTCTGGAGATTCCCCGGTTTGCTTGTGTAAAATTCTAACCAAAATTCTTTAATTGTACACTTAGGCAACCGGTGTGGTTTGTTGAACTGATTGCTGAGTTCGAATGCTTTGCTTGCTCATCGCCATTTTTGCTTGGCGCTCGCTTCGGTTGCAACGCGCGACTGCTCTGTGTGCTGTGCTTGATCTGTTCCCCTAGCTAGAGCGTCCACGGTGTCGTTCATTTATAGCTAGCTAACAGGGAATCTTTTGCTGAACCAATAAAAGTTTCCCTGCAAATTGATCCGTCTTCTGGAATCGCTCTCTGGGCTCCCGGAATAGGCAACCCTCTAAATTGGTGACCCCGGATCCGGAGCAATCTCAACGCCGGATATTTGGAACTTTTCTCTGGTGAGCTCGTTCCATTTATTTTTCATATTTTCCGGTTTATTTTTGCATACGATAGCCTATTTTTCGCGTCATTTTTTCAAATCATGGAATCTGTAGACCATAAGGTAGAGTCTATGCTTAGTGTTGTATCTCTCTCAGTTCCACCTTTTTGGGATATGGATCCTGTTTTATGGTTCGCTCTTCTTGAGGCCGAGTTTTATAACCACAGGATCACTTCCGACTACGCGAAGTATTGCAAGCTCCTGTCCTATCTCCCCAAGGAGATATCAATGCAGGTTCGTGACGTCATCATTTCTCAGACCGATAACCGCTATGAGGCTCTGAAGGAGGCCACGATTAGGCGTGTTATGCCCTCTGAGAAAGTTCGCCTGCAGCAGCTTTTCAGGGATCTGCAGCTGGGCGACAAACTGCCCTCAACCCTGCTACGAGAGATGCAGCAACTCCTTGGTTCTTCAACCATGGATGAGACTTTACTTCGCGAACTATGGCTACAACGGCTACCGGAAAACACACAAGCGATTCTCGCTACAGTGAGCTCCGTTCCGCTCACTCAACTAGCAGACTTAGCGGATCGAGTTATTGAACGATCACAGCCACACGTCGACGCCAGCAAGATGAATGCCGTCGCGTCCCAGGGCGCTTCTATCACTGGCTTACAGTCAACCATAGAAGCCCTGCAAGCACAAGTTGCGACACTTAGTCGCCAGGTGCAACAGCTTACTATGACCCGTCGTCGTCCTAGCCGCTCAAAATCGCCCTCCAAACGTTCTCGGTCTAGCAACAGGCAAGTTAGCTGTTGGTATCATCAGCGCTTTGGTACCGCAGCTCATAAATGTGTAAAGCCTTGCAACTTCGCCGAGAAGCAGGGAAAACTTCGCGGCCGGTCGGTAACGGCGACGGACGCGCCTGGCCAACACCAAAGTCGCCTCATCCGCGTTAGGGATTTAACTTCCGGCACCGAGTTTCTAGTAGACACTGGTGCCGAAGTTAGCGTTATACCCCGTAGCTCAGATGAGGTCGTCTCACCATCGCCGACCAAGCTGCGTGCCGCCAATGGCACACCAATCGCAACTTTCGGCGAAAAGCTGTTAACGCTCAATTTAGGCCTCCGGCGAACCTTTCGCTGGCCTTTCATAATCGCTGCTGTGCCTTTCGCCATCATAGGCATAGACTTTCTTCAACGCTTCGACCTCATCGTCGACGCTAAACGGAAGAAGCTTATCGATTCTAGGACACAGCTCAGTGTTATCGGGACTAGCGCCAACGTGGCTGCTATCACTCCCATTCGTGTCCTACCTCAAGCTTCACAGTCTTTTCTAGAACTTTTCAGCAAGCACCCTAAACTCGTTCGCGTCCTGAACGAGTTGCCTCCGGTGACGTCAAACGTCACGCATCACATTTGCACTAAGGGCCCACCTGTTTCGGCCCGCCCTCGCCGACTAGCCCCGGACAAGCTCAAAGCTGCGAAGGCGGAATTCGAGCAAATGCTCGAACTGGGAATCATCCGCCCGTCTAAAAGTCCATGGGCATCACCATTACACATGGTGCCGAAGAAGTCCGGTGACTGGCGCCCCTGTGGTGACTACAGGGCACTTAACAAACTTACCGTCCCGGATAAATACCCTATCCCGCACATGCACGACTTGACCTCAGCTCTAGCTGGCAAGTCTATCTTCAGCAAAGTCGACTTAGTCCGTGCGTACCACCAGATACCTGTGGCGCCAGATGACATTGCTAAAACAGCAGTCATCACGCCATTTGGCTTATTCGAGTACCTCAGAATGCCTTTCGGCCTCAGCAACGCTGCCCAAACTTTTCAGCGTTTCATTCATGAGGTAACACGAGGACTCGAAGGCGTTTATCCCTATCTCGATGACATACTCATCGCCAGCTCTTCTGACGAGGAGCATCTTCGTCACCTCGACGCTCTCTTCCAGCGCTTAACACAGCATGGGGTTACCGTCAACCCCGATAAATGCGAGCTTGGCCAAAGCTCCATCGACTTTCTTGGCCACCGCATATCTGCCTCTGGTATCGAAGCCCTGCCAGACAAAATCCAGGCACTGAAGGACTATCCTGCTCCCAGTTCCTTCAAGCAGTTACGCCGATTCCTTGGTCTGGTCAACTATTACAGACGCTTTATACCTAACTGCGCGAGCATTGTTCAACCAATGACTGACTTGCTCCGCGGTAAACAACGCTCTTTTCACTTTGCAGACGACGCTAAATTGTCTTTCGAGAAGCTTAAAGACGCTATCTCCAACATAGCGCTTCTCGCCCATCCAGACACATCTGCGCCACTCTCCCTGACGACTGACGCATCCGACACTGCCGTCGGTGCAGTTCTTCAGCAACTCATCGACCATCGATGGATACCCCTAGGTTTCTTCTCAAAGCGCTTCCAACCTGCCGAATCGCGATACAGCACCTTCGGTAGGGAACTGTTAGCTATCTACCTAGGTATCCGACATTTCCGTCACTACCTCGAAGGTCGACATTTCACCGTCTTCACCGACCACAAGCCATTGATCTACGCAATCAATGGCGCAACAGACAAGTACTCGCCGCGGGAAACTAGACACCTAGACTACGTTTCTCAGTTTACGACAGACGTACGTCATGTCTCAGGTGCTCTCAATCCCGTCGCGGATGCGCTTTCACGCATTCAGCAGATCAGCTTATCGCCTGGCACCAACATTGATCTAGCCGCCATGGCTGCTGCCCAACAAGCTGATCCCGACATAAGCAAGCCACGACGCAACACCACTGAGACGATCACCATTGATCGACTCAAGCCAGCATTCTTCGACAAGTCTGACTCGCCGGTGCAACAAGCACCTTCACAGCCTGTGCCATCACAGCCGGCACCGCAACCTCAGACGAGTCAGTCCGCTCCAGCAGAACCGACAACCACAACCGACAGCACTCCTACTCGCCCTACTCTCAATCGACGCGGTAGGAAGCTCAAACCTAAGGTTCGTTTTTCGGACTCCGTTCGCACTTACTTTTTTACGTAGAACGTGCCTTCGAAATTTTCTGCTCTTACTAAACGTTTTTGAAAATCCACAAAAAAAGACCAAAACGTTTTGAAACTACCAAAAAAGAGCAAAACCTTTTGAAAACCCAAAAACAGCTTTGCACGTTTTTCGCTTTACACTCTTTTGTGTATTGCTATGCATTTATGCTGCTTTTTCATTTTGCTTTCCATATACATCGTCGGTTGGTTGCACCTCGGTTTCACTTTCCGCTGGATCTCCGCACGCCAACTGGAAGTTCAACAATCTTCCTGCTCAACTGCCTACGTGAACTTTATTAACTGTCCCCCCCACAAACAGTTTTTTTACCGTTTCGACACCGTAGGGAGGACACGGGTGGGAGCCCGCTAGGGTCCGATTGCATGGTTCTCCCCCAGCAGCTGCATCGGGTTTCACAACCTGGTCTCGCAGAAGGCTGGCCCGCGACGGACAGTCCTCACGTAGATCGAAGGACTGCTTACACAGTCCCTTCTGGGAGAGGGCTATGTAGCAGTCTGGAGATTCCCCGGTTTGCTTGTGTAAAATTCTAACCAAAATTCTTTAATTGTACACTTAGGCAACCGGTGTGGTTTGTTGAACTGCTTGCTGAGTTCGAATGCTTTACTTGCTCATCGCCATTTTTGCTTGGCGCTCGCTTCGGTTGCAACGCGCGACTGCTCTGTGTGCTGTGCTTGATCTGTTCCCCTAGCTAGAGCGTCCACGGTGTCGTTCATTTATAGCTAGCTAACAGGGAATCTTTTGCTGAACCAATAAAAGTTTCCCTGCAAATTGATCCGTCTTCTGGAATCGCTCTCTGGGCTCCCGGAATAGGCAACCCTCTAAAAATGTTGACTGTAAGAAATGTAACGGCAAACTTTTATACATATGTATTCATCCCTTTCTCGTATAAACCTTGAATTTGAATTTCGCGTTGCAGACTAATGAGCAGCTACCATAACCCATTAGATCGACCAGCGCAGCCCCATTGCTCGCTAGTCCCTCATCCTTTGCTTTTAATAACCACCGCTCAGCTGACGAATGTGCGCAAACGATCAAAGTCGACAAACCACGCAGCAACTAGCTCACAGTGTCACAGTTAACGACCTAGACATTGTACTGATGCGACAAGTTCTGACGCATTTAATCCGCCTGCCGTCAGTCATCCCAAGTGACACACTCACTCCTAGCCCACAAAACGGTCAACAAACGTGTTTGAGCGTCATTACCCCAGCGACGGATTGGATGGACCTCGCAGCAAACCACACTTCCAGCACTGTGACCGAATCAATGATCACTGTGGCATGCACTGCCTTTGCATGGAGTGCTAAGCCCAAAGTATCACGATTAAACGTTAGTTGTGACTGCTGTTTTAAGAACGTGCAAATTGGAATAGAATGCAGTGACTATTATTCTAAATTCCATTCTAATTGCTATCTCCTTAGGCTAAGCGATGTATAGAAATGAAATTACACGACTTAATCCGTTTGGTTCTTTATAGAGCGTGCGGCTATTTCACTCGTCAGATGCATGGTAATGTTGGTACAGAAGTGCGACAGAGTAGCAGAGACTGTAGAGCGAGCAACTGCCAAAATATTTGCTCCTCTGGACCTAGAAGAATCAGGTACTTTAGCTGGATGTGCAAAATCAAACCCCAATTCGGAACAGAGCACCCGAGCTGAGCGTAATAACCATGGTCAAGATTTGGCCACTCCAAATATGCTGACTTCTTCTACGGTACGGGCCCGCTTCCAATGATGCTCTCAGACGGAATACATAATCAAAGTCTCTCGATACACACAGCACTGCGAAATGAGCAACAACATACACGTCCATTGATGACAACCCCATGGCAGAGGCACTATCCACCGTAACTTCGATCGCTATCAAACTAGGAGCAGTTATGATCTTTGATGCAAGCAATAGATCCAGTGTTCCACCGGTTATCACATCAAAGGAAGCAGACATACACTACTCTAAAAAGAGAACACTAAGCAGTACCTTTATTCTCTTACAGCTATGTGTTCAAATGTGTCTGAAAGCGAGGGGAACTCTAGCAACGGCAAACGGTTGGACGACCAGCAACCGTGGGACACCATCTGTCAACTAAGTGGTGTCCAAAAAAGCGGTCCACTCTGTTGCGGCTCTTCAGTAATCCAAGCTACGTACACTACAGTGAACCAGGACTACCTCAAGTAAAACAGCAGTCAGGAGCTGCTGCAAAGACTGTTTTCCTGTCAGCCACTTGCTGGCTGGAAACACTGATATCAATCGACAAACTCCCCTGCAAGGAGAATTTTCACGCAGTTCACTACTGCCGCCTCCCAACAGCCCTCGAACCACTAATTCCGAAGCAGTTACCACTGCAGATCTCGACATTTTGACTGGGCTAGACGTCGGCACGGGGAGTCCACTCGGTCATAAATTAAAAAGTACTAGTCAGAGCGACGCCAAAAAGACGGAGTAGATCTTCGCAACATCAGTTCGGCAAATAGTCCAAGTGAAACACTGGCTGAAACTGCCATCCTCAGCACGGAAACGCCTTGGAATGTAACAAGGATAAATTTCAATCCTTCAAAACACATAAGTTTGCTAAAGGAAAGCAGGCTGAAAATTGCCATGTCATTGTCCGCATTGGTGCCTGAGGCCTTTCACATGAATGGGATAAATAT
Source organism: Dicrocoelium dendriticum (assembly GCA_944474145.2). NCBI lineage: Eukaryota > Metazoa > Platyhelminthes > Trematoda > Plagiorchiida > Dicrocoeliidae > Dicrocoelium > Dicrocoelium dendriticum. The sequence goes on from OX104064.1 coordinate 23,322,750, forward strand.
TCAAGGCTAAAAACTTCCCACTTAAGTCCATGTGTATTCCCTTAAATCACCGGTCTCCGTACACCTTTAGCTGACGTCTGGCTGGACCACACACCGAGTAACCATGTAGATGTAGTCAAACAGGGTATTGCTCTTCTTATAATGCAAGGTCAGCTTACCAAGGAAAGAACATTATGACCACCGCCTCATGTAAGGATAGAAATATTGGGTATCCTCAACTTACAGACTCACCCTGATTACCGAAACCCAGGTCAGCATCAGGGCACACACGTAAGGCACCGTAATGTAGACATTTCCTCAACGACTGTGGACGTAATGAAAGTTACACAGTCAACGCAGGCCTCTCCCGAATCTCATTCGCACCTACTGCAATACCTGTACTTTACCGGAACTTCCGTCGTCGCCAATATGTTGAGCCTACCGATCTACTTGCAGCACGTGTACACTCCAACCCTGGATATCGGTTATTGTCACGGAGGCGAAACAGCTGACTACGATGGTGCACACTAGCGGGGCGAAATTGGCTAGACAACGTGAGCGGCTGACAGACTCGTTGTCATGGTCAAACCGGAAGCTGGAGAAATCAGACCGTCATCGCCGCACGGGTTGCTATGTTACGGACGTGCTGGCCGGAGTGCTGGCCGCTACCAGAGTCGAATCTGTTCGGACAAGTGGTGTGACTCACCTCAGTGATAGCGGCGAGGTAAGCGATGTGACCTATAAAAGTAGCCATGTTCTGCGCCTAGTATACTTCGGTCTAGCAGGCTTGTCGTTTTGTTTTCCCCGGCTGGTAGGTAGCACAGAGAGCAGAGGCGAAGGGCAGCGTCATAATAGTTATTATACATATTACGAACGTTAATTCATCCCATCCAACGTATTTACTAGAGCCACAGAGTCTGTTGGGATACGCGGCAGCAGCTTTGCCGCCGATAGGCGAACTTCTGCTGCACCAGAAAACCCAGCACGCTCTCTTGCTCTTATCCACTTAGTTTGCTTGTCTGCGAATACAGTGGATCGCAGTCGTCGCCCCCGCCGATATGGCCTCCCCTCCTCCCCAAATGTCCTGGAACTACCTAGTCCGTATGGGGCTTAGACAATACTTTTATTAACGCTGTTTACATAAACAAACTAATACCTTGTCTTTATCGTCTTACATATTTATCGAGAAATCAGATGTTTCTCCTTATTGAAACGTGGTTTACTGATCAGCTATGAGAATAATGAACCATTTACTACGGGTTCAAAAGCAAGGGCTTTACAAATCCAGTAGGATGGTTGAGGTGAATGCTATAAAAATCAAAGACGTGAGTCATCTTCCGGGCGTCTACCGTGATAAATGTCTTGATAGAAAAGTAAGTGCTGGAAGCTAGGAGCAATAGTCAATTGTTTTTTGCAAGTGTACAAAGTAGGGAAGGGTACAACTGCGTTTGGGAAATTGTCCTAAGGCTGGCAAACGCGCATAGTAAAGTAATTCTGTCAATATTCTAGATGGCTGTATTTTTCACTCAGTTTCAAACAGCTACCTTTGAGATTGGTGTTGTGGCTGAGTTTCAGCAAAAGACAGTAGGCTTGGTTGGGGTCATTCACTATTTGGTACACTAATGTGAAATCTCCTCGCAGTCTTCGGTAGCGTCCACTGAAAACCCAGTGACTGGTAAGAGTGATTGCGTAAACCCTTGACAATGTTTGTTTCGCTGCGTTGTGGTGCTTTGAGCGCTTGTAGACCGCGCTTCAACCATGGTTGCTAAGCTTGCGTCGCGTATTTTAACGTAGGGCGTAAGTAAGAATTGTGCATTGCTGGATAGATTGATAAGCCATATCATCCGAATGCTCTTCCGAGTAGCTCGACGTGCTGCTTACCCCTTTTCGCAGCTACCTCAGCCTGTTTTGAGTAGTTGTGTTCACCCTGTATAAGCACACCAGGGTCACGTTCCTGGGATGTGGTCTGCAAACTTTGTGCTCCGTGCTAATACACGTAGCCTTCTCCATAGCGTTATTAATTAACGCGACATCCATCTACATAGAATGGTAGGGCATTCTGAACAGATTAGTTCAAAATCGTGTTAAGATCGCACTGGAGACGGTAGTCGTCTGGTCCTCTGATCGCTCCTAATTACTTGGATGTTATCTGTGCAAAATAAGAAATCCGTAGCAATTAATCTTGCTAGATCTCTTAGGAAAACCAAATATAGACGAGGCTCTAGCACTGAGACTTGTCGTACATTGCATTCCATGTAGATTGTCTCGGCGATAAATACCTAGACACTCACCTCCAAATGACGTTTGTGCAGAAAATTACTTACTCAACGCAGGATGGGAGCGCCATTGCCGTAGTTCAAGTCAAGTCTGTATAAGCCTTATGTATCCAAATGGGTGCATTTTCACCATTTTATATTATCAACTGTAAATGTATTGAAGGGTTACCATAAAATTGCTAAGTTTACAAATGGGTAGAAAAATGATGATGCACTTTCATAGGTCGATCGAGCAACGATTCCAACAAGCGGAAGTAAATATTCGGGATTTGTATCCATTCAAAAC
>OX104064.1:23325641-23354204 GCA_944474145.2 Dicrocoelium dendriticum
CATCAGAGTAGGCCGCTTGAACCATACTATAGTTGCTGAATCTTTTGGGAACATTTGAATTCGATCGCGTATGTCGTGCACGCTTGAACTTCAGTCTGCATCGGCAGTGCGTTTCCTTATGGCCCCTGTAAGCGACAATTCGCTTTGAAGGGCCTTGAGCCAACGCGTATCCAGCCAGTCAATGAACAAGAACACTGGACAAGATGACGGTACTATTAACGAACAATCAGGAAGCAATAATATTACAAACCTCAATAGTAGCGCTTCCACTCAACGCAGTTTCAAAGAGATACAATTCGGTCCGAGAACAACAAGAAACGGTTCAGATCGTCAATGCGATACAGAATACAGAACACTGGTTATATGGGACAAGTGAAGTCAAGGCGATTGGTCACACACAGACCGGATGAAGGCCGGATGCGTGAAATGTGAGTGTGTGGGATGATAAGTACATTGCTCATGCTCAGTGCGAGAATAATTGGGGTGATGGTTGCCGTGGTAAGGACAAGGTAATTGAGGTGATAGTTGCGGTGGTAGTGACAAAGATAATTGAGGTGATAGTTGCGGTGGTAGTGACAAAGATAATTGAGGTGATAGTTGCGGTGGTAGTGGCGAAGGTACTTGGGGGTGGTAGTTGCGGTGGCAATGGCGAAGGTAATTGGGGAGGGGGGCGATAGTTGCGCTCGGAGCAGTCCACACTCGATGGTTGGCGGATGGCGGAGTTGAACACAGGGCATGGAGAATCCTACACTCCCGCCAAATTTCGGACAGAAATTTCACTTCGGGATCTTGAGGTACTCTGGTTCACCCTAACCTGCTCCATCCACTATGGAGAAGAGTAGGACTTACAACGGTACGCCTAAACTTCTCCACTTCGGTCTGTTGAACTCACGGTGGTCCTCCCTGAGGCAGCAGATTCGAAAACCCACCTCCCACTTGCGGTGCTTCAACAGCCGGGACTGACCCCTTGCCGCATTCGCTGCCTTCGATAAGGCAGATCTTTATAACATCGCGCGCAAACAACCCATATTCTAACCGACCTTGTCTTTACTAGGCCGTCCTGGGTGGTCTTACCACGCTCAACCACTGTCAAAGGCCAATTGTCCCGACGGTGTGAATCCGAATTAATTAAATCCACGTCCTTGTGTCTAACGTTGCGTTGTACTTTCGGCCACCTTTGCTTCAGGTGCATTAATGTGAGATACTCCTTGCTCCACCGTTTCCAAATTAGTGTGGCTAAGTAGTTAGTTTGCCTACAACATTGTGCAGACCCGTTACAAAGCTTCGCTGGTGCTGTTCCCTCTGTATTCGATCTGAGTATCAGCAGATCATTAGGCGTGAGAACTAGTTGATCAACCGCGATTGTCCTCAGCAGGTTAGGAGGCCTACTGTTAATGATAGGCTCTGCTTTGGCGAGGTACAGAGGGGGCTCTGCAGATACTGTAACAACGTGGGCTATCGTGCGTTTATTTTCCACTGAGAGTGCATGATCACCTGTATCAACACGAGCAAAGTTGTTGTTGCTCAATCTCCCTAACTGTTCTTCAGCTGTCGGCCTACTAACATGGCAATCATGTACGGAATCAACGGCACTTCTGCCTTCTCCAACTGGGCCTAACAACGTCCAACCGAGTAAGGTTTTCACAGCAAAAGGATGATTTCTATCCCCAAGACGTTGCTCTAAATGCCAGTGTGCTTCTGGCACGTTAGCACCTAAGAGTATTCGGATCCGACTATCCCGGATTTCCTCAAATGGTATATCCGCCATGTGTGGCCACTGGCACGCCAAATCCCTCTTCGGGGTTATAATGGGTTCCAAGGGCAGTCTTGGCAAGCAGTAGGCCTGCCTAACAGAAATCGAAGCAGTGCCATCTAGGGATGACAAAGTGAAACCTACATAACCCGCTTCGATCGAGGATGTGCCCGACATCGTCGTGAATTCCAAACGACTTGGTGTGACCCCGATGCCGGCTTCTTCCATAAGTCCTTCTTCTATCAAAGTTACGTTCGAACCAGTATCTAACAAGGCGTATGTTTCCAATACTCTTCTTTGGCTTTCTATACGCACTGGTACCACTCCCAAACACACCTGCTGCTGTGCAGTGACGGTAGCAGTGCAAGTGTTTGCTACGGTCGGTGAAGTCATTTGTCTGGACTCTGAGTGAAGCAGTGGATGATGATGCCCTCTGCAGTCAGACACATTACATTCTTTGCTATTTTGACAGGTGGCAGATTTGTGTCCTGTTTCTAGACACCTGAAGCACCCACCTCTGGACTTCATGAGCCTCCACCTGCTAGGAACATCCAAAGAGAGAAAAGTACGGCACGAGGCCGTGGCATGATCACTACCACAATTCAAACACGCTGTTTTAGGAGAGGCACCTGACCAGGTGTAGAGGACGTGGCTACGAGCGTTTCGTCTGTGCTCGACTAGCGGTGGTCTGGCATCTAAATGCTGCCGCGACGCATTTGACGAAACGATTTGACCGAATCTACTTCGCGCAACACGAGATTCCGTGGCAACGAAATCAGCCAAGTCCTTGAAATCGACCTCCCGCCCATCATGCGTGATCGAATCTGCTACCCTTGCCCACCGGGCCTGAAGGCTGCTGGGTAAAACACGCACTACTCGTTCAATCGTTGCAATGGAATCCAAGTCCGCAGTAAAGTTCATCTGCGACAGAGCGATGTAGCAATTTTCCATTTTCATGGACAATTTACTCAATTCATCTGGGTTGGCAGAGAGTGGCCTCAAGCCAGTCATGAGACCATCAATTAACGATCTGGCTACGACATGGCTTTCTCCAAATAGTTCACGGAGAACCTTTCTCGCTCTATCGTAGGCCACAGAGGGAGGCAACATCACACATTCACTGATGGCCTCCTTGGCATCGCCACGACAATAATGAATCAAATAAAGCAGTCGCTGGCCACCGTCAAACACGCGGCTTTCGACGTAGTATTCGAACTGCTTTACAAATTTCCAATACTTAGCAGGGTTACCGTCGAAATATTCTAGTTCAACCTTTGGCAGATCTAGCTGTAGGCACTGCTGTGACACTAACCTACCCCGATTGGCTCTGTGATCGTACGCCTCGGCTGCCGACAACTGACACTGATCAACAAAAGCGCCTATACCCTGATTCCTCTCACCAGAACTAGGGGCCAATATCACTTTAAGATTAGAATGGACATTGCTTTCTTCCAATTCTACTCGAAGCTTGGCCATTTCTAATTCAAGATCTACTAAACGCTTCTGCTTATCCAAATCTGACTGTCTTTTTCTTAACTCCGCTACAGTCATTACAGCGGACGAACGACGGGAAACAATACTATGCTCAATCTTATGGCTAACATGTGAACCAGAGCATGAAGCACCATCATGATATTCATCAATGACTTGCCGGTATGCTGCATCATCCATGGGATTTTCAGAGGTAAAATTCCTTGCAGACATTGTCCGATGTGATTGAGTGAATTCCACTTCACTTCAAGGCGTAAAGAACCGTCAAATTCCGGAATACAGTTGAAAGCAAACGAAATGCTGTTGAGTACGGCACTCGAAACTTCAAACTTCACTCCAAACGAGGAAGCAGTATTGAGTACTGTAAGCGACAATTCGCTTTGAAGGGCCTTGAGCCAACGCGTATCCAGCCAGTCAATGAACAAGAACACTGGACAAGATGACGGTACTATTAACGAACAATCAGGAAGCAATAATATTACAAACCTCAATAGTAGCGCTTCCACTCAACGCAGTTTCAAAGAGATACAATTCGGTCCGAGAACAACAAGAAACGGTTCAGATCGTCAATGCGATACAGAATACAGAACACTGGTTATATGGGACAAGTGAAGTCAAGGCGATTGGTCACACACAGACCGGATGAAGGCCGGATGCGTGAAATGTGAGTGTGTGGGATGATAAGTACATTGCTCATGCTCAGTGCGAGAATAATTGGGGTGATGGTTGCCGTGGTAAGGACAAGTAATTGAGGTGATAGTTGCGGTGGTAGTGACAAAGATAATTGAGGTGATAGTTGCGGTGGTAGTGACAAAGATAATTGAGGTGATAGTTGCGGTGGTAGTGGCGAAGGTACTTGGGGGTGGTAGTTGCGGTGGCAATGGCGAAGGTAATTGGGGAGGGGGGCGATAGTTGCGCTCGGAGCAGTCCACACTCGATGGTTGGCGGATGGCGGAGTTGAACACAGGGCATGGAGAATCCTACAGGAGGTGTATTCAACATTGGGTTGGTCGTTTTCGTCGCCACTAAAACGTAATACCACTAAGCAGGTAACGCACGCTTCCGAGACACGTAATCCCAGCAAACAGAAGACGTCTGAACAATAGGTGGTTTATCAATCAATTGAGAAGGTACAACATTCACGGAAACACGCCGCGAGACCGGGGTGTGTGTGTCAGATGATTGGCTAGTTGGTGTGAGTGGTAACCAATCCGCGCACGGCTGAAGTAAACGGATCGGAGTCATTCGCGTACTTGACTCATTAGTCGCATACTGTTTGCGACAGACCATTTAATAACAATATTACTCAGTACTCGTATTTTTTATGGATGCTTGATCCACTGCTTTCAAGTAAACGGCTGAACTTAGGTGTATTCACTGATGGACCCAATAACTTGTTCAATAATCAAGCAGACATAGGCCTTGCTACTTAATTTTACAGTTGAAAAAGACATCCGTATAATGCAACGTTTCGCAATTGTAAGAAATTCCTTACTACATAAGTTGAATGTCAGCACTTCAACATTGATACTGGGACAGTATGAGTGGCTGTTTCGCAGCCAGGTAGACGGATCTCATTTAGTGGCGCCAATGCATTAGAGGTTTGGATTTTACAGCCTAATCACAACTGAGCAGGGTACCAGAGGTTCCGCTAGGTTGTCAACGCACATGAGCTTGCAATAAGTCGGGCATCAGTAAGGTGCGCATTCAACTGCTACCCAATTGAACCAGAGGAGTTGCTGTTAACTTGCTACCTGGGTGCCCTCAAGCATCCATCTTGATACCTGTACAAGCCTTACTATTTTCATTTGACTATTGATGCGAGTTAATGCATGAGCTGAGCACAAGAAGAAACATCCACTTTTTACGTTACTCTGAGTCACTTTTAATCTGCTTACTGAACCCTACATGCGTAAGAGACAAAGGGATGCATTTTACGAAAACCTTTCAGCCAAAATGAATTCAGGCCATTTTCATATCCAGTTAACTTTGTTAGACCGCACATTTTCACTCTGATTATGGCATCATCATAAATAATGCTCTTGGTCCCGATTAAGTGCAGTTACCCCGAAAAGCCCTCAATTAAGCCCAACCTTTCAAAGGAAACTAAAGTACTTACTATTTAAACTGGTGCTTTTAAAATTGCATGCTTACAGTATAATCCGAATGCATTGAAAGTTGTTCGCTAAAACCGAATACCCTCTCTGCATCGCATCAATCTATCTAAGATAATGTCAAAATCACTCCCTCCTTAGAGAAGCCAAATCACGTTTCCATGGAAACCTACAAAAAGGATAAGCTAATGTGGAATTCTTTTCAGACATTCCAACGTCGTTTAGATAAAAGCACGCAAAAAATCAAGCAATGCACACAGAATAAGGGTACAATAATAGAAAGAGTGTAGGCGAAGGAAAGTACACGATGTCAATGCAGATTTCCGGGTATAAACGTTTCTATCTGCCTTTGGTTCAGGCTTTCATATTCCTCTCTTCCCAATGAGTTAATTCCAGTTACATGCATCCAGACCATCAGTGGCAATAGTTTGCAACAAGAACAACTTTTGCTTGCGAAAGCGTTTGTGGTCGATTAGAACTAATAAACAAAAGTTATTGTCCGAGTAACTTGCCGTTTTCCTCAACATATCTGGATAACATAGGTGAGGAGTTAGAAGTAGTTACTTAATTCACTTTCTCTCCACATGCACCAACTTCGGTGTGTGTTTAAAAATGCGGCAGTTAGCTCAAGTAATGGAATCTCTCTGATGATACAGGGGACAAACTTCAGTAGTACCAGTAAAGAATACACGACCACGAATGCTTCGCCAATATGATGTGAGCACGTAATCTGTTCGGTATCAAGCGTATACGGTTCTTTAACAATCATTGCTCGCAGAATGTTGCTAGTGTCAATTGACACTAAATGTTTGGTAACTATTATGCGCAAATTAGGGGCAAGTAACGTTGCAAGTTCAGCTCACATCCAGCAACGGGTGAATTACACCAAGTCTGGTACGTATCGCTTGGGCACTTCCGCTACCGGATATAGGACGATATAACCCGGGAACAGAAATTAGCTTATTAGTAAGAACTAGTCGACAAATGGCCAAACTAAGTGCGGTTGATTGGTTTCATGTTCCAGGATCGTAGGCACGCGGCCTACCCTGTTTTTCGCTCGAACGAATAATTTCCAACCTGTACCAGTTTTCTTCATCTAGTCGGATTGCCTATCTGATATATAGTCGGTACCGATTTATTTATGATATTAGGTTGATTACGAAATGTTATTTACTCATGATGGCCAGTTGTTTGTTATCGGCTTTCTAGCAACTTGAGACCCTTACTTATGAACGTCTGCTTAGGGCGACTAGAACTGCCTGTGATTTCCCTGCTCTTGTTTATTCTTTGTTAAATATGCATGTATCTAACTGGAAAACCCTACGTGTCGGTGTAATACTGTTGTCGCTGACAAGTTTGTATCTAGCAAAGTTCCACCCATAATGTAAATGGTCTCCACGTCTAAGTGTTTAAAGCCAGATTAGGAACCCTGCCCCTGAACACGCAATGGCTGTTTTAGAGTCAAGAACTGTTACGGCAAACTATGCCCCAGATCCGGTGATGTCAAAGTGAAAGTTTCACCCGATAACCCACTTCTCGCAACGAGCCGCAGCCCTGCTAACTTCATTAGTGAAGGGAAAGGCCTAACGTAGGTGTAATTGAAAGAAGTGGTTTCGGAGTGCAGTAGTACTGTTTTATACAATGGCTGTCTTTACGTACACCTCTGACGTTCGGTACAGACTAAGATGCTTATGCTCATGGTATTTCACCAAACAAGTGATCCTCTGTGCTCGCCTTACAATTTTATCTCTTTTGTTTGATGTCGCAAGTTTAGTGAGTCATGTGGTGCAGCTCAGGCGCACAGCTGCCTCGTCTTTGAGCTTTATGCGATTCTACGTGGTCCAGTCCGTTAGAAAATCCTGAGTGCTTTCCAATAGGGATATAACCAACATGTCCAGCAGTCGTTTAGAATCACTACTACCACATATTAATTTTCTGCTACTGCCAGTGCTTTAAATAAATAAATAAATGGTATATTCCTCGGTGATTCGAGGTGCAGTTCAACTATGTGGTCTGATCAATGTGTACAACAGGATCGCAAAAAACTAATCAATTTGTTCACGCTTTTTACAATGGATCCAAAACAGGTACTAAACTAATTGGCAGGATTAAGGCATTAAAGAAATTAAAAACCAGGAACAGTAACGTAAGCAGATTTACACAGATGTCCAGTTAAAGTAATACGGCCACTCATGGAACCATCCCCAGGGGACCTGCTTCCATGCAAGGTATTCTCTCGAAAGGTTTCGCTCGCACTTCCATGCAATAACTGGCCGTGTGCCGGTGTGGCATAGTAGCATATGAGCCATCACCTGTTTATCATATGCTCTGTTCTTTTTAGAGCTGCTTTTGTACATGTATTATGGGCCATGAAGGCTCAGCCCAGTCCGTCATGAGGATCATTTTATTATGGCACTTTTTATACGCCAGTCAGTTGGTGGCAATTTGCCTTGCATAGGTAACGTCTTTTATAATCTGGAAGCTGTATTCCGTCACCACAGGAGATCAGCCCAGTCGTGGCCAACTATGAAAGAAGGAAGAATGTAGAAAAGAAGAAGTATGTGAAAGAGGTACTATATCGTTAATGTAAAAAATAGGCAGGTATGTTTTGTACATCAGAATAGAAATCGATCGAGCCGATCATAAGATAAATTGTGTAGCGTGACAGCCGGAGACAGATGACTGTACGAGTTGTCCATAGGCAAATGTCGCTTAGGGAATCAGTTATTGCCATCACTGATTTCAAGTATATGTTTCTGGACTGTTAACTTCAGAAAAGAAGTGGAAATGATTAGCACTGGAGAACAAATGTAGCGAAAGGGATCGCAGAACAATATTACGAATTAATCAATTTGTGGGGAAAAGTACGAAAATAGTTCCTGACGTCACACCAGTAAATAATTTTGCTCTCGGTTTTAAACAGAAGACAATTGGCATGAATTAAGTTTGAAAGGAGTAAAACCGCATAGGAGGTAGCGTTAAGGAATAGCATAAGAAGCGGTTTGTAGCAGCTCATCCTAGCTGATCAAGTTTTCTCTGGTGCAGTAGAGTTGATGTTCTCCGGTTTCATACATGATCCGGCCCTTCTTCATACAGCTTTTCATCATCAAGTTGAATGTTTAAGATCCATTTCGCTATGTCCGTTGACAGATAAGCCTTTATCATTTTCTTGAACATGCAGAAATGTTCAATACATCTAATCTCTTTTGGCAGCTTATTCCAAATGGAGCCATACCTAAGAAGATAGAAATTTCTCCTTAGACTGCTCTTGAATTTAAGTAAATAGAATATGCTTTCATTATCTCTCAGTTCATAAATGGTGTTTTCCCGAAAGTGCAATTGATAGGTTCCAATATATGCTTTCCGCCACGCGCGTTTGTGGAGGAAGCACAGATTTAATTGCATTCTTCGTAACCACAGAGGTTCAAGATCCAACTGCTTGCACCTATCTCGGTATGAAAGAGCTGTTGAACTGCCAAATATGCGCTTCGTAAAGGCGCGTTGGACGTTTTCAATGGCTCTCAAGTCAGCCTTTCGCAGGTTACTGAACACAGCACAGCAATATTCAAGCAAAGGCCAGATATTGATGTTGAAAACAATTAGTCTGGTTTCTTTCAAGGCTAGCAGGTGACATATGAGCCCGACCGGCTGCTTAGACATTTTTACGAAATGATTTGTATGTTCGCTAAAGTTTAACGAACCAGAATATCTTAAACCTAAGTCATGAACAGACTGGCTGATGGGAATGACTTCATCATGAAGCCTGAACACTTCTGCTGCTATCTGACATCCATACGATAGAATACTACACTTCGATGTTGCAAATGTCATCTGCCACATATCAGCCCATTTCTCAATAGCTTTCAGGTCGCTTTGGATATTGTTAAGTTCAGCGGTACGCTGAGAGTCTGGGAATGTGTAAACCACCTTTAAATCATCAGCACTCAAATAAGGCTTCCCAAATTGTATAACAGAAACCAGGTCATTTATATACAGTAGGAAGAGTAACGGGCCTAAGACACTGCCCTGTACCACTCCACTTGTAACCGGACGAGGTGAAGAGATGTAACCATTGATATCCACAACTTGCGACCGTCCTACTAGGTAAGATTGGATCCAAGAGTTAAGCGGATTTGTAACACCGTGCTTACTTAATTTATATAACAGCTTTTTGTGTGGGACTCTGTCAAAAGCCTTTTGCATGTCGAGGAAGATAACAATGCCTACATTCCACTTGAAGCCACTTGCAATCATGTCACCAATCGTGTGCGTCATTTCTCTCGCCGTGACCCCTTAGATAACCTTCTCGTCGTCCACTTGTCTACCCTGTGTTGTGTCTAGTTCCAAGAAGCGATATAACTGCATGCGGTCAATAGAGTAGAGCGATATGATGCAACCACTGGGCCTTGCTTGCAGACCGTGGAATTGAAACATGTTCTAACTCAACCAACAGCGCAGTATTGAAATTGGTTGCTTCCTACCGCTTGTCATACTAAAGTATTACGTTCGCTCCTTAGTACTTTGACATTTATAGTTCAAGTGGTACAGACGCAACGGAGCAAAGCTAGCTGCTCGGTTTTCTCACAAAATTCTTAGTTCTAAGTTAATAACACACCAACAAGCTCTCTAATCGACAAGAACAATGCTGTGTTTCTTACCTTAGTCGAATAAGGCCAACAAAAGAGAAACCGCTATAGAGCTGTAACCCCGCCCCTTTTCAAATGATGGGTTCATTTGGGAACTCTCTGATATCGTCACATTCTCGGGTACCGAGCTCTAAAACGAAAACGTAGTGATCAACATTGAGCCGTTTGAACATCAGTTGGGTAATTTCAATTGCTTTAGTAATGTTTAAAGTACAAAGGAACTGGGAACAATAGACAATTTCTATAGATGTTCTATTTTAAGTGAGCCAGTAACAAAGCACAAAGTTCGGGGATCATTTTGAAACCAAGGGGAGCCAATTTAATACACTGGAATCCCATAATGAATACTACCCACCTGACTTACCGTAGTAGTCCCCGTTGTAGGGGCCACGTAACTAAGCAAAAAGTTAAGAGGTGGGAAAACAACGGAAAAACGAACAGGATACTTATATTCTTGATGCAAGCGCGAAAGCGCAACTTGAGGTAATCGTAACAAAAATGGATGATAACTCAAGGAAATGGAGGCAGAAGTTGGATACCAAAGCGGAAGATTTGAAACTGCAACCATTCACCATTGGTGCTAATTCTACGTCCTTTGGTTGTATAGCAAGAAGCGACATTTTGTTTGTGGTGGAGACCAACTGATGATCCAGTTAACAAGGGTCAAAAAATCAACATCATCCCTATCTTTATTACCTCGGGGCTTTTGCAACTTCGCCCAATGGCCCTGATATTTTGACACCTTGGCGGGATGGAACAGGCTCATGCTGGTTAGTAAATATAAGGCAAGTAAAGATCAAGTCACCCGATGACGTCTATATTGTAGCGAAAACATCGATAACATGAACAGCCTTTCCGCAAATGAGAGATGCCTTGACCAGTGCACTATTTTCTTGTAAATTCTCAGAACTCGCTCAGCTGTAATATGGGTACGGACCAAGCATGGGGGATAGGCGTGTTGTAGTATTTCACTTATGGTCTAACGAAGGACGAGAACATGATGACGATCTGCAAATAAGCTGCAGTATTCAGAAATTCTTGTGGGCGGCAGTCGTCTGCTGGATTTAAAGTCCGATGCTAGCGAACTACTTAGGTCAAAATGATGGGTTACTTGTGGTATGGCATTCCTGCCAAGCAAATAACACGTTGAAAGGGCGTGTGACCCTAGGCACAGGATCGAACAGGTGGACAGTTTTATGAGCAACTAACACCAAACTGATCAATTCCAAAACTTGTTAAGATCCTCCCATAAAACTCAAATGACCGTAAGAATAGTTCACTACACTCCAGAACTTTAACTCGTCTATATACAGAAGATATCCAGAGCTCCTTAGAGAGGACATTACCCTCATGACGGAGACCTGAGCCCTGTGAAAACTCATTTAACACTGTTCGTCGGAAGGAGGGACAAGGAGTTCACTCAAACGCCCATCTCTTTCCCTCTGGGAACGCCGAAATCCATTTCTAGACTTGTCCAGATATGCCATGGGATTTCAAGTTAAACCGAAAAAGACTGTGTGAGACGAAAATGTCAATGAACAGGCTTCGATGCATGACCTAAATTTACAGCCTCGAATCAGTATTATCCGGCCACTGACAAAGTAGTTAAACAATAGCAAAGTTTGCAAAACACACATTGGAACCGCTTGAGAGAACTGCAATTTGTCAATTAATTTTCACAAGGATCTCTTGTCACCTTCTCCAATAACTTGACCAGAAGACGTGTTAGACAAACCAGCGTGTAGTTTTCGCATCTTAATGTAACCAGTGCTTACGATAGCCTCTCTGTAATCAGCAGGTAAAGAGCAGCTATAAAAGTGCAGTTGTGATCAATTTACACAGCACATTGGCCAGCATCGAAAAAGCTTGGGACGAACAGGGACTATCCTGGCAGTTTACGTGAGATTTAGTTTGTGCGGACACATGTGTACATAAGATTCCGGTATGGAAAGATTCGTGCAGGAAGTAATCCATCGGAAACCTTTCCTTTAACTGATATTTGGTAAGGGTGATTCACATACGATGACTTTGCTTAATGTTCCGCAAGGAAACGGGCGTTTTCCTGATCGGTTGGTGCTGCAGTGTCATCAAACCCTAAGATCATCAAGATAAACGAATTGGCTGTGCATGGCCGTTTAACGTAAACAAAAGTCACTTCGGGTTAGCTGATGCGGAATGAGCTAGTTTTGTCTCATAACTCAGACATGTGGCCCACAGCTGCTGTTTACAGAGATTTCGCACCTCTCGATTGCTATCCATACGTACATTCCAATGGGGCTGTTATGTATGTATTCCAACGTTCGAATCGTCTATCTGGCATTCGACCTGCCACAAAAACCAATCCATAGTGAAATTAGGATATTGGGCGAGATAGTTCACAAAGAAATTTACTTCGTCCTACGCAACCGCTCCATCCACTCACCTCATAGCCAGTGTAAACTCCAAGGAAGCAAACATGAGGGACCCACATTACATCAAAGGGACCGAGCTGAACTCCTTTAACATACACAACAGCATTTTTCGCATTTAGGAAGTCATACGCACCAGACGCACATAAGGCGGTGGTTGAACCGTACTCCTCTCCGTACTGGATGTATGGAACTACTTTGTGAACATAGTACGGTCACCAGAACCGTGCACTCCGTCTAACCCAACAGCAGCCAGCTGTGTTCTGGAGACAGTATAATCGAGCTGGTTGTTTTTCGACAGGTATGCACTTTGCCAACATTCACGTCAATAACATCCACCCCGAGGATATCAACCAGCAAGCACATTACATACAGAAAAATATACGTGCCGCCACACCTACAGACTACTTGCAGCGATGGTGCAACTGCATTATTGACCTAGAGTAGTAAGTGGAATTGAATGGGAAGCAGCGTACTTACGAAGTCCTGCGCTGATCATGATTACCTACTGATCTGACTCGTTACCTTATGATACCGGCCGTACGTGAACCCACTACTGGCATATGAAAAACAGCTTGGCATTGGCACTCATTAAACTGCAAAATACACTAGCGTTACATGGCATATCCACCACCGGCGCTTGTCGCACCCTCAACCGACGTTTCTCTCCTTTATGCTACAATACCTCGTGCTCCTGCGCAACCACCTTCTTGATGTGCGTGCGATCAGCTACGATCCAATGTCATTGTCTCCCAAACATAAAGTCAAACACCTTACGTAATAAATTATCCTTACTCTTATCCGGTTAACGTAGCTTCAGCTTTCCCACGTTCGCAGCGGGACCACAGCTTAAATTTCTTATAAGGAGTAAAGTACAGTCTGGCTTGTAGTGACAGTGAGATCGAATTTGGCCGTAGTAGAAGCTAGGGCCGAAGTGGTGTGCCACAACTCATCCGTGTTGTGCGAACAATGTACATTAGTCAAAGCGGATGGTTGTCTTCTAGACTAGGGTTCTCATCACAAACTGACGAATGTTCAGGAAATTATCATCAAGACCGGGCTTCAGATGGACGCGGTTATATCAAGCATAAAAAGCACATCATAGCATTTAAGTAAATATTGAACAATGCAGGGGCTTGCACACTGCTCTGCTTCACATCAGAGATAACCGCAAAATCATCCGAGATCTGTCCACTCAGCTTCACCCTCGCCCACATACCACTGTGCAGGTATATAATTAAACTTACAAACTCACTCAGGCAAACAAAGTTGCCCAACAGCAACCCCAGTGCTTTGCGGTTTACCGAGTCAAATGCTTTAGTGAAGTCTATAAACAGTGAGTACAATACCTGGTGTCGCCCTATGTATTTCTTCTGCAGTTGATGAGCTGCAGACACCATTTCGATGAGGAATCCGCATTGCTCTTCCGCCACGTTCGGTTCCACAACCTTGGTGAAGACGCGGTCGAGCAAGATTCGGGCGATCAATTTACCCTCAGCAAGTTGATGCCACGATAATTCGTGCAACATTGCTTGATTCCTTTGCTCTTATACAAGGGTAGTCCATGGGCGTCCTTCGAGTCAGCTGGAACCTCTCCTACCATTCACACACGTTGCATCAAGTGACGCAGCACATTCAGCAACACGGGCCCACGGCGTTCCAAAACTTCTGGCGGTACCCAGTCATTGCAGATGCACTTGTCTTTTCGCAGCTAACTGCTTTCTGGGTCACATGTAGTGTCACTGTGCCAGCAAGACTCATCTCATTTCTTGTGGTTGCTAACTGTGCAATCGCCGAACGGTCGTTCAAGCGTCAGTTGAATTGCGTACTCCAGACCTGCATTACATCTGCAATGTGTGTGCAGACAAAGACTGAAGTAGAATCAAGCAGCCTCCTCATGGACTACAAGGTTGGTATTTTACATGGCGGTGTTCAAGTTCAACTTCAAGCGGGACTGGAACGATAGGATTATCCCGTGAGTGTTCCTTCTTCGGCGGGTCGTTGAACCAGGAGTTGGCGAACTTTGAAATACTGATGGACCTGAAACGAAGACCGCATCACACCCTGTCCAACCAATTAATGCCCACGTATCCTGCCAAAGCAGTCCCCGCTTGGTCGGTTACGTGAAGTAAGAAAGAGAAAAAGTAAACGCAGGAGGCAAAAGAGAAAGTGGTAAGAGCTAAGCAAGTGGAATACCAAGATCTTTGAGTCAATAAAAAAGAACTTAACAGTGAAGGTGAGTCAGCTAGGAAAAAGGAAAGGTTTGCTGTTGCCACCCAAGAGCATCGAGCTGGCGCGCAAAACCCTTAACCGTAGGTTCCCTAACCAAGTGATCTGGAAGCGAATTCCAGCGATCTATAACTCGGCGCGATAGACGAGTTTCCGTCCTAATCCTATCAGACCGTGGTTTATGCAGTTTCAGTGGGTGACCGCGGAGACTAGGTAACGTAGCGGGACTAAAAAGCCCTGACAAGTCCGGGCCAATCTTACCCGTCAAAATACGATAAGTGATAATCAGGTCCCCTCTTATCCTTCGGTAGTGCATTAAGTACATCCCCAAACTGAACAAGAGTTCAGTATACGTCTGTCCCCGTAGACCCTGCACTAACCGAGTGCCCACTCGTAACACCCTCTCCAAGTCCATTTTGTCTCGGTTAAGACATGGTGGACAAGCCTGAATACAATATTCCAGGTGGGGTCGGACGAATGCCGAAAATAGCTTCACAAACAAATTGGCCGTTAAGATTCCGAAAGAGCGGCGGATAAACCACATCATACGAAACCCTCGACAAGCAGCCTTCTTCCAGTTGTCTCCAGAATGAAGTACTGATGTGTGTGCGACTCCTAAATCAACCTACTGAGTGACAACAGGGAGTTCACCACCGCCGACAACATATCGGATGGGAGGATTAGCAGCTCCGATTCGGAGAACAGAGCACTTCGCCATATTTTTGGGCATCAATCATAAGATAGACCATTCCCAGAGCCTATCCAAGGCACGCTGAATTGCCTCAGGACCCCCCGGGATATCCACAATATTCCAGAGCTTAAGGTCGTCAGCAAACATTAGTGATGACACCCCTAGCTCTCCCGGCAAGTCATTTACATAGATCGCGAGCAACAATGGCCCCAATACCGAGCCCTGCGGAACGCCACTAAGGACAGCTTGCCTGAGCGAAAGGCTACGCCCCACCCGTACGCACTGTACTCTCCCCTCAAGGAAGGCAGACACCCATTGAAGGGCGCGAGCAGATATACCGTAAGATCTCAACTTTAGGGAGAGCCGAAGATGTGGAACAGTGTCAAAAGCTTTCGAATAGCACGTCTACAGCGTGGCCACTGTCTACCGCTTCGGCCCAGCTTTCACGGGCTACAAGTAAATTAGTCTGACATGAAAATCCTTTGCGGAATCCATGTTGTGCAACACTGAGAAGGTTGAATCGATTCAGGTGGTTCTCCACTGCATCCCTTATCAGCTTCTCGAACAACTTGACTACTACACTTGTCAAACTGACAGGCCGGTAGTTCGCGTGTAGAGCGCTGTCACCGCCCTTAAAAATCGGACAGATGATTGCCTCCTTCCATTCCGAAGGTAGGCTGCAGCTGTCCAGCGATATTGAAAATACGCACTTGAGCGGACCACTCAGCTCAGTGGCCAATTCATGCAACAGCTCCGGATGAATTGAATCGGGACCGGAAGCTTTAGAGGGATTAATGCCTTGCAGTAGCTCGAAGACCTGAGTCTCTGTTATGCTAAGTTCAGCTAAGCAAGAATCCTCTGGAACTCTTGAAATCAATTCAACCTGTGGTAAAGAAGTCTCCCGAGCAAAGACCGCAGTATACTGATCACTCAGTATACAAGCCTTGTCATAGTCAGTTTGCGCACGGGTCCCGTCTGCTCGCAATAAAGCTGGTATAGACAGTTTTGCCCCGCTGCGTCTTTTAACGTAAGCAAAAAACTTCTTGGGATTAGCTGCGGCCGAGTCCGCTAAACCCTGCTCATATTGGAGGCGAGCAGGTCTGAGGTGTTGCATACATTTATTTCTATTCTCTCGATAACTATCATAGGTACTGGCTGATGGAGCTGCTTGGCAGGTTCGCCAGCAACTAGACAGTTTCTTGAGTAGGTACTTGCCTGTGGTATCTATCCATGAAGGCTGTGCCTTTACCCTCTTTTCCTCATGAGTGGAATATAGGGAGTGGAAACCTCCGTAAAGTATGCCTTAAATTTATCCCAGGCTAACTGGAAAAAGTCAGCCATCGAGATCTCACAGTTCAGAACTGAAGCCTTAGTTCGCATTGCACTAAAGTCCGCCCGCCAAATATTCGGAAGTAATTCAACAGCGGTCTCTTGGTGCCTTGAAAGAGCACATCAAAAGGATATGCATGCGTGATCGCTGGACCCTAGAGGTGCACCGCATGAAACGTCAGTCACGAAGTCCAGGGACTTAGAGAAAACCAAATCCAAAGTAGATGGTATTTGGTTGTCCATATACCTAGTGGGAAAGTCAACGAACTGGTGCAAAGGCACCTGGAGAGTCAGTTCAAGGAAGTCTGCACCGAAAGTTCCTAATGCCGAATTGCAAGAAAGATCGGCCCAACAGACTTCCGGGAGGTTGAAATCCCCTAGAACTAAACACTTATTCGCAGACTGAGTGCGAATAAAGTCAAGTATCCCCCTGGAGGAACTTCCAGGACTTCTGTATATCACTATAACTGTAAACTGGGTAGAGGAAGTGCACAAAACAGCAGATAGGGCTTCAACAGTCTGATCCGACGACTGGAATGTGCAAGTCCTCAACACATCTAAGTTACAGCTCACATACAGTACAACGCCTCCGCCTTGGCGACCAACGGAGCGATCAGTTCTAAGCAGCGCGTAGCCAGGTAAATATACCTCACCGTCCGTGATATCCGGAGACAACTACGTCTCAGTGAAAGCAAGTATGTCGGGACGAGATTTGTCTACAAGTAGACCCAACTAGTGCACCTTGTTCCTTAGGCTACGCACGTTGCTAAGTACTACCTCAAGGAAGTCGGCACGACCATCCCTGGGTCGTGCGCCATCAGGATTGGTTCTGATAGGGCGGAAAGTAACTTCCGGCTGACCACCTGAAAACCCACCAGATGGAGGACTTGCTCACCAGCCGCCCGTCTAGTTTTGAGGTCTTTGATAGCCTCCTTTAACTTCAGTCTATCTGCCAGTGGTAGGTCCGGCTGAACGCTGACACCACTACCCTTAAGTTTGAATGCAAATCGCAGGAACGATTTGCGTTCCTCCGGGGTAGAAAATGCTACGCGAAGTAGTCGGGGTCGTGGATTTGACGTAGCGATAGGAACGTTTCCTAATCTGGTCAGCTTTCTGAGAGTGACACCAGGGAAACCAGGTGGAAGCAGCTTGCTGACACACAGTTTCAGCCACTTGATGTCATCCAAGATGCGTTCCCTTGGGAGAACGGCCTCAGATTCAGTAACGTTACGGAATGTAACGCTACCATCCGTGAAAGAGTCGGCACGATGGGGAGTGTTTACCCCACGTGCCCTGGAGTCGACACCTATACCAGCTGTTTTCACCACTGGCGGTGGGACTGTCCCTGGCTTCCCAAACGACGCCGAAGCAACCGTAGCGTAGGTTTTCCGCTCTATTGCCGGCGTCTTACTGGTTCCTGGGTCTTCAAGCCCCTTCGAAGTTTTACAAGCAGATCTTGTCCGCTTCTTCTTTTGGCTTACTGGAGCAGGGGCCGTTGACTTTGTATCGCATTGAGCAGTTACCAGCATTTCGTCAGAACAGGCTGGTTCACTGGCGGCCGAGACAGTCAGCGTCTGTGGAAAGTTCTGTGTGTAATCGTCAGAGGACTTTATGACTGTCAAAGACGGCATCTCTTTCGATGCCGTGGCAACTATTTCTCTGGGTTTAGCAGAGGGCTTTTGGTATTTCCGCACCCTATTTTTCTTCACTTTGATCGGATCATGAGGACCGCCAGCAATGCTACCTGGATTGGCCGGTAGGATGCGCGACTTTATGACCGAGTGACAGACTCCAGTAGATGGATCGTCAGCAATGTTGCCGGCTATTGCTGTGTCTTCAAACGAAATATTTAGGGATTTTAAAATCAAATCCATCTTCTTATCGAGCGACGCAATAGAGGCGAGTTTAGCTATCGCCAACTCAACATCTGCCAACTCTGAAGCCAACGCTGAAAGTTTAGCACCGGTGACAGCCGGGCGCGTCGATCTTTTAGCGCAGCATTCAGCGCAGCTGAAAAGAAAGTGGACGCTTGAAGATAGCATTTTGTACTGGTCAGCTTGTAGGCCGGTACAGCTTTCGTGATACCAGCGGCAGCAGACGTCACACTGCATACCACCAGATGCATCTGTTACTGGCTCTGAACAGTTAACCTGTCCGCAGGCTGCAGTAGAGTCATCAAACGAGGACCCCATAGGTCCATCCGTCTCGGTGTTCAGCGAGACAGCCATGTTCATGCGGAAAACAGATTAGAATTACAACACGTATACAATAGGAAAACGACCGCAATAAAAAGGCAAAAAGAGGGTGCAAAACGGGATTAAAACTGGGAACAACCGGAAAAATTACCAGTAAGCGCCAAAGACGCTTTGGCCAGTACCAATTTAATCGATCCAAGATTTCTTGGATCAAAGAAAATTTGACAATAGTCAAATTTCGTTTGAAGTGTTTATTCAAACACTGTTTTCCACGTTATTTCAGCTGAAAAGCTCGATCAGTATGGCGCGCCAAAAAGTCGAGTTACCGCGTAGTACTCACAGAGAACAGTACGCCAACCAAAATAGCATTTCATCTGCTTCATCTTCTCCGTGCACCCTGCATTATTGATGCGAAGGAGCTCTCGAGTTAATCGCAGGCCTAGGTTGCGAAAATGACTCTAGGTGCTGCGGTCGTAAGGCTCCTCGACTTGAACAAAGTATGCTGAATTCTTCACCGACACCAATGCGCCAATAGTCGCAGTTTTGTCACCAAATCACGTCACCACGTCCAATCGTCTCCCTTGTCCCAACAGTTACCGTTTATTTAATGTGGGGCTTTATGTCGCTGACTGCGATGAGGGAGTCTATCTCACAAATGCAGGTAACCATCGCATTCTCCAGCTTCCTCCTCGTTTCAATAGCATCCGGGTAACAAAAATTGTCTTCGCCAATTTGCGGCAGGTGAGCAATAAGTAGGTTTATGAAAATATATCTAAGATTTGGAACGCAACAACTTGTGATCAGTGGTAAATACAGCTTGACTCAGAACAAGTGTTATGGAAACCAAGTAATGTTTTTACTCTCCACAGTTTCCTCGTGTGACCCCTTCATCTAGCCCTCTCATCAGGTTGCTGTCTCCAAGGTACCATGTCCCCAACTAGGCCTAGTATTATTCGATAAGCGAAAGGAAGTGTTTCGTGAAGCACTTGAACAATGCCAAGCAAGTCGTGACCCCAAAAGTACCAGCTCTCTTCCCCACTCCAGATGCCAATTTTATTTCAGAACTCACTGATAATGTCAACTACCTAACGTCATAACTCAGAGAGGAGAATGTTTTGGCCATCCTTGAACCACTTATAGTTCACTTGACATCATTAAAATACCTCAGTAACCCACCATAAAAGCATGATGCGGTTCAAGCGGGTAATCATCATCATCATCATCATCATCATCATCATCATCATCATCATCATCATCATCATCATCATCAGCATCATCAGCATCATCATCATCATCATCATCATCATCATCATCATCATCATCATCATCATCATCATCATCATCATCATCATCATCATCATCATCATCATCATCATCATCATCATCATCATCATCATCATCATCATCATCATCATCATCATCATCATCATCATCATCATTATACATGTCAGCTAGAGATGGTAAAACACCTCCGCTATTGTACCGCAATACATAAAGGGAATACATACATACATACAATACATAAAGGAAAATAAATACGACAGTTGAATGCCAGTTGAGCTACCAGCAACGGATACGCATCGTTCCGGTAAGCTACTAGCCGGCTACTAGGCAAAAACAAAAACTTAATTACGTTTTACCGTACCAAATAAGATCGAAGATGGAGGGGGAGGCTAAATGGATGGGGAGGGACAAAGAAACTCACAGCAGGAACGCCACTGAGGTCGGCTCCTTGCCATATCAGCAAGTGTATCCAGCCAAACGTGTTCACCGTCTTTTGGACCCCAACCAGGGAGCCGTGAAGCTCCAACTGAGGCCAGCTCCGAAGTGAGGGCCTTCATTCCTCTGGACCAAGTCATCGCTTGGCCACCTCTCTTCTTCTTCCACCCACATCCCCGGTGAGCAAACAACGCACGTCGAGGGAGTCGGTGGGCTGGCATGCGCAACACGTGGCCCAGCCATCGGAGCCTGGTGAGTGAAATGACGGTGCTGAGCGGTTCATTCCCTTTTCCTAGGCCGTAAACAAGGCGTCGAACACGCTCGTTACTCACGCGGTGTTCCCACCAGATGTGAGCCAAACTGCGAAGGCACCGATTGTCGAACGTAAGTAGCCTCTTCATGTCCGCCGATCTTATGGGCCAGGTTTCGCAACCGTACAGTAAGGTCGAACGTACCGCTGCATTGTACACTCTACCCTTCAGGGCGAGAGTAATGTCGCGCCGTCGCCATAGGTGGCGAAGGTTAGCAAAAGCACATCGAGCTTTCGCTATGCGGTTCGTGATCTCGTCTTCGATCCCAAGGGCGCTGATACAACTTCCCAGGTAATTGAATTTCTGAACGACTTCTAGCTGATCCCCACCAAGGGTCAGCACAGGGGGCGAACCCTGCCAATCCTGGAGGAACGCTTTGCACTTCGGTGGTGCAAAGCAAAGCCCGAAGCGACTGACAGCCAGTGCTAATCTGTCCAGCGAGGCTTGACACGTCTGGGAGCTGTCACAGATGAGGGCAATTTCGTCTGCATACTCTAAGTCAAGAAGTCGTTCTCCTGGGAGTAGCTCCACACCTTCCAAGTCATGTCCTGTAAATGCAATCTCCATGACTTCGTCAATAGCGAAGTTGAATAGGAAAGGTGACAGCGGGCATCCTTGTCTCACACCGCTGGAGATATTGAAGGGTGGCGACAGCCTGCTGTAAGCCCTTACTCTGCCCGTGCTACGCGCATATAATGCTTGGATAATATTTACATATTTCTCGGGCACACCTTTCCTGAGTAGACAATTCCAAAGGGCACATCGATCAACCGAATCGAAGGCACCTTTGATGTCGAGGAACACGACTAGGGTGGGCCGCCAATACATGTGACGGTGCTCCAACAACTGACGCAAGGTGAAGATGTGGTCGATGCAGCCACGACCCCGACGAAACCCGGCTTGCTCCTCACGAATCTGGCTTTCACGAGCGCCAGTCAGTCTGTGGAGAATTATGGAGGCGAGTAATTTGGAGGCGATGGAGATCAGACTGATTCCTTTATGGTTGCCGCATTCCGAGCGCGAGCTGCCTTTGAAGAAGGAAACAATAACGGAGCGGCTCCAGTCGGTTGGGACAGTTTCCTGCTCCCACAGTTTCACTAGTAATTCATGCAAAGCATCAACAAGAGCAGTGCCTCCAAATTTGAAGAGGGCTGAAGGAAGATCATCTGGTCCCGCGGCTTTGTTCAACTTCAACAGTCCGATCTCACGTTCGACTTCTGAGCGAGAGGGTGGATCCAAAGGGACAGCCCACGGAGCGGGGCGATCAGTGACCGGCGAATCGAACAATTCTTGCCGATTAAATTGCTTTTCAAAATGCTCAGCCCAACGCTTCAGACGTTTTGACAAATTGTGGATAGGCTGTCCACTCTCGTCACGTATAGTTTCACTAACACCAGGTCTCCTGCTGCCAGTTTCCCGTATCAGACGGAATAACTTACGATGGTTGCCAAGGGCAGCGGCCACTTCCATCTCTGACGCACGATGAGACCACCAAGGTTCGCGGTCTCTCTTCAGGCTAGCACGGAGTTTTGCCCGGAGCTCTTTGCGAGTTTCATTGTGCTCGCTTCCAGCCGGGATTTGCCGGCGAGCATCTATAAGTTCCAGAGACTGCGAAGAGACCCAATGTCCATGTTGTCTATTAGACATACCACATGAGGATTTGCCTGCTGCTAGTAAGGTCTGGCGAACATGTGACCAGTGACCATCAATTGTCTCCTGTGAGCGCTTGCTCAACTCGCATGTTAGCGTACTTCGATACGCATTCAGAACAGCTGGTTTTGTCAGCTGGCTGGTGTCAATACGCTCACAGCATCGTCGTGAGCGTCCGCCAAAACGCATCCGCATGTCAGCACATACAAGTGCATGATCGGTGTCCACACATGTGCTCCAAATCGAGCGACAATTCTGGATGCAGCCTCTCCAGCGGTAACTTATCGCAATGTGATCGATCTGCGTGCAAGGCTGGTTCGAGGTTGGTGGGCGCCAAGTCACCCTCCGGTGGGTGCTGTGTCGGAAATTAGTGCTCGCAAGAAATAAGCAAGCATCCTCACACAAATGAAGTAACCGCTCACCGTTATCATTACGGGAGCCTACACCGTGTTGACCGCCCAGATACATTTCATCAGTGGACAACTTTCCAACTTGTGCGTTCATATCCCCCGCCAGCACAACAGTGTCCGTGCTTCTTCTGTGGCGAAGGAGCTGGGTCAGTTGGCGGTAGAAGTCGTTCTTAACCGAATCATCGCTACAGTTTGTGGGCGCATAGGCAGCGATGATGAATAGACATCTATTAGTCCCGCGCGACTTCGAAGCTTTAAACGAGCCAGCCAATCGGACCGCACACATTCGGCTACTGATTGGAATCCAATCAACCAGAGCAGCTTCAGCCCGGGGACTCAGGGCAATACCAACACCAGCTTGGCCGGTGCTCAAAGCTGCATCGTCACCGGATAGGCGCAAGGAGAAAATACTGCTTGCGTCACCTGAAGGGGATCGCAGAGTGAGCACAGTGCTCGAGTCTTGCAGGCGAGTCTCTGATAAGCAGCAGATATCGATCGAGAGGGTCTCCAATGTTCGGGCAAGTGCTGCCTGTTGACCGATTTGTAGCAGTGTGCGTACCTTGAGGCATGCCAATCTGAAGGAGGATCGAGGGCTCCAAATAGAAGCCGATGAACTGGATTGGACCGCTTGGTTGGACATGGGCTTGTCGACAGGAGAGGAGTGACGCTCCGCGTTCACGTGTGAGTTGAAATTAGAAGGTATATGCCTAGCAAAGCATGTTGGGGGAGGGCCAAGAATCGGGGGGTTGAAAACTGGGGGGATATAAGTGAAGTTGGAATGGGGCGGTAAGAGTGAAAAAGCGTAAGAGGGGGAATAAGAAGACGGGAAGGCTTGAGCAGTAGCATCCAAACCCCTATCCACCCTGCTCGATGCAGCAGATAGGGCACAGTTTATTATCCTCTGCGGTGGCCAGAACATCAAGAAATTGTTTGAAGGAAAATTCATAGTATTGCGTGGGCAGGATACTGTCAGGTTGCCCAGGCCTAGACAGGAGAACGATTAGGGTTCTCAACCAAAGCCTTTGGTTCAAAAACCTGACCGCAAGGCAGCGGGTTTGGCGTTGGGCTACAAGGAGTCCATTTTAAGGAATAAGGTGCCACCCTCATTCCAACCCCCAACCTGGAGGACCAGGAGGCTGAGTTTGTCTGGCCTCTAACCATTGACCAATCTGGTATGAGTGATTCTGAAGGAGCAAAAGCACCACCCAGCGTAGCTCAATGGATCGCTGAGGCACACAAACCATCGCACCACGGTAAGGTCCAGCCTCATTGCGATGGTCAAGCGGGTAATGCAGAAAGATTGATCGCTTAAGTTGCGAAATGTCATTGTTCTTAACATTCCAGTCAGAATTGGTTTGGATAAAGTAAAAACTGTAATGCGGACGGCTACAACATGATTAAGGTAGCCAAATTTTCCGTGGGCCAAATCTGGACGCTTAACCTACCCCCGTTGTTTCAGCCAAAGAAGATCGCATAAAAAATGGAAAAGTTAAAACTACATGTATTAATTCACTGCGGTAACGTAGAATACTTACGTCATTAGTCGGTACGATGGATGCGTTATTGAAGTTGAGCTATTGTTTTACATGATATCATCTGGAACCACCGTTGTAAATCGCTACTTCTCAGATGAGTGTATTTTAAGTAGTTGAGCTGGACGATGCATCAGTATGTGGTGAAGTCGCTCGCATGGATACCCGGTGCCCTTGTCCTCAAAATTACATATCGCCATAAGCTTCTTCTTCAGTGTTTGAAAGCTAAGCTGCGTTTTCTCGCTTGTCCATACCGTGTTCATGTGTGATCTGAGTATTTCAGTAGGTGCATTAGTCCCAGAGAGACAGAATAAAAGCAAAATGCTTTTGTATTTGTTCACATGGGACCGATTTGGCCTGGAGATGGAACAATGGAACAATGGTATAGTACGGACCAAGAGAAGCGGATGCTTAGCAAGTTCCGAAGGATGGTCTGAATGAGAACCACAACATGGTGAATAGAAACTAGTGATAAAATGAAATCGATTTTTATGGGCTCACCACAGTGTTACCACATGGATATACAGAAAAAGCTAACCTCAGATGCATAGGTTAATTCTGGTTGTGTAAGTTTCATCGCATTTTATCGTCTGTCGAGACACACAGGCTATATCTCGTAATGTAGGTGGGTTAGAGTAAAGTCAAGGCGATTTTTAAACATAACTAAATTAGGGACGGAAACAATGTATTTTGTGAGGACGTTCCATGGCTGGCACACACGAAGAAAGTAACAGTTGCGTTGACATTCTAGCCGACTGCTTGGTATGACTAACCTGAACTGGTGGCCCCTCAAATTCGTGCTGTGTCTCAGTTGTATTAGGTCGAGGTATACGTGGTTGGGGTTCCCTGGAATCTGCTAGGTCATAATAAGTTGGCCACGCAGGCACCGGTACCAGCCGCTGTATAGTTACAGGGTCGCCATTCTAGGTTGATAAGGAAGAGTGTATAACTCTCTGACCTACTTCGTGGTTCACCATTGTGGAGTATCGAGCGCTGCAAAGTCTTGCCTTTGCCAGGGCTGCCAAGACTGGGTTGCGTGCTCCACAGCAGACTACACGTAGCTGATAAGCGACTGTGAACAGACAGAGGGATCAAACCGCCCAAGTGCCCTCCGCAGCATGCCAATGTGTTGGTTCCCACTATTTGACCCCTCATATTGTTTTGAACAGTCCAGATCAGCATGGACTAGTAACCAAAGGTCGCGCTCTGATATGACTGCTTGCAGGACATGATTACTAAGCTTGTATGCGATGTTCGGCTGATGGCGATGGTCAACAAACTTCTACTTCCCCGAATTGAACTAAAGCAAATTGTGGAGTGACCACCCATGCGATCTGTCCAGGTCTCGCTGAGATGCATGGTGATCTCTTGGTTCGACAATCGTACGCCACATCATAACATCGTCAGTGAACAGCAAGAAAACTAAAGCAATCAAACGCGCAAGCAATTTAATAAACACAAGAAACAAACGCGTCCCCAGAGCTGATCCTTGTGGAACTCCACAATCAACAAGAATCGTATGAAACAGCGCACTTTTAACTGTGACCTGCAGTTGCCGATACCGCAGGAAATTTCTGATCCACCCAAGAACAGCATCCCAAATCCATAGCCTGCAAGTCAGCGAATCAAAATGCGATGGTTCAGTTTGTCACAAGCTTTGAAGAAGTCAAGGTATATGACGTCTGTCCCTCTACTTTTACGGGTCGCTTCGGTCTAACTACTGCGCGCAATCCGTAGGTTAGTAGTGCATGAATGGTGTTGGCGGCAACTGTGTTGCTCAGGAGCTATGATGTTGTGAGTCCTAGCTGGTCTACTAAAGCCTCGGAGAACATTGCCTCCAACACATTTGAGAGTACAGGAAGGAGGATCATTTGGAGATAGCTGGCGTGTTCCGAGGGATTACCGCTCTTAAAAATTTGAGTGATTAAACCATGTTTCCACATGGCAGGCACAGTTTGCTTGTCCAAGCAAGTTACGGAGTACTGCGATAATGCCCAGACCAGCGTTGTTTCTGTTACCTTCGACGCCATCGGGCGCACATAATCTATCCCGGGAGAACGGTAAGTGCGTAGGGAAAGCAGTTTCTTCAACACAGCTGTGGCAGTGAAATCGATGTTAGTGAGTGATGAAATGGGGACTAGGGACGTGGGTATGGAACAATGCCGAACGTCTCTGGAAGGTTGGGTCATACTGTATTCATAGGGAATTGGCTGCCTCAATATCTTGGAACATATTTGGAACCGATCGGGAAGTCATCATTTCAGAAAACTTGGTAGACGACCGGTTAACCGACCGGTTAAATACATTAACCGGTCGGCTACCAAGTTTTCTTAAATGAGTTGGCTGCCTCTTCGGCACTCTATGCCACTCCTACTGGCCTGTTAAGTGGGGGATACCAAGTTTCTCTTTCCGGATGGTTTTAGCTTGTATGGGAGCTTTTTGTTATTGGCAAATTTACAGGCCAAATGTTGTTGGTGAGTCAATTTGTCCTCACGAGCAAGCATGTTACAGTGGTTGCGCTGGGTCACGTAATTGCTCCAGGTTTCGGGAAAAGGACGAGCTCTGTAAGTGTACCAAGCTGCATTCCTTATTGACATACGCTTGAGTATGCTGGAGCGAAGCCTTTGCGTTTCTGAAGCAGTTGCGAATAGATTGCTGAAGCTTTCAACAAAATAAAACTAGGCGCTGCCAGGTGAACTACCATTCAAGAATTCTCAATAGGTCGTCCCAACTAGGTTGCTCAAGATGTTGTAATGAGTTATAGTATAAGTTAGTTCTGTGTGTTCCTCAGAATATTCAGCGTAACACACATATTTATAGAGTATTATGACGTGATCGCTTAACACTAGTGGGGTGTGTATAAATGACCTGTCGATCACGAGTTCCTCATTTATAAGGAAGATGTCAAGTACCGATGGTTTGTTATCAGCTCTGTACCTAGTAAGTGAGGTGATGGATTTGTAGAGCAGGATATTCGAGATGAGGTGTTACAGTTCAGCCTTGTACTTTTCGCTGGGGATGCCGAGCTTTCTAACGCGTGCATGTTGAAATCGCCGGTAATACTAACGTGACGGTAAGTCGGGGGTAATCATTTCGTCATTGCTGAATCCATCTCTGGAGTGGATAACGGCGAGCGCTATACGACTGCCACGAAGCAGTTGTTGTTGTCTCTGAGACGCAGACGGCACCAAAGTCAATCGGTGACCCGCGTCTTCGTATCATCCAGTGGTTCACATTGTAAGTCGTATATATAGTATATATATATATAGTATATATATAGTATAGGATAGTATATATATAGTATAGGATAGAACCACCAACCCTGCTGGGTCAATCGTGTCGGAACAATGACATTCCCTGAATTGCGATCATAGCATCCGTAGCCCCTGAGTGCAACCAAGTCTTGGGTATGGAGAAGAGATCCCAATCATTTGTGGCCTCGCACAACCGAAGCTCGGCGAGTTTGCTGAGGAGGCCTTGGGCATTCGGTTACATGCAGGAAAGTATTTTGGTTCTCAGTAACCATCCGAAGCACTTATGGCCAGGATGATAGGTTGGACCGACCGTCGTTTGGTCGGCCGCTGGCCGTTTTTATCGTATTATCGTCGGGTTGCTTGCAGTTGGGCTCACTAGCATCGTGATTAGTCCCTCTGACAATTCAGTGTGCACAATGCACGGAGAGTGGCTGCAGGATTGCACAGGAAGATCCTCACTTATTTCAAATCATTTTCCAGTGTGAATTTCGGCTAAAAACACTACTTCATTTGTCCGCTGTGGTGGTGCTTTAAGTCGGACGACAGTTTCGCTCGCCGCTTTGAACCGCAGCTCTGTTGCCAGCGTCCCTGTAGAAATCTGCCAAGTTTGTGGCACAATCTTTGTCATTCTTAAATCACACCCTTTGCAGCTTTCTGATCTTGGCAGCCTCGAGAGAGAAGTAGTTACAGCGTCATTCAAGAGCAGGGTCTTACGAATATGGCGTCACTGCTCCTGGTCGTGTGCCATTACGTCGCATTCATCGTGCATATTAGACAGGGACACCGTGAGCAAAAGCGCTTCTGGCTGCAGTGTTTAGACGGAACTATTCT
>OX104064.1:23354387-23371951 GCA_944474145.2 Dicrocoelium dendriticum
ATTGTCTCGGCGATAAATACCTAGACACTCACCTCCAAATGACGTTTGTGCAGAAAATTACTTACTCAACGCAGGATGGGAGCGCCATTGCCGTAGTTCAAGTCAAGTCTGTATAAGCCTTATGTATCCAAATGGGTGCATTTTCACCATTTTATATTATCAACTGTAAATGTATTGAAGGGTTACCATAAAATTGCTAAGTTTACAAATGGGTAGAAAAATGATGATGCACTTTCATAGGTCGATCGAGCAACGATTCCAACAAGCGGAAGTAAATATTCGGGATTTGTATCCATTCAAAACGGAGAAGGTTTCATCAGAGTGTTCCTTCCGCATTCGTTTCACTTGACGTGGTATTTTGTGTCCAAATACAATAGATCGGGGCTCGTGCGCAATACCTCGTGTTTAAATTCGAAGTTGGAGAGAGTGTAACACACAAGCAAGGAAGAACTCTAAGCGTTGAGAACGAAGTTCTATTACACAACACGTAGTCTCTACAAAAAGGTAATAAACATGAGGTAAATTGGAACAAAGGAAGTTACAGTTAACCAATATCGTTGTGTTCTTGTTCTCCTCCGGTAATTGAGCAAGAAAGGCGCTCTGAAAGGCAAACGGGAGAGAGTGCCGTTATGGCAACGATTAAACTTTTGGAGGCGCGCCAAAACAATATCAATTCTTCTCTACACCACACCCCCTCTAATTAGGCAGCGTCCCCGTTGCCACACCATAGCCGCCCTGAGCCGGCACCTCCAGTTCAACGGCTACCTCCCCAGGCGTTTCGTTTAGCCCCCCGACAGATTGGTCAGTCTCACTCCCGAATGGCTTAAAGCGATTGAAATGTACTATCATGGGTTGACTGGCAGGGTTGATGGGATCTTTGATAACACATGTCACGTCCGATATCACCCGCTGTATTATGTGCGGTCCTGTCCACTCATGGTGTAGCTTAACCGGAACTCCTGCCGTTGGTACCTGGTGCAAGTAAACTTGGTCGCCAGCCTTCAAGGGAGCGCCGAAAACTTTCTTGTCGTAATAGTCTTTCTGTCGTCGATGGGCGTTCCCAAGGTGAATACGTGCCGCTTGATGTGTTTGATGAAGCGAATCAAGAAGTTTGCTAACATACTCTGTCACCGATGAATGTGGCTGTTGCGGACTGGGTAATCGGATGTCAGACGGTAATCGGACTTCTCTTCCGGTCCACATAAAAGATGGTCTTTGACCAGTCGAACCGTGCACTGTGCTTCGATATGCCAGCAAGCATTTTAGTAACATAGCGTCCCACTCCCTTACATTTTACTCCACAAATGCCTTCAGTGGCGCTTTCAGCGACCGGTTTGTACACCCAAATTGTCCGTTGCCTTGCGGGTGGTAAGCAGTAGTTCGCGTCTTGTCTATACCGAACACGACAAAGTTCCTGAACCAGCAAACTCTCGAAACATGAGCCCCTATCAGAATGTAGCTGCCCCGGTGCTCCCCAATGACACATCCAGTGATTTACCATCGCCGTTGCTACGGTGACTGTATCGGCTTGGGCGATCGGAACGGCTTCGCACCACTTGGTGAAATAGTCGACCATGACCAAAATGTACCGATGGCCACGTGATGTTTCTGGTAGGGGACCAACAAGATCTACTCCCACAATCTCGTTCGGGCAGCCTGCTTTCATAGGCTGCAATGGTGCTCTCCGGGTGATGGTCGGGTTCTTGAATGTGGCGCATGTCTCAGACATCTGGCAAAAGTTAGTGACATCTCTCCGTTGATGTGGCCACCTAAACCGTTGACGTGCTGCCGCTTCCAGTTTGTTGATTCCAGCATGACCCAGCTGTTCGTGCAGTTTAGAAAGCACTTCGGAAACTAATGATCGCGGAACTACGATTCTCTTGATATAATGGTGGATGTTTGTGAGTAGTGTAAAGTTCGAAGAAAGTAGAAGCCACGATTAAAATTCACGCACATTAATATGCCTCGACGGGGAGTCGAACCCCGGTCCACGAATTTCCGGTCCGCTGCTCTACCACCTGAGCTACCGAGGGCTGACGATTAGGTGCGCAAATTTTAACACATGTCTTCTGCTTGGTGCGCGACGTGTTGCCAATAAGCTCACAGTACCTGTCCTGATGTTGCAGATTGGCTCACTCACCCGTCACTTCCCAATAGACCGATATAGTTTGGGCCAAAATCAAACACTAGCACACCTTCCTCGATAGAGAGCTTGTCCCACATCGCCCATAGCATCGAGCTTCGCAGCTTTTCCCTCCATTTCCTTCGCGGTAGGTTTGTAGCTCCCCAATAGCCGTTTGTCATAGATCGGCGATACGTCTGGATCTGCTGCCTGTGCCTCCTGCCAGCGACCGCACACCCAACTTTGAAGGTTAACTAGAGCTACGTGTTGTGTACTACAGACGGGCAGTCTCCATGAGCACGAGTAGGAAGTCTGGAAAGAGCGTCCGCGTTGGCATGCTGTGCACCAGGTCGATGTCTGCACTCAAAATCATACTCCTGTAGTTGTTCCTACCATCTGGCGATCTGTCCCTCGGGGTCTCTGAAATTCTGTAACCAACGAAGTGACTGATGATCTGTTCGTACCAGAAACTTCCTAATAGGTAGTGTCGGTTTTGTTTTATAAAGAATACTAGGGCTAGCATTTCCTTCCTGGTTGTGCAGTAATTCCGTTCTCTTGCACTGAGACTTCTACTGCTGTACGACACCACTCATTCTATTCCGTCCAGCCATTTCTGTGACAAAACAGCTCCAATCGCCTGGTCGCTCGCGTCCGTGTCTAGAATAAACTCCCCGGCATTTGCTGACAGGTCGGGGAAAACCAACACCGGAGCTGCACAAAGGGATTCTCGTAACCGATCGAATGAATTTCGAGACTCAACGGTCCATTCGAAGGTTTTACCTTTCTGTAACAAGGTATTTAGAGGCGCAGCCATCTCTGAGAACCCTTTCACGAATCGCCGATAGTATGAGGCTAACCATAAAAAACTGCGTAGTTCATCAACGTTGGCAGGGGTTGGCCATAATCTCACTTGCTCCGTCTTAAGAGGGTCAGTACGAATCCCCATCCCCGAAATGACGTGCCCAAGATACGTTACCTCGGTCTGTAGTAAATGGCACTTTGTGGGCTGGAGTTTGAGGCCCACATTTACTAGGCGTGTTAGCACCGCCGCCAAGTTGTTTAGGTGCTCGTCTTTTGTTTTTCCGTGTACAATGACATCGTCCAGGTAAACGCGACACCTGTGGGGCATCAATTCGTTTAACACTTTTTGCATCAGTTGTTGAAAAGTCGCAGGGACGTTAGAGAGGCCAAAAGGCATGGTCTGGAACTCATAAAAACCCGATGGTACTACAAACGCCGTTTTCACTCTGTCGCTGTCCTCCACTTCTACTTGCCAGTAGCCGGGAGCCAAATCTAGCGTACTGAACTAAACTGATCCTCCCAGTGCGTCAAATACATCATCGATCCTGGGGAGGGGAAAAGCGTCTTTTCGAGTAATCTCATTTAGTCGTATATAGTCGACACGTATGCGAAAACCACCATTCTTCTTCTTCACTAGAACAACCGGGGCTGCCCATGGTGAAGTCGAGGGCCGTATTACCTTCTTTTCTATCATGTCATCTATGAGCTTTTGCAATTCAGTCTGCCAATGTGATGGTATGCGTCTTGGGGGGATTTTAATCGGGATTGCATCACCGGTGTCGATACGGTGTTTCACGAGATTGGTTCGACCCAAGTTGGTACTGCGCCAGGCAAATGCGTCCGAGCGGTTGCGCAACACATCTTTGAGCCGCTTCAGTGTCTGCTCATCGGTGACTATGTTGATTGAACGAATAAAGGCGTTAATGTACTTCTCACTCTCTAATGTGTCCTCATAGGTTGTAGATGCTTCCAAAGCACCATTTTCACAGGGTCTTAACAAAACTGTACAGTTATCGGTGATTAGTTGGCACCTGTCCAGATCCAATCGACACTTCAACCGGCGTAACAGATCCATCCCAACAATAACAGCAAACGGAATTTCGTCCGCAACAATAAACTCCTGGGTGAAGCTCTGTTTCGCGACGTCAACTTGTGAGGTTAGGGATCCTCGAACGGACAAAAATTCTCCATTGGCGGCACTTAGTCGGTAGCGACAAGGCGCGTATACACGTTCTGCTAACTGGTTAGTCAAACTAGATTTGATTAGGCTCTTACATGCACCTGTGTCGATGAGACCTATCAATGGAACCCCTGCCATCTGTAATTCTATTGCTAATGCTGAATCTGCGGTCGATGCACAAACAATGGCTGGTATAAAGTGTGAATGCAATCGGTGCCACCCACCTGGGCGTCCGTTATTGTAGCGAGGTAGACCGCGATTTGGAATTGGTCGGCGGGGCCACCGAGAACCCTGTTGCGTTAGTCGCCATGAGCCTGAATATCTTTGCTGATAGTCAGGATGCCATGTTAACCGTTCCGTTGGCGCAAGTCTGGGGCGTCCATTTCCCCTCAAAGCGAAACATCCGGAAGTCGGCGTGGTCATCGCTCTGTCGACCTGCTCAAGTTGTTCGCCAATTCGTAGGGCTACATCCAACTGCTCGGGAGGGTGAAGAAGGAATTCTCGTTTAATAGAAGGTGTTTGTATTCCTTCTAGTAGCTGCTCTAGTATACTTTTGTCACGCTCCATTGACGACTCCCGCTCGTATGCGATGTCAACCATCTTTCGAAGTTCACGTACGTACGTCCCAATGCTTTCCCCGGGCCACTGGTATCGGGAGTGGAATTCCCTGCGTGGGGGTAAAGGTAAAGGAGGAGGGTCCAGTAGGCGGCGCAAGGCAAAGAAGGTCTCAGTCGTGACTTCTTTTTCCAGAATTTTGCTGTCAGCAACGACATCAAAAGCATCCCCTGACAGCAGGCCGGCGAGCACGCTTGAATGTTGGTTGACTGGGAACTGACGGAGGTAAAGCTGGACATGCTTCTCCCATCTGGAGTACGTCATTGTTACGTGTTCAACCAATGATCGCTCACTATGACCCTGAACCTGATTGGTCCTACACACACACGTAGATAAGCACGCACACACGCACTCAAGGACACACCCTAACGTGCCGTGCTCACATGTAAACCGTTAAGTGTTCAGTATACTGTGCGCCAGACTGACGCTTCTTCTTGCTTATTCGCTACGAGTTGAACTACATACTCGCGGTTAGAGTCCAGCTGTGATATCTGGCGACGAGGTCAACATGTCCATGACAAATACTCCACCGGTCTTCTGGTCGTGCTCTACCGACAAACCTTCCCTGGACTCGTGGCATAGATGGCGGAAAACCTTTACGGATTACTTGGAATAGCTTCCAATCTTGAATCCAGCAGTATCTCTTACTGAAAAAACCAAAGTGAAGCTCTTGAGACAGTTTCTTGGAGATGAGGGTCAAAGGTATTTCGATGCACTTCGTATTGATCAAATCTCTTCTACGATAACCGGCGCTTTGGAAACCTTCGGTGTTCTTTGGGGTGCTCGTCAGAATGTTTTTACGGCTAGATACTACTTCTCGAAACTCTGCCAGAAACCAGATGAGAGTGTGAACGAGTTCATCGCTCGTGTACTACAAGCAACACCTGATTGTAAATACAATGAAGTCGATCCAACGAGATTTGAAGAGACCATGTTACTCCAATGTTTGATAGCCGGAATCTCAGACCAGAGCACGCGGGAGAAGCTCCTTTCATAAGATGATTGCTCACTGACCTGGGAGACGGCCTGCTCGATTGCCCGGCAGAGGGAACACCTTACACAACAACTCGCAACATTTACGCTGAAGGACTCGTCAGATGAGCTGCGATTGATTAACACTACACCAAAACCAAAGCCACCCACTGGCGTCAATTTGTTTGTGTGCTATCGTTGTGGTGAGCAGCACAGTTGTCCATCCGACTGCCGGCATCAGAAGACAGTATGTCGAAGCTGCGGGAAGGTGGGCCACCTGGCGCGAGTGTGTAGATCGATCAAGCGACGTTCAGGTGGGGCTTATCGAGGAGCAAACCCCATCAAAACTGTGGACGAGTCTGATGGTAGCGACCCTGAATTACATTCCATTTGGCTTAATTCCGTTTCTAGCATGCAGCCGGCGCCATACACTCTAGAGCTTTACATTGAAGGACACAAGGTACAGATGGAAATCGATACAGGAGCATCCGTGACGATAATCCGGGAAAACGCTCCCGAACTTATCCGCTTGCAATTCTGTTCTTCGTACATACACCAGTGAACCTATAGGTGTCCTTGGTAAATGCTTCGTGAAGGCACAGTATGGCGACAAAATACGCACACTTCCTGTATATGTGATCCCCGGGGATCGTCCAAATCGGTTTGGAAGAGACTGGATACGTGCTTTCCCGGATACAATGAATGTGGTAGAATTAGTCACTGAGATCTCCGGACTTGAAACATTACTTAAACAACATTCAGCTGTATTTTCCGAGGAGCTTGGGAAGTTGAAAGAAGTTCAGGTTGCGACAAAACTAAAGGAAGGCGCTCGACCAAAATTTATTAAGGCGCACACACTACCATACGCTATGAGGCCTAAAGTTGAAGAGGAACTAAACCGCCTACAGACTCAAGGTATTTTTACTCCTGTACACTTTTCTGACTGGGAAACTCCAATGGTGCCAGTAACCAAACCGGACGGCTCCGTACGGATTTGTGGTGACTACAAGATAACCATAAATCAAGCATCCATGCTGGTCAGGTCCCCCTTGCCACGTATTGATGACTTGTATGCAACACTAGCTGGTGGTGAAAAGTTTACCAAACTCGATCTGAGTCATGCATACTCGCAGATAGAGCTCGATGAACCTTCGAGGAAACTTACTACCATCACCACGCACATGAGACTATTTCAATATACTCGTTTACCTTTTGGCATTAATTCCGCCCCCGGAATATTTCAGAGAATTATTGACGACCTAGTGAAGGACATTCCTTTTGCGTGCGCTTATCTGGATGATATTCTTATCTCTGGACGCTCGGATACAGAGCATCTTCGAACACTCGCGGTCGTGCTCGAGCGTTTGGAGCGAAGTGGATTCAGATTGAAAAGGTCTGAATGTGAGTTCCTTTCACCTTCCCTTTGTTGCCTTGGATACCGGCTTGATAAACACGGTTTACATGTTTTAAAAGATAAGGTTAAACCTATTTTAGAAAGCCCAGAGCCAAAGAGTTGTGATGAACTCCGTTCGTTCTTTGGAATGCTATCTCACTATCGCCATTTCCTGCCTAATGCATCGACGGTTCTGTCGCCATTAAATGAGCTGTTACACAAAAATGCATCGTGGTGTTGGGGTTCCCGTCAAAAAATATGCCTTCAATAAAGCAAAACAAGCTCTTGCTTCGCCACCAACGTTAGTCCATTATGACTCTAACAAGTCACTCATACTTCATTGCGACGGGTCCCCTTGTGGGGTCGGGGCTGTCCTGTGCCACCGCATGGACGATGGTTCTTTAAGTCCCATAGCATATGCATCGCGCACCTTACAGACGGCGGAGAAGAACTACTCACAACTGGACAGGGAAGCGCTAGCCGTTATCTTCGGAGTTAAGAGGTTTCACCAGTATTTATGGGGAAACGTTTTCGAGCTTCATACAGACCACAAACCATTGATATCCTTGTTTGGGAAAACCAAAGGTATATAACAAATGGCATCACCGAGGATGCAAAGATGGGCTATAACCTTGAGTGCTTACTGTTACAAGATTGTTTATAGTACCGGCGTCAGCAACTGCACAGCTGATGCACTCAGCCGTCTGCCGATCACGGAAACTGCACATGAACACGACCCTCCGTTTGAACTGGTTAATCTAATGCAACATCTAGACACAACACCGATACGGAGTTCAACAATCCGTCAATGGACGGATCGAGACCCCGTGCTAGCAATGGTGAAACGCTTTTTGAACATGGGTTGGCCTCCTGAAGGGACAGTTGAATTACAACCGATTATGATTCGGAAGAACGAACTGAGTCTATTCGACGACTGTGTATTTTGGGGCTCTCGTCTAGTCCCTCCCACCAAGGCGCGTTCACAGATACCTAAAGAGCTCCATGATTCTCATCCAGGTGTGGCGAGGATGAAGGCACTAGCGAGATGGTACTGCTGGTGGCCCAACATCGACTCAGACATACAGAACTTACTGAAGAATTGCGATTTTTGTCAAGCGTATCAGCGGAGCAAGGCGCCAGGTCCAATACACCCTTGGCGTTGGCCCGACAAGCCCTGGCAGCGTATCCACGCCGACTACTTCGGACCGATCGACGGGACCATGTTTCTTCTGCTTATTGATGCACATTCTAAGTGGATTGACGTACATCCAGTTACTCAGGCGACAGCCGAATCCACCATCACTAAAATGCGCTCGTCCTTCGCTACGTTTGGCATTCCGGAAACCATTTGTACAGACAATGGTTCGCCTTTTACCAGTGCTGAATTTGGTAAATTTGTCGCCAACAACGGAATCCAACACGTTAAATCAGCCCCGTATAACCCAGCATCAAACGAATTAGCGGAGCGTGCAGTACAAACTGTGAAACAAGGCTTACTAAAGCAGCGAACGGGAACAATGCGAACAAAACTGGATCGGTTCCTATTCTCCTACCGTTCTACACCCACTGAAGCTACCGGGAAATCCCCGCAGGAATTGATGTTTGGCAGAAATCTGAGAACGAGGCTTCATTTGTTGTTCCCGAACCCGCGTGTTGAAGTCCAGGAGCGTCAGAAAAAGTTTGTGTCTTCAGAGGAATCAAAGCCGGAAGTTACATTTCAGGACCAACAACCTGTTTACACCAGGTTACCGCATGAACAATGTTGGCAGCCGGCGACTGTGTTCGATTCTTCAGGAGGTCAAAACGATTTGCAGCTTCCGGACGGCCGGGTTGTTCGCCGGCACTCAGATCATGTACGCCCCAGGAGCACGGACACACCTGCCGTGAGTCAGTCACAATCGGAGATCGCAGAGCAAGCTGCAGAACACGATGAACACAGAACAACAGGGGAAACTCAATTACGCCGATCGACCCGGATTCGCAAACCGATCGAACGTTTTCAGCCATGATTGTAAAGTCAGCCAAAACAGGGAGGACTGTTATGTGTTCAACCAATGATCGCTCACTATGACCGTGAACCTGATTGGTCCTACACACACACGTAGATAAGCACGCACACACGCACTCAAGGACACACCCTAACGTTCCGTGCTCACATGTAAACCGTTAAGTGTTCAGTACACTGTGCGCCAGACTGACGCTTCTTCTTGCTTATTCGCTACGAGTTGAAATACGTACTCGCGGTTAGAGTCCAGTTGTGATAGTCATCCCGGGTGTGAAACGTTCTAAAGGAGGGCTTGCGTGCATACAGACTGACGAATTCGAGCCAGTTAACAGTTTCTCCAAAGTACGGGACGAAACATCTTGGGATGTGGAAAGGCTAGTCGTGGGGGTCAACGACAACAGAAGGGTTCTCGTCATCAGACTTCTCGTTCATTTTCGGCATGGTCTTCGTTAGAATAATGTTGGTTAATTCCTGATTCTTTTGACTCGGCAGGGTCGCCACTTTGTAACACGCAAGCAAGGAAGAACTCTAAGCGTTGAGAACGAAGTTCTATTACACAACACGTAGTCTCTACAAAAAGGTAATAAACATGAGGTAAATTGGAACAAAGGAAGTTACAGTTAACCAGTATCGTTGTGTTCTTGTTCTCCTCCGGTAATTGAGCGGGAAAGGCGCTCTGAAAGGCAAACGGGAGAGAGTGCCGTTATGGTAACGATTCAACTTTTGAACGCGCGCCAAAACAGTATCGATTCTTCTCTACATGAGTAGTAGGTCTTAGTGACCTTGGAAGCTGATCGAACAAAATATCTGTCAGCTTAATTTTGCAATACTAAAATATATACAGTAGATAATGTAAAATTGATATTTGGCGAAAAGGGCAACCGTCGAGTTAAAGGCCGCTCCACAGAAGTGACGGAAAATTCGATGATCTAATCGAGCAAGCACTTGCGGATTCCGGGTAAATGATGTCGACTCCTGCTTCATCATTAATGGCTTCACTCTAGCTGTTACATGCAAGTATTAGGTTTATGGCATATGAGTGCTTTTGGCGGGAGCCATGTTGCGCCGGGGCTATTATGCTGTCGTATTTCAGACAGTACATCGGCTCATCTGCGATGATTTATTCCATAACTTAAGGAATAACATGAAACATCGCCATTGGACAGTAATTGTTTGGGTCAATGCGACTGTAGTTATTATGAATAGGAATGATGACCTCTCGCTTCTGTTTTGTGAGGATTTTGTCATCCTCTCGAAAGAACTGTTAGAAAACGGCCGCTGGATATATTAGATCGCCGGCTACTGCCTGCAAAACCTTCGGTCAAATGTTATCAACTCCAGAAAAACTGTGGATACTCAGAGATAACATTTTCATCAACACAACTTCCACAGTATTTGGATAAAGTAGATAAATCTGAAAGGTGAATTAATCAAAACGAGGAGAATATTTAGTCTAGTCAACCACTGAAAGGTAAGGGAACAATGAAGCCGCAAGAGTTCGGCTGCTTCCATTGGTGACAGCGTGAACTCACCAGTCGTGACCAGAACTGGGATTCTGCGCTTAACCTTACGAAGGTCATTAGACTGCTTTTCTATGACTCAGCAGTTCGAGCCGAATCAATTCATTAACTCCCGTTGATGCGTCACCTTGCCCTCGCGGATAAATTTCATACAGAAGTTACGCTGTGCCAGGTATGTAGTCCAGGTGCTGGCATTCGGGCAGTCCTTGTGAGCTCGACATGCCAAATCCCTCAGAGACATATTTACGCATATTATGCTCCTCAGAAATGACTCCCATTGGATTTGAGGATGAAACGATTTCTGTTTCGATGGGTGAGCTATCACTGTGCTGTAGGTGTTAACGAAGGTCTCCCAAGCGACGTCTGTGGCATACTCAGTTAAGTAGGTCAAAGATATGTCTCCTTAAGAAGCGTGAGTAACACAGTGTACTGCGTGACAGCATATACTTACTTGTTCTGTCCTTCAAAATATTTCGTATAACATTTACAGTCAAACTCCAGAGTAATATGGTCACTGTGACCAAATGGGATGCTCATAACTATTCCGTCGACCATGAATTCTTCGTTAGTGAGCACAAAATCAAGTATCGACGACTTGTTGGCAGTTCGAAACCTGGTGCGAGTAGTCATGTGGTTGTACTGAGGGTAGTTGGAAAGTTACTCTTTCAAGCTGGTTTCAAACTGGGTACGGCGGTTGATCTCTTATCCATCCCATGCACATTAAATTCCCAAGCGATAAGAAAGTAACTGTAGGATCTGTTCAAAGCAAACTTTCAAAAACGCAGTTCAGTTTTGAGTCCATTTCCGAATTTGTTGGACAGTAAATTACGGCTAGTAGACAGGTGTAGTTTTGCGCAGCACAGCCACAGCTAGCCCCAAAGCGAATCAGGGGCGAGTGGTTCTGTGTGATCGGTAACTTCACATCGGAACTTCGCATTATAATAATGAAGGTCTATCATTCTGAAGCGGCGAAATGTCGGGTAAATTGATCTCAGAATCGGTTATCTCACGGCTTAACCAGGACACGGTAAGCATAACGACGTCACGCACTTGTGAGGCCCGGCGTTCTCTAAATTCATCCAACTTACCAAGAAGGCTTTGGGCGTTTGTGCATAAACGGGATAGTGTTTTTGTTGTTAGGACTGCGTTGATGAATGCCAAATCAGTGTTTGTTTTTACGCCGACTGTTAGGTGGCCGACCCCTAATCGCTTTTTGGTTAGTCGGTGGTTTATGAATTCTATTCGAGCTGCGTGGCCCCACAACGTTCAGGGGCAGAATGTTCGCGCCTGCTTTATTTTCTTCTGTTGTGCGCCGTGGGTGTCATGGTGTTGGTCTCTCATCAGGACTATGGAGGGAAAAAAGTAACTGCGGTTGAAACTTCCATGGAACTGCTTGCTACTCTTGACCGTGAGCCTGTTGCCTTTAGCCGCATCTCGGTTGGCAACCAGACAAACAAAATCGACCATTCATCAAAGCAAACGTGTGTGCTTCCCTCGTAGTTTAGCAACAGTTTCATTAATCTTGGACCGCAGCCCTTGTAGTTAGGTGATGACGGAGCTCTTATCAACGACTGTGCGATAACATTGGTCAGTGATAGTGATTCGTGGATGCAGCTCCCCTGTTCTCGGTCATATGTTCGCACTTCATGGTCAAGCGAATGCCGAAGCTCAGGAACTCTATGAACAAATATGGTTTTCTTGCCATAGATATTAGGAGGACCTACCTGGAAATTCGCTTCCTTTGGATGATCTTTCCAAGGACGATCAGCTAATATGCGCATCTCGCTCGATGAGTTGAGAAGACGCATTTCTGAGAGCAGAACCATCTGCCTCATCTGCTGAGTTCAGTGTTACTCGAAGAGTTCGGGTTGCACCAGAGTGCACTGAGGTCGGGTGACGTGCTACGCGCCTCAGCGTAGTTGGCTCAACTTGAACACCAATCGCATGGCAGATGCGATGCTCACTGGTTGCAGGCATTTAGCAACTGCCCTTTATTGTGCCATGTTTAAACTCTGGAAAGTTAGTGCACACGAGAGTTAAGCTATTGTTGGTCAGTCTAGCAAACGTCGGTTTGTGTTGTTGAAATGTTGGGCTGGTTGGGAGGTGCCATTGTAGTTGTCGGTGAAAGCTGCATCACCGCGCTTGCGCTTGGTTCAAGGAAGTGCCATACGTGTGTTCATTAATGTATGTTTATCGATGCGACTGATGCGTACGTTACTAGTTTTTTTCTCTACTGCCGATTACTTCGAGTACTGAGCCAGTGCCATGACTGAATTTTTAGGTGTGGCCCCGAAGTCCCTGATCACTGTTGATAACTGCCACCTTTTGCAATACCATTTATTATTATTTAAAATTTATCATTATTAATATTACATTATTATTTATCATAATATTTATAGTAAATAGCTACCATACTTCTGCCTTTCTATTTTCAGGCATACATTCGAAAAACGACCGACAAAAGTCCCTACACCAATGAAGAAAGAATCATAGTTGCTGTTTGGGTACATGATCGGGTGCGAGAAGAAAGAACAATGACAGACATTTCCATCAAATTCCAGGAGCGTTTCAAGAAGTCTGTACCAAAAAGGACACAGTATTAATATAGGAGAAAACATTTGCACCCGGCTCTGTGCTGAACGCCCCTCGGTATGGACGCTGTGCCTGTCGTATGGAGCAGGTGAAAATCATTCAGCAGCCAGTTTTCAATTCTCCAAAGAAATCGAAAGAGATCTGCTGAATTGCTTATTCCCCGCTTTGCACTCCAAAAGGTACTCAAAACTAACCTAGGCATGTCAGCATTCAGGCCAATGCAGGTCAACGAAGTGTCTGATATTAATCGACAGAACCAAATGAAAGCGTGTCAACAAGTTCTCCAGGAATTCCCCACAAAAATCAGTGGTCACAGTGTCTTTTAATTGATGAATGTGCTGTCTATCCCAGCTCACGATCATGAAATATTTACATTTGGAGCAAGGTTAACCCATACTATTCTGAAGAAAGCTCCCACAACCCACCGCACGTCATGATGCGGGTGGCAATTCCAGTCACTAAA
The DNA here is from genome assembly GCA_944474145.2 of Dicrocoelium dendriticum. Lineage (NCBI taxonomy): Eukaryota > Metazoa > Platyhelminthes > Trematoda > Plagiorchiida > Dicrocoeliidae > Dicrocoelium > Dicrocoelium dendriticum. Next base: position 23,368,051 of record OX104064.1, read on the forward strand.
ATCATCGGGCCATTTTTTTGAAAATTCCGTGAATCAGTTCACCTATCGAGAAATGTTGGAGACCTGGTTCATTCCACAATTAGTATCAACTGGAATAATACATTTAGCATTAGCATTAGCATTTGAAGCAAGATGGTGCTCGTGCACATTTCACTATCTCGGTGCGCCTGTTCCTGGATGAGAATTTCCCTGGCCGGTTGATGGGACGTGGATCACAGCATCAATGGTCACATCGCAATCCTGATCTCTGATTATGCTACAATGCCTTGTGGAGCATGATAAAAGAAAACATCAAAAAACACTTTTCAACAACACAGAAAAACTTGAAGCTGCAATCCGTGCTTCATTGAACTCGATTTCCCTTGCGGTTCTGCTACGCATCTCAGCACGCACTTGGAGAAGCATTCTTCTATGTGCTGAGAATGAGGGGGAACATACAGACACATTGCATCCAAGACAGTTTGACCATAGGCTAGCGCATGTTGGTTTCAATAACTTTCATTGATCAGCCAAGAGCCCTTTTTTCCTATACAAGGATCATGTACATTATTTTTTACATTTATACATTGATTTACCTAGGTATATGCATAAACGTGTAGTGTATGGGGACTTTGTGTCCATCCTGTAGGTACCATGAATGGGGTAGTAGCAGTCACGTCGTAAGTGCTTTGCCGAATTAAGGGGTTAGGATGTGTCAGAGTAAATGACGCAGATACTTTGGACCGGTTAGCCAGTTTCCCTTCACTCCTTGGTCTAGAGAAGGGGTTCAGTGTGGGTTTCTAGGGTTCGGAGTGATTTTCTTCGAATTCAGTGATGAAACACTGAGACTCGCAATCTGTTTAAGTGTTTTATGTAATTTTTGCACTTATTCATAGACACAAGTATACGATCGACAATTATAATAGTCCTGCATGAAGGTGTGGTGGCATTCAGTTCTGTATGTGCCTGTCACTGCGGACTCCATAGGACAGTTACAGGACGGATTCGACCCACACTCCTTCAGTATGCGCGGCGGCATTCCTCTCTATCATTGTGGGGAACCATGCGTACTATAGGTATACTAGGCGTTCGCCAGAACGTAGTCCACTCCTCACTGGATAGAACCACACATAGTACCTAGCATGTCCAAGAGGACGGTGAATCTTGTACCTCGCAGCCACGATTCACAATCTCCTGGAACTAGTAATCCAGGTGGATGGTGTTAGACGGGTAAGCATCCTGTCAATATTAATATCAAAGATTGCCACACCAGGGATATTAAACATTCAACATATAATTTGAAGCAAAATAAACACATACAATTGATACGAAAAATACAGCAGCGTAACAGCAAACAGCAACTCAAATAAAGTGGAATACTTTTCAACAGTATATATATATATATATATATATATATATATATATATATATATATATATATATATAGTACGCGGACATATCGCTCGGTCAGAAGGGACACTTCGCATGGCTAAGAAGATTTATGCCTTGGAATAAATTCTTCCTTACGTGCGACCTAATAGTCAAGATAGATTTTCACACATTCTTTCGCATCCCCTTCAAATTATCATCATTCAAGGTAGTGTCTGTGACCCACTTCTCTTACTGATATACATAAAGGAACTTCATGAAATTTTTGTTCGCGGTAGGCCCTACATTTTTGCTGGTGATATCAAAGTTTTGTCCATATTTGATCCCCGGTACTAGGAGTCAATGACTGGAAATATATAGACTGACATGAGTGTACTTGAAGGATGTAATAGTACGACAAAAATGAGTTATTCAGTCGAATAGAGTAACGTCATGTCATATAGATGTGACGAAAATGTCAAACCGCTAACATTCCTCGGTAAACTTCTTGCATGAGGCAGCCAAGTAAGAGACATAAGGCTTCCCTATTCTGGCTGTCTTAAGGCATTGTTTCTTAAACTCTTTAGCAAGTGACAAACCGTTAGTGTACAAGATGTGTACCAGTCTAATGTTGGGGTATTGCTCTATGGTATTCGGCACTGCAAGACAGAGTGACACTGAGGCACAAGACAGCATTAAGATTCTACGCAGATATTCGCATACCCTGAATGCTGCAAACAGCTGATGCTAGACTCGATATGACTGAGTGGAATGATATTGAACATATTCTTCCTTTTCGATGTAATTCATGGGCGCGTTCATACACCTGGATAATATCCCAAGCTGAAACACATAGAAGGATTTATTATCTGTAACTAAACATGTACCCAACTAGTTTCAATGTCGCATACCAATCTGCATACAAACGTTTTCCTCTGTAAATGTATAGATTTGGAATTGTCTCCCAATGTCCATTAGTTCATGCGCATCTCCGCATATGTTCTTAGTACAGATAGATGAACTTCCCACAGTTCCAAAAGCTATGCAATTCTGCTCGCTCATTAGTGTAGGGAAGGAACTGTGTCCGAAAGGACTTATTGTCATATAATATTATCTTCGTCATAACTTTAGACCGCTTAGTAAAAAGTTTCATTTGTTATCATAGAAGTTAAAAGAAAGAAAATAGACCAAATTTCCATGCCTGTACTTCAAAACTTTATCACTTTCTCTCCTGACCCAGTCATACCAATGTCAAGGTCCCCGTATCAATATGGCGGTTGAAGAGGAGTGTTAAACCGAGTCATCATCTTCAGTTATCCGACGAACATTATATTCATTCGTTACTCAACCACATTGAAGTAAAGCCTTTTATGTACATGAAAGTCAAGGAACAAAGTCCTCGTTTTCAATTCTTTGAGCCCTGTTACATCCTTTTGTTAATCGGCCATACGTACCCCAAGGCATTCATGTGCACATTCATGTGCACGTAGAAGACGATGAGGAGTGGCCAACCGGGTATTCATCCTAGTTAACGCGACCAACGTTACACTGTTCTTTCCCATACAAGAAGGTAATGGAGTGATCCCTGGATCTGACACAGATGAGTTCGTCATCGCACCATGCAATAAAACGATTAGTGGTCTGACCTTTCAGTTGTTGGCACAGCATTATATCCAAAGCATACATCCCTCGACCCATTGAAAAAGTTTCCCACATGTACACCAATGCACAAGATCTCCTGAACAAGCTTACCGTAATGCGGCGACGTCTAGCATCTTATGCTTGGAACCACGTATTCGTAAATGAATCTTCATTGCATTCAGAAATTACCAACGGCGAGGTCGCGGTACATGGTACATATTTTCTTCACAACCATCGCTCTAGCAAGATCAGGGCGGGGGTAATTTTATACTACTGTTGCGACCAGCAGTGCTAACCGGTGGACGATCCGGTAAAGCTTATTATAGACTCACCCTGGTGCCGTCTGCGACTGCGACGTAACGACACTTGCCCTTTGTCAGTTGTTTATCGTCCACAATGTCCACCCCAGGGACGGTCTCCTCCCTGACAAAAGGCTTGGGTAGGGTCCTACGACCAAGATACAGTCATGTTCCCTTTTCAGGTGACTGCAATGTCATGAACAGCAAGTTTCGACATCCCAATGAACAACGTATGGCCGACCTGTAAGAGAATATCGCAAGCGTTCTGCCCTTCAGCCATGTCCACACCCCCACTCGATTCAGAGCTGGAAATAAGCCAATTGTATTTTATTTAACCTTCACGAGCGAAGTGCTCATGACTGAGAAACCAAAGATGGAGAGCCCTTTGGGGCGGAGTGACTAAGTAACAATAATTCACGACTTTTAATGTTATGCGGAACATTTACAAGAACAGTGACTATTTCGAACGTTCCCACACTACGACATACTACGAAAACTTGTTGGAAATACCATGTTTGAGTTTTGGACGACTGTTCCATTGATGGTGCTTGGCTGAAGTTTGCTGACAAGTTCAGTGATCTGACTAAATTGGTATTGGAAAACGGACCTTCTCT
>OX104064.1:23372446-23408638 GCA_944474145.2 Dicrocoelium dendriticum
TAGCAGCCAAAATAGGTGCTTCCTTGATGTCCAGGAGATAAGTTGTCTTGGTTACAACCGAAGGTTTCAAACTAGCTCCTGATCGGATAAATCCATTGGTTGGTGTGAAGTTACCCACCAATGTTTATGAGCGTTGATCATTGATGCGAACCCTACAGTATTACACTAAATTCACTCAAAATTTTGCATCAATCACTGACCTTTTCTTCACCTTGTTGGACTACAGGAGTTTTATTTTGTGAGACAAACTTGAGAATGTACTTCGGAAGGTTTTGAAAATGCATGCATTTGATTGTGTTCTTTGTCTATCTCTCCGAAACTGCCAATCGTACTTTTCATGGATGCCACAACAACCTTATAGGCACTGCGTTAGAGCAGCAAGAGCACCTTGTTTTGTGTATCTCCAAGCGACTCAGTAGTGCTGCAAAGGGGTATGCCCAGTCCTAACTAGAAGCTTTGCGTGTATTCTGGACAGTCACTAGAATTCACAAGTATCTGTTTGTTCTCAGATTTACTATTGTGACAGATCATGAAACACTGAAGTTCATTTACTACCTAGTCAGTTCTCTAGCTAATTCTTCAGAAGCTGTGGTTTAAAGGTGGAGTGTTGCACTTAGTGCGTACAACTATGGGGTTGAACACGGAATTGCAAAATTCATTCTGCACTTCGAGTAGTTATCGCGAAATGCAACGGCATTCAAAGTCGATTCTGAAATAAGTTGTTTACTCACATAGCCCCTTTCAATCTCCCGCTTTCTGCTCTTATCGACGAGAGGAGAAAGTACTAGGGGTCAGTGATTTCTGTTGTCAAACAATGGTCTGTTACTCTAAAACGAAGGTCAGCACAGCTTTGTGTTAGTCGAAAATAGTTTTGCGTTACTCCTGTGTGAATGATTGTGTCTTTATTCTGCCGAGTTTGAGGTCAGCTGTTCTGATGGACCTACATTCTGGCCATCTTAAATTTGAAAAGTGACCTCCTTAGCGCGATACTTGTGCTGGCGGCTTGAAGTATATGCAGATATTCGACGAACTGCATCTCTTTGCCCGAACTATGTGCGCACGATTCTGCAACAGTCCTGCAAGTGGACACCATGGCCGATGACGTGCGAATCCTACCAAAGGTACAGATGGATTATTGTGGGACCATTCTGCGGAGGTACAATACCTTAGTCGTGGTCGTTTCTAATTCAAAATGGTCGGGAGTATTCCTGATGGATAAAAAAATGTTGATTTTACTATCCGTGCTTTGAAAAAACGTGTTTACTGGGGAAGCGGTCCCATGAGCTATTGTAAGTGACAAGTATTTACACTTTCCAGCTTCGGGTGTTACCAACTGGCTGCAGAGACTTGAGTGTCGTCACGTTTTTACTGCTCCACGGTATCCATGCTATGATTTTCTAGATGAGAATTGTTGAAGATTTAAAACGGTCTGTTATCTCTTGTGCTCCTAATTCATTTGCTGAACTTGATCGTTCTGATGATAACTTCCTTCTCCAACACTGTAGCTCTGCGCATTTCTCCACTGGAGATGCATCCGCTAAATTGTGTAAATCTAGACCATTTAGGTCGAAAATCCTTGGTTAGAGAACCGCTAAAGGATCGCATTTCAGAAGCAATGGCTTATGTCCTTCATCCGGAATCATTATTAACTACCTTGGTTAAAATGCTGATGACTACTCTGTACGTAAGCGGTTAGATGATTAATTACGTTACGAAGTGACCGATCAATTTTCAGTTGATTCTGTGAGCACTTAAAGTGCTAATGATAATTCAGTTTCAGATTCTTATGAGTGTTCTGAGATAACAGCCTCCAAGAAGATCTGCCAGATTGCAATAGAAAATGCAACCAAACTAACGAAACCTGCAGTTGCGTTCACTCTGCGAAGGATGTCATGATTACACATACAATACCAAAAAATTGCTTATTGTTTTTGCTTTTTCTCCATTTGACTTAGTATATATACCCGAGAAATTCGAATTCCAATGGGGCGTTCTTATCACGAGTCAAGAGTAGTTTGGCTGGAGCCTAATTCTATTTCTATTCCGAAGCTACTACACCATTTTGACTTGACTGGCAGTGACTAAGCCAAGCGTCTCTCCACAAATCAGAAATTTCACAGACTTTCAAGAACATCATGTGTAATTTGGAAGGAGCCTTGCTTAGTCAGGGAGTCAATGCATTCCCTGAAGGAGACGGGCAGTAAATCAAACGGGTCAGTTGCTTTTCAAAGTCTAGTTTCAGCAGTTTCTTATGTATTATTTAATTGTTGATAGAATATTCCGACTTGGCAGACCAGCAAAATTTGGCAGCGTAGAGGTGGGAGCTAGAGTTAGTATTAAAGTAACAAACATTTGGGATTTGGTTATTCAGGTAGACGCCTAACTTCTGTAAATGGCGAAGAACTCTAGTTAGTTACTTTATCTCCACCAGACAACTCGACAACCATTACTTCTGGGTAGTTTCTGCTTGATGGATAAAAATGGAGAATCAGTTTATTGAAGCTTAGTCAAATAACAGCTTTCTTCTCGCGCGAACGAAACTTTGAAGTTATAAAAACTTATTCGCATGCTTGAAAATTCTGTCCGTAGTCTTCGGATATTAAAGCAAAATTACCTGCAGCTTCCCAACTGATAAAAGTAAATAGATGCATCACTCCTAAAAAAGACGCGACTCTGTTGATGCAGCAATTGCTTGTAATCGATCACCGTTCTGAGACGAACATTGTTTCATATGAACTTGCAAAGATTTAAACGAACAATTTGATGTGATATGCTTTGCAGTAACGAACAGCGACAGCTTAGATACCGGGTAATCAAAGCTACCGACAGATACCCGATTGCAAGCACCGAAACACTTCGTATTATGAACAAAACTGCTTCCATATTAATGGGAAACTCCACAACAATCCGTAAGTCGAAATTCGCATAATTAATATCAGGGTTATTGAAGTAAGCAACAAAATATGGATAAAAAGAGTCAGGATGAGCAACACAACTTCAGAAGCAAATTCTTCTGCTTCCATTCTTTGACAAAGGAGAAAAAAAGATAATGCTGTCCCCAGATTGGAGCGGTATCCACCTAACCCACTTGTCCTGCAGATGAGTATTAAGCAGAAAATTAGTGAAGCAAACTATGGTTTTGTTTAATCTGCAACTCGTTAGATAAATGCAAGCTATAATTCATCATTTAATGCTTCCGTGCGCAAGGGACTAGCCGAAACGATTGCCACAACTGTGTCTTCCATCCCAATATGAAGCCAGATACTTTGTAGTATAATCGCACTTATTTTTGATCAGTCGCGGTGGAAGACTGCAATTGTAATCTAAGCCAGTTTGCTTGCAAGCGTACAGATGTTGCCAATCAGGATAATGTGAACACCCATATTTTCCTCTCTGTTGACATTTCCCCAAAAGCACTTCAGGTGGTAGCTGCGAAATAGCTGAGCCACTAGCTAGATTTTTCAAAGATGTCTGGATGAACACAGGTCCGCAACATTTGGAAGCATGACTTCATCAACCCAATTTCCAAGGATGGTAGTCGTTTGGAGCCCGTCAACTATCGTCTAGTGATTCTCCTCCCGGTGCTGTAAAAGGTGATGGGATCGATCATAGCTGAGGCTATAAGAGACTATTTTGAAAGATCTAACATCATAGCATAGGAACAACATGGATTCCGTCAGCATCGGTTATGTACCACAAACCTGGTTGCGCGTGGCAGCTGAACGGAAATCGCCGACAGTGGGACAGATGCTGATGTCATCTACGTCAACTATTCTAAAGCTTTCAGCCGCTTAGATAACCGAACCATTCTCCAAAGACTGAGCACCTACGGAATTGAGGATCCGGTTCTTGGATGGATCGAAAATTTACTATTTCAACGGCGCCTTCATTTTTGAATTAGGGACTCAATTTCCGACCCTATCGACGTAGACTGCGGTATCCCACAGGTGTGGGCGTTAGGGCAGCTCATATTCCTGGTCTTCATCAACGACCTCGCTCGCATCATCGAGTCAAATATTCTGCTTTTTGCAGATGACATGAATATATAGCGAGCGATCGGTTGCCAAGACGATCAGAATGTCTTGCAAAAAGATTTAAACCGTGTTTTTGAATGATCAAATACAAATCTATTTCCGTTTAACGCGGTCAAATGCGAAAATGTACATGTACGCCACAAACCCACTCACGTAAATAAGCTTGGAGACCACATAATAAAAGCCGCGTCATAGGTGCGAGACCTTGGGGTGGTGATGCAAAACGACCTCGGCTGTCCAGTACAGTGTTTGATGGTGTCCAAAACCACTAACCAACAAGTTGGTCTCTTAACGAGGGCGTCCGGAAGATTCGAACTCTCCATCCTCCCCGAAATGCTCAATGCGTATGTAAGGCCGCACGTGGAGTACGCGATTCAGGTTTGACAACGCTGGTTAAGACACGAGCTGATTGTACAAGATACCGCAAAGCGAAGGGCAATCAAAAATGTGAAAGGCTTGTTACACCTGCCATACCATCTGGGACGGAAAAGTTTAGGAGTACACAGCGCAATTTCTCGCCCTTCTACGGGGCGACCTCATCCTGGTATACCAGATCTTGACAAATCCCGTTCATGCTTGCCGCCACCTGTAACTTAGCCGCAACACAAAATTGTGGGGTCACCAGCTGATACTAGCTACGCAATATAGTCGGTTGGAATGCCGCCGGAAGTGTTTTTCTCTTCGAATTTTGGCAAGCCTGGAACGCAGTTTCGACTTTTGTCATTTTGGTACCCACGCTACCCGTGTTAATGAAAGGACTCGACGATGCACGTCGACAACTGCATTACCTGATTTGATTTCTTTTCACTTAGTGACAACAGGACGCAGACAAACATTGCGCTCTCCAGCCCTTACGAAATTGATGTAAACGGATATATATGCGTGTTCTAGTGTCGGGAAGAACAACACCCAAGTATTTCCATTTGGGCTACACATGTCTGTTAACCAGTATGAGTTACAGTGGATTCACATTTCACACTACGAATACCGCGGTGAGTCCATTCGTGTGCTTAAATTTGCTAACAATTTCTCTATGTTTTGAATTGCTACCATCGTCATTCTGCGGGATCCGTTAAGCTTCAGCTTTTTTACTCATATACCGAGAATGTTCCATGCTTTCCACCATGTTGTAGTTCGCATGTTGGTCATTCCAGGGGATTTGTTAAGCATCCGTATTTTATCCCCAGCATAGAAGCGTTGCACTGTTTTCTTCCAAACAGAAGCCATCCATTCATCATAATGCGTGTTAGCATGATAATTATACTATTTCTTATAATTTAATCGCTGAAAAATCCGCGACAGTTCAATCGCATAGAAAAAGGTAAGGAGTTTTAGATTACAGCTAGCGTATCTTTAGCTCACTCATTGAAGCTACTTAGCAAAAATGAACGGATATTCTATAAAACAGGCAGGACTTTTAAACCGAGCGTTGCCATTTCGGGGAACACCATCTTTACGTTATCTACGGGGAAAATACCAGGTTTTATGTATCTTTGATAACTTCTTTGTGACTGTTATTTTTTATCCACCTTTATTACAAGATCAAGAAACTGCGCACAATTTGCGATTTGCAGCTTTTGGCCACAGAATCTGCGCCAACTGATATGGATTATAAGGAAATATTTTTTAGTACAACTCGTTCAGTCCGTTCACTGGATACAAATCCCGGAGATTAGACTTAACAATTTGTAATTTTTTCGCGGGAAGGCTTGCCTGTGTACCAGAGTGACAATAGTGCATCTTTTACCCATATTTTAAAAGATTTCGGAAATGTCACATTTTTGATGATGTCATTCCACGCAGTCTGCAGGTAATAATGTTAAACGCTAAACATGCACTCATCAAAGTACGTAAAGCTTATATTGACTTGACGTAAACAATTACCTGTGGTCAGCGCCATAGTTACCCTAAGTATGATGTTATTTAGTTGCTCAAAGGGAAACTAAATATATACTACTTTTTCAGAGTTATGCAGCCTTGCACTCACAATGAGGTGGACGCTTGGATTTTTGCAATCTAGCTGTTACACAATGAGTGCGAACCTTTCCAATAGTAGCTTTCCATTCGGGTAAGCAAGGAGAAGGGAACACATAGTTCTGATGAATACTCAAGGAAAATCGAAGTGACCAGCAAATAAAATCCAAATCAAGCTGAAAGCATATGTCAACATAGAACTAAATCAGGATGCCCAAGATAACAAAAATCCAAGGGGATTCATTCCACACAGGTGTTGGAAATTAGTGACGCGAAGAATTATGAGTAGTTTTCTGTTAATTTTAAAGGGTCAAAGGAAACCTCCGAATCACCGCGCCGGAGTATCGTATCTTTGCTTGCTATTCTCATGTTACTATGAAACTTAAAGATGAATGAAAGCGTGTTCATCTCGAATCATCACCCTTGTTTAACTTATCTCTCCTGTCCATATAGAAAGTATAATCTTACTATTCGTTTCACTCTTACGCCTCGTTGGAGTTATTCATGTCTACTTGGAAGCTGAAAAGGGGAAAACAAACAGTAATCTCCAACCTCTGATCTGCTGCTACCTTCTATCCTAACTCGGCAACGATAAATTGACGCAAATGGGGTCAACATGAAGCAGCCGGTTATTCACAGTGCTTACTCTCCCACTTTTTCCACTATGTGCTCTAATATACCTAAACTGTTACTCAAACTGATAACGGATAACTTTTTCGTAGTGGAACTCATATCCTTACTGTGAGATTGGCTCCGAGAAATGTATAAATCATCCCTCGAACATCTAAAAGGGTTAACCTAGCTAATACATGATAGTTTACCTAGCTTCACAGCTGACATATCATAAGCATGCCACTTCTCCCGTTACATTTGGCATTTTCCTCTATCCAAGTTGCCAAGTATTACATTTTAAAAAGCAACAAACAGAAGACGAGAACTTAAAAATTCTACAAATATCGAATGTGCGTATTTAACCAGGCGCACAAGAGTATACCATTCACCTACGAGGCAGAAGAAAACGGCGTTCTTCATTTTGCAGTTTTCGTTCCAGCTGCTCAAAAGCTACATAGCACAGCCTAGTCCTGAAATGCACCAGACGCGATTCGCGTTATCAGGGCTCATTAGTGGTGCGCATTCCCTCGGTCCCCTATTGGGGATCGAACCCATGACCGCTAGAGGAAGGTGGCAACTAGCCAGCAGCTTAAGCCACTGACCCATGGGGGAAGTCGTCTGGGCTACACACACAGATCTAAAAAGACTTGATGGTGGTGCAGTACAACGTAGCGTTTACCGAAAGTGCACTTGGAGTGGACAGTACACAAACTTACATAGCTTTGTGCCGTTTCGGATTAAGTGGAACTTGGTCTTCAGTCTCATGAACCGGGCCGAAGGAATCTGCTCGAAGAATACTCTTTTCGAAAAGATGCAGCTCATACAATCGACGTTTAAAGAGAATGGCTACCAGAAAATTTTATTTATGCCAAAATGGAACGAAACGTGGAGGCACCTAAGGTCCTGACGGCGGAACGGAAACCTATTTTCCTGCAACTGCCTTACATAGGTGAAATAACATCAGAGAATCTCTCCCGTCGTCTATCGTACACACTCAGGAATACCTTCCCAACGGCGAGGCTTCAAATGCGGTTCACCAGTAGCCCAACAGTGAGATTAAACCTCAAGGATAAGCTGCCTGTCCACACCAAATCAGTGCGTGTTTACTCCTTCACCTGTTCCTGTGGAGCAGGCTACGCTGGTCGTACGACAAGACGCTTATCCGAAAGGGTGAGGGAACACCATCCGGCCTGGCTTGGAAATGGAAGCCAGAAGGTCACCATCTATGCCATCGCCGCACATCTTGCGGATACGGGTCACGCCACCAAGTCGGCTGATTCGTTCAAAGTAATCTATCAGGTCCCAAAAAATCGATCAAAATATTCCCGCAAGCGGATATTAGACGCCGCAGAAGCCATTGCTACGAGGTTGTACAAACCAGCGCTGTGCACGCAGAAAAGGTTCACTCGCGCGTTGCGTCCACCTTGGCCAGGACGGACTGCAGTTGGCCTGTGCGAGCGTACGACTACAACTGGAACCTGACCGACGATTTGCCATAGCGCACTAGAATCAATTTGGCTGACTGGCGACCGGTTGGATCTGTACACAAATTTGGATTCTCATGTAATTGTAAAGGCCTGATGAGGAACTACCCAAAATATATGTTCGCTTACACAGACTTCTGACCAATCAACGGATTTTTCAATTTATTTACTATTGTTGTAGGAACCATTAGAAGCCTAACAATACATTCATTATTCATGCACCTCTCACGCCATGCCTGATTACCTCCGCATTTGACCACTAGGAGACGAAGAAACAACTCTGACCTCCTGAATCCTACTAGGCGAGGGATCAACTTCTCAAAAGGTAGAGCACTATACTGTTCATTAATTTACTGATTTGTGGCTTCAGTAATAGGTAGATGTTGCCTATGCGTGCTCGAGAAATGTTGAACTAAACAGTTAGATTAGTATTCGTCCCAGGTTCACATACTCCGTATTCAGCGTCTCATACATAAGACTATCGGTCTTGTGACAATTTAACCGAAAATAATATTTTACGCGACAACTCTTACTCACTTTGATTCCTTTTAATGAGCGACAGGTTTAGTGTTCTGCTCTGAAGGTATAACAGTGGGGTCAGGAATGTCCACATTAACAGAAATAAGCCCGCGATGTCCATTCACCCAGACATTCCAATTATACAGTGAGCACTTCGATTAAAAACATGTCAACCAAGTATCGGGCAATCACAGGGGGTTGCAATCGAGATTCAGTAAAGTTTAATGCTTGCTACCCTAGATTTGTAGTAGTTTTATGCGGCTATGTTAAAATTTTTGTCCACAAAATACTACAGCGTCCAGAAGCGCTATCTGGATTGGCAGTGTTTGCCCCGTTTTCCCAAGAAGCTTTTGGGGGCTGGCACCAAGTGATTCCGCTCATCAGACGCATGCCGAAAAGCGTAAGATTATTCATCAAAGGTTAGGGTAAATCTGTGTCTCACCCCGACATCAAGTCAAGTCACAGTCAAGTCAGGAATGCGCTTTTATGTATCAATGACTGCCGAATTTTCAGCCGAAACACGCGTCCTCTACAGCACAAAAATGTAACGCAACAGCGGCGAAACAAAAGCAAAACTTCAGAGTAACGGAACCTCAATGGTAAAATTTACCGAACATTTATTTCATAATAGCGTTCTGGTATAAGTAGAAATTCACGACATCTATTCTCCAGTAAACCGATATTACAATTCCGGAAGAGCAATGTACGACCGAAATCGGATTTGGTAACCGCCTTGGGATTGGACGGCGACACTTCCAATGTATAAAATAACTTGATGCCCTGGTAACTCGGGTTGATTGTTTCTGGGTTCACCTGTTCGCCGAGCTTTGTACTTAGTATGCAAACGTTTCATCACCAGACGAAGTGACTTTCTCAGTGCGCTGCTGCGTCAAATGTTATCCAAGTGCCATGATAACGGCAAAATATTCGCAGCGGTCGAAGGCCCTTATGCTCATGTGACCCATTTCGAGGAAAACGCAATCACTAGCCTCACCAGGTGAAGGCTAGCGTGGTCACGAAATCCTTTGGTTGCACCCGGTGGTGAGGCTGGTGACTGCGTTTTCCTCGGAACGGGTCACGAGCCTAAGGGCCTTCGACCGCTGCGAATAAGTTGCCGTTAACATCACACAGATTATCTGCTATGTAGTCTGTGTATTTCAGTAATTGTTTGTAAACAGCTGAGGAGAATACGCAAATGTAATCCGCTGACTTGCTCGTCGATTTGCGATTGATCAGCAAGTGACTTTTGAACAGACCTCTTTGATCTGGGCCCGTGACGTTTACCCGTCCACCCAAGTTTTCTGATAGACACGAACGATCCTTGGGATGGTGTTGCCCCTGCTGTTGCGGTTGTGTTGTTGATGGCTCCTTTAGCTGCTCACGAAGGTTTTTAAGCTCTTTTAGTTCTGTCCGTTTTAACACTTGCTAAACTGGGTCAGTCTCGATTTGCATGTTTATCGAGTGCCTCGTTGAGTTCCATGCTTCGAGGTATTCTTTTCCTTTTCGTGTCTCTCCTCTGTGTTGTTCCAACAGCCGGGGCAACACCATCCCACAGATCGCCCGTGTCTATCAAAAAAGTTGGGTAGACGGGTAAAGGTCACGGGCGCAGGTCGGGGAGGTCTGTTCAAAAGTCACTTGCTGATCAACCCCATAAAGACGACCAAGTCAGCGGATTTCATTTGACGCACCAGCACACTGAGAAAGTCACCTCGTCTGGTGCTGAAACGTTTGCATATCAAGTACAAACCTCGGCGAAGTGGTGAAGCCAGAAACCTCCAATGGGTGACCGTTTCATCCACTCTGGAATTTCCAGTACTGCTCATTCTATCTGACACCTGTGGGACAAGAATTCGCCACTCAACATGTTGGCTTTTATGGTTGAGACCTCTGGGCGACTTGGGACATTAATGATCAACTAATTTACTAGTTGTGACATCGCAGATCACCATACACTGACGTCCAAGTCACTACCATGCAGCTAACAGGGTGAGCCATCCCCTTGCACAGAACTTAGCAGAGTGTGCTTTTTCGGGCATTTGATGGTCGAATGAGTTTAGGTCTGATGAATTTCTGTTAATTCCATTCAACTCCACCTACAACTCCATTGTTATAGCGTTTTGGTCACGTAGAAATCTGGCTAGAAAAGGGATGACCGACAAATTAACTGCCCGCGTGCGGGCATCTATTACTCCCTACGTTCGTCTGGAAAAGGATGGCGCGAGGTCCAGTAACAGTTCCATTTTGTCTCACATTCTAGAGTGCAGTCACGCAGGGACAGAAAATGATTTTAGAGTCACCTATACTGTTCCTGAGCGTTTCACGCGCGGGTTCCGGGAGCATCTTCTGTCTATTGCGGAAGCCATCTACATCCGCCACCTCAAACCAGAAGTGTGCGTACAAAAACAGTTTGTACATCCTTTACTTCTACCGTGGCCTACAACTTCGGCTGTGATTTCCCCTGTACATACTTGCCACTTTCACTGACCCCTTGATTTATTGATTTGTTCATGTTGAAATTAAACATTCTGTTCAATACGCAGCCCAATCCGGCATATTTAGCACTTCTCGTCATCATGTAATGTTGGAGTCTGATGAGAATTACCGAAAAGAATTCTTTACTCAGATTCTGCCTCCCTTGATCTTTTATAAGACAAACCAAGCGTATGGAAACTGCCACAAGTACTGCGACGTGCGGATGTGTTAATCGCACAATTCGTGTTCACACTGTCGTGTTCTAAAACTGCGAGGTCATCGAGACTTGAGCTTTACTCACACCAATGTCCAAACACTATTGTCGGATAGAACAGTGGAAGAGACAAGGTTACCGACGATGCCGCTGGAGTTGTAATCATGCGCAGATGACAGATCGAAGTACAGTGGAGCTACGGTGAAATGGTCACAATAAAAATTTCAGCGCCAACTGAATATTACCATACGGCATAACTGAAGGTAGAATAAACGCATGAAGGATAGACAATGGGGTCAGGGTAAAGTGCACTTGAGTTTTCGATGAATTGAATAATCGTTTGGGACAGGCTCAAATGGTGCAAGTGACCAGAAAAGGACAAGTAAGAAGATCGCTAGCTTAACATTTGCACAGGTTTGCGAAATGGCGCCAAGGTGTTGTGTTACGGAGAGAAACCTTACAGCCAGAGATCAAGCCGAGAGCAGTGGCGTAGCAGCGGATCGATCTACAACTAGAGATCGAACTCGAGTACAGATTAAAATGCGAATCGATGTCGAATCAGCGACAAGTTGGGTCATGAAATTGAGTCATTTAAGTTGTATTAATTAACATCAATTAACATCTCCAGTATTATCATGTTAGTAGCTGTGCACAACCTATTTATTGCGCCATGCTCTCATTCAATACGTCTCTCTCTGTCTACCTAGTTCTGGCCTTTTGTATTCCGTCGGTTGGCTAGGCGCGTGACTCATCAGTCAGACAGTCGCAGTCTTAAGGGGCAGCTATCAGCAGTACGACAGTCGTCTGGACAGAGAGCAGAGGTAAAGAAAGAAGAAGCGTTACAACATGTTGTTGGTTAACGAAAGTAGTATTAAAATATTCGACCCACAGCTTAGCTGAACATTTTGCCAATTATATTTGGTACCTAAAATTTACCCGCATTAGAATTGCTGGGGTGGGCAACCCCCTTGCTACGCCTCTGCAGCCAGGACCTCCGCGCACTGCCGACAAGAAGGACAAACACGTCTCGGCAACAATAGAGACGGAAATAAGTTGACCTTGCTTCAAAACGACAGGGGATCGCTGACGTGACTCAATGTCTACATTCCCGTCTACCCCTCAGAGCAAGTATCTTGCGTGTGCCAGCTTCACTGCCTACTTTAACGACAAAGTTCGAGATCAGCCTGCTCGGATAAAAATTGAGGCAAACGAGAGTAACTGCTTGCCCACGAAAAGCTAAATCTAAAACGTCACAATTAAACGTTTATCTTGGTACAGCAACTGTTTTTAAAGTGCACAACTTTTAATAGAATACTCAAAGCTGAAAAAATTTCATCCAAATTATCCTATCTTAAATCCAATCGAAGTGAAATGGTGCAATAATACGACCGATTACTGAGTGCAAGGCTAATCCATGCGTCCGAAAATAGCAATGTTGGCGCAGACGTGCGACAGGCTGGCGCAAATGGTGCAGCAAGCAGCCGCCTTAAGAGCTAACTTACAAAAACCAGGCTAACCAGTACCCAACGTCAAACTTCGTCTTAGAGCAGAGAAGCAAGGCCGAAAGTAAGAGCGAGGATGCAGAATTAGGCACCCTGACATAAGGGGCTGCCTCTTATAGCGCGTTCCCTGCATATTATTCACTAAAGTCATGCGATAGATCCAATAATACCGAAGGACCGATAAAGTAAGCGTCTGCAGCTGTTGTCCACAGTACAGGAGTACCGTCCACCGTAGACACGACCACCGCCAATTCAGGTGCAGTCAGTGTTGCCAATAATAATGTGGAATCTAGGAAGCGTCCACAAGTATTTCTAAAATGAAGTACACCCGACAACAGCAAAATGTTATAACAAATATATGGTCCCATGTGCGGAATCCGAGGCAAAATACATTTTTAGTCAAGCTGCTGCGTAACCGGAAACAATGGGACAGCTTTTGCCAACTAACAGTTATCCAAGCTAGGCCGACCAGTATAATATGCCTCTTCCGTCATCTAAACTCCGTACGCTAAGGTGAACCATGATTACTCCAAGTAACGCTTCGGTCAAGAAATGATGCAGTGTAGTTTACACAAGTTAATAAGAACGCCTTGAATCTTAGTGTACAAATAGGTTGGGTTTCGAGTGTTAGCAGTGTGTTGATGGATGTGGAATTCGGGTCCAGTTTAAAGCCGATCATTATGCGGCCGGTTGCTAATCGTTTTTTGGTAGTTTGTTGACATATGAACATAAGTTGACCTGCATGGCCACAAAGATCGTTCCAGATTATGATATTCTCTAATGCTTCACCCCTTCCTCTCGGGTGTCGCGGGAATTTCTTTGTGGTTCTTTCTGCGAGACTGTGGAGAAGCAAGGTAAACTGAGGTGGCGATTTCCAGCGAAATGCTTACGACTGGTGGCTGTGCGCCTACTGCCTTTAGCCGCAACAGTAAACTACCGTCACTGGAAGATTTGCAGCGGTTACTCAATAAAGCGATTATGGGTGAGTCACCACTAGCAATAATTCACATGAGCTGAAGGTTACTGAGCATCGATCCATTATGGTAGCGAAAACTGCTCATAGACTTAGTTTTCTCTAACAAACCGATACGCAATATCAGCTTCAGCTAAAATAGGCAGTTGAAACTTAGGAAGGGTGGTGACTACAAATTAAGGAACAGCAAATTTATTCCCCATCAGCAAAATTTGACGTCGAAATGTGCAGGAAGTTTTTCATAGTACAAGATTCATAATTATGGAGCCGACTGCCCGCTTGCTAGAAACAAACCAATCTACCGGTTAATTCAAACTGAGCTAAATCAACGCCTCATATTACAGAATGCAGCTAAACTGTTTAAACGAACAAACAGCTATGTTTTTAATACTCGGGAAACAATTAAATTAGTGTGCAACGAATTGGTCACCCCGTCAGACCCATTCGATTATTTAAACTTCGTTTTCTGTTGTTTCGCAATGCAACATTAATTTAGTGAGAGATTCAGACGAATCAGCGGCAGCAATATCCGCGTCACCTCATGTCCAATCCGACTAAGATGGAAATTAGTCCGAAAGTTTTTTTCTGTTCTTTCTTTACACTAACTCTAAACTGTTAAATGTTTTTTTCTTGGACGAAACAACCTGGACTACGGTAGCAGTTCGCACTGCCCTGTAAAGTGAATTTGGTCAATGTTCCATGGTGCATTGCGAATAAATAAAGCTAAAGCATAACAGGTCCCGCCGGATGATCGGTAAAGCGTGAACAAAAATAGGCAAAGTGGCAATAAGAAATACCGAGGGACAGCAAATCGCCAACTTGCCAGTCACAGCTTTCCCGTCTGAGCAGTTCACACTTGGTTTTACGTACTCTCCAAGGTTATCGTCTGTGGTTTCCGAGCAAAAATGGAAGTGGGTTTGTTTGTTTTTTTGCGTTGTTCGTATCAGTCGTTTGGAGTACCTGATATGGTGCAGTATGGCCAGTGAACTGTCGACACGTGCTTTGAACACGGCTAACGTGGGGGCTGAAATAACAGCTTCTGAGAGGGTATCCCAAATGTGGCAAACACGCAGTGAGAAGAAGTTTCTTCAACACTCCAACCGACTGTATTGTTCTGCCAATTTGAGACGATGACCTCTCAGCTGGTTTTTGTGACTTATCTTCAACTGGTAATGACACGGGTGATAAGTGTTGTCTAATATTTGGTAAGCCGTGATTAGGTCACCACGCAAACGCCGATAACGTCCACTGAAAATGCCAATCACTCTGGGGGGCTGTTCGTATGACAAGTGGCGCAGCCTGTTGAAAATTTGGTCGCCCAACGCTGTGGAAGTTCCAAGGCCGTAAGCTCCCGCTTTAGCCGTAGACGCCATGCTTGTGTTGCATATTCAACATGAGGGCATATATAAGCGGGAAGTATTTGGCGGAAAATCGACGGTTCGAATTACCCACAAGCTCTTCGTAAAAGCCCCACGATTTGGATTCTCTTCTTCGATGCCTATTTGGACTGCTCCGAGCAGCCGACATCTTCCTAAATCAACAGACCGAAACCATTTTGGAGAGAACAGCGTTGCAAATCCTAGACCCCCAGCTTCTATGTGTGACCCATTCAGTGTGTTAAATGAAGCGCGCGACATTAGGCCAGATTAAAGGGAAGACGATTTTCGACCGACCATGCATAAATATTGTCAAGATCGATTTAAAGCAGAATACGGTCTTCTGGAATTCTGATCACTTGTTAAACGTTGATGTGATGGGCTTAGATTAAACTGCTGTTGGAGCTATCTCAATATCCATTTGAAACTTTCATGTTTACAATGAGTAATATTAGACGTAATTTGCTTTCTATGACTCTTACGGAAAAATTGAATCGCACAACCGTTGGACGGAAGCTATTTATTTATCGTGGTTGTTCTTTCAACCCACTTCTATATTTTACTTCCTTCATTTGTGGCCACAAACAGGCAGATCTTTTGAGACATGGATTGAGGCTTCTAAACTAACTGGTGCCGTGCTCATACTAGGCTTCATAGGTACTGTTGCTACAACGTTTTAGATTCTTTTTCTCTTGCCCCAGGGATTCTACATTTATTCCGTAACCCCTTGTCCTGAAGTATAAAACTGGATCTACCAGCATCCAACGGAATTTGTCAACACGCAAGAAACCACTGTAGTACACAGTTCACAAAACACTGCTGCTCCGCGCTACCGCATTGCGGGGTGCTAACAGTCATCAAACTATACCTTTTCCCGATTGATTGCATACATAATGCAATTACATTGCTCCCTAAGTCTCGGATTTGCATCTTCAAACCAGTTGAACATAAACATTAGTGCAAATATTTTGCATCCAGTATCATTTCTGCGCACCAAGTGCGCACAGTGACCTTTGAATTGAGCTAGCCCAAAACAGCCAATTACGATAGACTTAATAACGCTTACATGAATGTATGAGTTGGTTGTGTGTGGTGTAGACGCGTGGATGGCCTAGCCTGCATTCAGCAGCGGTGTCTAATCTGAAGCTAGTTCCACGCAGCTTAGGGGCATAAGGTTGTCCAAACACCTCATGCGACTGGGTAGAAGTGGACTAACATGTACATAAAGATGTGCCTTGCGAACCGCACCAGTGGGGGGGGGGCTGAGGACACGGTAATGAGACACCCAATCAACGATCTTATGGCTAGTTTTGTACTGGCGCAACCCAAGGTTTTGGACGACCTACCAACGCTTGGGCATGCGATGATGCTGGGTCCGGATAGCAAAGCAGTCGGAGGGGCATGGCTGCAAATGACCAGGGGCGGTGTGACGGTCTTGCGTGTAGCGGTCTGTTGAGAAAGCTAGTGCCGAAATACGACTGTGGCAATTTTCTTACAAGGTGAGTAGGTAAAGCTTTGTTACAGCAAGCGTACCTTAGCGTCATAGTGGATGCAGTACACCAACTTGCTGGTCCCTGAATCAAATGAGATACTGCGATCAGGCTGTCGGTAGTTTGCATCGGCTGATCTGTACACACACATACATGGGCGGACAGGCGCAACCGACAAGCATAAAATTAATTCGTATCCCGTACCCAGTTGTGTGGTATGTTCGCGCATGGGAATAACTGCATCGTGGTTTGGCATGTTTGTCTGGCCATCTCACCGGCTGTTCTTCAGCAAACGTACTCTGCCGACACAGCATATCGGCGATGAACATTACGATTCCTTCCAACTATAGTTGTACCTGCAAATCCTATAGTTCCGCGAGGTCGATAGCACTAAATTCTCTATCTAACGGCCTGCGAACAAGTAGTCCAAAATCACAGATGGCAATAACATGGCATATAACGGGTCAAATAGATAACGCTTCACATGTCCCATAGGATGGTCGTAATGAAGGGAGGAAGATTAAGTAATGATTGTGCCAATGAAATGGAGTCAGGCTTGGGGATTTACCGGAGACATTTGTATGATAACTGGGATACATCCATTTAGATGAAATTAATCGCTCTCCCTGCTTTACATCTTCTGCACGAAACGCAATATTCGAGAGCATACTTTTATACATAAATCCCTTTTATAATTCCAAAAAAGAAGACCAGAAAAGGAAGGTTCTGTGATGAAATTTTTATGATGACCTACCAGCCCTGCGTCAGGTTCTGTGTGTCCGGATATCAAGACAGTCACAGGTGTATGACTAAGAATGATCGGGGTATAGGGTGCAAAATGTTGTGGTGTGCTTTTGAGTAAAACGACAAAAGTGGCCTGAGCAGCTTCCCACTGAACTCTGGGTTGATAGGTGGCCACATGGGTAAGAGAGCAACATCATGGGTGGCACTCTATTGAGAGGGTTAACACCGTGATAGGACTGCGATATTCTTCTTTTTAGGAATGTATGTAGCGAAAGATCTGTGCACCGTAACCTGAACGCAGTACCCCATACCATCCAGCCCAAAGTTAATGTGAGGCACTGCACTTGCCATCAGGCGCTCGCACTGGAGGGATAAGTGTGATGTATTGGTGGTTACTGTATAGGCGATCGCGATGACGACTACTTTGGTTGCTTGAGCGGTTCGTGTTCTCTGACCGCTGCAACACTAGCAACTAGCTAGCGACTCATGATGCGCCGCACACATTGGCACCACTTAGGCGCTAAATCGAAAGCAGTCCATCGCATAGCCCTCTGAAATGTCTCACAATAAGCGACAAACATTGATCTCGCTACCTGAGATGGATCAGTGGCTTACATCCGACGCGTTGTCATACCGTATCTCACAGAGTCTGTCCTCACGTGGCGAGATGTAACGCACAGCGCTATGCAACTTCGACATTTCCGCAATAATACTTAACCGAACGACCAACAGAATGACTCTTAATTTTCTGCGCACGGTACTCCTCTTCGTGATACCAACAACGTAAAATAAACTCGCGACGCAACAGTACGGAACAATACATGCTGTCATAATTAGCAGTAATTTAGTCCTGATGGTCAAAAAGCATCCGGATATCCTCTGGTTGTCTCGTGACGCCTAACGCAGAAACAGCCGGGAACTAACTGCGAAAGCACTAAGCCTAAACACAATCGCTTATACTTCCCTGTCGAATCAATGGCTTTGTGATGCATAGCAATGAAAAACACCAGTTCCAATTGTATACATTTGGTTCAAGAAAATAGGAGCCATTTACAAATCAGTACAATGCACTGCGCGGGCGTATTTCCTCTACACGTGATCTATCATGTCCTGGCAATGTGCAGACGTCAAACAGGCTCGTGCCTCTGACACAATTCGTTCTATGAAATACAGTCTCCACTCGGTCTTGCAGAGTACCTCCTCAGAATCTCCCTGAAGCAGCTCGGAATATTATGGTTTCCTTGGGTACGAGAAAGAGGTTGTATGCGTCGCTCAACTGACAACGCTAATACCGAAATACGACTGCGGCAATTTTGTTACCATGTGAGAGGGCACTGCTTTGTTACAGCAGGCGTCACTTACTTGTAGGCTATTATTGAGCTGATGTAAGCAAAATGTGATAAGGTGCCAAATGATCTCCTGAAGAACATCCGAGTTGGTGGTTAGTGAGTAGGAGCATTTGTCACAGACGCGTGAAAAAGAACTGTGTTTAGCCAGTGTCTTTGCAACTATTTGAGCGAGCCGGGACGGATGTAAAATTGCCGCCTCCCCCCTGGCGGTTGTAAATCTAAAAACTTTCACAATGGGGGACAGCCTTTAAATTTTTCGCTTCATATAACAACAAGCAAGGATCTAATTTCAGAGCGCT
The DNA here is from genome assembly GCA_944474145.2 of Dicrocoelium dendriticum. Classification (NCBI taxonomy): domain Eukaryota; kingdom Metazoa; phylum Platyhelminthes; class Trematoda; order Plagiorchiida; family Dicrocoeliidae; genus Dicrocoelium; species Dicrocoelium dendriticum. Next base: position 23,391,489 of record OX104064.1, read on the forward strand.
GTCCTAAATGAAGGCAGTTTTGGTGTTATAGTATTCATGAGCAAGATTTACAGATACACATTTCACGCATTACCTGAACCAATTGCAACGATAACACTATCCATCGTCAACTTTGCTCTGTATTGAGAACTGCCAATCCGTGAGGCTTGTCTATTCTGATGATGAGGGAAGGTAGTTCGTTATAAGCATACGTTTTAAGAATGCACGGTCACAGCTGGCAATGCTATTAGTTTAGGTACGAAATATACGCAGCAGCTTTTCCAGGGTGATATTTCTGAATGTGTCCCAAAAGCATTGCCAATAAGTTTGTCATGTTTTAAAGCTTTGATAAAACAATACAATTTTGTACTTCGGGCAAGGATTTCCTGTTTTCTATATCTTCGCCGAATTCACTAAGCAAACAACCATACTTATTATCAAGCATATTTAACGAGGAAAAAAGCAAATTTGTTCTTATGAAATGTACCGCATTTCATCAGCCAATTATCTATCAGAGACAGCATTCCCCGTTTAAACTCCACATCAAATCCCATCGATAATGTAACATATTCTTCACCGTCACTCGTCTCTTTTGGCAGTTTCGATGCTGCATACTTACTCAATTTACCGTTGTGCTCCTTTCACTCATCCGTTGCCATATGCACCATTTTCGCCCTATTCTGAAGAAGCCAAACTGTTAACTCTGCAAGTCTGACAGAACTTCGTTGCAGATCTGGGACATGGGTTCAGACATATCTGTGCATCTTTGATTTCAATGAGAAAAGATACCGAAATTCTCAGAAACAAAATAAACAGAAACAAAGTGAACAAACAAACAACAGGTGAGCGTGACCACTTCGTGAGTGCGTCCAAGTTGCTAAATCACTCGCACTCAGTGCAAACCAAGTGTTCGTGATCGTCAGGCTGAGTGGCACAGAGTGAGAGCAGCCTGTCACTGTCCGCATTCGCTGAACCAATGCCATACGGATCGATATTTGTACACACCGATGCATCACCCCCATGTCCGTGTTAAAATCACCCAGCAGTAATAGTCGGTAGCTTCTCGCTACACACCGTATCATAGAGGACAACTGAGGGTAGAATTGATCACGCGTGTCATCAGGATAACACAGGATAACACGTGCTTATAAAAGTGGCAAACTTACCTCTTCCGAGTCGTAGGCGAACAGTCATTAGCCGCGCTGATGCCAGTTGGTTCACGCGCCCGCTGACCATTTGGGCGATCGGACAATGCAAATCCCACCCCATGTTCACCTGGTGCTGAGGCGGCGTTTCCCATCTGGCCAGCGCCAGCCTCATACAACTTATCTTGCTCATCGAGCCGGGTCTCACTAAGCGCCGCAATTTCGATGTAGCGCGCCAGTTCCATCGTGATCAGTGCAGTGCGTCCCTCGGGGAGCTCACTCGAGTTCAAGTCCAATAGTGTGTGCACTTTCCAGCATCCGGTGTTGAGTGCTTTGCGCGCAGGCATACGGTCACTTTGGTGGGCAATCGCACGCGAAGTGGTCGTTGTGCTTCGGAGGTTTGTTTCAGGGACTCCGCCAGGGGTCTTTGGCTCAATAGCCTGATCCACGAGGCAGTGAGGAGCAGATCTAGGTCGGGAATGTGATTGCAGTGACAGATTGAAGCTGCTTAAGATCCGTTACATGCAGACTTTGAAGTTCTGGAACAATTCATTGGTGTTTCGCGACCGTAGTAAGATAGGCACCTGCGACCGCAGTAAGACAAAGGAGGGTTTTGGCGTGTTTCCACCAATTTGTCCAGGGAGTGTATTGTTTGTGGCTGGCAGTAGCAATCCATGGAACAGCCGGAGGTGTACTCCCACCGTAAGAGAAAATGTGTGGCGATGGTGCTCTACGTCAGTCGAGCTGTGAGCTTATAACCCGTAGACCTGTTATCCCCGATGGCTAGGTGGTACGGGAAGATGGCCATCGACCACTTCCCAACCCGAGAAGAGGATGGACAATGATAGTAGCAGGGCACCCAAGACTAGGGTCCATAGCTAACGCGTTGGATTAAATGTACACCCGAAAGACACCGGGTCTAGCATATGGTCAGTTCACTGACTCATGCGGATTGGTGTTCCGACTGTTAGCTAGGAGTAAGGCGTAACCCAACTCCCACCCAGCGGTCGCCACGAGGAGGCGTCCAGAATATGAGCCCATGGCACAACAGTGGCAGCGATGTATACCAGTTGGCTTACAAACATGGTCACTCCACACTGGATGCTATATAATATATGGTGTATTCTGTAGAATCTGCACTGGATGACAAAGGCGGAGCAGTATGCCTTTCGTTTTTCGACTATACAGATGCATTCGGAGGCACGGACAGATCTGTTCTGTTCAAACAGCTGTCTGCAAATGAAGTTCCAGCAAGTGTTTGCAGTGTGGTTAAAGACTGCTAAACGAACCGCACTCAGTAGACCCAGGTTAATGGAGCGAAGACATCTGCTTTACTCTCTAGTCGGGGTATTTTACGAAAAGCCATCTTGTCACCCGCCATATCCGGGGAGGGCGTTCCGAGGCTGTGACACTCGGAAGGAGAAGAAGTTTCGTCGACATTCCAGCTTAAACTGCGGACTCCTTAGAGATTCGTCTTGCCTGAGTTTCAAAAAATGACACGTGTGCTTAGGGTTTCTCAGGAACTGATACACCACTTAGACGCCGATGAAGTCCGCTGTATATCTTGAGGATTTTCAACCCGAGTGGGTAGGGAAAGCGGGACAAATATCTGACGTACTTCCTCGCCATGCATTGTGCGGTATCGAGCGCGGTGGCGTGGTGCTTCTGCCAGGGTTGTCATGCTTGAATAGTGTATACCGGGTGCGGTCTCACATACCTTCAAAGCATTGTTGCAAGACTAAGGCGTTAAACTTCTCCAACATTCTATGAAAAAGATCAAAGAGTTGGTTTGCTTTCTATGAGGCCTTTTCAGTCTACCTTAAATACCCAAAGTCCTCTTGCACAATTACATCAACATGCCATTCATAAGAAGCCCGTCGTGGAATTTCTGGCCCTAGTCGATAGTTGTGAGTACTCCGATGGCGTATGCTCGACATTTTACACTTTGTGGTGTTGAGATGCAGCATGTTCTCGATGGACCATGTGTACGCTTTGTCCAGATCATCCTTTAAAGATTTGTAATATTTCACTGCGGCGATAGCACGTTATGTCTTTAGACCATCTGCAAATAGAAGACAATTTGAAGAGAGCACAGGAGTGGCCCAAGTACCGAGCCCTGAGGTACGCCGACCCGAACTACGTTTCGTTCCAAAACGGTGCTGCGAACCCTCACATTCAAGTGACGTTGAATGAGACAGTAGCCTAAATACCCTGGGACGGGATCGCTCCTACTATGTTTCTGGAATTTGTGCAGTAGAATGCGTTGGTCCAGACGGTCGAATGCCTTTGAAAACTCCAGGTAGACTGCATCCACTCCTACATCGGCGTCCACAGATTCCGTCCAGTTTGCACGAGCTATCAACGGATTCGTGGTGCAGAACCGGTTGTGGCGAAATCCGTGCTACACCGGAACGAGAAGTTTGTTATTTTCTAGGTACTCTATGAGCGCCTCAGTTAGGATGGAGTCTATGCTTTTGGAGATCACCGGAAGAAGTGTAATCGGAAGATAAATCGCTGATTCAGTACGGCTATCACTTTCGTGAATTCGGGTAATGATCCCGTGCTTCAACATCTTGGAGACCTGCACCTCACTAAAACTTCGCTGGATGTGTTGCTAACGGTTCAACTAAGCTATTTGCGCCAACTTTCAACGCCTTCGGGCAAATACCGTTCGCACCCGGGGAGCTGTATACGTGCAAGGACATCAGCCGCTTCAATACAGCTGCGGTTGTACAAGATATATGGTTAAGTCCTGATGGCGGCATAAGCTGCCTGGGAATGGTGTGTGATGATTGCACACTCTGGATGGAACGGCCATATTGTTGTCCAAGAAGTTTGGCCGCCTCTTGTGTCCTTTGTGCTAACCCGCATGCTGCTGGCAGAGCCGGAATTCTGTGCTTAACGCGCCGAACTTTCTTTATATGTCTGTAGAGCAGAATCGGATAACAGCATAAATTTTACCACAAGCGCTTGTTAGTTCTTCACTTTATGCTTCCGGTAGAGTTTGCTGCAGTGTTTCCTTTGTGTTGTATACACGCCCCAAGTATCCTCACTCGAAGACGCTATGTGGGCTTCCCATGCCAAGTCCCTCAATATCATGCATTTTCTGGTCCTGCTCCTTAAGAACGACTTCATACTTTTGCGTTTATGGATTTTGGTTTCAGATGCACTTGCCATGAGCTTGTTGAATCTATTGACAAATTCCACGCGGGTCACCTCAGCGGACTAAACAGTTAGGAAAGACCAGCTTGTCGCACCAAGGGGTTCGGATAGGTTTTCATAGTTAATTATGAAGCAAGATTCCCCATTAGTTTCAAAAGGATACTTTACATAGCACAAGTATTGGAACACTAAGATCGCGTGCTCGCTGCTGCCTGAAGGAGTGCATGTTGTTATTGGTTACAGCATGAGTTCTTCGTTGGTAACAACGAGGTTCGGTTTGTTGCCTGTCCTGAAATGCCTTTGAGAAGTGAAATGGTTGGATAGCAACGGATGGGCGAGTAGGTCTTGCAGCTCGGCATTGAACAGCACCCCGAGTGTGGCCGGGATTTCTAGACAGTGCAGAGTGAAGTCTTCTACCACGAGAATGTGGCTGTAAGATTGCTCCAGTAGATTCTTCATAGAGGAACATAGGGCATGGTCCTTCCCAAAGTAGACACTGGTTGGCAGTATGCCATGGCCACTAAGCATCTATAGCCCAGTCTCAGGTCTAGGCAGCGCCATAAGGCGTCCACGGTTTGAATCCCAGTGTCGTTTACGCAGTCGATGAGAAGGTCGGAACCGTAGTAGGTAATTACACCGCTTCCCTTTGTGGGTCGGTCGTCGCGCATGAGTGACGTACCAGGTAGTGCGATCTCGACATCGGTAAGCACGTGATTCAGCCATATTTCTTTTAGCATGATGAGGTCCCAACACATTGAGGTTTGACGAGATCAAATTTCTGCCAATTTACTGAGCAGCCCTTGGGTGTCTGTCTACGAACAATTTAGAGCAACGCATGCCAGAAACGTATCTGAACACACATAGGTTTCCCATGAATTTATGCCGACGTTCGTGGGGCCGGTCAACAATCGTTTATAGGATATATTTCTTACCAACAAACCGGAGATACTTCGATTTATTGCATGGAGCACCCACCACCTAGTCCTTTATAAGCGATACACAACGGATTGTTTGGTCGTTCCTCTTCGGACGGCTGGGGACTTTCACTGTGTTCTTGATCGAAAATGCGGACAGCAAGGCTAGCGACGAATTCTCTCTGGTTTTGTGTTCTCTCAGTCAATATTGGACTGGCTTCAACGGCCTTCAGATGTATCTATGGTGGCAGCTTGGTGCGTAATTTGTGCCAACTTCCGAGCACTCTTTCAACCATTTGTTTTGAGTACAGAATAATTTCAACACATTTAGGCCACTGCCTTCATAGTTGGGTGATATGTGCAAGCTTAAAGTCAAATTAACTGTCACATAATAGAGAGAGAGCTTCCCGGATGTACCACCACTTTCATGTCATGAGGTTGCACCTTCAACTCGTCGGATGACTTGATTTTTGGGACACCATGGACATATATCCATCTTTCGTCGGTTGGCTTTTGGTATTCTCCTGAGTTTACTTCATTTACCAACGCTCACCCTAAGGGATGTCAGAAAATATACGAACGCTGCATGACGAATCACGAAGTCCGTGAGCCGACAAGATGGCGGTCTCCGTTTTGTCATACGATTGAAGGGTCATCTGCAGTGGCATTGGCTCGCTATAGTGTAGTGAATTTGGGTGGTGGCCAATACAACATAAGCTAGGCTGTTTGGCTTGGATTCACATTGCTTGGCACATAGATTCCCATTGTTTCAGGTTGTTCCGTAGTTTGATTTTAATAGAGTTTACCTTTGACTCAGGCACGTTGGAGTCTATCATCTTCGTCGACCTTTGCGTCTTCTTATTGTTCGCAATTTTAGATAAAATAGTGCCTTTTTTACTGACGGCGTGGTGCGCGGTCTTCTCGATGACTTATTGGTATTCGTGTCATCTAACACTCATTGAATTAGTTGCAGATATCCCCCTAATCTCGCCTTGGATTTGCATGCAGCGACGACGGATGCGAAGTTCTCAGACTTCCGGCACTGTTAAGTAAATCGGATTGCAATAGAGTGTTTCGTGAGACAGACAAATCCCCGACAGAAACCACTTACTGCAAAATTGGGGTTTTTGGGGTTGACAGAATCTGGCTGCTTGTTCTCGTGGTTGAGGTTGTTAGCTCTAAGTTGTTAGCTGTGCACTGGCTTTTGATATCCTGTTCCAAGTTTGAACCTATATTTTGGCAACGGGTATCGAGTTACGCTGCAGCTGGTTAAGACGTGATTGCTAGATCAGCCGTCGCCCGTTGCAAAAAAGCCTACCGTTTGCTAAATTCTAAGCCAGCAAGGCGATGCACCCTAAGGGTGGGTTAAGCATACACTCTGCGCAGAACCAAATGGGGTCTGATGTGTTCCGTAGTTCTTTCCCTTTCGCTATACGTAAAGTTAAACACTTGGGATGGTAGTTCTTATTGCCGTTACTACATTTTACTCCAATTCGAATAGTCTTAGAGCACGAGTTTGAATCGCAAAGCTTTTGTCTGCCGCAGTGTGGACCGTGTACGCATGGCTTTCCTTGTTGTCGTGTTGCGAGGCATTATCGTGGCGTGCGTCACGTTCGCAGTTTGCGGCCGCAAGACATGTTGTGACGGGCACATGGTGTCGGTTGACAGTATTCTACCAAGGCGGCTATAGTTGCAAACAAAGCCGGCTGATGTTGCTGCGCAGAATTTCTGGTGTGGGGTGTGGCCGACTACACCTTTTCCGAGTCAACTAAATCCATAACGGAATTAAGGCCCTCCTTAAGCAAACCATGTTCCTAAGAATATTAAACTTATACCCTAAGCATTCCAAATTGAACCCAATGTGGCGCCACGCCCAAACACGTACCCATCGTCATGACCAACTGCCACTCAGTGCACACGTACTCAGAACATCTGCATCGGTTGGTGCAGCGGTTAGGTCCATGTGCACGTTTGGCTTTGTGCTCACCCAATACACCACGTGATGCACGCGCGGATTTCAAAGCAACACGGGAACGCAATCAGCGTAGGATACGGTGCGGACTAGCACGCGACATCCATGGATGGTTGAGGAAGTACTTTACCTCCCACCCACTCACTTAAGCGGCTTCACGACGCACAACACAGCACCGGGGGCCAGAGATTCTCCAACCGCGTCCATGGTGCTCACTGCTGCGCGCAACCGACCGGACGTGCCGTTCGCCCCACAGTGAGATTCAGCATCGATTGCCTTCACTGCACGCAAGCTAGCATGCATGTTCGTCAACCTCACGTGGATTCACCTATGCCTAGCGGCGTCTACGTGTGATCGAGTGTGGGTAACAGTGCCTAGGTGAAGTAATTAATGCGTGCGGTGCTTCACTACGCGCTATCATGGCATCGTGCGTTAGGTATCGGATTTAACTGTTAACTGCAGTTGATCAGCCTTAATAATGAGGTTAGCATCAGCATCTGCACCGCAACACATGATGTACTGCAGCGATCTTTGCGGAAGGGTACCGCGTTACTTGTGATACGTTTACCGGGTTAGCAACAGCTTGCATTTGCTGGTCTATATGCAATCGTTAGTATACGGCAGCTGTTAACAGGGTTTGTAAAAAATCATCGTGAGTTCGTGTGAAATGAGGGTAAAACCATGATCTAGGTTTACCTTTGCGCACTCCTCACCAAGGTTCCAAAATGCAACGCACTATGTATGCGGAAACGCTGCTTGACTGAAGAGAGTAACCTAGGGAGTGGCCGAGTGACGGTGGTTGAATCAATCGACAGTAAGACACTGCGTCATACATTGTTCTAGCTCGGGTTTCAGTCGGAAATAGTCACGCAGGAACATGGTGTTAATATTAGATGGTCATTGTCCACTATTTTGTACATAGTACTGGCTAACTCCAGTACCTGGCCAAAAGTTAGTGGTATCAAGTGGGTGACACATTTTACACATGAAAGTAGATTAAAAAAGCTAGTTTTTGAGGAAACTTAAATCGCTCACCATGAAGTAAGACACTGTCATTCCTTGGCTTCCCTTTTTTTCAAGAATGGTTAGCTTCCACACCGATATTTCGTCAACCGGTGGACAAAGCTGGGACACAGCACTACAGTTCCGGTCACCCATATCATGTATATCTTGTGAGTGCATTATCCGTGTTTCACAAAGATAAGGCCCTGTGTAGAGAGAAAGACGTTGGGAACGCCGCTTGAAACTAGACAGTAATGTAAGTACTGAACAGTGGACACCCGAAAATGTTAGTGAAATACCCGTATCACAATATGTTAAAACCATATTGAAGATGCACGGCGGCTAGCCAAAAAACCTCAAGGTGGTGCCAGCTGGGTGTTTCCGGTTAATCCAGTTCCAGCGAATAATTCGGCAGCAGCGTCGTAGGACGTAGTTGGTTTCAGTCTGGCAAGCGTTCTCCCTATAAAAACTCACAAATGTCCGTTTGACAACACTGCGATGTGGCGGGTGGGACTCGCCACTAAATAAAGTCAATGCCTCTTCCCCTTCTATAGGATTCCAACTTTACGAACCTCCTCTAGTTCGAAGAGTTCATTGTATTCCTACTTACGATAGCGAACACAACAAACTCACGAATGTAGTCACACTTCAAAAGTTCACTCACCATGCCCAGTACAACTTCATATATATATATATATATATATATATATATATATATATATATATATATAAATCCAATATTATACTGCTTAACTTGCTGTAGTTTTTATACAACTACTGACCATACCCGTTTGTATTATCATGACCATGCCTTCGCAGGTGTGCCCTGAACTGCTGGGTATAAAGCATTTATTTATTAATAACAATATCATAGAAGGAACTCCGTTTTCCTTTCAGACAGCACTAACCGAGGAGTAACATTCGGGATCTGTTCAACGCTGGTGTATCTGAAAGACCCACTTCTTGTAAGTAAAATGACTACCTGCGTTCACCAGCGTATTCGCAGCAACTGTGAACATGTGTATATAGGCCATACCGCGAGCAAACTGCGCACAACGCTGCTGGAACACATGAGGCGCATGTTAAGGCGACGTGTGAATATAATGCTCTACTGTGGGATTCGGCGGTGGCGAAGAACATGTTAGGTACAGTGGATGTAAGGTGGCCGGATTATTCGTTAGCCAAAGCGGTACGCTTCCAGATTTCTTGCGCGCCAAACCTGAACACTTAGCCTATCCTCGGGTAGTACTGCATATGCTGAGCGTAAAAAATTGAAGATAAATATCTACATTGCTTCAATGCGCTAACAAAAAGTACTTACTATTTGCAAGTAGTAGGGGTATGTATTAGGCTCTAGTCTAGCTTCATTACAGTTAGACACAGACAGACAGCCACCACACATCCGGAAATGCGTTAGACGGCCGTTTTGTCCTATTTGTACTCGTCAGTAGCGCACACTCGCCGAATCCTGCCAGATTGGAACCCATGACTTTCCTTTCGCGAGTCAGCGAATTATGTCACTGAGCCATGGGCGACGGCAGCCGACGGCCATGAATGTTATCTGACTGCGATATAGCGCTGCTCATCCTCCACTGTCTTGCATGTTATGAATAGGCAGAGGACAAGGCTGGCCCCAGAGCAACGACTTCCTTTGCAAACAGCCACTAATCGTGATGGCAAGTATGCTGCTAAGGCGAATACTGATTATTTGTACTGATTAGTTGCACATTCATAACATGTAAGACAGTAGAGGATGAACCGCCCTGGATCGCAGTTATATATCAGTCTTGGCGGTCTGCTGCCGTCGCCCATGGCTCAGTGACACAAGTCGCTGACTCGCAAGAGTAAGGTCGTTGGTTCCAGTCCGGCAGGATTCGGCGAGTGTGCGCTACTGACGAGTACGAATAGGACGAAACGGCAGTCTAGCGCATTTCCAGAAGTGTGGTGACTGTCTGTCTGTGTCTAACTGCAACGAATATACAAAAAAGAGTACTTATGTTATTAGTCAGTACAATGGCTGCGCTACTGAAGTTATACATAACTAAATAAATGGTATATCTTCGATAGAATGAGGCACACAACTGAAAGCATGGTCAAAATATATACACAAACAAGGCTACTTTTAAATCGTAAAACGTTTTTTAAAAAAAGTTACAATCAAATCTTTCTTACTTTAGGCAATTGAGAGGTTCATCGGATAATGGTGGCCTTCAGGAACATTATGGCGCTGGTTCGCGGAAAAAATTCTAGTTGGCACTAACCAAGATTCGGTCTGATTTCGCCACGTTGCAATTCATGGTTTCATGAGCACAGGAGCCAAAGTAAAGGTCGGTAAAAAGTGTTTCCGGTTAAAGGTTCACGTGCTTCTTGACAGAGTACTATCTGGAACCACAGTTCTCGAGCAGTACTTAAGTAAATAAATAAATAAATGTTTTATTCTCAACAGTGCGAGACACTCCTGCATAGGCGTGTTCATGATGATACAACAAGGACTAGTTAATGTAAAAGCGGTACAAGTTTATAACACATGGATCCTTGTGTTAATTGTGAATGAATGCGCGCAGGTAAGAACGAGTGTGGTTATGCTGCTTGAATTTCTGAAAGTGACGCCGTATTTGTGGTGGCTTTCGTCAGGCGTAAGTAGGAGGGAAATGAAATCTTCCTATTGGACGACCCACGTCCCTTGGATTGAATTAGACCATCCGTATACGTAAGACGCAGTGGCTTAAGTTAGCGGCGAGTCACCTCCGCTACGTCGCAGTGTTATTAACTGGACAATTGTATGTTTTTTTTATGGAAAGTACGCTTGCCAGGCGAATACCCACCAAGTCCTGGAACACTGCCGCCGAACTATTTGCTGGAAGGGGTGAACCCGAACCAAGCAGCTGGCACCACGGAGAGGTTTGTTAGGTAGTCAGATGAATACATTTTCCGTAGTAGATCTGGGCGCTGTCTCAGCATGTCGTGAAGTCGTATGCAGGGATACGCGGCGCTCTCGTCCTCAGGATGGCATTTCCCCATAAATAGCGCATTCAGTTTTTAAACGCTAAGCTGCGTTGTCTGGCTTGTCCATACAGGGATAATTTGTGAGATGATTCTTCCAGTGAGTGCATTAGTTCCAAGGAGACGAAAAATAAATTTAATGGGATTTTCGGTCGCGGAGTGCAAGGATTCCCATCCCACACCGAAACCCTCCACTTCGGGTGACGGTCCCAGTGGCAGTATTGGCAGAGGCTGACTTCAAAGTCAACCGATGCTATGAGTGAGATTCCTTGTCGCAATCTAAGACACGAATGGGCGCTCCAAAACCCGAAAATAAACTTCTAACCGATGTGTCAAACACTGCACGCGGAGCTCAATGGCCTAGTGATTATGGCGATAGCCGCCAAGCACTATGCGCCGAGTTCCACTCCCAGCCCGGCTATCTCTACCTGATGAATCTGAACAACGACAAAACCGTCGCTTATGGAGTGCATGGATGGGAGAAAGAGCCACACCAAAACCCTCCTATTCAGGTAACCGTCCCAGTGACAGTATCGGCAGAGGCTGACTTCAAAGTTAACCGAGGCCATGGTTGAGATTTTCGTGTCGCAATCCAAGACAAACGAAGGGTGCTCAAAAACCCGAAAATCAGTTTTTGTACTTGTTCATATGAGGCCGAGTTGGTCTGGAAATGGGAAAACACTTCTACTTACTGTACATCAGCCTATATTTGTTTACAGTTCCAATCGGAAATTTTATCCGCTGTTGCAAGCCTTCACATGTGTTTATCTTGGTCATCCAGCTCGTTGTCCTTGATTTCCAGGTATGGGAATGTAGAACCAAAAAGAGTGACGCTTGCTTAAACTTTCTTCTCGCAAGGTGGTTTATCCAATGCCTTCAGATTAAAGGCATTCAGTTCTTGAGATCGGTTCATTCTTTCCTGTAGATAATCAACGCAATTATCGTAAATAAATAAATTTGTATATTTACCGACAGACGGTACATTGCCCCATAGGTGAGAGCGATCATTTGTATAGTGAAAAGGTTTCATGGTTTACGCGGTGTAAATCATAATAGTAAAGCAAAGGTTATTAATAGAATTTCGGATCATGATTTTTTCCTTGGGTCCTGGACCCGTGCACCTAATATGTAAACTTTACGGATGTTTGGATCATTATTTTCTAGTTTGAGACTCAGGAGTAGATAATAAAATGGAGGGGATACTAGGCTGCACAGACACAGGATTTGGTATGGTAGGTAACGACATGTTGTGGATAAGCTAGTTGTGAGGGAAAATTTGCTCATATGTTTTTTATACCAGCTTCTGTCAATGTTTCTATAGTTTGCTGTGAGGCAAGTATCTTCAATGCATTTGGGACAGTGAGGAACGCCTGAAGGGAATTTCGAAATGTGACATCGCTTGTACTCATGCGTATCTGTAGGGTAGTTTGTTCCACGGATCAGTGTATCTCACTAAGAAGAAATTCGATCGAGTTTTATGACTTGAAAGATTTGTGCGTAACAAGTAGCCGCCATTACATGTGGGGTAGACTGCAGTCTTGCGTAGTTTAAGTGCGGTGCTGCCTGCATAAATTCGTTGGTTTACGATGTTGTAGAAGAGAACGAGGTTTTTCTTTAAACGTCTCAGCCAAAGAGGATACAGTTGGAGTTTTCGATAGCGATCCTAATAACTCAGGTTGGAGCAGGGCCCCATGACCAGCTTGGTAAATGATCGTTGGATATTTTCCAGAGCCGTTCTGTCTTTCTTTCTCAATTCACTGTGAACGATAGTACGGTATTCCAGAGTCGGTCTACTATTGTCTTGAATGACTCAAGTCATGCTTCAAGTAGGGAGAAAGTTCTAGTGATACATCCGCATAACTGCCTTGTTTTCGCAACTTGATAAAGCACATATTCGGAGAAATTGGAAGAGTTGGAGTACCTAGTTCCTAAGTTCCGAACTGAATCAGACGTTGAGATCACGTTTTCGGCAAGCATGATAGAGCCTTCTGGGATGCGGCTTCTGTAAGCAAGTACTTGGGATTTCACTGCGGAGAACTTCATTAATAAACGCTCACTAGCTATATTTAGTGCGGATAGGTCTTCACATGTGTTTCCCAGGCACATTTGTAGTTGGTCTGGATGAAATGGGTAGGCCAGTTTGACGTCATCTGCAAACAGAAATGAGTGTCCATGTTTGATCGGGTCTCATATATTGTTTATTTAGATTAGGAAAAGTAGTGGTCCGAGCACACTTCCCTGGAAGACGCCGCTGGCTATTTGTTTCGGTGTAGAATATTGCTGACCGATTTTAACTACCTGAGTTCGACCGTTTAGATATGAGTCGAACTAGTTTAGCAGAGGATTTCCAATGCCATTTGACTCTAGAACGGACAGCAGTGACTAGTGCTGCACGCGGTCGAACGCCTTTTGCATGTCTAAAAGAATTATAATAATTGCCTTTCCTCTGTCAATTATAGTCGTGACGTGATCGAGAAATTGTAGCTGGCAGATAACGCAGGAGCGTTTTGAGAGAAAACCATGCTGTGAGGGGTTGATCAGATCCAGTCTTGTAATATATTGGACGATGTTCTTCTTGACTATTCGCTCTAGGGCTTTGGAAGCAGCAGAGATGTGTTTTATTGAGCGGTAGCTTGACATTTGATTTCTCGGGCCACCCTTGTGCTTAGGTATTATAATGGATTGCTTCCATTGAGTTGGAAAGCAGCCGGTAGTGAGCGAATGTGTGAAAATGTTTAATAACAATGGAGCGAGATTTATTTTTCAGAGTTTTAGAACAGTTGGTGAGATGCCATCTGGGCCTGGACGAGTTGACGGTTTTATGGATACGATGGCACTTTGCACCTCTCTTTACGTCACAGGGATATTGCAGTATCGTTCGGTCGTTCTTTTTGGAAGTAAAGGATGAAATGGTTGTGTATCGGGGACAAAACAGGAGGCAAAACTAGAGCTCATGGCCTCGCATATACAGGAGATGTTGCGCGTTATTTAACCATCGTCTAGAGCCAACGTTTTGATTTCCTGAAGTGGTTTAAGGTTTTTTTTGAGTAGTTGCATCAATGTATGTACTTTTTCAGGATTTCTGGGTTCCCCGACTTTCTTCTTTGATTTTGGCAGTTTGGGTTAGACTTTGTGAAGCTAGTAACTTCTCATGTATTTGTAGCAATGTTGCGAAGGTGTTGCTCCTGCTATATAGCGATTTGAGTTTCTTTAGTTTGGTTTTGGCTTTGTACAGAAGCTTGAGTTAACCACTATGTTCATGGGTATTTCTCCATACAGTAGATGCCAATAGCTCCACAGCAAAGGCAATATTGTTACTAAACTCATTTCTAGCCACAGTATGGTTATGAGTTAGGTATGACGTATTCCAATTTATGATACTGTTATGTTCATTAAATGAGTTCCAGTTCACACGATGGAGATTGCGAATGGGTTTTAGCATTTTACTTGGTCGTTTGGGTAAATCAATAGTCATATCACAAAGCGCCGTGTTGTGATCACAGCCAGATAGTGGATTATTAACGAATGTAAAAGTGTAAGAGATTCTTATCGAGAATACAAAGTCTAAGGTAGTGGCACTTCTGGTTGGCCCTCTAACATGCTGGATCCAGCCATTGAGGTGAATACATGAGATGATTTCCTCAATCCCCGCAGTGTTTCTGAGTGTAGGTAGCATCCAGTTAACATGTGGTGGGTTGAAATCGCCACACAATTTTGGATATATATGTGGTGCTGGAAGCAGCATTGATCATATCGATTAGCTTTTGGGTTTCACATAGAGTAGTTCGGGGCGGCCGATAGATACAACCCACTAGAAGATCAGTAGATGGGATCACTAGCGATAATGTATCTTCTAAGTCATTGAACACAGGTTGATCTGCGGGAATTGCAGTCAGGTTATTTCGAAGATATATGGCACAGCCACCACCACGTTGGTGTGAGGGATCCTTGCGAAAAAGTTAATAACCTAAGGTGTTAAGCTGCAAATCACTAATTTCTGACGTGCACCAAGTTTCCGTGCTTAAAACAATATCGGGGGATCTCATAAACATAATTGTTGTAAGTAGATCTAATTTAGGTAAAAGGAAACGAATGTTAATGACGACAGATTTGAAAGACATTGTTAAATTGGAACAGAAGGGGTGGGTAATGTTTGTTTCTTCGTCATTGTATCTAAGAACTGTGTATTGTGAGGTAGCTGAGGCACACTGAGCTCTACATAGTACTGGATTGAATTAAGTACATACTCCAGTAGTTTGAGTATTCTCTGATTCATAATTGCACGTGATAGGGGCTGGATTGGTGAGGGAGGAAGTGGTGGTGTACGATGGTTTAAAAAAGGACTTACATCAGTAGTATACAGGGGTGGGGGGATGCTAAAGTCTACAAAATCGTTTTTCTTCAGATTGTATTGTCGCCAATTGAGTAATATAGGGAGTGTTGGTGGGGGAATTTTGACTTGAGATAGATAGTGGTTGCACCCTGTTACCTGTAAGTCCGTGTGGCCCACCACCATTTTGTTTGCTAATTGGGTGTCGCACACATAAGGGCTTTGCCAGCTTGAGGTCACGGGATTTGGAAACGTAGTCAGAGACATTGTGGGTAAGTATTGGGCCGGCTCTCTGCGACTTATCCCGACAATAGTGTTGGCGTTGCATGTGGAAGCTTGAGGACGGACACTTTTTCTCATTTGGTCTAGCTGCATATCTATACGTTCTTGTAATGGTCGCTTCAGACTTACTGAGCTTTGAGTGCTTATGGGAGAAATAATGGCAGGGTGTTTTCCCCTATTTTCTGCCTACTCCTCGGTTGCTCGGAGATAAGCCAAACCTAACTTCATTCGAGCCGGATTTAGATTTGTTTTTCGTGATGCCAGCGTGACAATTTGAATTTTCGTCTCCTTCTTGATAGGTCTCAGGTACAGTTACTGTCAACTTTTGTAAAGGCTCGCGGCTTGGAGAAGGGACAAAGGAGTTGAGTGTGTGGAAGCAGGTGTCTGCGTCATTATATTTTCAGCTTGCTTGGTATTTTTAGGTATGGACACCACTACTACTATTTGAGAATCTCTCATGAGGCCGCTAAAGACTGAATTGCCCGTCATCGCCTATTTCAGACAATGCGGTCGACTTATCAAGGTCGACATTGCTGACGACAGCGTCAGTACTGGCTTCATTAGTAGGAACATGGGGTGTATGATGGCCGGAGGGGTTTGTTGCATTGTTAGTCGCCTTTGAAGAGGCGTCTGATCGTGTTTGATGATAATGCTTTTAAAATTAGTTTAAGCAACAACTAGTCTTTTACTGCTTACAAATTTGGATGCGCTCCTGTAGTCTGGAAACTGTAGGAGTATCGGACATGTGGTCATGTTTTCCTTTTTCCTCAGTCTGAGGCATTGACAGAAGACTGCATCCATATTGCATGCTTTTAAGGGGGTATTTGTTACTCTGTCGATGTTCGGTTTATCAGGCACGTTAAAAATGATAACGTTATGCGATCTACGGAGACGTTCTTGCGTTTCGGATGTAGTTGAGTATAATAAGGAAGCAGCTGTGCACAATCGGTCGAGTGTAACAGTTGCTGAACCTCTAAGCAGTTCACAGAATGATAGGACTTGTTCATAGTATGTGCTGAATACAGGAAGTTTGCATTTCAGCGTGGCTACTTCTTTCTCAAGGTCTATAATCCGGTCTGTCGTTGCAGTCGGAATTGTGGTAGTAAAGTTGGAGTGGTTTGCAGCTACATCGACCTTTTCTTGGAATTTAGATGATGCACGTCCCTTTGTTACAGTAATGTCGGGTGAGTTTCTAGCAGTGCTATCAGAGGGTTTTATAGTCTTTCCAGTTTTCAACTTCAGCCTAAGAAGGGAGCTTCTCGGTTTCACATTGTTAACAGGCATTTCTAGTGGGTACTCAGAAGAATGTTATGGTGCTGAGTGTAGGACTAATAAGTGTTGAGTAGGAATACAACCGTAGG
>OX104064.1:23408922-23435170 GCA_944474145.2 Dicrocoelium dendriticum
AATTTCTTCGAATATGTGCTTTATCAAGTTGCGAAACCAAGGCAGTTATGCGGATGTATCACCAGAACTTTCTCCCTACTTGAAGCAATGGCAATGCGAACGCATAAACGATTCGGAAACCGACGTACCTGACGCCATTTGGTTTAATTTCCGGCTAAGCGAGAACGATCTTGGCCTATTGGTTGTAGTTTACCGTTCACCATCGTCTACTCCTGAGATGAACTGCAATTTGATGGCTGCGTTGAAGCAAGTGATAAACAGGAAGTACGGTCACATTCTAGTCACCGGTGACTTCAACTTACATGCCCTCGAATCCCAGGCTACACCAGGAGAGCAAGTCAAAGCAGATTTGCAAGATCTGGTTTCAGACTACCCTATTTATGGCCACGTCACTACGCCCACCAGATTCAGGGGAACTGACAGGCCATCCATGTTGGACCGAATATTCACCAATGAAGAATTGATGGTCGAGAGAGTGATAACCGATACTCCTTTGGGCCGCAGTGATCATGTGACGCTAGTGTTTCATTACATGTGCTACGCGGATTATCCTAAAGAGCATGCCGAGAAATATCATGTCATAACCAACTATGACGAACTGTCCGACCTCATTGATGCAACCAGCTGGTCGTTCTTAGCTGAATTAACCCCTGTGGTGGCCTGCGGTGAATTCGTCAACATATTTACCAAGCTCGTGACAAGGACATCTGAAACCAAACTCTGCCGGCCTAAAAGGATGAAGTCTTTCGTAAGGAGCAGGACACATAAATGCATGGCATTAAGGGACTTGGCATGGCACACCTACATAGCCTCCCCGAACGACCATACCTAGGATGTCTACACAATACACAGGAACCACTGTGTCAAACTCGTTTGGGAGGATAAACTGAAGAACCAACAAGATCTGGTGGAAATGTTTCGCTCCAACCCCAAACTGCTATACAGACACGGAAACAATTTGCGCCATGTTAAGCGCGGTATTCCTGCTATGCACACAGCATGCGGGTTAGCCCAAACCGCACAAGAGGCGGCCAACTTCCTTGGACAACAATCTGGCCGTACCTTCCAAAGTGCGCAATCATCATACATCTCGCCTAAGCGGATAAAGCCGCCATCAGGGCTAAATCACAAATCGTTCACCTCCGCAGCTGTACTGAATAGGCTGATGTCTCTGCGCGAGTTCAGTTTGCCGGGTGCGGACGGCATGTGACCGAAGGCATTGCAAGTTGCTGTCGTGAGTTTGGCAGGACCACTAGCAATTTTCTTTTAACGATGTCTGAACGAGGTGCACGTCCCCACGATGTGGTAGCCGTGTTGAACCAACAAATTATCGCACGATAACACTACTGCCTGTGATCTCCAAGGTTATGGAGTCCATTATAGCTGGGGCTTTAATGAGGTACCTGGAGAACAACGAAATTCTCGTTCCGGAGCAGCATGGATTTCGCCAAAATCGCTCCTGTACCACTAATCTGTTGATTGCTCGTGCAAGCTGGACGGAATCTGTGGACGCTGGTGTAGGAGTCGATGCGGCCTACTTGGATTTCTCAAAGGCATTCGACCGTATAGACCATCGCATTCTCCTCCACAAACTCCAGAAATATGGAATCGGCGGTCCTGTTCTGGGCTGGATAGGAGACTTTCTCTTTCAACGTCACCTGAATGTGAGGGTTCAATGCAACCTATCAGAATCCATCGAAGTTCAATGCGGCGCACCTCAGGGCTCGGTACTTGAACCCCGCCCGTTCCTGGTTTTCATAATTGATCTCGCGAGTGTGCTATCTTCCAACTGTTTGCTATTTGCTGATGATCTAAAGGTATGACGCACTATAGCTGCAGTGGAGGATCACACAGTGTTACAGGAGGACCTGGACAAAGCGTACATATAGTCCATCGAGAACATGCTGCATTTCAACGTCACCAAGTGCAAAGTTCTCAGCATCCGGCAAAAGAGTACGCACAAGTACCGCCTAGGAACACAAATTCTACAGCGGGCTTCTCACGAGTGCGATCTCGGGGTGATGGTTCAAGACGACCTCGGTTGTTCGATGCAGACTGAAAAGGCAGCTAAGAAAGTAAACCGATACGTCGGCCTTCTTCGCAGAGCTATCGGGAAGTTTGACCCTTCGATCTTTCCAAAATGCTTAGTGCGTACGTGAGGCCGCACGCGGAATACGCTATCCAAACGTGGCAACGCTGGCTCAAGCACCATCTCACCGCACTCGATACTGCACAACGTAGGGCAACGAAGAGCGCCAAAGGTTTGACCAGCCTCCCCTACCCACTCAGGCTGAAGTCCCTCAAAATATACAGTGGACGTTATCAGCGTCTAAGGGGCGATCTCATAATGATTTACCTGATCCTGAGAAACCCTAACCACGCATGCCATTCCCTTCTAATATTCAGTCAAAACACCTCGCTAAGAGTTCACCAGTTTAAGTTAATCACGCAGTACAGCCGCCTGGAATGTCGGCGAAACTATTTCTCCCTTTGACTGGAACAGGCTTGGAACGCCCTCCCGGAACCCGTAATTAATGCACCCACCCTATCCCTTTTCAAAAAGCGCCTTGACGATACTCTGTCACATTTACACTTCGTGCTATAGCTCCTGGCCACCTGATGCTGGCACTAATGCACAACAGACATAGTGCCGTAACCCTACTCGAGAATGAGTCACTTCAAACGTCTTCCACGAAATTTGATAAACGCTAATACTATAGAAACTGGATTTCTGTGTCCTGTCGATCCAAAATAGTTGCACCCGCGTAACCGTTGTCCTTGCCATTTTTATTTGCTTTCTCGCCTATTATGTGATCAATATCCACACCCCTTATTGCTTTGTGTGCGTACATTCTCATTTCAAACTCCCTTTATACGACAGTGCAGTTACATCTGTAAGCGCCCGAACTGACGACTCCATTATCCCTTGCTCTAGCTTTTTGTCACGCTAAACACCCTACGGGACATGTCAAGCACCTGCTTTTTTACCCGTTATATATCATTGTTCATTGTTTAAACCCCGTAGAGTACAGAGTGCTATCCCCTCTCTGAACACTGCATGTGGGCAAGCATAAACTACGCACGAAGCGGATAACGCTCTTAGACAACAATACAGTTGTGATCTCCAGAACTCACTGATATCCCCTAAAATTCTCACACCGAACATGCCGCCACCATGGCTTAGGCAGACCTCAGTTACTGCCGCGGACGTGTCAAGCACTTGCTTTTATCCCTTGATAAATCATTGTTTATTGTTCATTGACTGATATCACTGCGTGTGCACAGTTCTTCTGGTGCGGACACCTTACACCCAAGGCTATTGAAAATGGTGGTGTCTGAACCATGGTTCCGGTTTATCCAATTTTGTCTACACACCATGTAGGTCCTGGCCATATGGAATCATGGAGCATTCACCCCCATTTACAAATACAGCAACCGCACGGGACCGGCAAACTACTTCCCGATAGCTCTTATCCCATTACTTTCTTAAGTCCTGCGATCCGCCATTGTGCAGTCCGTTATGGTAAACCTGGAAAAGTGCAATATCATCGTACCGGAACAAAATGGTTTCCGCCGAAACCGTTTACTTACCACGAATTGTTGTCCCGTGCTATCTGGACGGATTCTGTCGACTCAGATGAGGAATTTGAAGTCGTGTGCCTAGATCTCTCGAAAGCGTTTGCTCGTCTTGATCACAACATCCTTTTCAAACTTCAGGGCCGTGAAATCGGTGACCCCATCATACTTTAGATGCATGCATTCCTACAGTAACCTTGCCCAAATGTGTTAGTTCGTAGCGCCTTATCTGACCCGAAAGCGGTACAATGCAACATTCCAAAAGGCTCGTTGGTAGACGTATTGCTTTTCCTCGTCTTCATTAATGAGCTCAGGAGAGTGATCGATTTAAACGTTTTGCTCTACGCGGACCATCTCAAAATCTGGCAGACTATCACGACGGTATAACACCACATGACACTACAAGGTGATCTCGACAGGGCTCATGATTGGTCAGTTCAGAAGGCGCTGGAGTTCAACCCCGCCAATTGTCGAGTACTTAGCATAAGCAATCAGAGAACTCACGAATACCGGCTACGTGAACACCTGTTGCAGCGCGTCTCCCATGAATACGAGCTTGCAGTTCTTTTGCAGACCGATCTCGATTACTCAAACCAGGCTGCGAAAACAGCAAAGTGAGTCAGGCGGCGCTTGGGTTCCTTGCGGAGAGCGTCTGGCCGGGCTTGACCCAACCATCTTTTCACAGACGTTTAATGCTTGCGTGAGGCTACATGTCGAATACGCCATCCAGATCTGGCATTCCTGGCAAAAGCATGATCCTGCCGCTCTTGCGACTCCACGAAGAAGAGCATCAAAAATGTACGGGGCCTGATCCACCTCCCTTATCAGCGCAAACTACAGACCATAGAGGTTTAGAAGAGCGCTTCCTAGGTTGGGACTTCGAAATTAATGCCCCATCTTTCTTGGATGCCAAAAGGAAGTGAAAGCATGTATTCCCATTGTTGTATTTCAATGTTCCCACACATTAAGCAAGGAAGAACAGTGGAAAGCCTGCGAAGGTATGCTGTTGATGTTGACGTACCTTAGCGGTCAGTTATTCCAAGTTGGTATCGAGTGTGTATTGCCTGGACTTTGGAAAGATTGTCGATGCAGCTGGCGAAAATGCCAACCTACTAAGAGTGATGTCCTAGTAAAGCTTGTGTAGCTAAATGTAAAAAGGTGTACCACAAGCTTTGTTGCTATTTTGGCGTTTCAGTTCCTAAAGGATCCGCAACACGTACGTCAACACTTCATGTAATTACGTCACAACACCTCACTCCGAGCCCATCACTTGATGTTAGCCACATAATATGACCGGCTGAAATGCCGCCGACATTTTTTCTCACTTCGTGTGTTCGATTGGTGTAACGCACGGCCAATTTTCATTATCCCCGCTTGTACACTGGCTGAATTCGAAATTCAACTTGATGAAACTTTACACCACATGCACTACAAGGTTTAACCAAATTAGTAAGACACTTCATGACACAACCAAAGCACGTACGCATGTGAAACTTCTGTGAGTCCACCGATACGCGTTACGTTTTGTTGGTACACTCACATATTGTTTTCATTGTTTACCTGCGGGAATTGTCAAGCTGCATTTTTACCGGTGATAAATCCATTGATTCATGACTAGGGCTTTCGCTTCGACAGCGGCCGAAGTAGGACTTACCATCAACACAGGTAAGACTGTTTGGCTTTTCCCACCTTCACCTGGAATGATGTCCGTGGACCTGCCCCAAATTCAGGTTGCCGATGTGTTGGAAATAGCATAGAAATTTTGCTATCTTGAAATGTAATAGCAACCGATTTGCAAATGAAGAGCGAATTGCACATCTAGGTGTCGAAGTTGGCTGCTGCTTTTGTCAAACTGGAGAAACGCATGTGGAACAGGCACCAACGTACTGCTGCAACAAGGATGCTGATATACGAGTCTGTGCTGCTGTCCGTTCTTCGATACTGCAACGAAACGTGGAGGATGACGAATTGGCAGTAGCTGCTGACATCCAGAAGTCATGATGGCGGAACCCGGTCCGCTAGAAGGCGCACCACTGCCGAGGCCCAGAAGGTCGAAAGGCAGGCGTTTAGTGGTTTTCCAGACTAGTCTAAGTCTGCTGATTGAGAGTGACCATACTGAATTAACCGAACTTTCATTTTACATCAATCGATTGCAATAATCCTGCCTACCTTACAATTTGATTTCGAAGTTCATCAGTGCGTGTACTCTCACAACGCTGCACCTTTTGTTCTCCTGTGACTTGTCTAGACTTACTGTGCAACCACTTCAAGCTGCTTGACAGGTCACTGAAGCATTTGTCTGGCTGCAGTAGTTGCTCAAATCCAACTTTGACAAAACAATTGGATCGACGCACATTAATTCATGCACTAGAATTGCTCCAAGTAGGCTCACGGACACTAGCCACCCCATTCACACTTCACTGTCTAACCGGATATGTACCTCGTTGACCAGACCGAAGTACAGAGCAATATATGCCCGCAAGAAAGCGTATGGTTCGTCGATTGTTTCTTATGTAGCCAACATTCTATTCGACCAAAAGGCTAGTATTCACTAACTGGTTGGTAAATTCTGTCAGTGAGGTTACGTTTTTCATTGAGTATTAGATTTTGTTGTTGTTCTGTCATATTTGAATTCATTTTTATATGTCGAACCGCATATGTGGTAAGGCTGAAAATTCCCGCGTCACGAGCGGATAAAAGCGCATTGTTGATTTGAACTTGAAGTGACTTGATTTTGTATTGGCACACCTAGGTCGCATTCAGCAGAAGCGCCTTAAAATTTGATCTCCCAGCTTGTACTCCGATCGCGTTTTCCATCCATCTCGATGGCTTGTTGGATCGGGCGCTGCTAGCTTTGGACTGCGCGTCATGACAGCAACTGTTAGTGGAGCGGATTGTGAACGCCACCCAAGGGACGGTGGTGCTGGAACTTGCTCGAGTGGTAAGTGGGTTGTTAAGAGAACCAGCAGCAGCTTTGGGAAGCGAAGAACAAAGACAGCGGGCGATTGGACAGGTTAGAAGTTGGAGCAGCTTACGCAAGACATCGGAACACTTCGAATTAATTGTCAGAGGACGCAACAAATTGGCTGACGCATCCTTTGTGGGAAGCTGGGACGCTGGAAGCGCCATTGCCCATCAAGGTGTACCACCCACTTTGTGCCAAATACAAGTTACAAACAGTATTGTTCTCGTGTTGGAGATTGCACTCTCGGCGCCCTGAACATAGCTGCGACGGTAGAGGTGGATGGAGGAACAGAGTAGTTAATTGATGCATGAGTCGCAATCTCCCTGATCAGCCATGGAGATGGAGTGAAAACCCAATCGTGTTCAATGTTGGTGAAGTCGGTCGGTGGCTACGATATACGCATAAATGCTCTGACGGAGTACGTGGTTAGTATAGGGAGTCCTAAATTCAACCATTTCGTCATGTCACCGGAGGTGAAACAGACAATGCTGGGGGTACACTTTCTCCAAGTCAACGTGGTCATCGCGACTTGAAACAATGATAGCTGCTGACGAGATACGGGTCTATACTCCTCGCTGGTAGAGAAGGATCCACACAGGTATACTCAGTCGTTGCCGTTTTACACACTAGTCTGGCCGTGCAATCGCTTGTCGGCAAATACAAGCTTCTTTTCACGCGCAATAACTGCCCCTACAGGTTTTTTGATAGACTCGAACACACATTTCTACTTCCACTGCAGCCGTATCGGTCGCATGCATCCAGAAGTCTACCAATCCACCTAGAGGCTGAGGTCAAAAGGCAGATTAAGGAGATATTGAATGCCGGTGTAATGGAGGACGCTCATAGCCCGTATAACTCTTCAGCTGTTTCGGTGAAGAAGATTGAAGGAAATCTCACTGACTCGCTTTGTCCCGGTACCATCAATGGCAGATATCTTAAACAAACTGCAGAATTCGAAGATATTCATGGTACTGGATTTGAGATCTAGGTACGGGTAACTGGCTATCAACCAGGAGTAGCAGGAGGAGACTGCGTTTGCAGTTGGCTAGAAGCAGTACCAAGTTATAAGGATGCATTTAGATTATCTGGTACCCCTTTCACTTTCCGGCGTTTGATGGTCCGCATGCTGGATGGGTTAGAGGATGCGGCCATATATGGAGACGACAACGTGAGATACAGGAAATCGGAGACTGAACACAGCTGTCATATAGCAGCACCGTTTCAAAGAAACAAACTGTCGGGATTAGGGATAAATGGTCCTAAATCTCAAACCATCATGCGTAACACTGCCTGGTCACAAACAGGGTCAGAGTGAACTGAAGCCACTGCCAAAGAAAACATTGACAATTGGAGGCAACCTAGTTTTGACTTTGAAGCGCAGTCTTAGAGCATTTTGGGGCCTCGCCGGATACTACCGTAAATGCGTCAGAAATTTGAACAGTTTGGCGTCAACTTTGTATGACCTGGTAGGAGAGGGAAAGCAAAGCATGTGGACGCCAGAAGCTCAACAAGCGTTTGAGGAAATTCAGAAAAAAAAATGGGAAAGCAGGAGCTTAATTTGAAATAGCCGATCCCCGTAGAAACGTTCGCGTTGACCACAGACATAAATGATGCCGGAATCTGTGCGGTACTGAAGCAAAAGGAGGGGACGATTGATTACGGTAGCAAAATTTTAACGCCATGCGAACACACGTATTCAGCTGTAGAGACGGAGTGTCTGGTAATTGTTTGATACCTGGAGAAGTGGCAGTCGTACTTGCTGCGTCAACGCTTCCACCTCAAAACAGATCACAAATCCTTGGAATGGGTTAGGTCCTCCAAATACCCCAAAGACAAGTTGGCTAGGGGTGCTGCACTTACAAAAATACGATTTCAGGAGAAGCTACGTATCAGGAAGGGACAACGGAACCGCAGGTTTTTATCCGCCTGATGAATGACGACGATTTGTCGAACGTTGACTTCGGTGTCAGTGGTCTGGTGTTGCAACAGGATCCGGGGAGGTTGGCAGCTGATCAACGAAACAATAAGCTCCTGAACAGGCTGATAACAACAAGGATAATGGAGCGAACTGTGGCAAAGAAGCCAAGGTCCACAATGCGGGCCGTCCTCGCGGAAACTGGAAAACCTGCAAATTAACGAAGCCGGATCTCTGATGTTTACACAAGGGCGAGCCGCTCCACCGGCGCCGGTTATGCCACGGAGGTCGAGGAACACGTTGCTGGTCTCTTGTCACGAGATGGCCCAAACCAGATGCGCCAAAACATATGATTTGCTTTGACAACTAGCTTACTGGCTAGGTATGCAAAAGGACGTTGATACATCCGTGCTGTCGTGTCAGCGGTGCCAGTGCGCAGTGTACTCGCCACTCTGGACGGCACAAAGCTACTGCTAATTTTAAGGTCCCTATCGGCCATCATCTCGCCTGCTGTGACTGACCTGTTCAACGGATCGTTGTCTGAAGGTGCATTGCCAAGCGACTGGAAATGCTTGGTGGTGAAGCCGATTCCAAAAGTCCATGACGCGACTAAGATGAACAATTGCCGTCCGCTTTGTCTGACCTCTGCTTTGGCGAAAGCGCTCGAGAAGATTGTGAAAAATGATCTTCTCCAGCTGTTAGAGTCGAAAAATCTCCTAACGCCTGCACAGCACGGTTACATAAAGGACTGGTCCTTAGTCACCAACATGCTTTTGACGCGGCACGGATGCATGTAGGCGTTGAAGCATGGGAAATCCGATGATGTTGTCTATGTTGATTTCAGTAAAGCATTCGATAAAGTGAACCATGAGTAGGTGCGGTGTTGGTGGCACAATACATTAGTGAATCCTTGACTTCCTCATTGGGGGAAAATGTCGGGTACAGGTGGATGACTACCTAACGAAATGGTACCTTCACTAGCGCCGTAACTCAAAGCAAAGTACTGGGATCAATTTTGTTCCTGACCCAAATCAAGGAAATACCTCAGCTTCTTCGGTCCCCGTGTACTGTTTGCAGAGGATTCGGACAGTAAATGATTCTCCCGACGACTGTAACGTGCTTCAGCGGGACCTCGACCGCCTATCCCAATGGTCTGCCGAAGTTAATCTGCCGGTCAACCCTGTCAACTCACCATTTACGAGACTGGGGAATGAGGGCACTGGGCGTATGTACACCCTAGACAGTCAACCGCTTCATCCCTCAAGCTCCAGGTGAACGCTCCTGCTGTAATATGAGGTCCGTCGGCAAAATGAGCAGTCTGTGCGGAAATGGAGGATGCTTGTTTTGGTCCCTTAGAAGCAGCTTCTGCACTTGGTCTGCAGAGATTGCCACACGCGTGTTCTCTTCCATAATAAGACCGCTGCTTGAGTACGGCTCACCCACCTATTGTCCGATCACAATAGGTGAGGTGTAGGGACTGCAACGGCTTCAGCACATAGCCACTAGACTCATTCCCAGTTCACCGGTTATGATGTATGATGGCGATGTAGGAGGCTGGGGCTTTAGACCCTGTCAAATCGTCGGCTTCAAGTTGATCTCATAATGACGCACTGGATATTGCATCCGGGCCACTTCCTTATGTTGATGCCGCTGCTACACGTTCGCGCACCAAGCAGTACACGCAGACGCCGGTACAAACTAGTGGTACCGAGGTTTCGAGTGGCGAGTGGCGATATATATTAGAACAGGTTACCGGAGACAATAGTCGAGGCATAATCGGTGTCGGAATTTCAGAGATTCCTTGACGCCCAGTTTGCGAATTACCGGTACTGGGAGTGTATCGCACCCAGATAGGATGTAGAGCAGCTGTAATATGCTGCCACTCCGCAGGATCAACGACGTGATTCCGCGCAGGTGCCTGATCGAACTACAACCGAGCAACACAGATTTATGTCTTGTCGTTCTCTAATTTAATATTCAATATTCGTATACTTTATCACGGTCATCCTGAAGTGCCAAGTGGTCACCTATTATGGCCCACCATTTCTTAGACTCACTAGCGATGAGTAAAAAGTGTAAATGGTGACTCTTGCGAGATCGTTTATATAATTCATATATAGGCGCAAACCAAGTACTGAGCCCTGTGGCACTCCCTACTAAACATCGACATGATCAGAGAAGATGCCGCGAACTCTTACATTTAGATGTTGTTAAAGCAAGAAGTCAACTAACCAACCGAAAAGTAAGTTACAAATTCCACAGCTCTGAAGCTTGTGAAAGATGATTTGATGGTTTCTATGGCTGACTGCTCTTGAGATGTCTAGATAAGCTGCATCAACCTCCACCGCACTACTGATGGTCTTCGTCCCACTGGAGCGAGCAGGTGGCAGGTTTGTGGTGCTAGACAATTTTTGGCGGAATCCTCGTTGCGCTGTGGCTATGATGTTGCATCTTTCCAAATAATTCATGAGCGCTTAGGATATTGTAACCTACCGGACTTAGGAGAGCACTGGACCGGTGTGGGTGGCAGGTGATTTTTGTCTGTTTACAGAACTACCCCGTCAGGGAGTATTCTACGCTCCTTTGCAGAAAGCATTTGGGTGATTCCAGCATCTTAACTTTGTTATGATTTGCCAGGCTTGTGTGAACTTTCAAGTGAGATACGCCATTCGTGAAGGGGAAGACCGGCAAAAGAACCGGAAGCCCAACGTGGACATCCCGGCAATAAACGGCTAGGGGCGTCAATGATTGAATGCGCACATGAATGGCGTCTGCTGGGTAATCTCCGAAGAGGTTACTAAACTCCCAAGAACCGAAATAATATTCGCCAAATGTATAGCCATAACCACCATGGGGGGTCGTGTGCTCATGCAGCCATTGTCAAGGTTGCGGTTACAATTCGGACTCCAGTGACTCCTATATGATCCGCAGGTAACGCGACTAATTGGTGTCCTTGCCTGGCTTCATCTGCGTTTCGTAGTTAAGTTTGGAGTTGAGGGGATCCTTGTTAGTCAATAACCTTCTTGCAGGTTTCAATGGCCCGTTCTGTATAAACCGTGAGAAGCCAACTAGGTGTCAGTGAATCAGCTTGCGATTGGTAGCACATGGACTTACACTTACGGATCGTAAGCAGCCTGTGTTAAAAAATAGAAAATTCCATAATCAAGTGAGGTATCTCGGACGGTGACAATCGCAGCGTTTTTCTGATGTACTCCTTTCTTGGGATCGCCGTTTTCCTCGCATGCGGACCTGCGGTCTTCGGACCAGTCACTATTAAGTACTCGGCTTGTATCCAGTCGGTAGAGTATCCCATCCGTAAGTGAAGATGGAGAGATCTTCAAACATGCACTGGAGGATGAGCATACAGTTTGGTGTGCATACACGCTGTTATCCCTTTCACGAATGAACTTAACCATGGTGCTACTAATGGAAATGGGCAAGTTACTTATGAACCTCTAGAGCTGTCTGAGTTATGGCGAAATATTGTCAGTTTTTCACATTGCCAGATTTCCAGAGAGCAGAGGGATTGGTCTACGAACGGTGCTCGGCACAGGTTTCGGCATGCTCCTAGTAACTCCTCCCATCACAACAAGTTCAGTACAGGCAATCCAGCGCAAGGCCTCCTTCACCTGAGGTGGGGTGTACGGCAGGACGGATGTTAAGGTCCCATAAATTACCCGGCATGGATGGCCTGCCTTATGCCTGAGAGACGTTCACCACTGTCGAACTGGTCGTTTTTAATACACAGTGGTTGGGTGTACAGTGTTTCGAATATTATGCTCCCATACCTTTAGTTACATGAGCACATGAGCAGCCTGCCGATTACGCTTAAGTTTATACCAGGACACTCTAGCAGTAGTTCTGCCTTATAGGAGTAACTCAACCCCGTCCAGCAGTGAGTTTATTACGCCTATTCTCGTGACACGAATGGAAAAGACTTTTGGATTCGGTTCTAAGAAGAAAATGAGGTGCATAACGAAAGGCAATGCATGCTATCCTTCCTCAGTGCCCTGTGAACAGAGTTCGTCACTGATCAAGAAAATTTATTACAGTGTGTTACATTTTTGTCTCGAGTAATTGACCGGTAACCATCGCTAAGGCACCACCCTCGTCTTGAGGTGGTCCCACTCTTTCGTATGCGACAGCAATCTGATCAGGATCGGTCCGCGGATGAAAAAGCGGTAATTTGAATGAGTTTCGAGGCAAGACGTGAGGCACTCATTCAGCGTATTTAATTCTGAGTCGCTGGAGTGCTTATTAAGAGGGACTTGAGATCTTTTTTGACAGACAAAACGGGATTAGAGTGATCCTTCCCATACATCAAAATGGATGGTTTTGTCTGCTCGCTTGTGGGTGGGTGCGAGCCATTGCGTTTCACGATCGTTCCACTGGATATTGTAGCGAATGTCCAGCTCGACAAGAAATGGCCGTTATATGGGAATTAGTCCGCTTAGTACGACAAGCGGAACTGCCTTCTCGAATATTCTACGTTTAGACTAACAATAGGATACTGCTCGGTCCGAAAGACCTTGTGTACAAGGTCACGTTGAGGATCGTCTATAGTAGTGAGAATCGAGCTATTCGGATTTAGGATCAACATGGCACTAAGCTCTCTAACCATCCGTACTCGTTGAGCATTGTTGTTGAATAATAAATAATTGGTTAATCCTGGACATTATGTGGTAGGTTCGAGTGTGCATGATTATGGTAATACAAAAGGCTAGGAGCGTTAATTGGACAACCAAGTTACAAGTTACTCGGTAAACATCTGGGTCTATGTGCTTGTATATGTGGGTATTATGATCGGGCTAGCTCCTTTGAAAAGCAAATATCATCCAACGGCTTACGTTGGTTGAGTACTTATTATTTATGCTCGCTCAATATTGACCGAATATAGGCTTTCTTTGTTTGTAGGATGGGAATGTTGCGAAGCGCGGGGTCGGAAAACCTGAATTGGAGGCAGGAAGTCAACCCACGTTCGTAGTACCTGGCTACTGCCGGTCCGTCGCCATTTCTAGGTGCGAGTGCATACGACCCACTTTTCAAACGGTCCGTGACACTACATGGCTCACTCCTGTTACATATTCCCTGCCTTACATTAGTAACCATTTTTCAGCCTTGCATCAGCTGCCTCAATCCTTCTACGCAAACCGTAACGTTTCAATGCAAGAAAGGTACGCCAACGTATTCACAGTTAGCACGCCTACCTCTTCCGACACAGTTGATCAAATTACTTCTATTCAACAACCGTACAGTATGTAAAAAGATGCACCCTATTCGTTCCGTTATCAATTTTTGAACTAAATCATACTGGTGACTGAGACATTGTTTACGAAAAACACTCCTCAGCCCTGCCTACATTTTGGCCAGTACACCAGTCTTCTCGCTTGTCAAAGCCTAGTGCGTAGCAGCGGGTGCATTATATATGCATCTGACAATTTTCAGGCACCACTGTTAAGCAATCTGGTTAAAGTTACCAACATCAACACTATAATTAAACGTACTTGTATTTACTTCCCTCGGAACACAAGTGCGAACAAGGCAAAATACCTGGAGCACCTGTTTTACTAATCAACAGAACAACCTGCCTGAGATTGAGTGGACATTGTACGAGGCGCCTGCTAAATATGACAGCCTAATGTCCACGTCATACTTGGTTTGCGGCAACCGGCTACGGATTTGCCTGTCATTGCCTTCTCCATGGGGATAGTCAGAGGACATCTGCGCGTACAGAGGGACCATGGGTGGCTGGGCCGCAATGCACAGCTCCATCCACACACCTCATATCCAAAATAAATCGGAAGGAATAAGATCGGAAGACATGTGGATGGGGGCCACGTTTCATCAGCGGAGCCGGCCCACATTCCTCCAAAAAGCAGAATAAAAGCATTCATGACCAATTGGGAAATCGTGCGTGCCAGACTTACACAAGATAATGACTGAGCCGTAGTCCACTACATACTGAATGGAACCACTCCTTGAGCTTGCCATGACCAAGAAGACCATGCTTCCACACACACACACCCAAAAAAAATTCACAGTCTCCTAGATTCGGGAATTGTGGTGGCGAGTATTAGACAGTCAGGCACCTTTTCAGCATTCACATCAAGCACAGCGACACCGGGGAAATCAAACAACCAACATAGAATTTGATCGAAATAAAACCCACGAAATTGACACCGAAAACGCAACAGTATAACAGAACTGAGCAAATCAAAGTCTAAGTCGCTGTATGGTAATTGTATGTTTGAGGTGAGCGTTTCGAAATCTGTGCAAGTTTGGCGGAACTTTACCAGCTCCGCAACAAAAAGTTTACCCGGTCTGTATTCACTCCTTCGTAAACAGTAACTTGCGCGCGTAATCCATTTCACGGACCGGCAGTTACCGGGGAAGATTAGTGCGGAGCGAAAACATCAGCAACTTTTCAAGATGAATGTTTTGTTATCACAGCCTACTTTTCACAACCTAACCCCTGTATCAACGATACGAAGCCTAAACTAAGTACGTCGTACGAAACCTAGACTAGAAACTACGAACCAATAAACCTAGGGTTAACGAATGGTCTGGGCAGAAGAATAAAACGAAGTATCCTGTAATCGTGGTTCTATAAGACAAATTAAATGCAGCACATGACTTACGAATAGGTTTTCAATCATAGTGCAAGAGAGCAGAAAGTGCGGAAATTCGGGCAGTGTCACAGTAACATAATACTTTGGATAAACTTGGAACGTCAAGGATATGTCAGTGATCGAGAGTGAAAGGAATAAAGGTTCAATATGGTAACCGATTGTCTCACACAGTGAAAGCAATGTAAAATGGGCAGAATAATTTGGTAATAGAGATACCGCGTCCTCAAGTAAGCAATCCCGGTTGAGGAATACACCAAGGTTTCTTTTGGACCTTACAGCCACATGGTCACCTACAAGCTTTATTCACCCAGTGCCCCCCGGAATTATCTATGCCCCCCTGGGGCCATATGGCTCCCGTTGAGAATGGCTGGGTTAGCCAATCACAGAGCAGGCGTTGGTAATTCAGCCTAAATCGTGCGCTTTCCTTCCTAGGCTGAGTGCGCGCCGTCTACCTATGGCGTGCAGGAAAACCCAACTGAGCATGCACGCATTGCTACTTCCGCCACAGCTCATGCGTTGTGCAACACGGACTGCCACAATGGCTCAGTACGGGACCATCGTACCCATGGCCATGCTGCTGAATGGTAGCAAGACAAGGAAACGGATGGTGTACCAATACTATCGATCGCTTTAATTGGTAGTTTGCTTGTGCGTCCGGGCCGTAGCCGAGTAAGCTTCTTGCGTGGTTTGGATCATATGATCGACTGCGTCTCGTCCCTAGGCTGGCGGTTAGGCGGTGCAGTTTGGGGTCCAGTCTGCACGTCACGTGCGGCCACACCAAAGGGAAGATTGATAAGTGTGACGCTGAGCGCATTTGCAGTCGTGTGGACGCTTACGTTCATGTCGATTGGACGGTTTGAGTTTAGAAAGAACGCGTCTGGTTTTCTTCAGGCGCGCATTGGTCCGGCACGAAAAGTGCTGCTAGACCTGTTTTCTCTGCCTAATGGTAGTTCTGGGGCAGCATAGATTCCGCCAAAGTACAGGATGTTTTATTAATCTGGTCCGGAGTAGTCGGTCACAATATTTAGTTGGCAATCAAGCACCTGGATGACCACATAGCATTGCAAGATAATCACAAAAATACTTGCGAGTGGTCGGTGAAAAACATGCTTGAGTTAAATCCTGTCAAGTGCAAAATAACGAGCATATCCCACCTGAGCACCTACTCATATTGAATAAAAATACACTTTCCTCAGAACGTTTCTCATGAGGTCTATCTGGAGGTGCTCGTGCAGAACGATCTCGTATGCTCATAATAGGCTGAGAAGGCAGCGAAATAAAACAAGCCAATACTTGAGCCTAGCTTGGAAGAAATTTGGCTGGTTTTCTCTCACAATTTTAGCAAATACCAAACCCATACGTAAGGCGCCATGTAGATTACACCGTCCACATGTGACACCCTTATAAAACCGTGGTCTTGCTGCTCTTACAATGCAATAACTGAGGATGAGAAAAGTGCTGAGGAATTACTCCACCTCCCTTAGCTGTCGAAACTAACGACTAGGAATTTTCAGCGAACAATACCGTCGTCTGCGAGGTGCTGTCCTATTGGTGTGTCAGAACCTCAAACGTGTTAACCACTCATGCGAAAGCTAATTGCATATCAGTCACAACACTTCACAGAGGCCACCGCTTGAAGTTGGCGACATAGTATAGTCGGTTGGAATGCCACTGGAACCTCTTCGCCATTCGTGTATTCAATCCATAGGAATTACTTTCGCATTCTGTTTTATTCGCTTTTATCTTCGTGTAATTCAACACCCGACTTCCTGCCGATTTATACAACTTGAATACGATGATTTAACCAAATTAACTGTGACAAGGGACGAAGTAATATTTGTAGAAAGTCAACCGCTAAGCGTTATTCTTTCTTGATATGTGGGCATTGGTTTCATTCTTTTACAAATGGCAACTGTCAAGCCTATTGCAGTTTTATCCGTGATAGGTTCATTTTTCCTTTGCAACAGAGATAACGAGATCCTTGCTTTGTTCCTTACGCTAGGCTTGTCAAAAGATTCTCTTGTTATCATGAACAAATTCGATGGCAGCTATCACAAGTTGGTCCGACTCTCCATCAAGAGGCCACACTTAATCCTCAGTCCTATATAGACAATAGAATTCTCTACACTGAATCGCTTTCCATTTCCTTGAGACCTTTTACTAGGTCTTCTTTTACCTGATGAATGCCGCTCACGTGACTACTCAGGAGTTCTACAAAAGTATTGAAGTTTGTCTGAATGCTGTTGTCTCCATAAGTTATCTGCCTATTCCCTGTAAAGCAACATCAACTGTCACAGCCCCACTGATAGATGAGCCTACAAACTCACTCGGCTTCGCAGACGCTATTTGACAATAAAAGTGTTCTATCTAGTATTGCGGCAAACAAAGGGCATCATCGAAGCGGAAAACTTTCGATAAAAGTAGCACGTGGTTGGAGAAAAGCAAGCCCTTAGCAGCCATAAGTAAGAACACAAACTTGCCAAGCTGATGAAAAGCAGAAACAAAAGCACAGAAACCCCTCCATTTTTATTACTGCCAACCGAAAAATAAGTGAACCAGCCCACACAAGTAACGCGTTTTGCCCCAACTTTAACACCATTACTAAGCTTCCAGCGCAAATCCTCCATCTGCGTATCGATGATAACCACTGCACAGAAGAATTCGACCTTTGTGACGTGGTTTTGTGTCCCTAAGTGTTGTACCAGACAATTTATTGCTCAATTTTATAAGTATCGGGGCTATCATAGCCGAGTACAACTTTTGAATCTTCTGCTTTAGCTATGACCACCGGTATTTCACCGACACAGTGGAATTACGCCATGGTATTCCCACGTTACATATCAAGCTCTGCATAAAACGAGCAACTATCGTCCAATCAGCCACACTTCTATCTTCCCAAAGATGATGAAAAGTCATAAAGTCCGAAAGTTTGAATAACATGATGACTCGAAATCTTATAAACAAGTACAACATGGCTTCCTAAGCTCGCGATTCTGCATAACATGTCAGATCGACTTACCCAATATGCAGATTAGTTTGCTTGGATGCAGTTCATCAGCTATAGTCGTCTTGCTTGACATGCACGCGGCATTTTATCATGCTTCGTAAGCTCACCTTTTTCCAATGAACAATGAACAATGAATTTATACGGGTTAATAAGCGTTGCTCTACAACTCCTGTTGGATAGTTGTTGGGGATATCAACATAACAGTAATGAGGATAAGGATAGTAAAACAATTAATAATTTAAATTAGAAAATGAGGACTTATCTTTTGCTCCGTTGTAGTCCTGCGATCCTCTTAGATTCACGGCACCCACAGTTAACCACAAATAATTCCATGGTATACTCCAGATGTAGGATGGAGATGTAGTGTTAAGTAACAAAGTGAAAGTGGATGAGTGCATCGTCCAACCGTTTTTTAAATACTGTTAGTGTCGGTGCAGGGACGATCGATGCTTGGAGAGTATTCCACAGGTGACAGACACGAATGGAAAAGAAATTTCTGCGGCACTCCAGACGACTGTATTGTTCTGCGAGTTTTAATGAGTGGCCCCTCAGATCTGTATTGCTGCTGAGTTGCAGTAAAGGGCGGCACACATGATGTGGGTCTCGCACAATCAAGTATGCCATAATCAGGTCACATCGTAGTCTGCGATAGCTTCCACTGAACAATCCCAGTCGTTGCAGCCTCTCCTGGTAGGAAAGATTGCGCATTCCAATTACGTTCTTAGATGCCCGAGGTTGTGGCTGCTCCAGTGCATTAAGGTCGTGTTTCAGCCATGGATGCCAGGCTTGAATTGCGTATTCGACATGGGGGCGAACATACGCACTGAGCATTTGTCGAAATATGGAGCTGTTTATTTGTCCAAACGCCCGCCTCAACAGTCCGACGTGTTGGTTCCCGGTCTTCGAGGCCTTTTCGGATTGCTTGGAGCAACCCAAGTCATCTTGAACCAGGACACCCAAGTCACGTTCGAGATTTGATTGTTGTAGTAAATTCATTCCGAGCCGGTATGAGTAGCTGCCCTGATGTCGGATGGAAAGCACCTTGCATTTACTGACGTTGAAATGCAATAAGTTTTGGGTCGACCATTGATACACCGTATCTAGGTCACTCTGAAGCACATGTTGGTCGGTATCGCCTGGATCCGGCGCCAGATCTTGATATCGTCGGCAAACATTAGGAAGTTTGAAGCGATTCCTTGTGCAAGGTCATTAATAAACACCAAAAACAAACGTGGACCTAGAACTGAGCTGCTTGCGGCACACCACACTCGACTTGTACTGGGTTCGATAAAGAGCTCCGAACTCTGACCACTAATTGCCGTTAAAGTAGAAAGTTGGCAATCCAGCTCCGAAAAGGGTCTTTGATCCCGTAATGCTGCAGCTTGGATAGTAGTGTCCGATGGTCTAGACGATCGAAAGCCTTGGAAAAATCCAGGTAGATCACATCAACACCTTCTCCAGCGTCAACCGCCTCGGTCCAACTACTGCTTGCAATTAGTAAATTCGTTGTACATGACTGCTACCGACGGAAACCGTGCTGCTCAGGAGTGATGATGTTGCAGTTTTTCAGATAGCACACCAGTGCATCGGCAACTATGGATTCCATGACCTTGGAGAGTATAGGAAGAAGGGATACTGGGCGGTAGTTGGAGGAATCAGTTCTGATTCCATCTATGTGAATCAGAGTTATTATTCCGAACTTCCACATGGCGGGAACTTGGTTGTGGTCTAAGCAGCGCCTGAAAATCTGAGCTAAAGGTCCTGCCAGTTGGCTTGCTGCTGCTCCCATTGCCTCTGAAAGAATGGTGTCGACACCAGGCGAGCTGTGTTTGCGTAGAGACGTCAGCTTCTACAATGCAGCATCCGCGTAAAAGTGATGTGGGTTAGTCCTGACATGGAGAAGGCAAAGCTTGGTAGATCGCTTGGTAGCAAGACCCTTCAAAACGTGGGAGC
This sequence comes from Dicrocoelium dendriticum, assembly GCA_944474145.2. Classification (NCBI taxonomy): domain Eukaryota; kingdom Metazoa; phylum Platyhelminthes; class Trematoda; order Plagiorchiida; family Dicrocoeliidae; genus Dicrocoelium; species Dicrocoelium dendriticum. The sequence continues at coordinate 23,428,968 of OX104064.1, forward strand.
GTATTGCATCTGCAGCACGTTTGATGCTTCCACAGCCGTTCTTGTTGGGCCATCAGCCGTCCTGAGTGGAGGAAATACTTGCGTCACTTTTCGTAGGCTATTAACGTGCTTGTACAGCAGTTTGTGGTTGGCACTGAAGGTTCTTGCGATGTTCTGCTGATAGGCGGCTTTGTCTTTTCTTAACAGTTGAGTGCAGTGGTTACGTTGGGTCACGTAGTTGTCGCGAATTTCTTGTGCTGGAGCTTCTCTGTACACTCGCCATGCTGCTTTGCGTACTGTTATCCTTTTTCGGGTTCTGCTCCTAATGTAAGAAATTGATTTACATTTATAGCAAACTTTTATCTCTGAAGCCTCTGCAATCAGCTGACTGAACTTTTTGAGGAACTCGAGCCAGGCGACTTCCGGGGGTTCTTCTTCGAGGAACGACCAAGTTGTGGCGCTCACGAGCTGGACCAATCGAGGGTCGTTTGTGATCGTTCGCGCAGTCCCATCGTTCTCATTCAGATATTCTGCATAGAAGTCGAAGTTGAAACTGATCACGGCGTGATCACTGCGACTCAACGGGCAGTCTAAAACCAACACATCAATCATATGCTCCTCGTTGGTAATCACAAGATCTAGCACAGATGGCCTGTTACCTGTTCTGAACCGAGTGGGCAAAGTGACGTGATTGTAAAGAGGCACAGTAGTTACTAGATCTTGCAGATCGGCTTTGAATTGTTCTCCGATTGTGGCGTGAGTTTCTAAACAATGTGCGCAGAAATCACCTATGACAAGAATATGAGTGTACTTTCGTTGTAAACTGCATCTTAAAGCAGCCGTTAGGTGGTAGTCGGTTTCGGGTGTAGAGTTAGGGGCGCGGTACACCAGGACAATAAGACAAGCGTTCCTGTCTTTTAACTGCAACCGGCACCAAAGAGAGTCGGGAAACTGCGAGTCTGAATCCTCCACGGCTTCGAACTGTAAGTCATTTCGGTAGTACAGGATTACCCCTCCTCCTTTTGTGAGCCTGTCGTTCCGGATCAGCGACATGCCCGGTAGCGACACTTCAGCGTCCGTCATTCCCGTGTGCAACCATGTCTCGGTGATACCAATGACATCATACGAGCCGGAAGCTTGGCGATCTTTCAGTTCGGCCAGTTTGTTAGAAAGACCCTGAGCATTCGTATACAAACAGGCCAGTTTCTCGGTCTCTAGGAGCCCGCAGCGAGGTGAAGCTGTCAGGTGTGAGAGAATGCCGACCGATGGGAGGTCGGCAACTACTCGTTTTTGATGGGATAATGATACCTCGTTTGCAAATTGATTTGGCCAAGGTGCGTCCCAACCTTCGTTTAGTCCTACGTCAGAGTCAATTAAAGCAGCAGTCAAGTTACGCTTCTGTACATTCATCGGTGTGCTTGCTGCTTCAGTTGCTTTAATATTTGAGCTGTGCAAATTGTTTGCAACCTTTAACCGAATTTCAGAAGGAAGATGTTTCCGATTTCTCCGCCATCGATCTAAAACATACTTTGCTAGTTGCTCTGACTCAACCAAAAGTTTTAGGATTCTAGGGCTGCATCCTCTATAGTTCGATGAGAGAGGTATCCTGGTGAGCGATAGTGCCACAATATTATCCAAAGAAAGTGTTTACGAAATAACCGTCACTGTTCTAAATCATGCTTTCCGGCCTCTTGAACATCGTTAGAAGGACGTGCTGCCACGCCATGTATGACGATTGCGTTTAGGCGGTCTTGCTTGCTGTGCAGTTCTTGGATGTTTCTTTTTGATTGTCACGCGCTCCAAGGGACGTCAGGATAGATACACATCCCACAGGATCCGTGTTTTAGCGCGCTTGAGGAGAGAAAAACAATTTCTACGTCGGTGGAGGATTCTAGAGTTACTCGAATAAGTCTGGGTTCTCCATAGTGTGGCGAGTTCGGATGACGAGTAATTCGTAATAAGTTTATGGGCTTGGCTTTGATACACGTCTGCATGCACAATGAGTTCCCTTGGTTTTGGTCGTCTGATAACTTGTCCCGCAAAGTGATGGCGGTAGATTCAGGGACATTTGAGCATACAATAGTCCAGGCACTATTATTGGATCCCTTTTTCGTTGATCTAAAAGATATGGCACTCGTTTGTCCTGAACTGCTGACAAGTGTTGATTGTTTGCTGTTTTCCCTCTATTCGCGTTAACGGTGTCTACAATGGAAGAGGCCGCAACGGCGGCCTCTCGGTGGACCTTTGCAGCAATCTCTGCATAGGTAACTGATGTTCTGGGAGGCTTAGTCTCGACAAGAGATATTTGAGCTACAGGGACCAAGGGTTGGTGTTTGGCTGCTTCATCCTTGTTAATACTAGATGTCAGGTCTAGTGGAATTTGCTTAACCAGACGTTTTGAGTGGTGCCTGACCTTCGTTGCCATTAGTACTGTTTAACTCTTGTAGGTACAGTCTGTTTTCGCCCGGCATTCCACTAAAGTTGGAGAAGACAACGGAGATGGAGAAGTGGCTGATTGCGGTTCGGGGGAAGCGGATTGTTCAACGTTCTGTTGCTTAGAAGCCGCTACGCTTCTGTGGTGCATACTCGCTTCCATTGAAGTAATCTTTTCGTTTATCCTCTGCTCTGCTTCTGTGGTTAACCGGTCGCATTTCTGAGCTAGGATAAGCAAGCACTTAACGAGGGGGATGGTGGAACATGCAGTACAGAACCAGTACAGAACCAAACGTATCTGTCGTTAGGACACATGTGCACATTTCGTATGATACCATTTCAAACAGTGCGAGCAAGCATGACCGATTTTTACTACTCGATGACATTCTCCTAACCCGCAAATGCCTTTCGCTTGAAGCCTCTTCGGTTTCGCATTTCTGTCATTCAATTTGGTGTCGTTACCTGACCCAGTGAGTTGGTTAGCGTTCTGTACTTATACAGCTTTGAGAGTGGGGCCCATCGGTCAGGCGAGTGTGGAGGTTGTAAGGTCAAATCAGCGTTCGGCTTGGTCGCGCGTCCGTGTGATAGGTTGCGCAGGCGCACTGGCTGACAAGATCACAAGGAATGGCGAGTGACTGCAACCTGAACAGAGCGCTGAACACAGATTGACAGATCACAAATTCTTTCACAGCTGTGTTGAGAAACACTGGATCGGAACAAGCTTAGGCTTTTCTGTTTGCCTCGAGAATTCTGTATCGAATGGTGTCACACAGAAAGGCAATCGGCTCAATGTGATTGAGCTAAACGCTTGCGCTTAATCACCGGTGGCAATGAAAACCGTTAGTGATGGCGCAGCCTCTAATCGTAGAAGATATTTCCACGTATGATGGATCAGTGTGTAGGGCTGGTAAATCCGGTTCGAATGAGCTTACAGTGACAAAGCTGCGAGAAGATGGAGAGAGGATAGAGGGGAATAATCCAAATGAATCAGGAGCACGCACCTCACGCGTGTGTGGGGATGACGAGGGAGGCTACAACTGCACATGGTATAATCAACCATTAGTTGTCGTGGTTCGATTCTTGACTAACGAACATAACCCAGGCTGTCCAGGTTAAGAGGAAACAAACACCATTAAGCCAGTCACTATTGTCGCAATACAAGTGTCCTGGAACCAACATTATTCCTATTAACTGTGAATGACATCTACGGCGTCTTCATTTTTAGTAAACCTCTCCTATTTGCCAATGACATAAAGATTAATTACATTTCTAAACCAACTAATGTCAGTGATTATTTCAGCGCAATCTGGTATTACTTACGTACGCTTGATTCATGTTGTTCCAAATGGAAGAATATATTCTCCAATGAAACATGTTCCGTGGTAACCCACAGATGTGAAATCACATCTGATTCGCCTACTATTGACATCAAACCTCCGCCTCACTGCCATAACGACCGCTACCTAGGGATATATTACTCAAACACCCTTACTTGCTGCACACGCCGGACATACCGCTGCTCAAACTCATCGAAGTATTAGGCTTCTATTTAAAACATTCACTTCGAAAGAGTCCATAAACACCAAGTACAAAGTACAAACACGTCCACTGCTAAATTGAGACTTCTTACTTTACTGCAAAACCAGAATGAGTGATCATATAGCATTAGAGCGAACGCAAAGGTTATTACTGAAGTTCTTCGAAGCTATTTCACCACATTATCATATACTGATCAACGTATTACAACTTGATCCAGCTATTATGAATGCGCTGAATGGAAAACAAATCTTGTCATCTTCCTTGATACAATTAATAAATAACAACAATGATTAAATAGAATAATGTTGAAGAACGAAGGAGTAAGAGAACGCTGTAATTATCACATACCACTATTGTGGAACAGGCTTGCGAATGAGATCCGTGAAATCTAATCAGCGATAAGGTTTGAAAGTCTAAACATCCATTTCTCAGCGTTAAACGAGCTATGGATATAAAAACACAACTTATGACAAATGCCTCTCTTTAGGAAATCGGTGAAAGCTGGGTGGGATTTGAACGCCGGATTGCCTCTTTTGTCGTCTGACTTGATGCATTTCCCACAATTAGCAGTCGTAATAAATTGTTTTGTCCAGTCACAAGAATTTTCTGTTTGCCAGTATGGGTTAGTTTACCAAAGCCGAAATTTGTCTTCATTTTTTCCCTTTTCTTTTACCGTACCAACTATCTTCTATGCTTTCCTGGAGGCATCAACTCAGGTATATGCCGCAGTTTTCCGGGCTCCGCCAAATCCACTTCCATATCAATTTCTCAGCTTTTCGATTGGTGTACCTGATGGAACAATCCGAAAATCGTTCACTAGCTGTCACGTTGGTAAGTTCTTCGGATGCTTACTTCTTCGTTACGATTGTTTGTACAAACGGAATCAGACAACCGTCAGACTGCATCTTATTCTAGTGAGATATGTACTAGTTATTCACATTGACATTTCATACAATTTCTTTGATGTTTTCTTTCCATGCTCGGCAACGACTTGATTTATCTTCTGAAGCGACCGAGTAAAGCTTCCTAGTTAATTAATAGCGCGCACGCAAAGCGAATTGCCACAGGTGCACTGGCAAGAAAAAGTTGCCGGACACCAATGAGTCGGATACTGGAACGGGCTGAATCGCTAGAGCTAATATGCTCGGTGCCTATAACAGCAATCCCAAAGATGAGTTAATGCGATGCAGGTTTACTTGCCCTTTAGCATCGTCGACGTGTGGCCAGATGGGGTGCGGAATTGAGGATGAGACATTTTGGGGACGACGTAGGGTGGAAGCAGATCTTAAGGAGACGGTCCAAAGTATGGCCGCATTACTTCCTCTTGCCTTCTAGATATATTTAAACCTGATTCTACTGTCAAGTTCTCCGTCTTACAAATTCGTTTCACTGATTGGATACCCCGAAATCTGCTTCGTGAACAACTTTAAAAATCTTGAAACACTTTCTAGCATTTCACATCCCGCTGTACAAAATGACCATGCCAAACAACTTACATCGCGTAATGCACAATTCCTATTTATTTCTTTATCTACTAGCGGTGTGTTTGATATAAGCTGTCTATCGTATTGAAGGTTTAGAATTTTCCGAAGCTGAGTTATCTGATAATTAACGCCGACTATGCTGCGGGGCAACGAGAGCGGAAAGAAAGCTGTTTCACCCACGCAGAGTCGTCTTTGCACGATGGCCAGCTGCTTGCGCTATCGATACTATGTAGGCACTCTAACTCCGAATGTTTGTAGGGGGTATTTGTGTTTCTTAATACCATGCAGCCTTGGCGTACTGCACGTAAAATTTAAAAACACTTAGCAAGTCTCTTGAAATAACCGGTATGGGCACAACGGATAGAGAACCAAGACAGAGTGACAAAGTGAAAAGCGTTTTTGTGGACTTACCGCCTAAGATGGCATGGAATCCGGAATAATTCCTTAATGTACTTAGTGGCTGTTCATTGTGGATTTTCGAGTGCAGCGGGCACTTGAAACTTCTAGGATTACAAGGCCTGAACTTTTTTTATCGCACGACTAGTAAACACGTGCAGGCAGACAGAGGTACCGAACATCTTGATTGCGCTCCGCAGTAGTCCTACCTGTTCATTCAGTACTTTGATATGTCCGCAAATTATTTTTAGCAGCTGAGTTCCTCCCGTATTAGTACCAGGATACCACATATTTTGCAACCGCATGCAAGACGTGGTCTGTGAGTATGCACATACTATTAGGCAGATAACAAATGTGGACCACCTTGCATTT
>OX104064.1:23435669-23554909 GCA_944474145.2 Dicrocoelium dendriticum
CGCGATGACTGCTATAATGTAGATTGAATATCCATTCGAAATTTCTTCCGTCCAGTGACCGGTGTAACTTGTCTTGACTCCATGAGCGAAGCCATGATTTTAATTCACTTTCAGCCCCACGGAAATTTTTATCCATTTTCGCTGTATATCTTCAAAGGAACACAGCGCCGTGAGACAAATCGAGAGAACGCGCACAAATTGGTCCGTGTCCATAGCACGGGTAATTTCAGTGTGAACTGCACGCACTGAAAGACAGTCAAACACACAGCCTTAAAGCTACTCTGTTGTTCGTTTTGTCTTACAAGTAATGGTCTAAAATAGTCGACACCAACGGCTGTAAATGCCAGATGAAATGCTAAACAACGGTCCTGAATCAACCGAGCTATCTGTTGCCACGGGGCTGAACATCCCAACTGAAGGTTCCAACGTGAGCAACCCCTCCGGGTCTTCTGAACTGCTGAAACACCACTTAATATCCAATAGCGTTGGCCTAGTTCAGAGAGCACGTAGGAAGTTCCTGCGTGCCCATTGCTCTCGTGACATTCCATGATAAGTAGGTAAGTCAAATAGTGTCCAGCTGGTAGTAGAATAGGATTATTGGCGTCGTACGGCGGTGTCCAATTCAATCTCCCAAACATTTTAGGTCGTACTTTCCGCACTATTTCGGATTCAGCTTCTTTCATTTCGAGTAGTGTTAAACGAGCCTCGATAGGATTGGTTGGACCTCCGCTGCACCTTGCATCAAGTAGCGCTTAAATCTGAGCAAAATTTCAATGCGCCTCTTAAGTATCATCCCACTGTCACAATTCGCAAATGTTTCTAACCAAGTCTTCGTAGTTGAGACGCAATGGACCCAAACATCCTCCCTTTTCAGCCATTTCTTCGGCAAATCACTCAACGATAAAGGATGTTCTGGCCAGTGACACTGGTGACGAGGTAGGAAGTTAGGCCCATTCAGCCACATTTGCACTCGTGATTTGTCGCTGACACGGAAACGGGGGGAAGCAAGGTCTGCTAAGTTCTCTGATGTTTCCAGATACTTCCACTGATTTGGATGAGAACACTGATGAATCTCAGAAGCCCTATTCGCTACGAACGTCGTGAATCGTCGAGTCGTACAACGTATGAGCTACAGAACGATCAATGAATCCGTCCAAAACACCGGTTGTTTTTCTATTTGGAAATCTTGTGATACTTCAGTGACTAATCGAACGGCAAGAACGGCAGCTGTAATCCTAAGCGAGGTATTGTGATCATCTTTATTGGGGATACACGGGACTTCACCATCAAAAGAGAAATTTGGAATCGGTTATCTGGACTGCACCATACCCAGCCTCTGGAGCATCTGAGAAGCAATGTAGCTGTATTGAACCGCCAGCAAAGAGTTCCGCCATAATGTATCTCGGGATCTTTGGCTGTTCCAATAAACGAATATCGTTTACAAATCGGACCCACTCATGCCAATTTGACTCATTGAGCGGCGCGTACCATGCCATTCCTTTCCGGACGAATGATTGTAGGAGTTGCTTGGTTTGGAGCAATACCGAAGCGACCAGCCTCATTGAGTCGTACCTCGATGTAACAAACGACAGAACTGACCGACGGGAACAATCGCTTCCAAATTTTGTTATACTAATGCAAATGCAATCATCAGTCAGGTTCCACTTTAGTCCCAAGGTGGGGTGCACGTTATTGGATGATAAGTTTAACTTGACAGAATCAGAAGCAGATTTGTTCACCGGTGGTTCTCGCAGTACCATACAGTCGTTGCACTTCCATGTGGTTAAACGGAAGCCTTCTCTGGATGCAATTTCCTGAAATTGTGCAATGAAACGTCGGGCTACTTTTCGACTATTGCAACTGAATAGGCAATCATCAGCGTAAAAGCTTTGTTGCATTACGGATCACGTTAGATTTTGGTGCTCAGTTCTGCTGTCGTCAATTGTTCTCTTGAGGACAAACGAGGCGCAGCATGGAGATGAGGTTGCACCAAATGGGTGAACTGTCATGCGGAATACCTTCGGGGATCCATGAATCTGTCCATTAAGTCAACACAACAACCTAGATAGTTCCTATCCTTCGATGCCATTTCCACCTAATGAAAAATCGCTTCAATATCGGCAGTTACAGAGACAATAGCAAGTTTAAACCTTAATAGTACGCCAACCAAGTTGTCCGTCAAATCTGGTCCTTTCAACGGCTGTTGATTTAGAGAGGTTCCTTGATGAGTACTGGCATAGTCGATTACGACGCGGATTTTGCCTGGTTTGTTTGGGTTTGTCACAGCGTGATATGACATGTACATGCTCCAAATTTGTTGCCAACTACATCAGTGTCAAGTAACTCCGCGAAGCCGTTTGATAGATATTCTTCCATAGCAGTTGTGTACATCTGACATAGTTTAGTATTCACGAAGAGCCTCCCACCGGGACATTAGCCTTCAGAAGATTCGGTACTTGCTCCTCCATGGTAGGTTGAGTTGATAGTGGGAGCCACACTTGGTGACAGATGATTCAATTAGCTTTGAAGCTTGCTCGTCTTCTACAGACATTCCGAGGCTCGGAAAAATTTAGCTGGTACATTTTTTGAGAAAGGCGGACCTGTGATCATCCACCGTAATGGAGTTCCTACAGATCCTCCATTTGTCTTGAATCCCGAATGGATCGAGTAAAACCCAACCCAAAGGAGTTCGTATAGCAAAAGGTTCGGAACGTTTCCCATACCTATGCTGGCGCACCTAATGTGGCTCTGGGACGTACATGCCTATAAGGACGCCTATGAGTTCTCCGTAGCTATACGGAAATTTCTGGTCTTTTAATTGTGTCCAACGTTCCAGACATTTTGATTCTGGTAAAATTCGTTTGACGTGAGGCATCATTTAATGGACCAGACATGATCCACGTAAAGAGGTTTCTCTCCGTCCAGCTGGAATAACTTTAACTTGGACATGTGTGAGTACACCTGCGTGTCACCGCTGACAGGGGATCACTGACAGGGGATCACTTTCTAACCCAATTGAGGTGGAATGTGGTGTCCCACAAGGCTCACTGCTGGGACCGCGTTTATTCCTGGTGTTTATCAACGACCTGGCAAGAGTCATCTCCTCAAATTTCCTGCTTTTCGCCGATGACGTCAAGATATGGCGTGCGATTAGTAACAAGCCAGATCACGATCTGCTCCAACATGGGAGGCAACGAGGTAGATTCGAGAAATGTCGGGACAGTCGATGCTTGTAGAGCGGGCTCGTGGTCTGCTTCGACTACACTAGGATGCTAAAAGTTAATACGGTGAGTTGCGATGTCACACGAAGCATCATTAGACGAAGTAGGCGAGGTGGTTTCTTGCATGAAGGCAGGCTTCAGACGGTCGATGATGATGACTTCGCGTCGGACACCGCGGTCGATCGTGTACGTCTTAATCGCACGGCGTAGCACTTCGAAAGATCTTACGTACGGCGACTGAAGAGCCTGTCGAACACCGTCTGCACGAAGAAGGAAGTGTGAACAGGTAGGCAGCTTCTCGGGTACATACACTGCGATCGCGGAGGGGGTGGACGTAGCTCATGCATATGGGGAGCCAATCGATCAGTGTAACTTCCGTAGTCAAAATAGGAAGTAGACTGGGCTGGTGCCACCAGTTGTCCAGGCAAACGCAGCGTGCAGCCGTCGAGTAGCTGCGCTGGCTTTGCGTCGAAGTAGGTTTTAACAGTGTTTCTTAAGCTTAAGAGAACCAGAGGAAGTGTTTCAGACCATGAAGGATCTGCGTGCGCACGTAGCGCGAGCTTCAACTAGCCTTGAAAATACTCCACCATGCTGTTGGAGACCGGACGTTACGCCGTCATCTGAACGTGGCGGCAGCCTACATCCTTAAGCAAGGTGACAAATTCGACGAGAAATGTGACCATCGATCGGTCATCACGATGGCAAGACACCCGTATTGATCTACTCAGTACTCCAGAAAAGCTTTCGCTACCGTTTCCGAAGAGCAAATATGTATGGGAATAACTTCCGGCCACCTAGTGAATCGATCGACACAGGCCAGTAGAATACAGAGCTATGATTTCGACGTGCACGTGGTGAAAACGTGCAAGTGGCGTCGGAAATTTTTCTACTGGGCTTTTTGTGTGCTTATGCCCTTTCGCGTGTTGACACGGACGGCAAGCAGCTGCCCAAGTACGAACGTCGCGATTGACAATGCGCCACGCGAAACGTGTGATTACGAGTTTAACCGATACAGGAACACTTGGATGAGACAAGCCGTGCAACGTGTCGAACACGGTCTGCCGAAACTCGCGTTGGGCGACTTGTCGCAGAGTGCCCAGAGATAAGTCGCGAAGTATAGTTCCGTCGGATGATGTCAGTGGAACTGGTCTTATGTCCAGTGAGGGAGACCTTTGTAGTATATCAATATAAGGATCATTTTGCGCCGCGGCCATGACTCTCAAGTTGATAGCGGTGCCCACATCCGCCGAGAACGCCTAATTAGGGAAAGTGCATCCCCGACAGTGTTGTGTACACCGGAGATATGTCGTTTATCGGTCTTAAACCGAGCGGTATAGTCCAGGTGGCGCGACTCTCCAGGAGAGTGGCGGTCTGTAGTCGAGCTAAGCACATAAGTCAGGGGTTTGTGGTCGGTGGTACGGTAGAGGTGCGGAATTCTAAGACATGTCGGAAGTGACATATGGATAAATAACTGGTTAATAGTCCTTTACAGAAAGTACTGTAACGAGCAGAAAATTAAGCGTTGCCCGCCTGAAACCACTGCACTCCATGACGCGTTTCGAGGTTATTTCCTCTCATCAGATAGAGATTGCGCGTCGCAATCCATCCACACAACGTGTACTTCAAATTCACTTTCCAATCTGTTACTTGCCGTTGTGCCAAGCTTTGCCCGTCGTGACCCGGTGGCTTAGGGGTGGCGGTCACAACTAACATCTCAATGGTCCCGGGTTCGATGCCTGCTATCTCTATCTGATGAGAGGAAATAACCTCGAAACGCGTCATGGAGTGCAGTGGTTTCAGGCGGGCAACACCTAATTTGCTGCTGCTTCATCAGCTACGGTCCTAGTGATCGAATGGCCAAGGTTCACTTCAATGGGAATCGCGGTCTACTTTGAGATTGCGCGTCGCAATCCATCCACACAACGTGTACTTCAAATTCACTTTCCAATCTGTTACTTGCCGTTGTGCCAAGCTTTGCCCGTCGTGACCCGGTGGCTTAGGGGTGGCGGTCACAACTAACATCTCAATGGTCCCGGGTTCGATGCCTGCTATCTCTATCTGATGAGAGGAAATAACCTCGAAACGCGTCATGGAGTGCAGTGGTTTCAGGCGGGCAACACCTAATTTGCTGCTGCTTCATCAGCTACGGTCCTAGTGATCGAATGGCCAAGGTTCACTTCAATGGGAATCGCGGTCTACTTTGAGATTGCGCGTCGCAATCCATCCACACAACGTGTACTTCAAATTCACTTTCCAATCTGTTACTTGCCGTTGTGCCAAGCTTTGCCCGTCGTGACCCGGTGGCTTAGGGGTGGCGGTCACAACTAACATCTCAATGGTCCCGGGTTCGATGCCTGCTATCTCTATCTGATGAGAGGAAATAACCTCGAAACGCGTCATGGAGTGCAGTGGTTTCAGGCGGGCAACACCTAATTTGCTGCTGCTTCATCAGCTACGGTCCTAGTGATCGAATGGCCAAGGTTCACTTCAATGGGAATCGCGGTCTACTTTGAGATTGCGCGTCGCAATCCATCCACACAACGTGTACTTCAAATTCACTTTCCAATCTGTTACTTGCCGTTGTGCCAAGCTTTGCCCGTCGTGACCCGGTGGCTTAGGGGTGGCGGTCACAACTAACATCTCAATGGTCCCGGGTTCGATGCCTGCTATCTCTATCTGATGAGAGGAAATAACCTCGAAACGCGTCATGGAGTGCAGTGGTTTCAGGCGGGCAACACCTAATTTGCTGCTGCTTCATCAGCTACGGTCCTAGTGATCGAATGGCCAAGGTTCACTTCAATGGGAATCGCGGTCTACTTTGAGATTGCGCGTCGCAATCCATCCACACAACGTGTACTTCAAATTCACTTTCCAGTCTACTGTAACGAGATTCGACGGGGTGCGCACGTTTGGAGGAAAATGACTACGGCTGCCGAGCCTCACATATGTTTTGTTGTAAGACCGCCCCGACTGCCACATCGGAAGCGTCGGTACTGAGCGACATTTGGGCTGTCGGGTCTTGATGCGTTTTAGAAGCTATGTTGGCAATAGCCTCTTTCAAATCCTGGAAGGCGGCGCGTGTTGCAGCAGGAAAATCGCATTTCTTAAGCTTCCCCTGGAGGAGGTCCGTGATGGGATAGATAAGCGAAGCGCAACTAGGCATGAAACGGCGATAAAAGTTGAAGAGGCCATCAAAGCGCCTTAGCGGTTTGAAAGAGTGTGCTGGGGTGAGCTATGGTGGCCGAGCAAACTGAGCGAATCGAGACCAAACCAACAGTTTTCTGCGTTGATCGTCTTCCCTTGTTGAGATAAACGATCAAAAAGCGTTTGGACGTGGCGTAAGTGCTCCTCGCAGGAAGAGCTTGCTATTAAGATGTCGTCGTGGAAGGCATAAGCGAAGTCTAGGTCGAGAAAAACCAGGTCGATGAAGCGCTGAAAAGTTTGCGCGGCATTCTTTAGACCAAATGGTATGCGCAGAAAACCGAACAAAGCAAATGGAGTCGTCACGGCTATTTTAACGATGTCAGCTTCGGCTTCGGCACCTAGACGATTTTACTGAAAGCATATTTACCAGCCAGACTGGCGGTAAGGTCCACAATGTGTTGGATCGGATAGCCGTCAGTCGTGGTTACGGTGTTTAGAGATCAGTACCCGCCACAAGGGCGCCAGTTCCCCATCGTCTTCTTCTGAACCATGTGGAGAGTTGACGTCCATGGGCTGCTGCATGGTCTTATGATACCGAACTGAAGCATGTGATCGAATTCAGCTCTTTTGGCACGTAATTTCTCGGAGGCGAGTCGTCTTGGTCAGGCATACGTTGGCGGACCATGTGTGAAAATATGAGGTTCAAACTCTGTCGTGACTGGCGGAATCTCTGAACCTGGTCGAACCACTCGCGGGAATGCAAACAGTAGGTTTGCATAAACTGTCTGTACATCGGCGATTCGGAAAACAGCACTGATTATCGGGGCGTCTGTAAGAACGCCTTTAACTAGTTCAGTAAGGTCGTCTAAAACTCTGTGGCGACCGGCATCAACAATCAACCCAAAATGAAGGAGGAAGTCGATACCGATACTTGCGAAGCGTACAGATGCAACCATGGAAACAAATTGAATATCTCGGCGAAGATTGAGGTCCAGGTTCATCATGTCACGACCGAATGAAGCTATCTGTGATCCGTTGGACGTACGTAGGTTGCACGTAGTCTTTGAATGCTTGTCGTTCGCGTTCGCAAGGATGACGCTGACGTCCGTTCCCGCGTTGATGTGGAAAATGATGGAAGAACATGGAACCTTAACGTGAAATATGTGACCTGTTTTGCTGTTGATGGATGCGTTGGTCGTGCTAGTACGTATCACAGCTGGACTCTAACCGCAAGTACGTATTTCAACCCGTAGCGAATAAGCAAGAAGACGCTTCAGTCTGGCGCAAAGTGTACTGAACACTTAACGGTTTACATGTAAGCACGGAACGTTAGGGTGTCCTTGAGTGCGTGTGTGCGTGCTTATCTACGTGTGTGTGTAGGGCCAATCATGTTCACGGTCATAGTGAGCGATCATTGGTTGAACACGTAACACGTAGTCTTTTAATGCTTGTCGTTCGCGTTCGCAAGGATGACGCAGACGTCCGTTCCCGCGTCGATGTGGAAAATGATAGAAGGACATGGAACCTTAACGTGAAATATGTGACCTGTTTTGCTGTTGATGGATGCGTTGGTCGTGTTAGTATGTAGGCTATTTGATTTCCTTGAAGTGGCTGAAGCATGCAGACGGCAGGCAGCCCGATAACGTCTAGATTTTCCATCATATTGGCGGTGATACCAACAGAATTCTTCAACGGGTTTGGTGTTATTTGACTGCGAGGGCGCAGAGAAAATGTCGCGCTTTCGTGTCGAACGACACGTACTCGGTGTAAGCACAGACGAGCCGCAACGAACGGCAGCCGAAACGTGGTCAGCATCTGACCGTGGCGCATGCTGCTTCGAAGCCTTCATTGCTGCTATTCTGCTGTGAAGTGGCGCAAATTTCTCGTCTTTATGGTCAGGTCGGCCTGACGACTTGTAGTAAATGTGAGATTCGATTTTTATCGGTGAGAATAAGTAACCGGACCTACCGGTCGTATGCTGCGGAAGACTTTCTAACGCAGCGTCTGCCTTGGTGGCTAGTTCATTCAGGGGCATATCCAGAAACATTGAGAGCATTGCCGGCAATGGCTCTGGGAGAGGTGCAAACCACAGTACCAAAGTTGAATTTGCGGAGTCCACAGTTACTTTCTCCCTTCTTCGCTCAAGAATAAGGGACCAGCGATTCGCTTTAGTTCGCGCAGCAATGTCGACGGCTTGCGATCTCACAGCCTGAGACAACTGAACTGTTTAAACCGAGATCGTGTGCTGGGCTATAACACTTTTAATATTGTTTGCTTCACACTTTCATACCTTGCCTCATACGATGGGCAGAGTAGATTCACAACCACCGACACAACCGACGGAGGAAGACGTCGGAGGAGCCGCATGGCCTCATTTTCCATTTCGATCTCGGATTTCGCAAACCACACCTCTAGGATATGTTCCATACAACTTGGGACAGCCAAAGTAAGCATTTGTAAGGATTTGGCCTTGGAACCACCACGCTCGCCTGACCGATGTGCGCCGCTCTCAAAGCGGTAAAAGTACAGAACTTTAACAAACCCACTGGGTCAGGTAACGACACCAAATTGAATGGCAGAAAGGCGAAACCAAAGAGACTCCCATCGAAAGGCATTTGCGGGTTAGGAGAATGTTATCGGGTAGTAAAAATCGGTCTGGGTTGTTCTGACGGTTTGGATTGGTACCATACGAAATGTGCAGATGTGTCCCAGCAACAGTTACGGGAGCGAAATAGCTCCCAAGGTGCATTTTGGTTCTGTACTGCGTGTTCTACCATCCCCCTCGTTAAGTGCTTGCTTATCCTAGCTGAGAAATGCGACCGGTTAATCGCAGAAGCAGAGCAGAGGCTAAACAATAAGATTACTTCAATGGAAGCGAGTATGGACAGCAGAAGCGTAGCGGCTGCTAAGCAACGGAATGCTGAACAATGCGCTTCTCCTGAACCGCAATCAGCCACGTCTCCATCTTCGTTGTCTTCTCCAACTTTGGCAGAACGCCGGCAGAAAACCGACTGTATCTACGTGAATCAAACAGTACTCACAGCAACGGAAATCAGGCACCATTCCAAACGTCTGGTTAAGCAAATTCCACTAGACCTGACATCTAGTATTAACAAGGATGAAGCAGTCAAACGCCAACCCATGGTACCTGTAGCTCAAATATCTCTTGTCGAGACTAAGCCTCCCAAAACATCGGTTACATATGCAAAGATTGCTGCAAGGGTCCACCGAGAGGCCGCCGTTGCGTTCTCTTCCATTTTAAACACCGTTAACGCAAATAGAGAGAAAAAGAGCAAACAATCACTTGTCAACAAGTCAAGACAAATAAGCACCATACCTTGCAGACGGATTAAAAAGGGATCTAACAACAGTGCCCGCACTGTTGTATGCTCAAATGTCCCTGAATCTACCGCCTTCACATTGTGGGATAAGTTATCAGACGACCAAAACCAATGGAACTCAATGTGTATGCAGCTGAGTATCAAAGCCAAGCCCATAAATTTGTTACGAATTACTCGTCATCCTAACTCGCCACACTATGGTGAACCCAGACTTATTCGAGTAACTCTAGAATCCTGCACTGACGTAGAAAACGTTTTGCTCGCCGCAAGCGCGCTAAAACACGAATCCTGTGGGATACGTATCTATCCTGATGTCCCTTGGAGCGCGCCACAACCAAAACGAAACACCGAAGAGGGGCACAGCAAGCAAGACCGCCTAAACACAATCTTCATACATGGCGTGCCAGAACCTCCATCTAACCATGTTCATGAAACCGAAAAGCACGATTTAGAACTGTGGCGGTTCATTCGCGAAACACTTTCTTTGGATAATGTTGTGGCACTACCGCTCATCAGGATACCTCTCTCATCGAATTATAGAGGATGCGGCCATAGAATCCTAAAACTTGTGGTTCAGTCAGAGCAACAAGCAAAGGATGTTTTGGATCGATGGTGGAGAAATCGGAAACATCTTCCTTCCGAAATTCGCTTAAAGGTCGCAAACACTTTGCACAGCTGAAATATTAAAGCAACTGAAGCAGCAAGCATACTGACGAATGTACAGAAGTATAACTTGACTGCTGCTTTAATTGACTCTGACGTAGGTCTAAACGAAGGTTGGGACGCATTTTGGCCGAATCAAGTTGCAAGCGAGGTATCATTGACCCATCAAAAAAACGAGTAACTGCCGACCTCCCATCGGTCGGTATTCTCTCACACTTGACAGCTTCACCTCTTTGCGGGCTCCTAGAGACCGAGAAACTGGCCTGCTTGTATACAAATGCTCAGGGACTTTCTAACAAGCTGGCTGAACTGAAAGATCG
This sequence comes from Dicrocoelium dendriticum, assembly GCA_944474145.2. Lineage (NCBI taxonomy): Eukaryota > Metazoa > Platyhelminthes > Trematoda > Plagiorchiida > Dicrocoeliidae > Dicrocoelium > Dicrocoelium dendriticum. Next base: position 23,446,359 of record OX104064.1, read on the forward strand.
CCAAGCTTCCGGCTCGTATGATGTCATTGGTATCACCGAGACATGGTTGCACACGGGAATGACGGACGCTGAAGTGTCGCTACCCGGCATGTCGCTGATCCGGAACGACAGGCTCACAAAAGGAGGAGGGGTAATCCTGTACTACCGAAACGACTTACAGTGCGAAGCCGTCGAGGATTGAGACGCGCAGTTCCCTGACTCTCTTTGGTGCCGGTTGCAGTTAAAAGGCAGGGACGCTTGCCTTATTGTCTTGGTGTACGGCGCCCCTAACTCAACAACCGAAACCGACTATCACCTAACGGCTGCTTTAAGGTGCAGTTTACAACAAAAGTACACTCACATTCTTATCATGGGTGATTTCAACCTACATTGTTTAGAAGCCCCTGCCATGATCGGAGAACAATTCCAAACCGATTTACAAGATCTAGTAACCACTGTTCCTCTTTACAACCACACAACTTTGCCCACTCGGTTCAGAACTGGTAACAGACCATCTGTGCTGGGTCTAGTGCTTACCAACGAGGAGCATATGATTGATGCAATGGTTTTAGACTGCCCGTTGGGTCGCAGTGAGCACGCAGTCATCAGTTTCAACTTCGTCTGCTATGCAGAATATCTGAACGATAACGATGATACTGTGCGAACCATCACAAGGTACGACCGACTCGCCCAGCTAGTCAGCGCCACAACATGGTCTTTCCTCGAAGAAGAACCCCCGGAAGTCGCCTGGCTCGAGTTCGTCAACACATTCAGTCAGCTGATTGCACAGGCTTCAGAGATAAAAACTTGCAATAAGTGCAAATCCGTTTCTTCCGTTAGGAGCAGAACCCGAAAATGGATGACAGTACGCAATGCAGCGCGGCGAGTGTACAGGGAAGCTCCAGCACCAGAAACTTGGGACAACTACGTAGCCCAACCTAACCACTGCACTCAACTGTTAAGAGAAGACAAAGCCGCCTATCAGCAGAACATCGCAAAAACCTTCAGTGCTAATCACAAACTGCTGTACAAGCACGTTAATAGCCTACGAAAGGTGAGGCAAGGATTTCCTCCGCTCAAGACGGCTGATGGCCCAACAAGAAGGTCTATGGAAGCTGCGAACGCGCTGCAGATGCAATACGCCCCCCACGTTTCAAGGAGTCTTGCCACCAAGCGATCTACCAAGCTTTGTATTCTGCTCACCAGGACTAACCCACATCAATTTTACCGCAGAGGCTGTATTGCAAAACTTGATGTCTCTACGCAAACACAGTTCGCCGGGTGTCGACGTCATTCGTCCAGAGACATTTGGAGCAGCAGCAAGCCAACTGGCAGGACCTTTAGCTTACTTTTTCCAGCGCTGCTTAGACCAGAACCAAGTTCCCGTCATGTGGAAGCTTGGAATAATAAGCCCGATTCACAAAGGTGTAAATAGAACTGATCCCTCCAACTACCGACCAGTAACCCTTCTTCCTATACTCTCCAAGGTCATGGAATCCATAGTTGCCGAGGCAATGGTGTGCTATCTGAAAAACTGCAACCTCATCACTCCTGAACAGCACGGTTTCCGTCGACAGCGGTCATGTACAACTAAGGTACTAATTGCACGCAGTAGTTGGACCGAGGCAGCTGACGCTGGAGAAGGTGTTGATGTGATCTACCTGGATTTTTCCAAGGCTTTCGATCGTCTAGATCATCGGATACTACTATCCAAGCTGCAGCATTACGGGATCGGAGACCTGCTTTTAAGCTGGATCGCCAGCTTTCTACTTCAATGGCAATTAGTGCTCAAAGTTCGGAGCTCTTTATCGAACCCCATACAAGTGGTGTGTGGTGTGCCGCAAGGCTCAGTTCTAGGTCCACGTATGTTTTTGGTGTTTATTAATGACCTTGCACAAGGAAGCGCTTCAAACTTCCTAATGTTTGCCGACGATATCAAGATCGGGCGCAGGATCCAGGCGAACACCGACCAACATGTGCTTCAGAGTGATTTAGATAAGGTGTATCAATGGTCAACCCAAAACTTCTTGCATTTCAACGTCAGTAAATGCAAGGTGCTTTCCATCCGACATCAAAGCAGCTACTCATACCAACTCGGAACGGATGTACTGCAACAGTCAACTCTCGTACGTGATTTGGGTGTCCTGGTTCAGGATGACTTGGGTTGCTCCAGGCAATCAGAAAAGTCCTCGAAGTCCGGGAACCAACACGTCGGGCTGTTTTGGCGGGCGTTTGGACAAATAAACAGCTCCATATTTCGACAAATGCTCACTGCGTATGTTCGCCCCATGTCGAATATGCAATTCAAGCCTGGCATCCATGGCTGAAACACGACCTTAATGCACTGGAGCAGCCACAATGCCGGGCGTCTAAGAACGTAATTGGAATGCGCAATCTTTTTTACCAGGAGAGGCTGCTACGACTGGGATTGTTCAGTGGAAGCTATCGCAGACTACGAGGCGACCTGATTACGGCATACTTGATTCTGCGTGACCCACATCATGTGTGCCGCCTTTTACTGCAACTCAGCAGCAATACAAACCTGAGGAGCCACTCATAAAAAATCGCAGAACAATACTGTCGTCTGGAGTGCCGCAGAAATTTCTTTTCCATCCGTGTCTGTCACCCGTGGAATGCTCTCCCAGAATTGGTCGTCTCCGCACCGCCACTAACAGTATTTAAAAGACGGTTGGACGATGCACTCAACTACTTACACTTTGTTACTTAACGCAACGTCTCCATCCTACACCTGGAGTTTACCATGGAATTATTTGTTGTTAACTGTGGATGCTGTGAATGTAAGAGGATTCTAGGACTGCAGCGAAGCAAACGATAAGTCCTTATTTTCATATTTAAAGTATTGACTATTTTGCTATCCTTACTATCATTATTGTTATGTTGATATCCCCTGCAACCATCCAACGGGACTTGTAAAGCAACGCTTCTTAACCAGTACAAATTCATTGTCCATTAGTAAGGAGTAGAAGGATTTTGGTAAGTATTTGGAGTTCGTCGCAATCGGCCGACAATTCAGCTAAATCGCCTACCATTCCAGGGATGCACTAGCCGGCCGTTTCGCCATGTTGGAACACGTCAGTGGTGCGCACTCTTCGGTCCTCTTCCGAGGATCGAACCCATGACTGCTAATGGCTTGCGCCAACTAGCCTGCAGCTGAAATCAATGAATCATGGGGGACGGCAGAGGACCATCATGAATTGTTAGCTAACTGCGATATAGCCCGACCCATCCTCAACTGTCATGCAGGCACCTGTCATGCAGCTGATAGCGGTTGGCCTTCCGGCTTCCTTGGTCCTCGGAAGAGGACCGAAGGTTGCGCACCACTGAGGAGCTCCAGTAGGGCGAAACGACCGTCTGATGTTTTCTTAGAATGGTACTTGATTTACCTCATATATCCGTTGATTGCGACGAACTCAAAATACCCGCCAAGATTCTTCTACTCATAAGTAATACACATTCGCCCTTACGGATTTCGTAAATATACTATGTCGATTCATATCTGCCGTAACCGGGATGTCCTATGCTGGAAGGTCAACCGCTGTTATCTGCATTTGAGGTGTCTGCATGGCAATGGAGGATGGGTCGCGCTATGTCACAGTAAGCTAACAATTCCTGATGGTCGTTTGCCGTCCCCCATGGCTCCCTCATAACTGTGAAATGACTTAGATTCCGCTTGCGAAGTATAAATCGAAAGATCAAGGATGAACAAAAGCACTATGAGACTACTATAAATGCGCATTAAATGAATGAGTACACGTATATAATCTAGAAAAAGAACGAAGTCGTCAAAAAATGTGCTCACCTGCTTCACTATATCATCGTACGTCAGCGTGACATGCGTGAAGTGCGCATGACACATGCACTGCCTGGAGCTGAGTGTGGCACTTACCACAAATTGATGCGGACGAAGCTGTATATATATTTCCGTAAATCTATGTATTGCACTCCCGTTATGAATCGGCCTAACTTTAACATTTTGTCTCTCGGTCCTGTGTTGAAACCTAATGAGCTGTATAAGACGATGGCTGCACAATTGTGTGATGTGGAATGCATAGTCACAGTGGGAGACCTGTGGCACCACATTCGCGACCAGGTGACAGCTGCTGCCGAGGAGAGTACCGAGTGGGCAAATTATAGGCGGCCCGATTGGTTTGATGAGAACAGTGCAACGATTGGAGCATTGGTGGCTGGGAAGAATGCAGCTTTTGCTGCACTGTGGCGGACCCCAGTGCCTTGGGGAAGAACGGTGACTTCGCAGAATTGGACAGTGACTGACTTGAGAGCTCAGTCACATTAAAATTGCATGGTGGATAGAGAAGGCAAAGCAGCTGGAATGCTACGCTGAACTCCGCCAACACAATGAATTCGTTGACTCCTTGAATGTGGTGGATGGACCGTGGTTGGAACCGTTGAAGACGCTGCTCGATGGTAGCTTAGGCGCTGCCTGCACCCAGACTGCAGACATAATGCAGATCTGGCGAAATCATTTTGATCGTATCTTGAATATCCGTTCGGAGACCGGATGGCCTAGATTGGACGGCCCGAAGCAGCACAAATAAATACATAAATAACTAAAGTGTTATTCTCTAATGTTTCGATGCACGCCAAACCGAGCATGATGAGTCTGACAGAAACGCCGACACTGGATGAGATGCAGAGAGCAATCGCTCAGATGTGATTCGGCGTGCCGTTGTCGAATGGATCCCGCCTGAAGTATTGAAACGCGGCAGACCTGCGTTTTTGACTGCGCTGCCCCACTTGGTGCAATGCGTGTAGATTTAGGGGTGGTACCTGTTGATCGGAAGGATGCCGTTGTGCTACCCCTGTACAAGAGCACGAGAAGCAAGCAACGTTGTTCGAGTTATCGTGGCATCAACTTGCTGAGTTGTGTAGGCAACGTGATTGCCCGAATTCTACTCAACCGCCTCGTCAGTTAGGTTGTGGAACCGAACGTCGCCGAAGAGCAATGTGAATTCCGTTCGGGTCGCAGCACCATTGATATGATGTTTACAGCTCGTCATTTGCAGAAGTGCGGAGAACGATATCAGCCGTTGTACTCACTGTTTGTTGATTTAATCAAATATTTGACACGGTGAGCCGCTAGGCATTGTGGCTGGTGTTGGGTAAGGTTGGTTGCCCAAGTTTGTAAGTCTAACTGAATGTCAGCACATTGGTATGCGTGCGAGGGTGCAGCTGAGTGGGCAGACTTCGGATGACTTTGCAGTTGTCTCTGGTGTGAAGCAAGGCTGCTCTTGCCGTGTTTAATATACATCTTAATGCAATGTTGTCTTGTGCTTTCGATGCGGCTTGTGTTTACGGTGTTCGTGTGGAGCACCGTATTGATGGTGGGTTTGCTGAACCCGTCGTTTCGGTGCGAGAACTCTAGTCTGTGAGACAACTATCCGTATGCTGCTTTTTGCAGAGGACTGTGCGTGGTTTCCATACAGCGCGGATGACTTGCAGCACAGGAGTTGTGCGCTGGCTTCGACAGCTGCCAAATTCGAGCTCACCATCAACACAAGCAAAACTGTCTGTCTCTTTCAGCAATCACCGGAGTAACAATCTGCAATATTGCTGCAAACCAACATTGGTGTTTAAGTATTGAAAATCACTTCCCGTTTCTGCTACCTTGGGAGTGTGTTTTCGACTGACCAGCAGTGAGCTGGGTATGCGCGTCTCGAAGGCAGCGCCAGCATACGAGAAGCTTGAGTATTGAATGTGGAATAACCACCAGCTTACCATCGGCACGAAGCCGACGGTGTACAAATCCATGATGCTGCCCGTTCTTCTATACGGCAGTGAAACGTGGACGATGCGCCGGCGAGAGGTGAGATATCTCGAGCTTTTTCATCAACAGTGTCTGCGACGGATTCTGTGCATCGGTTAGTGCGACGGAGTTGTATACACGGAAATGTTGCGCCGAAGTGGAATGTATGCAGGGGACTGCATGTTTTTGTTGAGACACCTGAGATCGCTCGGTCATATGTGGAGTAAGGATTCGACGCAGAGATCGGAGCAGCTGTTGTATGGTCAGCTGCGTGTGCGAAAGCGTCAAGCGGGGGAACCGAAGCATCGTTACCAGGACATGATAAAATGGAGCGTATCACGTTCTAATTTTGATTGCGGGTCATGGGAATCGAAGGCGGTCGATCGGGGTGCATGGCGAGATCTGATCACGAAGGCCGTCGCCGAGGTGCAAAAGAAAGCCCGCATGAATGCAGAAAAGAAGTGCGGAAGCGATAGTCGCCGATAGGATGTACTCCATTAACGCAGAGCGTATGGTGATGTAGCACATGCGGTCGCGAGTGCCTGAGTCAGACAAGCCTAGTGAGCCACGAGCGAAGGTACACGGGACCAGTATCAAAATGATAACGGGTGCTGCTTAGAACGTAGGCAGAACCGGCGCATCTTTGCTAGTTACGCTACAGTCGATTTACTAACGGCGTGCTTGCGTGCTGCTTCTTTGTTCTAGGTGATTGGGTTGCTATCTTTTGTTAACGCTTACTTTGTTAACTCACTTAGATGTCTATCGTAATATGCTTCTTTCCACTTCGCAAGTTTCTAAAGCAGATTGGTGTTAAACTCAACTTTTTGCATTTGAGACATTTTTTAAAATAATCTCTTTCTGACATATTGAACCTGTCGCGGATTTGTTGATAACTAATTTATGTCAGATGCTCATTTAGCGAACAGTTAATTCTGTTTATCCGTACGCTTCATTCCATAACTATTATTTGACATTATTTTTTCAAGTGGTTGCTGTTGTTTGACATCCCCGGTGTGGCTGCACCCGATAGGTTTGGTGACAAGGTGCCTACTTGTCTAACTCCCTCCACCTCGATTACTGGGTCCAGGAGACTGTGAACCATTGCCGCGGGGGTGGGGGGTGCACGGTCCTCCTAACCGTGCGAGGCTCTAAATGTCGTTCTACCCACTGTGGAGCGGACTACGGTCCAGCCACCGCCTTGTGTTCGTCTGAGATCCCAAATGCAGCGTGCTTGTGTTTGCCTGTGAAGGAGAGTGGGCCTGCTCCATCGATAAAACCTGACTCCCGTCCGCATGCCCTGGTCGTATTCCTTCGGGTTCGCACTGGATATGGGGTGTGTGGTTGGAGTTGTGGGCGGTGCAGTGCAAGTCATCCATGGTCCCTCTGTAGGCGCAGGCGTCCTGTGGTTGTTCTAAGGAGGCCACAGTGACAGGCGAATTCGGAGCCAGATGCCGTCAACCATGTACGTGTGAGTGGACATATTGACTGAACTTGTTAGTGTGACACAGAATTCATGGAGTTGTTGGACGTGTTCGCCATCATATGAAGCGATCAAAGTACCTCTTCGAATTGGATGACGTTCTTGAAGTGAGAATAATCCTCTGGAAAGTGCAGTGACTTTATTTATTGGTGAGTCACATTCGCCACGTCGCGGTATTGCTAAACCGACCTTTGTGGCTTTTTATAGGGAGAACGCATGCCAAGCGAAAACCCATTACGTCCTGGCACTCTTCGGCCGAATCACCCAAACCACCCAGCTGGAACCACGGGGAGGTTGTTCGGCTAGCCAGCCAATGTACACCAAAAGTCTAGAAAATGGCCGAGATGCATTGCCACCGATGAGTGTCAATATGAAAATCCGGATAGCTGGCAACATTTTTACTAAGCACTCTAGTGAGAGCGAAACATTTACCCTTTCAGTATTTTGCGATAATGGGTTTTATGGTTAGCATAATTTTCCAATCGTCCATTTGTTTTACTGATTGCAATTCTCGTTCACTTCGGTTTCTTTGTGAGCGTGCCTTACCTTGCACAATGCAACTGCCAATTTACGCCCCAGTTCAATGCAGCTATTTACAATATACGTTTGGTCCGTCAAGATTCATACTTCTGAATGATCAGTATCCATATTCGCTCCTATTGGTCATCGTCGCAACCAGCGCCCTAATTCCGCTCTACAATTGGTAACCCCGCTTGTCAATTCTATCGCAACCAATTACAATTCCGCAGCACGGTGAGCAAGAACCTTATGGTATTTGTTTGGTTTCTACCACTTTCATTGTGTAGTATTCCCTTATTATGTCTCCTCGTGACGTTAATCTTTCCGACCCTGTTTACAATATTGTTAAGATTCCAGTCAGGCCGTTTAAAAGAAGTGATTTTCAGTTTGTGATTTATTGTTAGAGTCGGTTTGCACTCGCCATAGGAGTACCCCAATTCAGTAAAGTGTAGTCAGCTTCTCGCTTGCATGCCTAGTAACGTAGACCACTTGATTTATCCTGTTTCTGAGCAGCGCTAGAAACTCTCAGGCAGGCCATCATTAGCAGAGTAATATCCTCTGAGCGGAACCACTTTCAGCAGCTATTTCAAGGTATGAAAGTGGTTGAGAAGAAGCCTAACATGCTGTTAAGCGAGGTGCGTTAGATGCTTGGTACATCATCAGTGGATAAATAACTACTGCGCGTACCCTGGTTACAGCGTTCATCAGAAACGGTGCAAGGTATATAGTTAAAACAATTCAACTACAATCGCGACGTGATGCCCATCAGTCTGCAGACGCATTAGTGGATCGTTTTCGTACTCGGCTCAACTGCGTCACCCCACTAATGCTGTCACAATCTCTATGCAGCCATAAGGTTGTTCCGCTCATTTGTTTTTCACAGTCTACCCCATCTGCCACAGCGTCAAAGGAGTTAACAACTGCCTTAGCCGAACTGGCCTCTCCACGCCGCGAATTTAGCAATAGCCATCCATACAATAACGTGTGCCCATCACGCAGCAGGTCGCCTAGCTGGTAAGAAGTTGCAAGTAGAAATCAGTACTGCTACTACCATCAACACTTTTGTGCGCACTCCAAACGTTGTACCACATCATGCAATTTTTTATACGACTCAACAGGAAAACGCACTGGCCGGGGCGTAAGAGCACATAACGACACTTGCAGTGGCGTCACGACCTGTGCACGGGTAGAAATGAATGATGAATTTCCAATCAAGTGAAAGCCTAGCTATGTATTTTCAGTCGTGGATCACTGATCAATGCGGATGTCTGTTCGCAGTGCGTTAGAGGTGGCACTGGAAACGGGTAAGAGTAAACAAATGCAGTCGGCACTGTTTACTCGATAGACAGGTAGAACGATGCACTTACACCACGCGCCGGTTAATCGATCCGATTTCAACATACTAACAATTGCCTATGAACAATGCTCACGTCTAGTAATACATGCCACAGCGAGCATTTCACGCTGGCAGTTTATTCACTGATTTCGATTCTCTCGCCTAGGCGTGTGAAGACCTAGTCACATCCAAATTAAGGCGCTAGTGCATCGGCATGGCATCTCAGAAAATTGGGGGAAGCAGTTCAGTCATGGAGGGCTATTATTCCCCGGAGAAATCAATTTGTATGGTAAGATTCGGAATAAGAAATAAGAGTTCGCAGAAAGGATTGTTTTCGGTGGATCTCATCAGGCATATGCACCACCACTGATAGGAATAGAGTACGCGAGATACATTAGACAATGAAAAGGTACAAATGTCTAGGTTCTTTGAATGACAGAGCTAGGTGGTTGGTTATGAAGCGGTCAAGGACATGTGAGTGGCGTGTTCCCCCACAGGGGTCATTGTGGAGAGGGGCCAAGGTAGACACCGAAACTGTACAAATCGCTTTTGTGCACATAAATCTGGGTTCTGAAGGCGGATAGCAATCGCTTTGGTTGTTGTTAGTAAGCGATTTCTTACCGCTCGTGTGTGTCGTGCAGATACACGCTAAACGGGTTGGAGAGACTGACGGATATCGATTTGGTGATCATAAGCAACTAAATGTGCCAACACGGCGCTCGTCATGTTCTTTTTACACCCCTACACAGGCAAGCCGAGCAATGCTAATGAATTCTCTCAGATAGTCTCTGGTGGCTCATCCAATATATCTTGCTCGACATGAACAAGAGATTACGTATACAGAGAAAGAAGCACTCGACCGAGGAAGTTCGTCTTTGTTGTTGCCTGACGATTAGTTTTGAAGTAAAGCTTAGCTGTAATGGTCAATGGCGTCGGATTGGCTTCGGAACGTTACCTATGCTATTCCAATCCCCTTGAACATTAAGTAGTTAGACCATTTTTCTACCGTCCGAAACTGTTTTAGCTCTCGTCTTTCGGCACTCTACGTATCTCAGAACGAACTTTTCCGGATAGCCATTTCTGTGGAAGAGACCATTTAAGAAGTTCAGCTCATCCAGAAGTGTGTCCTCACTACAAATCTTGCTGACAATTTCGGTTAAACACCTAATAACGTGCCGTTTCTGATTTAGTGGGACTGTAGGACTAATAAATACTAGCATGAGACGATGCGCGTAATAGAGCGCGGATGTCGGAACACAATTGAAGTCGGATACAGCGGAATATATTCGATAGGCTGCAAAAGTAGTAAACGCATGAATGGAGGCTGGAGCAAACGTTAGCGTGACAACGTACGGAGCAGGCGGATGTCGAGCCTGATGTAAGGGCGATTAAAATAAGAAGGCTTAACGTACAAGTGGTCTACAGTGTAATTGTACATAAAGGATGGTATCTATCCTTCGGAGTGTAACGGCGCTCCCCACTAGATGGCTACACAAAAGAAGCCTTCGATGTCGAATTTGTTGGGTGAATCGAGAGTTGAATGGCAAAATCGTGCCGAGAAAAAGTGAGTGTGCGTTAGTGTCTAATGAGGTTTGCCGTAAATCGGAGTTATCTGTGCCGATTTTTGGTTTTGGTTTAATGTTTGCAGGGTAGGGAGGCTTTCGGCGAGCATTTGGAGCGGGCTTGTCTGACTCCAAATATCTGTCTAGCCCAGTATAAAGGCTGACTGGACCTCAACCTCCGCTGCTGCCAAACGGTGCGCTTTGGATTGGCATCTCCAAAGTCACACCCCGCCTGGTGTCATAAAGACTTTCGTCCCATGAATGAACGATCCGTATTTGCGTCCGGCTCCCGTTGACTGTGATGATCCTCGAAAATGTTGCTCGTGATGGCCAGTCAATCGAAGGGAAGGTTTAGAACATGTCGAGATGAGAAAACAGAAAAACGCAAGCAAAACATACCAAAAAGAAAGGCAGAATGACTTGCGCGCACAAATGTGCAGGTTTTTCGGCTTTTGCAGTTTGTTAAAGTTTATTCGGAAGTATTTGATTGCTTGGTATTTAAAAAGTTAGTGGACCAGAAAACGGGACAAATATATCTAATATTTGTAAACAGAAACTTATTTATACAGCGCATAGAAAAGCGAACGGGTTTACGAACCTCCTGACCGCCGTGATTTATCATGGGATGTGACAGGCTCGCAGTAGGCGATGACGTCGGAATGACCCTAGCCTGTGAACCTAAATTGGTACCCGCTGCAGGAATGCTACGTGTTTGTAACGTGGCGCGACTATTCTTAGCGTCGCACGAAGCGTTCGAAGTAGCCATAGGCTCAGTGGCTTCGTCGATGAAAGCTGGTTTGTAGAAACGGACAATGACGACTTCGTGTCCGCCATCGCGGCCAATAGTGTACATCTTATTCGTACGGTGTAACACCTTGAAAGGTCATATGTACGATAACTGAAGAAGCTGTCGAGAATGGTAGGCGCGGAGAAGGAGTTGGGAACACGTAGAAAGCTTTCGGGAACCTACACTGGTGCCTTCTTCGATCTAGGAACGGGTGGACGTAGCTCACGCATCTGGTGAGCCAATCGGTCGGTGTAACTTCCGTAGTCAAAAGAGGAAGTAGACAGGGCTGGTGTCACCAGTTGTCCAGGCAAATGCAGCGTACAGCCGTAGAGTGGCTGTGTTGGTGTTGCGTCGAAATTGGTCCGAACATTATTTCTTAAGCTTAGGAGGAAGAGAGAAAGTGTTTCAGACCATGAGGGATCTGCGTGCGCAGGTAGCGCAGCCTTCAACTGGCAGCGAAAACGCTCCAACCTGCTGTTAGCAGTCAGATGCTTCGCCGTTGTTTGGATGTGCCCACAGCTTTAACCCTCAACCAACGAAGCAAAAGTGGACGAGAAATGTGACCCTCCATCGATGGTCTTGAAGTCTGGACAGCCATACTGTGCCACCCAATGTTCTAAGGATGCTTTCGCGGCTGATTCTTAGACGCGATTAGGAAAATGCATGGCCTCAGACCATCTGGTGATTCTATTGACACAGGTCAGTAGATATACAGAGCCTTTTTAAGGCAACAGAGGACCTACGATGTAGACGTGTACGTGATGAAAACGTGCATCTGGCGTCGGAAATGTGCCTAATGGGCTTTTCATGTGACTGTGTACTTTCGCGCGTTGACACGGAAGGCAAGCAGTTGCCCAAGTACGAACGTCACAATTGACAATGCGCCACACGAAACATGTGGTTACGAGTTTAATCGATGCACGAACACTTGGATGAGACAAGCCGTGCAACATGTCTAACACGATCTGTTGAAACTCGCGTGGGACGAATGGGCTGGGAATGTCCAGAGATAAGTCGCAACATATATTTCCGTCTGAGGACGTCAGCGGAACGGGTCGTAGGTCCAGTGAGCGAGACCTGCATAGGATCATTTAGTTGCTCTACGACTACGGTTGCTAAAGCGATAGCGGTGCCGGTGTCAGCAGTGATCGTGTGGATTCGGGAAAGTGTATCGGTGACGGCATTGTGCACACCTGAGACACGTATATTAGTCCTAAACTGAACGATATGGTCTAGGTTGCAGGATTCCCTAGGGGGTGTCGATCGATAGTCGAACTGAGCAAGTACGTTAGTGGCGTATGGTCAGGGAAAACATTAAACGTGCGTCCTTCTAATACGTGTCGATGGTGATGTATCGCTATAAAAATGGCTAGTAGTTCTCTACCGAACCTGCTGTAGCCAGATTCTGCAGGTTATAAGCATTTGGAGAAAAACGCTGGGGGCTGCCACGTGTCACCTACTCGCTGCTGCAAAACAGCGCCGACTGCCGCATCCAAGACGCTTGTACTGAGGGACAGTGGGGCTGCCGGGTCGTGGTGTGCTTTAGGAGTTAGGTTAGCGATAGCTTCTTTCAGCCACTTAAAAGCAGCGCGCGCTGCAGCAAGCAATTCGAATTTCTTGAGCTTCAAAAAGGCAAAGGCCTGTGAGTGGTTGCATCCGTGAGGCGCAGTTCGCTACGGACCGTCAGTAAATATTAGCAAACCTGTCAGAAAAGCCTAGGCTGTTTGAAAGAATGAGGCTCGGGCCAGTTGATGATGGCTTGGATTTTATCCTGCAGCGCCAGTACGCCTGCAGAGGAGATACGATGGCCAAGGAAAGTTACTGCGTCGAAACCAAACGAAGACCATTTTGCGTTCATCACCACCCTGTGTTGAGATAAACGATAAAAAGTGTTTGAACGTGGCGTAACATGGCTCTTTTCGTAAAGAGCTCGTGATTATTATGGCGTCGAGATAAGCGTGGGCGAAGTCTAAACAACGACATACTTGATCAATGACGTGTTGGAAACTTTGTGCGGCATTCTTCAGACCGAACCTGATGCTCAGAAACGCGAACTAAGCAAATGGAGTCGTCAGGGCAGTTTTGATGATGCCCGCTTCGGCTAGCGGAATTTGCTTGCGTGCGCAAGCCAAGTCCCTTTTAATGAAAATAATTTTACCTGCCAGACTGGCGCTGAGATCCACGATGTGTCCGGATGTTGTTCGGACAACGCCGTGTAGCCGCACTTTAACTCGGCTCTCGGTTTACCCTCTGTGGCCACTCTAATTCTCCCCACACAATATTGTGTGTGCGATTGTTCTAACCAGTTCGATGAGCTATACTCAGTGCTTCCCAACCCTTGGATCCAACCTGTGTGGATTATACTCTTGCTCCAGTTCTCAGTTTTCGGCGTATTCTTTGCCGAGTTTCACTTGTGTAACTACATCAAACCGGTTTTTCGGAAAAGATTTTGGTTTCATTCGGAAGAAGAAGTTGAGGGCTCCCAAACTACGCGGCAACCATCCCTGCAAGTTGCAGCATAACAAAGTTACAGCCTTTTTGCTCCGCTCATCAACTGAGCAGCTCTAGAGACGCTTATCACCGCTCCACCATCATCGTCGCTTAAGGCAGGCCGATTAACACATGCTGCCGCTTTGTGTGGGTGTGTGTATTCAACTGTGAGTCGATTGATCGCTGTACCCGACAGTCTGCGCGTTACGACCTTCATCTGCCTCTACCGCCTGAACTTGGGGCGGTTGAACAACTCTCAATTCGTGTGCGTGCTCTGTCCTGTTTGTGCGTCACGCCGGCGCAAATAACACTCATCAAGGTGAGCGCTTGGATAGGCCTTGCTGTAAATAATAAGAGGTTGACTAGCATTCCAATGGTTCAAGGTCGCCTATGTTGCGCAGACAATGATAGTAAAGTCCTTAAGATCAGTGTTACCTGTTCTAGCTGCATTAGATCGTACTGTTCGCAGTGTGTAGGCAAATCCGTCCAAAAAGTGGGACAGACAAACACAGTTGCCGACACAATTTGGTTTTGCCCAACATGTCAATTCATTCCAGTTGTCAACTGTTTATCTTTGCCCATGGAAATGTGCGATAGGATGACTGAGATAATCGCGCATTTTGTAAATACTAAGAGCGATGCCACGGAGGCAAATATGGCCATGCTAATACCTACCGCAGCCAAAGTAAGCTCCGAATCTAAGCCGAAGAAGAGAGCTAGACGCTCCAAACGCACTGCCACGTCTGTGTCTCTAAATCCACTGGGTCGCCTCACTCCCATAAGTGGATAAGCCTCAAACATGCCTGCTTCCACTTCTCTAACCATAGATGCTTCACTTGAAGATTCAGCCATAACACCGACAGCCAGAGCCGAAGGCAATCCGGTGCAGATAAAAAGCAAGTAACGTACGCATCGATTGACTCGAGAAACACACCGGGAGCGGCACACATAGGTCCATCTTCTGTACCGAGCACGCGTGGCGCAAAGCAGCTTTCACCGTCAACTGCAGTGGTGCCTTCTAAACAACCCAAATTGCCGACAAAAACTATAAAGCCAACACTCGTTAGACAGAACCACGCTGCGTTGACTCTCGTGTGAGCCAATGTTCCCGAGTTCAAATCTGGCACAATAAAAGGCAAGTTGCAAGACGATCGCAACAAGTGGAGTTCCATCTGCGAGGCAATTGGCATTCGGGTTGTGCCTGCAATGCTGCAACGCGTAGCGCGTCACCCGACCTCAGTGCACTCTGGGGAACCTCGAATTCTTCGAGTAACACTCGACTCAGCAGATGAGACAGAGGCTGTCCTGCTCTCAGCAGTCCGTCTTCAAAACTCACCGAGTGGACTGTGCATATTACCTGATCTACCTTGGAAAGATCGCTCAAGAGAAGCAGCTGACTAACGCGGCATTCCTAATAGGGATAGCAAAAAATCAATATTTAGTTATGGTGTTCCCGAGCATCTGCATTCTTCTGATCACGATGCGCACACATGACCGGGAGCTGTAGTGTTTTGTCCGCGAAGCACTCTCTTTTGACAATGTTATTGCCAAATCCCTGACAAGAGTTCCATCATCACCTAACTAAAAGGTCTGCACTCCAAGACTAATTAAAGTAATACTACACTCTGAGGGAATGACACAAGTTTTGTTGGATAGCTGGTTAAAGTTTCGAGCTAGGTTGCCAACAGAGATCCGGCTAAAGACATCAGGCGAAGGGTCAAAAGTCAGAAGCCATTCGATGGAACTTGCAAACGCTGTAAATTATTTATCTGTACAGTCCTGCGGAGAGACCGGCACAACAGCGCCCACGGCACACAACAGGAGAGAGCGCAGCACGAGTGAAACCTCTGTTCAGGAACACTCAATAATGCCATGCAACTTGACTGAAATTCATAAACCAAAAAACGATTAATAGGCGGCCCCCTAACGGCCGGCTCAAAAACTAGCACAAAGTTGTCATCCATCTACGCACTCCCAACAACAAAAGCCCTATCTTGCATATACACAAACGCCCAAGGCCTTCTAAGTAAGTTGGCCGAACTTAGAGAACTTCATGCCTCACAACCGCGCGACCTCGTCATGATTACAGAGACATGGTTAAACCCCGAGATAACCGATGCTGAGATCATTTTACCTGGTGTGTCGCTGCTTTGGACCGATAGAACCGGAAGGGGTGGCAGTGTGATTCCTTACTATAGTACAAACCGCAGATGTGTAGTTATTGATCACCCGGAAATCCGAGCTCCTGATTCGCTTTGGTGCCGCCTATGGTTGCGAAACAAGCACACATATCTACTAGCCGTGATTTATCGCCCACCAAATTCAACGTCGGAAATGGACTGCAAACTGAACCACGTTCTTCAGTTTGCATTAAATAAGTCCTACACCCACATTCTTTTCGCTGGAGACTTTAACGTGTACGACACAGAAACGCCGGCAACCGACGGTAAGCAGTTTAAAGCCTGCATGCAAGAGCTAATTGCTAGCCACCCTCTGTACAACCACGTAACCTCTCCCACAAGATTTCAAACTGCTAACAAGTCGTCGATACTAGATCTTGTGCTCACTAACGAAGAACTCATAGTTGACGGGATAGTTACAAGCACACCACTGGGCCGTAGTGATCATGTTACTCTACTCTTTGACTATATGTGCTATGCGGAGTATCTTGAAAAGGAGGAAGATAAAGTACATAATGTCACGCACTATAATGTGTTATCTAAGCTTGTTAAGGATAGATCTTGGACTTTTTTAACCGAATTCCCCCAGATGTTGCCAGGGAAACCTATACAAGGATGTTTAGCACACTGGTTGCGCACGCATCGAAACAGAAGTCCTTCCAACCTAAAACAAGCACAAATCATTCCTGAGGAGCAGAACAAGTAAATGTATGTCCCTGAGGGATTTAGCATGGCGAGATCACCAGGACTGCTCGAATGCGGAAACCTGGGCTGCATACGTGACACATCGTAACTTCTGTGTGAAATTGATCCGCGAAGACAAGCTCACGCATCAGTAGGAGTTAATGAAGCGATTAGGCACGAACCGCAAACTTCTGTACAGGCACGTTAACAGCCTTCGAAGGGTGAAGCGGGGGATGCCAGCAACAGTCTCAGCTGATGGGTGCACGCGATCAGCAATGGAAGCAGCTGATTTCCTACGGCTTCATTACTCCCAAACTTTCCAATAGGCACGGAGCCAAAACATTCTCCTCATTTCTATTACTCCACCGTCGGGTTTAGACAACATCACCTTCACTGCGAAGGCTGTGTTGAAAAGGTTGTTATCCTTGCGTATCCACAGTTCTCCGGGAGTCGACAACATCCGACCAAAGGCTATGCAGTCGGTAGCTAGTGATCTAGCAGAACCACTGGCTGTTTTCTATCAGCGTGTCTAGAACAGCACCAGATTCCACTAGTATGAAAGCGAGGGGTTGTCATTCCTGTCCATAAAGGAGGTAGCCGCACTGACCCTGCCAACTACCGTCCAATAACACTACTTCCCGTGATGGAATCAACCATCGCAGATGCGCTTATGCAGTATCTGGAAAGCCATAACTTAATAGCCCCAGAGCAACATGGCTTTCGTCAAAAGCATGCATGTAATACTAACCTACTAATTGCACGTAACAGATGGACTGAAGCAGTTGATGATGGAGTAGGAGTTGATGTCATCTAGCTGGACTTCTCAAATGCTTTTGATCGCTTAGACCATCGAATTCTCCTTCAGTAGCTTCGGAACTGCAGCCTTGGCGACCCAATCCTGAGTTGGATTTTCTACACGAACGACGACTAGTAGTGATAGTACGAGAATCAATGTCCGATGCAATCGATGTGGCGTGTGGAGTACCACAAGTCTCGGTTCTTGGACCTCGTATATTCTTAGTGTTCATTAACGATTTGGCGAGATCAATTGCTTCCGATTTCCCATTTTTCGCGGATGATATCAAGATATGGCGAAGGATCAGAGGATCGGACGACCATGAACGACTCCAGTGCCATCTTAACAGTGTCGAACTAGTCAGTTCAAAACGCCCTGCCATTCAACGTAGACAAATGTCGCGTTGTACAATTACGCCATAGACATAACTACACCTATTTACTCGTGGCAAACTGATTGCAGAATATCTCCCAGGAACGTGACCTTGGTGTGCTTTTACAGAGGGACCACAGCTTTTCAAAATAGGCTGAGGTAGCTGCGAAAAGAGGCAACCAGCTTGTGGGCATGCTGCGAAGGGCATTCGGGAGATTTGACCCACCCATCTTCCCAATGATGCACAATTCCTACGTGCGCCCGCATGTTGAACACGCTATCCAAGCTTGGCAACTTTGGTTGAAGCGCGACCTAGAGGTGTTAGGGACACCACAACGAAGAGCAACAAAGAATGCAAAGGGCCTGCGCTATCACACTTACCACCGAAGGCTGAAGTCGCTGGGAATTTTCGGCGGACGCAATCGAAGGCCGCGCAGCGATCTCATATTAGCGTCAGATATTGCGTGACCCCAACCGCGTATGCCGCCATTTCTGAAAATTAGCCACAACACGCAGCTCAGGGGTAACTGCTTAAAATTGAAAGAACCATGTAGCCGTCTAGAGTGTCGACGTAATTACTTTTCCCTTCGGGTTTTCCAACCCTGGAACGCACTCCCAGACTCAGTTGTATCCTCACCTACCTTAGACGTTTTCGAAAAAACGAGCATTTTGTTAATTAAATTCCTCTATTGTGAATTATGCCAAGCATGCTTTTCAACAGGATTTACGTCTCAAACGGACCCAAGTGAGCGACCATATTTTACTTTCCTCACGCCTTACATTAACGCTCACTGCACCCCAGTGTCTTTCTGAACGTTTACGCCCGATGTTTCTTTTAAACTTACACTGATGTAATTTATCGAATCATTCATCTAGGCAGACGTTCGGTAGATGGCTCAGATATATTTTGATTTCATCATATTCATCCCAACCCACCCTACGGGACGTGTCAAGCACTTGCTTTTGTCCTGTGATAAATCATTGTTCATTGTGTGGGATTGGATAGCGACCGGGCTTGGGAACCGTGTAGTAACTACATCATGTTATCAACAACCTTTGTTAGGAGATCATCCTTAGTCAACGGACAATTTTACCATCTGTATCGTACTGAGGATGAACAACTGACACCAAGATGCATCAACACCTCGCAGACTTACTACGCAAACTTCCTCTTCTTCTTCTATTATTAATTTGTGGGGGCATTAAAATACAGTTAATGGAAACGCATCCTACTTCTTTACGGTATCCAATAGCGACGGGACATTAGTTCTACAAATAAGAAGTGCTCCTACAAAGTAATAAAGCAAGCAAAAAGCTTGTGTAGGAAGGCTGCGTGTTGTTGATGGGCTTTGGTGTCAATTGTTCAAACTTGGCATCGATTATGTGTTGGCTGAACTTTTAAATATGGTCGATGCCTCTGGAATAGACGTCAGTTGACTAAGGTTGATGTCCAAGCAAAGCTCGTGTGGCAAAATGATGAACTTACTACATACCTCTCCACCAGTGCACTAGCAGGACGATGTTCAAGAGACCAGGATTGAAATGAACACGGTGAAAATAGCCTGTAGCTGACCTCTACCTGGTGCAGTGTCGCGAGAAATGCCTGAGGCTGAGTCATGTGAGGTATGCAGGCTGACATTTTGTATCTAAAGAATAAAGACAATGTCGGGAGCAAAATAAAGAAGATAGGTGTATTGGTGATAATCTTGCTTTTGTTAGGCAGCACATCCTGTTCTACTTTGTCTTGCGAGATATATTCTTCCGTGTCCTGACAGAAGTTGGAGAACAACAAGAGAAACAAAACTGCCAGCAGGCAGTGCAGCCAAATGATTCGCACAGAAAGATAGTATTCTCAAGATGCATAATACATTGAGCTGTCTGGGAAATGAACGCTCCTTCCTGACCGTGTCCGCCGTGTTGTATTATTGTATTTTGGCTTGTTTTTAGTTGTTAACGACTGTGGGTCACTTTCAGCGTGTTTTGGTGAATACTGCGTACTTATTGTATTTCGAGGACTTGTTGATTGCGTTTCGCACGGTTGTTCAATATAGGCTGGCTTAAGACGGTTTACCGAAACCACATCGATTTTACCATTCCTGTTGACCTTGTAGTGTTTTTCTGCTCTATAGATTACCACATATGGCTGTTTGACGGTGGTTGTAGTGGCTTGAGGACTGCATCATTTCGTAACCACATGTGCGAACAAGTTGTTAAGCCTTTTGGGACGTCCCTCATTAGTTTGCGCGCGTGTGGCAGTAATATGCAGTTCACGCATGGATGAAAATAGACGATGGACAATGTTTGTGGGATCTAGAGCGTTGGCGTCGATTGAGGCTGGACCTTACCTTGGTGCGATGGTTTGTGTGCCTCAGTGATCCATTGAGCTATGCTGAGTGGTGCTTTGCACCTTCAGAAGCACTCATACCAGATTGGTCAATGGTTAGAGGTCAGACAAACTCAGCCTTCTGGTCCTCCAGGTTGGGGGTTGGAATGAGGGTGGCTCCTTATTCCTTAAAACGGACTCATTGTAGTCCAACGCCAAACCCGCTGCTTTGCGGTCAGGTTTTTGAACCAACGGCTTTGGTTGAGAACCCTAATCGTTCTCCTGTCTAGGCCTGAGCAACCTGACAGTATCCTGCCCACGCAATACAATGAATCACACTTCAAACAAATTGCTGATGCTCTGGCCACGGTGCCCTATCTGCTGCATCGAGCAGGGTGGATAGGGGTTTGGATGCTACTGCTCAAGCCTTCCCGTTTCCTTATTCCCCTACTTGGGCTTTTTCGCTCTTACCGTCCCTTTTCAATTTCACTTATATCCCCCAGTTTTCAACCCCCCGATGTTTGGCCATCCCCTAACACGCTTTGCTAGGCGTCTATCTTCTAATTTCAGCTCACAAGCTAACTTGGAGCGTCACTCCTCTCCTGTCGACAAGCCCGTGTTCAAACAAGCGGTCCATTCCAGTTCATCGGCTTCCATTTAGAGCCCTCGATCCTCCTTCAGATTGGCATGCCTTAATGTACGCACACTACTACAGATCGGTCAACAGGTAGCACTTGCATGAACATTGGAGACCCTCTCGATCGATATCTGCTGCTTATCAGAGATCCGTCTGCAAGAATCGAGCTATGTGCTCACTCTGCGATCCTCTTCAGGTGACAGTAGTAGCACTTTCTCACTTTGCGTATCCGGTGACGATGCAGCTTCGAGCACCGGCCAAGCTGGTGTTGGCATTGCCCTGAGTCCCGGGCTGAAGCTGCTCTGGTTGATTGGATTCCAATCAGTAGCCGGATGTGTGCGGTCCGATTGGCTGGCTCCTTTAAAGCTTCGAACTCGCGCGGAACTAATAGGTGTCTCTTCATCATCGCTGCCTACGCGCCCACAAACTGTAGCGATGATTAGGTAAAGAACGACTTACCGCCAACTGACTCAGCTCCTTCGCCACAGAAGAAGCACGGACACTGTTGTGCTGACGGGGGATATGAACGCACAAGTTGGAAAGTTGTCCACTGATGAAATGCATCTGGGCGGTCAGCACGGTGTAGGCTCCCGTAATGATAACGGTGAGCGGTTACTTCATTTGTGTGAAGATGCTCGCTTATTTCTTGCGAGCACTAATTTCCGACACTGCACCTGCCGGAGGGTGACTTGGCGCCCACCAGCTTCGAACCAGCCTTGGACGCAGATTGATCACATCGCTATTAGTTACCGCTGGAGAGGCTGCATCCAGAATTGTCGCTCGATTTGGAGCACATGTGTGGACACTGATCATGCACTTGTATGTGCTGACATGCGGATGCGTTTTGGCGGACGCCCACGACGACGCTGTGAGCGCATTGACACCAGCCAACTGACAAAGCCAGCTGTTCTGAATGCGTATCGAAGTATGCTGACATGCGAGTTGAGTACTCGCTCACTGGAGACAATTGATGGTCACTGGTCACATGTTCGCCAGACCTTACTAGCAGCGGGCAAATCCTCATGTGATATGTCTAAAAGCCCACATGGACATTGGGTCTCTTCTCGGTCTCTGGAACTTATCGACGCTCGCCGGCATATCCCGGCTGGAAGCGAACACAATGAAATTCGCAAAGAGCTCCGGGCAAAACTCCGTGCTAGCCTGAAGAGAGACCGCGAATCTTGGTGGCCTCATCGTGCGTCAGAGATGGAAGTGGCCGCTGCCCTTGGCAACCATTGCAAGATATTCCGTCTGATACGGGAAACGGGCAGCAGGAGACCTGGTGTTAGTGAAACAATTTGTGATGAGAGTGGACAGCCTATCCACAATTTGTCAAAACTCTTGGAGCGTTGGGCTGAGCATTTTGAAAAGCAATTTAATCGGCTAGAAATGTCCGACTCGCCGGTCACTGATCGCCCTGTTCCGTGGGCTGTCCCTTTGGATCCACCCTCTCGCTCAGAAGTCGAACTTACGATTGGACTGTTAAAGTTGAACAAAGCCGCGGGACCAGATGATCTTCCTCCAGCCCTCTTCAAATTCGGAGGCTCTACTCTTGTTGATGCTTTACATGAATTACTGGTGAAACTGTGGGAGCAGGAAACTGTCCCAACCGACTGGAGCCGCTCCGTTATTGTTCCCATCTTCAAAGGCGGCTCGCGCTCGGAATGCGGCAACCATAGAGGAATCAGTCTGATCTCCATCGCCTCCATAATTCTTCACAGACTGACTGGCACTCGTGAAAGCCAGATTCGTGAGGAGCAAGCCGGGTTTCGTCGGAGTCGTGGCTGCATCGACTTCATCTTCACTTTGCGTCAGTTGTTGTAGCACCGTCACACATACTGGCGGCCCACCGTAGTTGAGTTCCTCGACATCAAAGGTGCCTTCGATTCGGTGAATAGGTGTGCCCTTTGGAATTGTTTACTCAGGAAAGGTGTGCCCGAGAAATATGTAAATATTATCCAAGCATTATATGCGCGTAGCACGGGCAGAGTGAGGGCTTACGGCAAGCTGTCGCCACCCTTTAATATCTCCAGCGGTGTGAGACAAGGATGCCCGCTATCACCTTTCCTCTTCAACTTCGCTATTGACGAAGTCATGAAGATTGCATTTACAGGACATGACTTGGAAGGTGTGGAGCTACTCCCAGGAGAACGACTTCTTGTCTTGGAGTATGCAGACGACATTGCCCTCATCTGTGGCAGCTCCCAGACGTGCCAAGCCGCGCTAGACAGATTAGCATTGGCTGTCAGCCGCTTCGGGCTTTCCATTGCACCATCGAAGTGCAAAGCGTTCCTCCAAGATTGGCAGGGATCGCCTTCAGCTCTGACCCTTGGTTGGGATCAGCTAGAAGTCGTTGGGAAATTCAATTACCTGGGAAGTTGTATCAGCGCCCTTGGGATCGAAGACGAGATCACGAATCGTATAGCGAAAGCTCGAAGTGCTTTTGCTAACCTTCGCCACCTATGGCAGCGGCGCGACATCACTCTCGCCCTGAAGGGTAGAGTGTACAATGCAGCGATACGTTCGACCTTACTGTACGGTTGTGAAACCTGGCCCCTAAGGTCGGAGGACATGAAGAGGCTAGTTACGTTCGACCATCGGTGCCTTCGCAGTTTGGCTCACATCTGGTGGGAACACCGCGTGAGTAACGAGCGTGTTCGACGCATTGTTTACGGCCCAGGAAAAGGATCTGAACCACTCAGCACCGTTATTTCACGCACCAGGCTCCGATGGCTAGGCCACGTGTTACGCATGCCAGCCCACCGACTTCCACGACATGCGTTGTTTGCTCACCGGGGATGTGGGTGGAAGAAGAGGAGAGGTGGCCAAGCGATGACTTGGTCCAGGGGAATGAAGTCCCTCACTTCGGAGCTAGCCTCGGTTGGAGCGTCACGGCTCCCTGGTTGGGGTCCAAAAGGCGGTGAACACGTTTGGCTGGATACACTTGCTGACATGGCAAGGAGCCGACCTCAGTGGCGTTCATGCTGTGAGTTTCTTTGTCCCTCCCCATCCCTTTTATCCTCCACATCCATCTACGATCTCATTTCTTAGGGTAAAACATAACATTTTTTTCTTTTTGCCTAGTAGCTGGCTGGAAGCTTACCGGGACGATGCCTATCCGTTGATGGTAGCTCAGCTGGCACGCAACTGTTGTATCTATTTTTCCTTTGTGTATTGTATTATATGTATGTATGTATGTATTTCCTTCATGTATTGCGGCACAATAGCGGAGGTGTTTTCCCACCTATAGCTGATGTGTATAATGATGATGATGGTGTCGATTGGTTGAACGAGGTCAGCTGGAAGCCTTAACATGACACAGTATACGAGCTACGCGGCGCAGCAAACTAAATCAACTTTAGGTGTCGTTTGAAGACGTAATGGAATCAGCGGTAAAGTTTCGGTCCAAGGAGTTGTGTCAGAAAATGCCATCAAAGAAGTTTTTAGGTGGCGATGGAAACCTTCGACCAACCCGTTCACTGTTGGTTGGTAGGCAGTTGTTCTTATTCGCTTGGCACCGAAAGTATTAGTTAACTCTCGAACGAGCGTCGATTCGAATTGCGCCCGGCGATCAGTTGTTATGGTGGCTTGTACGCCGTAATACGCGATCCAGGGAGCCACAAGGTTATGTGCTACCGTCTCTGCAGAGATGTCCGCGATGGGTAGTGCCAATGATCAACAATTGAAGCGATCGATACGACTCAATAAGTACTTATATTCGCTCAACGACGGTAGCTGACCGACGGTGTTGATGTGAACCTGACTGAAACGAGCACAAGGAACGGTGAAAATACCAAATGCTGCCTGTGTATGGGGCTGCACATTTGAACATTGAGAGGGGAGATCATTCCTCCCCATGGTCTGCACGTCTTTGTTCAGTGCTGGCCACACAAACGGTCGGAATTGAATTTAGGAGTTGAGCGGGTGCCTGGATGTGATAGACCATGTAGTGGATCAAATATGACTCGCCGATAGTTTGGTGGAACTACAGGACTTTGCTTTCCTGTAGAGACCTCACGCACCGAAACATCCGAGCTATCAGGCAGCGAAATAAGTTTCACCTGTAAATTGGTTCGTTGAGGTTGTTGAAAGAACTGCTTTTCCTGACGCGGCGTTGTGGCTAATTCCTAGAGATCAATGGTGGAATGCTCAAATAAGATGTTGATCTCCGCCAGTAATAAAGCGTCTGCTACGGCGTTGTTTGCCCCGGACATATTCCGTATATCAGAGATAAAGTGGGCAATGTGATCCCATTGTCTGGGGAAAGACGACCAGAAGCGGAATGCAGTACATACGATAAAGGTCTATGATCGGTGAATGTCGTGAATGTACCTCCCTCCAATTAATGTCGGACATGACGCATATTGAGGTAAATAGCTAGGCGTTCTCTGCTGCACGTGCTATAACGTCATTCGATAGGTTGTAGTTTCTTAGCAAACAAGGTAATCGGATACAATTCACCTCTCTGACTTTGTTGTAGCACACCACCTACTGCTGCCTTTGAGGCGTCCACCGTTAACTGTATCGGAGTCTTAGGGTCTAGATGCACGAGAAGAGTGGCACTTAACAGCTGATGTTTTAAATCAGTTTATGTCCGCTTAGCTGAGACCGTAAATCTGAATGAGTTAGGATCTCGTTTGAGTAGTTTGGGAAGTGGCTTGGCTAACTCTAAACAATGCGGAATGAATCCTCTATAGAAGTTAATCATGAGAACAAATCGGTGTAACTTTTTGAGGGAATCAGCAATGGGGCATTCTGTGATGACTGACACTGTTAGGTGATTGTATAATTCCGGTGGAGGAAACACGTTGACCAATAAATTCTACCGTATCGATTCCAAATTGGTTCTCGGTGGCGTGAATAACTACCCATCATGTGCAAATCGTTCACAAAGTTGTCTTGGAGTAAGCAAGTGTTCGTCACGGTCACCACTTGCAACCAAGAGGGAAAGGAAATCTAGCCCACGAATGACCTGGGCCCTAAAACCTTGAAAAGTTTGAGCTGCGTTGCGAAGACCAAATGGTATTCACGGGAACTAATATAAACCACAAGATGTGGTGACGGCAGTCTTAGGAACATCTTGAGAATGGACGGAAATCTGGTGACATGCCTGCACTAAATCAGTCTCGTTTATCACCTTGTTTCCGTACAGCTAGGATGAGAACCCCTGGAGATACAGAGTGGTATACTTGTCCTGGACGGGGATGGCGTTCAGTCCCCGATAATGCCCACACGCTGTCCAATCTCCAGGTTTGTTCTTCTGGACCATATGTAGGGGCTATGCCCCCGTACTGTTGGATTGGCGTTTAAGGCCCAACTGTAACATATAGTTGTATTCATCCTTCGCTACGGAAAGTTTATGGGGCGCCAATCACCGTGGTCGATGGAAAACCGGACTACCTGTTGTCGTTGTCCCGTGAACGCTCACTAGATTGGTATCAGGGCTCAGTTATGCTGTTTACTTCCTGCAACAGCTCCAAATACATTGGAATGGCTCAAGGCGGGACAAGCTTGGGACTCATAGACATAATCGAACTTATGAAGCCAGCCTGTGCTAGTTGCGTTAAGCCATCAATAATTTGTCAGCGTTTTGGATCAACGATAACGCCATGATGCTGAAAGGAATCAAGGTCTAGAATTGCAGTTGGCACTTTAGCTACAATGAAAATCCAAGGAAGAGACCTGCGGAGACCAAGGCTCGATGTAATAGACCGCTGTCAATAGGTACGGATGGGTGTGCCGCATGGATGTACCATTGTTCCATTAGTGCCTGCATCCACAAACGACGAACATTAGTTCAGCAAGTAGGAAGTGCTCCTACAACCGTATTCGAGATTCGATAGTCACCACAACAATGCCAGTCTCCCATGACCTTATTGAGGTCATGTGGAAAGGTAACGCCCATGGGATGTTGGATGCTTTGAGGATACCGAGCTGAGGCGTGTGGTCGAATTCAGCTAGTGCTACACGTAGTTTGTCCGGAGCAATCTGTCTTGGTCGGGCGCTGGTTGGTTGGCTGCGGGTGGTAATGTGGTAAGCGATCTCTGGCGTGACTGGTGGAAGTTCTGCAGCCGGTCGAACCAGTCGCTGGTATTCGGAGATGAGATACAGATAGTCGGACGGTGCGCGTGCGAAACGAAAAACATGGCTAATTATCGGGGCATCTGGAAGGACGTTATCAAGATTTACTATTATATGGTCAGCTAAAAGTATATGGCGACCCGCGTAGACAAGCAACCGAAATGGCTAAGAAAATCGTTGCCGATAATAGCGAAACGCAATAACGTGGACATGAAAACCCACTACAAATATCAACGGAGATTGAGGTCCAGGTTCATCATGTCACGACCGAATGAAGCTATCTGTGATTCGTTGGACGGATGCAGGTTGCACGTAGTCTTTGAGTGCTTGTCGTTCGCGTTCGCAAGGATTACGCTGACATCCGTTTCCGTGTCGATGTGGAAAATGATGGAAGAAAGTGGAACCTTAACGTGAAATACGCGATCTGTTTTGTTCTTAATGAATGCGTTGGTCGTGCTAGTATGTGGGCTATTCGCTTTCCTTGAAGTGGCTGAACCATGCAGACGGCAGAGATCCAGACAACGTCTAGATTTTCCATCATATTGGTGATGATAACAACAGAATTCTTCGACGGGTTTGGTGTTAGTTGACTGCGAAGGCGCAGAGAAAATGTCGCGCTTTCGTGTCGAACGACACGTACTCGGTGTAGGCACAGACGAGCCGCAACGAACGGCAGCCGAAACGTGGTCAGCATCTGATCGTGACGCATGCTGCTTTGAAGCCTTCATTGCTGCTATTCTGCTGTGAAGTGGCGCAAATTTCTCGTCTTTATGGTCAGGTCGGCCTGACGACTTGTAGAAAATGTGAGGCTCGGTTTTCATCGGTGAGAATACGTCACCGGACCTACCGGTCGTCTGCTGCGGAAGACTTTCGAACGCAGCGTTTGTTTTGACTGCTTGTTTTTTCGGGGACGTATCTGAAAACGCGAACGGCATTACCGGCAACGGATCTGTGTTAGTGTGGTAAGTTCCTTTGTCCACCCCCTGCGCTTCACCTCCCTCGCTAACCACGATCTCAATTAATAGGTATTAAATGACTTTTTCGGTCCAATAGCCGGGTGTTATCTCTCCGGAACGTTGTCCATCCGTTACTGGTGACTTGGCCGGCGTGCCTCTGTTACATATTTCTTTTCTTTTGTTTTGCGGCACCATAGCTGAGATGTTTTCCAGCTGCATCTAGCGTGTATAATGAGTAAATGAATGACATATAAGGTGTGCGTAAGGATACTAATGTAAATACTCATAACAAACAAATGTCTTGCCAGCACGCATTAGGTGCCATTATGGGCAATAACCGAGGTATATTCTCAGCTGCGTTGTGGAATCACCCGTAACGGTTTATTGAACGATGCGGCATTTTCTTCCATGTTTGTCTCTTCTGTCCTTCATTTTACCAGTTGTCCCTTTAGGCTCAAACTTTCATGTAATAGATGTGCGTCCAATGAGCATTGTCAAATTTTAAGTTCTATTTGTTTTCTGCACTGCCTTTCGTCGAGAAGTTTCCCTCAGCCATTTTACCTATCCACGGCATTTTTAAAGTCATACTCAGAAACCGTCTTTGCGTTTCATCTAGCATTGTTTATACACTTTTAGATTTTAACAATGTAATCACCGACAGCTGCTACAAGTACGCTTACCAACTGTCTCATAATCTCACGGGCAAGCAAGAATAAATTTAGTATCGCCAATCATTCATACAATCTGCATGTTTCGCCTTATTGAACGATGTTGTAGGACTAGTAAATACTAGTTCGAAACGGTGCGCGTAGTCAAGCCCGTATATCAGAGGGCAATTGAAATCGGACACAGCGGACTATATTGGATGCCTTACAAAAGACGTGGACGGGATGAAGCGAGACATGAGCAAAATGTCAGCGTGACAACTTACAGAGCAGACAAGTGACGAGCCGGATGTAAGGAAGATTAAAACAAGAAAGAATAATGTACAATTGCTCAGCAATGAAATTGTGCATAAAAGATAGTAGTTATCCTTTCGGGTCCTGCAATATCATAAAATACTCATGATATAACTGTGAAATAAAAAAATACAATGGCAATATGATGTTATACTACATAGTAACAATTTATAATGACAACCTACAGTAAAAAATACGAAGTGTCGGCTGTATTCTGGGGAATATCGATCATTTGAATTTACTGCATCACCTTCATAGCCCCCTTCACCTGTGTGTTTAAATTTCCAGGACACTGTCATATGAAAGTATGCGGCCAATTAAACTGAACAATCATTTGGAATGTGCTCATAAAGACGAAGGCGGAAACTCCATGGATTTTTCCAGAAAGCTGCGGGATAGTTTCGCAGTAACACCAACTTTAAAG
Organism: Dicrocoelium dendriticum; assembly: GCA_944474145.2. Taxonomy (NCBI): domain Eukaryota; kingdom Metazoa; phylum Platyhelminthes; class Trematoda; order Plagiorchiida; family Dicrocoeliidae; genus Dicrocoelium; species Dicrocoelium dendriticum. The sequence goes on from OX104064.1 coordinate 23,475,709, forward strand.
AAAATGGTTTCTGGTAGGGCAGAAAAAGGCTAATGGACTTACGGCTTCTTATAAAATCAGCAAGTTGATTACTAAAATTGGAGTCCACATAATGTTGGATACAATAGTAGTTTGCCTTCAGTCTCAGTGCTACTGTTGGACCGGATGAACACGAATTTCGCTCAAAAACTCAACTATATCCGCGCGAATAGATGAGATGGTTCAGGACATAGGAAGCACCTTGGTTACTTTATTGCAGTCCAGAAAATTTTCGATACAAGTGGCCGAATCTACTTTACCTGATAATGACGTTCTCGTGGCATATGTCCGAAATTGCAATAATTATGAATTACTGGAAGAGATGCTGTTTATCAGGAGATTCAATATTCATACAAAGGGCCAACCAATATTTGAGGTAGTCAATGTCTATCTGATTGAATACTCCATCCCAGTGCAGAACATAGTCACAGGTGCAACAGATGGTGTGTCCACAATAATCGGAAGATATAAATGAATTATTGCACTTCTAAAAAATGTTCTCCCGTCTGTCTTTACAAATCGCTGTGTGATTCATCGAGAGCGCCTAATGGTCAAAAGCTTGAGAGGGTGATTAAACGATTCATTGTCAACTGTTAAAATAGCAGTCAATACTATCAAGGTGGTTTTTTCTAGAAGTTGTGTGAGGAAAATAGTAAGGATCTCCAAGTTCTACTGTTGCATACAGAACTTGGATGGCTGTTCTGTTGTACTCTGCGACGCCAACGTTACATTTTTTACTTGAGCTGATTCGGAAAAGAATCTGTTACTGGCTAAGCCAGACATGTTTTATCTGGCTGATGTTTTCGAAAACTGATTATTAGGTAAAACAGGCAAGTTGAGTAATTTCATCTCCGGCAAATAATCCATTATCAATTTTCTCAAAAAGCGGATAGTGTATACTCAAAACATCTGACGTCGGGAATTTTCACTTCCCAATTCTCGCTAGCGTCACTGAGGAGCTGAAAGATGAATACCTGATTGTTTGTGCCAGACATTTACAAAAACTCAGAAAGAAAATGAGGAAGCAGATTTCCTGAACCTACTGGCATGAATATCCCGAGTTGGATCTTATACCCATGTGATGTACAGCCTTGCAATGTCGGTAAAAAATCCGGAAATTCTCATTGAGGTTCAAAGTAACACACTAGCAACATCCGAATTCACGGGATATAAAATCGCTTTTTGGATAAAGTCTGACGCAAATAAGAATATCAGAAGACGAAAATTGTGGGATGACATTGTCGTTTCGTGCATACTCCTCAACCACTATACCCCCTATGTGAGTTTATGCTGCAAAACAACATTCGATTGCAATTGCCCATCGAATTATTGAAAGATATGCTTCTGCTGTGTACAAAAGACGTCGAGTTCTACTTTCAGAGAAATGCATATCAACAGATCGATGGTGTGGCTATGGGCAACCCATTAGGCCTTTTACTGACGAACCTATACATGGGTATCATTAAAGTTAGATAACATAATCAAATCCGCTACCTTATATTAACATTATGTCGATGATATGTTGTTAAGCATGGACTCAGGTAAAGCTTTTGCACTTGCAAGCAAAGCGCTCAATGGTGGGCATCAGAATCTTACTGTGACATGTGAAATTGAGCACGACAGTTGTCTCCCATACTTAGACACATTGCTCCCACAACGACCAGATGGCTCGATAAGATCAGTCTACCGAAAAGCGAATTGGACAGGTCAATACTTGCATTTGAAGAGTTTCCCTCCAATCCATCACAAGCGCTCTTTAGTTAGAACGTTCTATTGGGCTCATATGATATGCACCACAGACATGCTGGAGGCAGAAAAAGAACTGCTGTTTTGACGTATTGCAGACTAAAGGTTATCCAGTACAGTGAGTCGATGAAAGGAGATCGAGAGATAACGGTTCAAAAGGAACCGGTGTTCATTGAGTTGTGCAGTATTGTGCAGTATTTTCGGGTGGGCAATACCCAATTTCCATCTACTTTGAATACGGTCCCAGCGATCGCAGGTGACTAAGGTTCATTTCAATGTGAATCACAGTCCATTATATTGAGGTTGCGTGTCGCAATCCAATCACACAACGTGTAATCCAAACTTGATCCTCCAATTAGTCATCTACCGTTGTGACAAAAAGCATTGCCCATCGTGACCCGGTAGCCAAAGGGGTAGTAGTGTTGGCTGCTATTCCAATGGTCCTGGGTTCAAATCCTGCTGTCCTCCACCTGATGAGATGAAAAATTACATCGAAACGCGTCGTGGTTGTGCAGTATTTTCGGGTGGGCAATACCCAATTTCTATCTTCATTGAGTTGCCTTTCAAAGGTGACCATATCATGCAACTCACTGCTAAAAAGTAAGCAGAGCTAGGCTTGTGGGTGACCACAAGACCCATACTTAAGTGTTCAGTGAAGACGCCTGTCATGTATATCTGTTTACACACGCATTTATATGCGTTTATACCGAGTTCGTGAGGTATGGAGAGCACAATACTTCTCCGCGTCTTGTTGCCAATAAGTAAACAGAAATTAAATCAGGTAATGCAAATTTTGTAATGCATCGTCTAGTCGTTTTTTAAAAACAGGTAGCGTGGAAGCCGAAATGACAAAAGTCAAAATAGCGTTCCAGCAGTGACAAAATTGAGGAGACAAATAGTTCCGGCGGCATGCCAACCGACTGTATTGCGAAGCAAGTTTCAGCTGGTGAAACCTCAATTTTGTGTTACGGCTGTTTCAGGAGGTAGCGGCAAGCGTGACCCGGGTTTTTCAAGATCTGGTTCACGAGAATAAGGTCGACCAGGAGACAACGACAACTTCCGCTATACACTCCTAAAGTTTTCAGTCGCAGATGGTATGGCAGGTGGATCAATCCCTTCACATTTTGGTTGCGCCTCGCCGTGTGGTATCCAGTGCAATCAGATCGCGTTTTAACCAGGGTTGTCAGGCCTAAATCGCGAACTCCACGTGGGGTCTCACATACACATTGAGCATTTGGGCATAGATGGAGGGGTCGAAACTTCCGAACACCCGCCGCAGGAGATCAAAGTGTTGGTTAGCGGTTTTGGACACCTTCAAAGACTGCGCCGAAGAGCCGAAGTCGTCTTGCATCACCACCCCAAGATCGCGCTCCTGTGTGGCGGTTTTCAGCATGTGGTATCCAAGCTTATATGCATAAGTGGGCTTGTGGCGTACATGTACGGTTAAACGGAAGTAGATTTGCCTTTGACCATTCAAAGCCACGGGCTATCTCTTTGCAGCACATTGTGATCATTCTGACAACCAATCGCCCGCCACATTTTGATGTCATTGGCAAAAAACAGGAAATTCGACTAGATGACATGCGCGAGGTCGTTGATAAAGAACGGGAATAGGCGCGGTCCTAACACCGATCCCTGTAGGACATCGCAGTCCACGTCGATAGGAGCAGAAAACAATTCCCTAAACCGAACCGGAAGCCGCCGCTGAAAGAGAAAATTTCCGATACATCTGAGGACCGGATCCCCAATTCCGTACGTACGTAGCTTTTGGAGAAGGATTCAGTGATCTAAGCGGTCGAAAGCTTTAGTAAAGTCGGGATAGATGACAACAGTGCCAGTCCCACTGTCGGCAATTTCGGTCTAACTGCCTAGCACGATGCCGACGGAATCCGTGTTGCTCCTGTGCTATGATGTTAGACGTTCCAAAGTAGCCCATTAGCGCCTCAGTTATGATTGACTCCATCACGTTTGAGAGCATCGGGAGGAGAATCACAGGGCGATAGTTGACGGGATCCGAATGGATACCACCTTGAAAATTGGGGTGATGATACCCTGCTTCCACATGTTAGGGACCTGCTGTTCATCCAGGCATCTTTGGAAAAATCGAGCTAATGGCTCAGCTATCCTCGTAGTCGCTCCCTGAAGTGGTTTTGGGGTAATGTTGTCAACCCCGGGATAACTATGGGTGGGCCACGATATCAACTTCCTCAAAACGGTCGCCAAATTAATAGGGAGGTGAGTGAATATTGACGTCTGGGAGATTGGGACAGGTATGTGACATGTGCTGGTAGTGCAACGAAATATTGAAGCACATTGCAGCCATAGAACGATGGCTGCATTTTGGCAGTTTGAGCACATCCAATTGCTGTGATAACTGGGGAACACCACGTTTCATATTCCGAAGGTTGTTCTCATATCTGTACACATGCATGTTGTAAGCACAAATCCTTTCTGCTAAGCTCTGCTGGGGGACTAATTTGTTCTCACGGGCAAGTGTGCCACATTAATTACGGTGCGCTACATAATAGCTCCAGTTGTCAGGGTCAAGGTTCACCCTATGCACATGCCACGATGCGTCTTGTAAGCTCATGCGTTTTCGTGTTCTACTCTTAATGCTTGATGGTGTTCTTGTAGAACCAATGGGCCTGTTTACAGACGCGGAATTACTCATATCGCTGCACCTGCCAGCAAACTCAGCCCACGCAGTAGCAATGGAGCGACGATCCGAAAAATCCCAAATGGTATCCCAACAAGTTCTGTGAGTGTGCCGTAGTGTGTGATTGTTCGAAACGACTCACTATGTTCTTGTGGATATTCCGTTAATTGATCACTCGGTCCCATAGGGCTCTTCATCTTTGGACTCTCAATCATGAGTTCTTCCTTCGTGAGCAATGAATCAAGCACAGATGGCTTATTTCCCGTTCTGAATCTGGTGGGCGAGCTGACATGGCTGAAGAGCGGAATGCTCTTGCAGTTCTGCCTTGAATGGTTCGTCGGGCGAAGCTGAAACTTCCAAATCATGAACATTTGAGTCGCCAGAGATGAGAACATAGCTGTATCCTCGTCTAAATACTTTCACCAATACTAATTTCAGGCGGGAGTCCATCTCAAAATTGGACATTGGTGGGCGATAAACAATTGCCAAAAGGCAGGTGTCGTTGTGCCTTAGTCGCACACTGCACCAGTGTCCATGAGCAGCGGTTCCGGATGGTCCACCGGTTCGCACTGCAGGTCATTACGGTAGTATAACATTACCCCACCGCCCTTATATGGACGATCGTTTCGAATAAGAGACATGTCATGTATCGCGACTTCAGCGACGGTGATTTCTGAACGCAGCCAAGTCTCAGTTACGAATATTAGGTCCTAGTCGTGTGATGCATGACGTAAGCACAGTTCGGCAAGCTTTATCAGAAGACCTTATGCAATGGTATACATGCAGGCAAGTTTCTCTGTTCTTAATAATGAGTCGTGGGATGTGCGTCTTGGGTATGATGTTATGTCGACCGGTGAATAGTTGGCAACTGATCGATTTGGGTGGGGCGAGGACGAACTTATTTGTGTCAAATCCAAGGATCCCGCCATTAGCTCTATGCTCCTATCTTTCTATATAGTGTACGGGGTGCGTTTGCCAATTCCGTTGGCTTGCTGAGTGAAGTTATCCAAACTGTTGTCTGAAGTTGGTTCGACTAAGTGGCTGCTTTCGTATGTTTGTTTAGGGTAAGCTGCTTTGATCCGGAAGTCGAAAGTAAGGCTATTACGGCCGGTATACCAGCTCTGTAACACCAATTGGCATGCGCAGAAATGTGAACAGACTAAATGGAGTCGCCACGGCAGTTTCAGCGATACCCGCCTCTGCTACCGGAATATGGTTGTAAGCAGGTATCAAGTCAATGTTGCTATAATAAGTTGTTATCTGTCAGACTGGCGGTGAGATCCACGATATTTGGGATCGGATAGCTATCAGGTGTGGTAACAGTATCTAAGGCTAGATAGTCGCCACAAGGACACCAACCCTCATGGTCTTCTCTGGAATCATTTGGAGAGGTGATGCCCATAGACTGTTGGATGGTGGGATGATACAGAGCTGAAGCATGTGGTCGAACTCAGCTCTTGCTGCACGTAACTTGTCTGAGGCGAGTCGTTTCGGTCCGGCAGTCGTTGACGAGTCGCGCGTGATTATGTGGTGAGGGACTTCTGTCGTGACTGGCGGAAGCAGTGCAGGTGGTCTTATCAGTCGCAGGTATTCAGACACTAGGTTCGCAAAAATCGAAAGGCGCGTCTGCCATTCGGCAAACGAGACTGATAATCACGGTGTTTGCAAGAACGCCTTCAACCCCTAGATTCGTGTTATCGTCTAAAAGCCTGGCTCGACCGACATCAACAAGCAGTCCAAAATGGCAAAGGAAATGGATACCGATTATTGTAAAGGGTACAGAGGCGATTGTGAAAGCCCCGAGAAAATCGCGGCGAAGATTTATGTCTAGATCTATCATACGCGGACCGCATGACGCTATCGAATTAGCGTCGGTTGCACGTAAGCTGTATATGGGCCTTAAATGTTTGTCAAGGGAACAATGGTACATTACAGACGAAAAAATGGATGCTTAGCAAGTCTCGTAGGATGGCCATAATGAGAACCACAACATGCTGAACAGAAAACAAAGGGATAAAGTGAAAATCGATCTTGTGGACTCACCACAGAGTTAACACAGAGTCAAGCAGAAAGAGCCAACCACGGTTGTGTAGGTTAATTCTGGTTGTGCAACGTTCGTCGCATTATATCGCCTGTTGAGACACACAGGCTATACCTCGTAATGCAGGTGGGTTAGGGATACATCAAGGCGTTTTCTAAACACCGGTAAAGTGAGGCCGGAAGCAACGTAAGTTGGGAAGACATTCCATCGCTGGCACACATGAAGAGAGTGAAAGTTCCGTCAGCAATTAGTCGACTGTATTACCAGGATAACTTGAACCAGTGCCCTTCAAATACGTGCTGTGGCTCAGTTGTAGTAGGTGGCGGAAGACGTGGTTGGGGTTCCCTAGAATCTGGTAGGCCATAATAAGGTCGCCACGTAGGCGCTAGTACCGGCGACTGTATAATTTTAGGGTCCTCAGTCTAAGTTGATAAGGAAGATTGAACAACCCTTTGAAGTGCTTCGTGGCACGTCGCTGTGGAGGCTCGAGCGTTGCAATGGTTTTGCTTGTGCCAGGACTGCCACACCTGGATTGCATATTCCACATGAGGCCGCACATAGGTGATAAGCAACTGCGAACAGACAGACGGATCAAACCGCCCAAATGCTCTCCGCAGCATGCCAACGTGTTGGTTTCCGGTCTTTCGCGCCTTCTCAGATTGCCTTGAGTGGCCCAGATGAACCTAAACTAGTACCCAAAGGTTGCGTTCCTGGGTGACTGCTTTCAGGACATGATCTCCAAGCTTGTATATGACATTCGGTTGGTGGCGAATGTTAAGCACCCTACACTTCCTCGAAGTGAAATGGAGCAGATTGTGGAGTGATCACTCATACGCTCCGTCCAGGTCTCGGTGAAGTGCATCGTGATCTCGTGGGCTGACAATCGTCCGCAACATTTTAACATCATCAGCAAACAGCAAGAAAACTGAGACAATCATAAGCGTAAGCTCGTTAATTGACACAAGAAACAGACGCGGCCCTAGAACTGATCCTTGTGGAACTCCACATTCGACATGAATCGGATCGGACAGCGCACTTCGAACTCTGACCTGCAGTTGCCGATCCTGCAGGAAATTCCTGATCCACTCAAGAACAGGATCTCCAATTCCATAGCTTTCAAACCTGTGAAGCAGAATGAGGTGACCCAGTCGGTCGAAGCCATTAGGGAACTCGAGGTAAATGACGTCTGTCCCTCTACCTTTATGGGTCACTTCCGTCCAACTACTGCGTGCATTCAGTACGTTGGTAGTGTATGAACGAGGTTGGCGGAAACTGTGTTGGTCGGGTGCTTTGATATTGCGGCGTTCTAGATAGTCTATTAAAGCCTCAGAAATGATTTCCTCCATCACCTTTGAGAGCACAGGAAAGAGGACCACTGGGCGATTATCGCTTCTAAAAATTGGTGTGATTAAGCCATGTTTCCACATGGTAGGCACAATTTGCTTGTGCAACCACCTTTGGAAGAAACGCGATAATGGGCCGACCAGCGTTGTTGCTGCTACGTTCAGTGCCCTTGGGTGAATATAATCGATTCAGGGAGAATTGCAGGTGCGTAGTGAGAGCAGCTTCTGCAACACAGGTGTGCCGGTAAAATCGAGACTAGTGAATGTTGAAATTGGGGCTAGGTATGCCACATTGGCGGATATCTTTTTGGAAATGTTGGGGCATAATGCATTCGTAGGACACTGGCTGTCTCTTCGGCATTCTGTGTCACCCCGGCTAGCGTGTTAAGTGGAGGGACACCGAGCTTCACTTTTCGGATAGGGTTAACACGCTTATATAGGAGCTTTTTGTTGTTGGTAAAGTTACAATCCAAATGTTGTTGGTGAGTCAATTTGTTCTCCCGGACAAGCATGTTACACTGGTTGTGCTGGGTCACGTAATCGCTCCAGGTTTCAGGACTAGGACGATCTCTGTAAGTGTGCCAAGCTGCATTTTTATTGACATAGGCCTGGTGTTTCGACTTCTGATGAAAGACGAAAAATTGTTGGAGCGAACACTCTTCGTTTCTGAAGCAGTTGCGATTAGATTGCTGAAGCGTCCAACAAACTGAACCCAGGCGCTGTTAAGGGAGCCACCTTTCAAGAATTCCCAATCGATCGTCTCAACTAGGTTGTTCAAGATGTTGTAATGTGTGATAGTACGTGTAAGTTCGGTGCTTTCCGTCGGATATTCAGCGTAACAAACATAGTTATAAAGTATGGTGACATAATCGCTTAACCGTAGTGGGATGTCTATAAATGGCCTGTCGATCATTTGTAAGTACGAGGTTTGTTTTCAGCTCAGTACCTTGTAGGTGAGCTGATGTGACTGTAGAGCGGGATACTTGCGATAAGGTCTTGCTTTCGGCCTTTTATGTTTCCCTGCGGGATGTCGAACATTCCTAGTTACACACGAACTTCGGTGGATGTAAAAAGGTTCTTAATAGCGTTAAAAGCACCTCCCTGTACTCTGTACCGACTCCAAAGTTAGTTTGTACGTAAGAATTGATGAAGCGGGTGCAAATGGGTTGACGCTAATGGTATGAATCGGGAAAACTGCGTGACTCCTCCCAGAAACGACCGCAACTCGTTCACATTTTTGGCTGCCGATGGGCGTAGCCCATCTCGTGACAACCGATATTCAAGTTAAAGTACAGTTAACAGTAAAGTTACAGTTGAAGTAGAGTTGAAGTACAGTTACAGTTAAAGTACACTGGGTATACAGAACATAGAATTCACACTATTTTTTAAAACAAGCCCAGAATCTGACAATCTTTGTGGAGCTACATCCAAGGTGTGTAGGTCTTCATCAGTGGTGCGTCCAGTGATCAAGATTTTATCCAAGTAACCGCATATCTTTCACCAACGAGTCAATAATCCATTAGAAGATAGCTGGCGCAGGGCCTATTTCAAAGGGCATGCGTACGTAACAAAATAACCCAAGTTGTGGGTTGATAGTGGTGTAGGCACTTGAATCCTCGTCGAGTTCGATCTATTGGTGGGCATGATTCGGGTCTAGTTTGGTAAAAAGTTGGCCACATGAGAGGGAAGCATAGATATCTTCAATCTTTGGCAGTGGGTATCGGTCCGGTTGTAGTGCCTGGTTGACCGTAATCTTGTAGTCCCACAGATCCTTATGGTACCATCGCCCATTAATAAATTCACTGTAGGGGCTTCGTACTCAGAATACTGGACGAGTTCTATTGTGCACTCTTGCTGTAGTCGGCGGAGCTCACTCTCAACTTTGTCCCGAAGAGCATAAGCTACGCTACGCGCCCTCCAGAATCACGGTGCAGCCTTTGGTTTCACTGTCAAATGTGTCACTTAAGTCTTCAACAATCATGGTTTAGTTTGGTCAAAAAGAGCTGCATAATTTTGTAAAACTCCGGAGAGTTGCGGACGAGGTCCCTCAATGCCAATGTTAAGCATGATACCAGGAAGACGTTTAATCCTATCGCAACCAAGTATGTAAGGACCGGGTCCCCCAGAAACCTACACTCGGATTTGGTACGTCGAGTTACCGTAGGATATGCGTGCAAGAAATGTACCCAATACACTCACCAATTGTGCCGGGTAAGATCGTAGTAGTATTGCAGTTGCGATAGGACATCAGTTCGTAGCAACGTAACTGCGAATCCAGTATCCATTTTGAAACCTACAGGTTGCTCGTTTACTTGGATAGACATGATAAACGGTTTCTCCGCGGTGATACTGTGGTTAAAAATAGTTGTGGTGTTAACCTAATTCTGATTTAACTCATCGGTGGTCTGATTTGTAGTTTTAAGGTTTCCCTGCGCAACGGAATTTTGTTTGGGAAGGCACACTTTCTGGATGTGTCCTCTCTTCCCACAAAAGCTGTACATCGAATGAAGATGCTGACAGTCAGTCGGTGTTGAATGCTGTTCACCATAGCGATGGCAACGGAATTCGCTGCGTTGTATGGAGTGAGACAATGTGTTACCACGTTAAGCCTGAGAGACTTTATGTACATATTTGAAATTGTCAGAATAGGCGAGGAGAATGAAGTTAGTTCCTGAACGAAACTGGCCCCTTGTCGAACTACGTCACAGGATCTTTCCCAAGTAAGAATCCTTTCATCTCCCGATAACATGCACCCTCGTATCTTCTCCTCAAGACCACCAACAAGTAATTCCTGTAAAAGCATTGCTACTTCCAGTTTGGGTGGCTTGATCTGCGTATAGGCACAATCAGAAAGAGCAGTTAGGTGTCGGAAATAAACTAGTTTACAGATTCCTTCTGCTGCTATCGCATGAAGTTAAATTTGCAACGTATTCTAAGCACATGTGGCTTTTCACCACAAAGACGATCAAGAGAGTGGAAAAGATCTTGTAAGTTTTGTTTTGTATGTAGTTGCGGACTATCGAAATATCTCTGTCCCTCGTTGCCTACGAGGTGACGCAGTAATTTGGTTTTTGATGCCTCATCCATCGTACCGTTACCAACAAGGAGAAAAAGTAGATCCACCTAATTAGTGAGGGTAGTTTTCCATTGCAGTCATTGTTGCGTAGTAGGTCTGTTCGTGGAAGAATCCCAAAGCGGCTGTGGGGAGTTAATTAAATGCGCCATTAGTGATTGCAACAACCTCCGTCGCCAATTTGTTACGTCCAGACGAAAACAGAGCTGTGTAGTAAGATCCAAACGTAAGATGTAAACGGCAAGACTTACTGTACACCAAAAAAGACCGCAAGGCTTTCGTATGTTATGTGAGTCATATGGATGCTGCATCGAATCACCAAGCAATGGTTATAGCAGTTAACTAATAGCCGGAGTACAAACACACGTACGCATGAAAGCGGCGAGCGCTTGGCATATGTTAGGGAGGATAAAAATGAATGTTTGTGTCAATGAGACAAAACGGTACGGCCAGTGCACATGTCATCCGGATCGAGTGATTTGTAATTTCTTCTTGGTAGAAGTCTAATGAGCTCTAGTCCGGGGGCAAAAGATAATCTTTGACAAAATCTCAAAACAGATGAACTATCAAGCACACTTGCGTTATAGTTCCTCCTTCAATTACCGTTAGTCAGATGCCGACTAGCGATTCGAAAAATATAAATCCCACTATTGGAAAGACGTTGCGGCAGCACAAACACAAGCAACAACAAACGACACCAGCAGGACGTGAGCGCGTTGAAATTGTTGTATTCAAAAGTTGTGAATTTAAAAAAAGGTACAAAATGGTCACCATCATCATCATCACACACGTTAGATAGAGGTGGGAAACACCTCAGCTACTATGCCACAATACCTAAAAGAAAAGAAGGAAATAAAATGCTACAGTTGCAAGCCAGCTGAGCTACCGGTAACGGATGGGCATCGTTCCGGTAAGCTACCAGCCGGCTACTAGGCAACATGGAAAATTATTATGTTTCACGCTACGAAATGAGATCGTAGGCGGAGCGGGAGGCTAAAAGGGATGGGGTGCGACAAAGGAACTCACAGCACGAACGCCACTGAGGTCGGCTCCTTGCCATGTCAGCAAGTGTATCCAGCCGAATGTGTTCAAAGTCTTACGGACCCCAACCAGAGAGCCCAGACGTTCCAACCGAGGCCAGTTCAGAAGTGAGGGCCTTCATTCCTCTGGACCAAGTCAACGCTTGGCCGACCCCTCCTCTCCTTCCATCCACATCCCCGGTGAACAAACAACGCACGTCGTGGAAGTCGGTGGGCTAGCACGTGCAACATGTGGCCCAGCCATCGTAGCCTGGTGCGTGAAATGACGGTGCTGAGCGGTTCAGTTCCTTTTTCTGTGCCGTAAACAAGACGTCGAATACGCTCGTTACTCACGCGGTGTTCCCACCAGTTGTGAGCCAAACTACGAAGGCACCGATGGTCGAACGTAACTAGCATTTTCAGGTCCTCTGCTTTAAGGGGCCAGGTTTCACAACCGTACAGTAGGGTCGAACGTACCGCTGCATTGCACACTCTACCCTACAGGGAGAGAGTGATGTCGCGCCGCGGCCATAGGTGGCGAAGGATAGCCAAAACTCCTCGAGCTTTTGCTATACGGTTCGCAATATCGTCTTCGATCCCAAGGGCGCTGATACAACTTCCCTGGTAGCTGAATTTCCGAACGATTTCTAGCTGGTCCCAACCAAGGGTCAGCGCAGGATACGACCCATGCCAATCTTGGAAGAAGGCTTTGCACTTCGATGGTGCAAAGAAAAGCCCGAAGTGACGGACAGCCAATGCTAATCTGTCCAGCGCGGCTTGGCACGTTTGCGAGCTGTCACAGATGAGGGCCATGTCGTCTGCATACTCTAAGTCAAGAAGTCGTTCTCCTGGGAGCAGATCCACACCTTCCAAGTCATGTCCTGTAAATGCAATCTTCATGACTTTGTCTATAGCGCAGTTGAAGAGGAAAGGTGACAGCGGGCATCCTTGTCTCACACCGCTAAAGATATTGGAGAGTGACGACAACTTGCCGTAAGGCCTCACTCTGCCCGTGCTACGCGCGTATTATGCTTGGATAATATTTACATATTTCTCGGGCACACCTTTCATGAGTAGACAATTCCAAAGGGCACACCTATTCACCGAGTCGAAGGCACCTTTGATGTCGAGGAACTCAACTACGGTGGGCCGCCAGTATGTGTGACGGTGCTACAACAACTGACGCAAAGTGAAGATGAGATCAATGTAGCCACGACCCCGACGAAATCCGGCTTGCTCCTCACGAATCTGGCTTTCAAGAGTGCCAGTCAGTCTGTGAAGAATTATGGAGGCGAGTAATTTGGAGGCGATGGAGGTCAGACTGATTCCTCTATTGTTGCCACCTTCCGAACTCGAGCCTCCTTTGAAGATGGGAACAATAAGGGAGCGGCTCCAGTCAGTTGGGACAGTTTCCTGCTCCCACAGTTTCACCAGTAATTCCTGTAAAGCGTCCACAAGAGTAGAGCCTTCGAATTTGATGAGGGATTGAGGGAGATCATCTGGTCCCACGGCTTTGTTCAACTTCAACAGTCCGATCTCACGCTCGACTTCCGAGCGAGAGGGTGGATTCGAAGGGACAGCCCACGGGGCATGCCGATCATTGGCCGACGAAGAATCGAACAATTCTGGCCGATTAAATTGCTTTTCAAAATGCTCAGCCCAACGCTCCAAACGTTTTGACAAATTGTGGATAGGCTGTCCACTCTCTTCACGTATAGGTTCACTAACACCAGGTCTCCTGCTGCCCGTTTCCCGTATCAGACGGAATAACTTACGATGGTTACCGAGGGCAGCGGTCACTACCATCTCTGATGCATGATGAGACCACCAGGAGTCGCGGTCTCTCTTCAGACTAGTACGGTGTTTTGCTCGGAACTCTTTGCGAATTTCATTGTGTTCGCTTCCAGCCGGAATATGCCAGCGACCATCGATAAGTTCCAGAGACCGCGAAGAGACCCAATATCCATGTTGGTGATTAGACATACCACATGAGGATTTGCCTGATGTTAGTATGGTCTGGCGAACATGTGACCAATGACCATCAATTGTCTCCAGTGAGCGATTACTCAACTCGCATGTCAGCTTACTTCGATCCACATTCAGAACAGCTGGCTTTGTCAGTTGGCTGGTGTCAATGCGCTCACAGCGTCGTCGTGGGCGTCCGCCAAAACGCATCCGCATGTCAGCATATACAAGTGCATGATCAGTGTCCACACATGTGCTCCAAATCGAGTGACAGTTCTGGACGCAGCCTCTCCAGTGGCAACTGATAGCGATGTGATCGATCTACGTCCAAGGAAGGTTCGAGGCTGGTGGGTGCCAAGTCAGCCTCCGGCGGGTGCTGTGTCGGGAATTAGTGCTCGCAAGATATAAGCGGACATCTTCACACAAATGAAGTAACCGCTCACCGTTATCATTACGGGAGCCTACACCGTGCGGACCGCACAGATGTATTTCATCAGTGGACAACTTTTCAACTTGTGCGTTCAGATCCCCCGCCAGCACAACAGTGTCCGTGCTTCTTCTGTGGCGAAGGAGCTCGTTCAATTGTCGATAGAAGTCGTTTTTTATCGAATCATCGCTGAAGATTGTGGGCGCGTAGGCAGCGATGATGAATAGACAACTATTAGGCCCGCGCGACTTCGAAGATTTGAACGATCCAGCCAATCGGACCGTACACATCCGGCTACTGATTGGAATCCAATCAAGCAGAGCAGATTCAGCCCGGGGACTCAGGACAATGCCAACACCAGCTTGGCCGGTTGCTCGAAGCTGCATCGTCACCGGATAGGCGCAAAGAGAAAGTGCTGCTAGTGTCCCCTGAAGGGGATCGCAGAGTGAGCACAGAGCTCGAGTCTTGCAGGCGGGTCGCTGATAAGCTGCAGATAGCGACCGTGAGGGTCTCCAATGTTCGGGCAAGTGCTGCCTGTTGACCGATCTGTAGTAATGTGCGTGCATTGAGGCATGCCAATCTGAAGTAGGATCGAGGACTCCAAATTGAAGCCGATGAACTGGGCTTGACCGCTTGGTTGGACATGGGCTTGGCGACAGGAGAGGAGTAACGCTCCAAGTTAGCATGTGAGCTGAACTTAGAAGATAAATGTCTAGCAAAGCGTGTTAGGGGAGGGCCAAGCATCGGGAGGTTGAAAACTGGGGGATATATGTGAAGTTGGCACGGGACGGTAAGAGCGAAAAAGCGTAAGAGGGGGAATAAGAAAACGGGAAGGCTTGAGCAGTAGCATCCAAACCCCTATCCACCCTGCTCGATGCAGCAGATAGGGCACCGTTAATTATCCTCTGCAGTGGCCAGAGCATCAAGAAAATTGTTTCACGTACGGTTCATAGTATTGCGTGCGCAGGATACTGTTAGGTTGCCCGGGCCTAGACAGGACAACTATTAGGGTTCTCAACCAAAGCCGTTGGTTCAAAAACCTGACCGCAAGGCGGCGGGTTTGGCATGGGGCTACAAGGAGTCCGTTTTAAGGAATAAGGTACCACCCTCATGCCAACCCCCAATCTGGAGGACCAGGAGGCTGTGTTTGTCTGGCCTCTAACCATTGACCACTCTCGTATGAGTGGCTCTGAAAGTGCAAAAAGCACCACCCAGCATAGCTCAATGGATCGCTGAGGCACACAACCATCGCACCACGGTAAGGTTCAGCCTCATTGCGATGGGTTCACTGAATCCACTTGTGGGGGTATCAGCAAAAATGTCATATGGTCCAGGAATATGGTGTAATGTGAAATAAGGTCTAGTTGAAGAAGTTCAAGAGCTGAGTATTTATCTGGTTTAGCGTGTAGGGCAAATGTCAAAGCCTGTGATCTGTAAGTACAACAAACTCTCTTCCTTTTAGATGTTGAAGGTGGAGAATACTTGGGTATATGGCGATTCACTCAGGACCAAATGTACTATATCGAGTTTCGGTTGTGGTGAGCTTGTAGAAGAATCCAAGTGGTTGTTGGACTTATCGACGGTTTGCTGCAGGACAGCTCTGATGGCAATATTTGATGCATCGACATTTAACAACAGCGGAACATCGGGTTGTAAGTAGAAAAGCATTATGGTATTATCCGGAAATTTGACTTCTTCGAAAGTTTGTGCAGTGGCTTCAGTGGAATGGAACTAATTCGGATCATCAACCAACCAGTACTTGAGTGGAGATAACAAGAATGCAAGGTTTGGAAAGAAACAGCGGTAAGACTTAAGCATACCTGAAAAACCTTTTGACTGTTTCACGGAAGTGGGTGTGATAAATGTACCTGGCATCGGGTTTCTCTGATATTGGCGAAATGCCAGTGTAATCAATCGTGTGGCCAAGAAAATTCAAGAGAGAAGAAGCAAAGACGTAGTTGAAAAAGAATCTTCTACCGGTTAAGAAGCACTGCTTAACAAGCCTTGTTTGACGGTCTGATGAGTTATCGAAAAAGGATTAATGAAAACAATGCAGTTAGTAGTTCTACAGTCGAAAGAATGGGCTTATCATATGTAACGCAGTAGCCCTGCACTCTCAGTTTGTCCGTAGCTTCAATAGGCGAAAAGTAAATCCAAGGTATTTCTAGGAAGTACGATGGGGACTAGTGGCCAGTAACAAAACGCGGGTGGCGAAGTGTGTCACCAAACTGACTTTTAAAGATGGCTAGTGCAGATGCAAAAACAACCGATTCGCGGAGCTTTTCATGTTTGACGCACGCATGTTTGACACACGGAACTCCAAACGGCTGTACTATTCAGCTAAATTCAAAGAATGACCACTCAGGTTCGGGTCACTGCTCAGCTGCAGTAAAGCGCGGCACACATGATTTGGATTGTGTAAAATCAAATACGCCATAATCAAGTCGCTTCGTAGTCGGTGATACGGCCTGCTGAATATTCCCAAACGTTTCAGTCCCTGCTCACAAGGAAGGTGGCGTATTCCAGTGACGTATATAGAAGTCCGACGTTGAGGTTGATCCAGTGCAATAATTCGGGTTTCATCCATGTTTGCCAGGCTTTCGACTTGGGGGCGAACATACGCATTTAGCATCTGTCTGAAAATAGGTGTCTAGTTGTCTGAACGCCTGTCGTAGCAAGCCAAAGTGCTGGTTACCAGTTTTCGAGGCCTTTGCTGATTGCTTGGAACAAACTAAGTTATGCTGAACAGGCACGCCAAATTCGCGTTCGAAGGATAACCGCTGCAGTACTTGCGTTCCTACCTTGTAAGAATAGGTATCTAGTGTCGTATGGAGTGTACCTTGCATTTGTCCACCTCGAAGTGTAATAGATTTCGGGTTGACCACTCATGTACCATATCTAGGTCACACTGAAGTAAATTCTGATCGGCATCCGTCTGAACCCGGCGCCATACCTTAATATCGTCAGCAAACAGCAGGAAGTTTGAAGCGATAGTCCGTGCAAGGTCACTGATGAATACCAAAACAACCGTGGACCTAGAACTGAGCCCAGGGACACACCAGACTCGAGTGGTATGGGGTCAGATAAAGAACTCCGGACTCCGACCACTTATTGTCGTTGCAGGAGAAAGTCGGCGATCCAGCTCAAGAGAGGGTCAGCGATCCCGTAATATTGGAGCTTGGAAAGGAGAATCCGATGACCTGACCGTTCGAATGCCTCCGACAAATCCAAATAGATCACATCAACGGCCACTTTAGCGTCAGCTGACTCGGTCCAACTACTCTGTGCGATTAATAAATTCGTTGTGCAAGATCGCTGTTGACGAAAGCCATGTTGCTCGGGAGCAATAATGTTACAACTTTCTAGATAACACGCCAAAGCATCGACAACGATGGATTCTATGATATTTGACAATACAGGGAGAAGAGACACTGAGCGGTAGTTTAAGGGTTCAGTTTTGCATCCGCCTTTGTAAATCCGTTATTATTCCAAGCTTCCAAATCACAGGAAGCTGTTTGTGGTCTAAGCAGCGCTGAAAGAACTGGGCCAGTTTTGCCAGTTGTCTTGATGCTGCTCCCAGTGCCTCTGGGTGAATAGTGTCGACTTACGGGTAGCTGTGGTTGAGCAGAGACGCCAGCTTCTGCAAAACACTTTCGGCAGTAAAAGTGATGTGGGTGAGTCCTGTAGACGGGAAAACAAAAGATAAAAGTTCGTCTGATGTTAAGACCCACTGAAATGTGGGAACATATTGCATCCACAACGCGTTTGCTTCTTCTATGGCGGTTCTACTTGGACCATCGGTCGTTTGGAGCGGAGTAACACACTTCCTTACCTTACGACGGTCACTGACATACTTGTACATCAGTTTTTGGCAAGCGCTGAAAGTTTTTGTTATGTTGTGCTGATATGTGACTTTGTCATTTCTAAGCAATTGAGTGCAGTTGTTATGATTAGCTACGTAGTTGTTCCAACGGTTGATAACAACACCGTACTCGGTGAGACGTGAATAAGAGTTCTGGATGCTTCAAGTGTTCACTTCGTTAGCACCTGCAAACAAAATGTCATCACGCTAAGCAAAAACAAAGGGTAGGTCCCAAATTGCCTGAAATATTTGTGCAGCGTTACGTAAATCAAATGGCATGCGTGAAAATTCGTGCAAATCGAATGCAGCTGTAATAGCTGTCTTATGAACAGTATCAGGATGAATGAGGATAAGGAGATAAGCGAGCATGATGTTAATATGTGAAAAAATAGTACACCCAAGAAGATGAGAAAAACTTCATGAATTTGTGGAATGGGGCAGTTGTCAGGAATGGTGATGAAGTTAGGTGCTCAGCAGTCGCACAAGGTCTCCAATCGGACGCTGTTTTCTTTTGCTACTATATGCAACGGCGATGTCCACATGCTTTGAGAATTATTCCCAACTGAAGCATGCGTTGAAACTAGTCCCTAGCTATTTTCAGTTTTCTGGATGTAGAGGTGGTGGATAGGAGAAAACTGGAGCGCCGCTGGTGATCATGTGATGACATACAGAATGCGAGGTATTAGGCTGATGGAAATTGGGCTTCAATAGATCTGTAAATCCATGGAGGAGTTTGCAGCATGGAGAAGAGTTCTGTGGCAATAGGATTATGTGGCATTTTGTTGGTGTATACATTATGTTATCAGGAACGAAAATCTGCGTGTTGACAACTAGCAAAAGCTGGCTTCGTATATCCACTAACAAGTTGAAATGTGTCAGGAAATCCGCTCCTGCTATGGTTTGGTGTATGTCTGTAATGATGAACATCCAACTGAATTGTTGCCTTAGACCAAGACTGAGAAGTAGGGATCGTTGACCGTAAGTTCTAATACTGGTCCCAGCAGTTGCTGTTAAACACAGAGGTTGGAATGCGGTTAATAGAAGAGCCGGTTGGAGGTATGACGCTGGTGTCAGCACCAGTATCGACAAAAAATTGTAAACCAGTGGTCTCATTCAGAACAATTTGGTGAGAGTTAGGCTAATGTTGGCCAAGGACAGTGCTCTCCTGTTGTTTGGCCTACTCGTTTCCCGACCGCGCGAACTCTAGGGGCTGTGTTTAACGGAAGGAGCAAGGTTGAGTGGATTTACGGGCTGGATGCCCGAAATGACTATGATACCAAAAAAGAGTTGAGTAAACGAGGAAAAAGAGCTTCTTGTTCGAATAGGTGAATGCGTCGTACAGATCGATTTAACTAAGTTCGGCTATCTATTCAGCTAAAGTGTCCAGATGTTTGTTAATCGGGTTTGGTAGACTGTGAGTTTCAACGGCGTGGATGTCAGTTGTGCTAGGCTGAAATTTTAAAATCTTGTCAAAGATACTAGTGAGTTGTGTCAAGTGAACGCGATCAGCGTTGCTGGCTAGAATAGCCTGTATTTGCGTACGTAAACACTTCAGAAGTCATTCCCTATACACGTTAGCTAGAGGTAGAAAACACCTCAGCTATTGTGCCGTTATGCATAAGAAGAAAAATGCAGCAGAGGCACAGCAGCTGAGCAACCAGTGACGAATAGGAATCGTTCCGGAAAGCAACCAGTCGGCTATTGTGCCGCAAAAATATTATATTGTGCAACATTTATGTTATGCCAGGAAATGAGATCGTGGTGCAAAGAGGAGGGACAAAGTAACTTACAATACAAACGCTATTGTGGTCAGCTCCTATTTATATCAGCAAATGCATCCAGCCAAAAGTGTTCATCGTCTTTCGGACCCCAACCAGGGAGCCGAGAGGCTCAACCGAGGCCAACTTCGAACTAAGGGTCTTCATTCAATTTGATCAAGCCATCGTTTGGCCACCTCTCCTTCTTCCATTTACACACCCGGTGCGCAAACAACGCACATCGACGGAGCCGGTGGGCTGGTATACACAACACGTGGTCGAGCCATCGAAGTTTGGTGCGTGAAATAACGGTGCCGAACGGTTCATTTCCTCTTCCTGCGTCATAAACAAGGCGTCGAACACGCTCATTGCTCACCCGATCTTCCCCCCAGATATCAACCAAACTGCGAACGCACCGGTGGTCGAACGTAACTAGCCTCATTATGTCTGCCAAACTAGTGGGCCAGGTTTCACAACCGTACAGCAGGGCCGAACGTACGGCTGCATCGTAAACTCTACCATTCCGGGAGTGATGTAGCGCCGGCGCCATAAGTGGTGAACGTTAGCAAAAGCGCCTCGAGCTTTTGCTATATGACTTGTGACCTATTTGATTCCACAGGCGCTGATACAACTTTCGGTAGTTGAATTTTTGAACGACATTCAGCTGAACTCCATAAAGGGTCAGCGCAGGAGGCGGTCCCTGCCAATCTTGGAGGAAAGCTTTTGCACTTCGAGGGTGGAAAGCAAAGTCCGAAACGCTGAGAGCCAGCGGTAATCAGTGCAGCTCGGCGCATTTGTGAGCTGTCAAAGATGAGGCCAATATCGTCAGCATACTTCAACTCAAGAAGTCGTTCGCTTGGGAGTAGCTTCCCATCTTATTAGTCATATCCTGTGAACGCCATCTTCATGACTTCGTCAATAGCGAAGTTGAAAAGGAAAGATTATAGCAGGCAACCCTATCTCACACCATTGGAGATATTGAAGAGCGGCGACAGCCTATAACAAATCCTCCCTCTGTTCGAGCTATGGGCGTATAGCGCTCGGACAACCTTTAACTATTTCTCGGGCACACCTTTCTTCAGTCTCAAAGAACACGTCGATCAACCAAATCAAAGCCACCTTTGATGTCGAGGAACACGACCACGGTGGACCGCCAATGTATGTGTGGCTTTCACGAGTACAAGCCAGTTTTTGAATGATGACAGAAGCAAACAATTTGGAGGCGATGAAGATCAGACTGATTCCTCCATGACTGCCGCATTCCGATCGTGAGCCTTTCTAGAAAATTGGGACTATAGTGGAGCGGCTCCAGTCGGTTGAGGCAGTTTCCTGCTCCTACAGCTTCACTAGTAACTCGTATAAATCATCCACAAAGGCAGGTCCCCCGAATTTGAAGAGGGCTGGATGAAGATTATCTGGTCCGGCGGCTTTATTTAACTTCAACAGTCCGAGCTTACGTTCGATTTATGAGCGAGAGGGCGAATCCAAAGGGACAGCGGAGAGAGCAGGGCGATCAGTGGCCGGTGAAAAATCTGACAATTCCGGTCGAGGAAATTGCCTTTCAAAGTGCTCAGACAAATGCTCCAAGCGTTTAGACAAGTTGTGGATAGGCTGTTCACTCTCGTCATATATAGTTACACTAACACCAGGTCTCCTGCTGCCCATTTCCCGTAGCAAACGGGATAACTTTCGATGGTTACTAAAAGTAGCGGCCAATTCCATTTCTGACGAACGATGAGACCACCAGGATTCGCGGTATTTATTCAGGCTAGCAAGCAGTTTTGCCCTAACGTCTTTGCGTCTCATTGTGTTCGCCGATTTTGAGCTGTTCTCCGAGCTCAGTGATTATTGTGCAAACATTTAGTTTTTTGACAAGGTAACATCATCAATGCGGTTTCAGGGGCCTGGTTCGCAGGGCCTCGTAAGCGACTTCAATGTCCAAGTGCTTATTGATCGAGTTCTGCTTCGAATGCCAGGCTTCAATGAACTCACGTTCTTGTCGGCTTTTAGCCCTTCCGAGGATGCTGGCGTGTTCTAGGTCGAACTGATGCTTCTCGGCATCCACATGCACCGACATCAGGAGGTTCTGATCGTGGCGACGAATGGCTAGGCTGTTTGTGTAGCCTTGTTCCAAGCTTTCTTCCAGTCGGTCCCACGTAGTATTTGTCGCAGTTCCGGCAGCAGAACTAATAAATCACACCAGTTTCTTCCTCTTTGCTACGTTTATCTTCCAGTGAAGAGCTTACTGCGAATTGTTTCCGTTAGCTTGTGTGCAACTTTGACTCCAACAGACAATAAAAGCCTCGCTGCCATTTCAGAGATTCCGTTGATATAGGGCAGAGTTACTCTCTTTTCAACTGTTGCATTTGTCGAGTTGTGTTGAGTAGCCTTTGGTGGTGCGAAGCAGCGTAGTATGAAGCCTTTTGGGTACGAGTTCCACTTGAGCAGATTGAAGAGATGGCCTCCCTCTGTCCGTCTCAGCTGCGGTGTGCTACAATGGGTTTGTGCTTGGAAGATGGTTCGCACGCAGCTGCGTTGGTGCACTGCCGTACTTGAGGATCTGGTCCGTATGCGTAGATTTTCGGTAGACTGTTGTTTCCAATCGTTCAGCACTAGTCCGTCGTATGAGAACGTCTAAGAATGGTAACTGCTCGTTGTTCTCCTCTCTGGTGAACTGGATGCCATTGAACACACTGTTGCTCAGTTCGTGTGTTTCCTCCAATTTGGAACGCTTGAGGATGACGGAGGTGTCGTCTATGTATCCTACACAAAGGTTTGATCTCGCTATTTGTACCAACGCCTGCATCACTGCCTCGGCTACTTAACCAGAAATCGGCGATCCCATTGGTGTGCCCCTTATCTGTCCATAAATTTGGCCATTGAAAGTGAAATGTGTTGTTAGAATTCCAATAACTCCATCATCTTTTTAACCTCCGGTTTACTGCTTGTATCAGACGACGTGTGTTCCTATAGTAGGCGGGTCATGGTTTGTTTCGCCAAGCTGATGTCGATTGTGATGAACAAAAGCTATGGATATTCTCATTTATCTCATGTGTTCGCTTTCAGTCGGAATGTGCCGAAGAGAATCGATAAATTCCAGGGGCTGCGACGAGACTAAATGTCGATGTTGGCTGTGTGACTTCCACGTGAGGATTTACCTGCTGCTAGTGTGGTCTGGAGAACAAGCGACTAGTAACCTACAACTGTATTCAGTGCCACCACCGCAGTCGCAGATACAAATGTATCGTTACTGTCCACACAGGTGCTCCAAATCAAGTGACATTTTGGGATGCAGTTTCTCCAGTGGTCGGAATGTGATCCATTTGCGTCCAAGAGTGGTGAGTGTCATGTCACTCTCCGGCTGGTACTGTGTCGGAAGTTAGTACTCGCGATAAATAAACGAGCATCTTCACACAAATGAGCTGACCGCTAACCGTTCTCATTACGGGAGCCTACACCATGTTGGGCGCCCAGATGCAGCTCATCAGTGGACAGTTTTCTAACTTGAACCTTTAGATCTCCAGCCAATACTACAGTGTTCGTGCTTCTTCTGTGGTGAAGGAGCTCGTTCAATTGTCGGTAGAAGTCGTCTTTTACCGAGTCACCGCTAGTTTGTGGGCGCCTAGGTAGCCATGACGAACAGACACCTATTAGTCCCGCGCGACTTCGAAGCTTTGGACGAGCCAGCCAATCGGACCACACACATCCGGCTATTGATCGGGATCCAATCAATAAAAGCAGTCTCAGCCCGGGAACTCAGGGCAACACCGACACCGGCTTGGCCGGTACTCGAAGCTACATCGTCACCAGATAGGCGCAATGAGAAAATGCTGCTAGTGTCACCTGAAGGGGATCGCAGAGCTCGAGTCTTGCGTACGAGTCTCAGATAAGCAGCAGATATCGATCGAGAGTGTCTCTAATGTTCGGGCAAGTGCCGCCTGTTGACTGACCTGTAACAATGCGCGAAGGTTAAGGAATGCCAAGCTGAGGTGGGATCGAGTGCTTTAAATAGAGGCCGATGGACTGGCTCTGACCGCTTGGTTGGAAGTGGGCTTGTCGACAGGGAAGGAATGACGCTCGGGTTTGCATGTGAGTTGAAACTAGAAGATATACGCTTGTCAAAGCAAGGGGAGCCAATAATTAGGGGGTTTAAAACGGGAGGGATAAAAGTGAGGTCGGAACGGGACGACAAGTGTGAAAAAGCGTAGGAGGGGGAGTAAGAAGACGAGAAGGCTTGGGCAATAACACCCAAACCCTATCCACCCTGTGCGATGCAGCAGATAGGGCACCGTTGATTATCCCCTGCGACGGCCAGAGCATCAAGAACTCATGTAGAGAGAAATGCATAGTTGTATTGCGCGGATAGGGTACTACCAGGTTGCCTAGGCCTAGACAGGAGAACAACAAAAATTCCCATTCAAAGTCTTCGGTTCAAAAACCTGACCGCAAAGCAGCGGATTTAGCAGTGGGCTGCAAGGAGCTCATTTCAAGGAATAAGGAGCCACCATCACTCCAACCCCCAATCTAGAGGACGACGCTTCAAAAATAACTGTTTGAATACCGAGTCATCCACTTTGCGATCACCTAATACAGTGTGAAGTCATCTGAGGAACTGAGAAGGAGTGTGTCCGTCAAGTGATTCGCCGCTAACCAATTGTACCAGGGGTTGAGCTCAGAAACGGTGGTTCGTTGGATGACTGCACGTTTTACCTGAGAATAAGGCTTAACACCATCCGGTGACGACAAAATATCTCGTAGATCAGTAGCAATCTCTGGTCGCAACCCAGCTAGCACATGATAAAACGTGGTGTGTTCGTTTATAATATTGTGAAGAGCAAACTGTGCATGAGCTTACGTAAACCGTATCTGTGGGTCATCGTGTCAAAAAGGTTAATGTTTGGTAGTGAGGAGTGTACGAAATCAGCCTGGTGCGTTGGAACAGCCATATTGTTAGGCAGACAGTTAACAATCAGGATAATACAATGTGTCTCACGTCAGGGTCACCAATTATTGGTGCCGCCTAAATCGAAGCTAGTTACAAAATAAAGTTAGGGCATTAATGTAAGGGGGCATGTTAGGGCAATAATGTAATATTATTGCACAGATGATGTTATATAAAAGGGGCTTGTTGTTTTTGGATGTATGGGGGCTGTGAGTAAATATGGCGGGAAAAGCTGGACATCGGGCTCCCTCCGTTAGGCCCAACCGCCTCAGGAAAACCGAATATTCCGCATACTAGCGCAACCAAGGTATTCATCAATAACAAAAAAGATCGCCTGTTTTACGTTAAGGGTTGACGTTCTTGCGCTACTTCCCTCATCGACACGGGAGCGGAAGCGAGTGTCATTACTGCCACAGTGCAAGACAAGCATTCAAAGCCCAAGTACAGACTGCGTGCGCCTAGCGCATCGCCGATAGTTTCATAAGCTAAGCAGCAACAACAAGCAATAAAAGCCTCGCTGCAACTTTAGAGATTTCATTAATATGAATCAATATCAGAAATCATTTCAGGGTAAAGAATTCTTTTCGGTAAATCTCATCAGACCCAAACTTTTACATAACAGTGATTGTGGAGATAGCGTAAACTGGGGCTGGGATTGACTTCTTGACTGTTTGAATGACCAAAATCGATAACTTGAGACAGAGATAGAGATGGTAGACCAAGTAAACTAAATAAACATGTGTACACAAGGCTCATTAGTACAAGGTAATTAAGTAGGTAAGATGACAGCCAAATAACTAAGTCACGGTGTCCGTTGGCCAAGGTAGTAATATCGGCCGTATAAATCGTTTTTGGACACATAATTCCGGCTTTAGATGGTGAATGTACATAGCCTCGGCGATGGATAAGAGCTGTTTGCGGAATCCTTGGGAGAAGTGTTCAGGTAATGGGTAAATGACTTCAAAGCCAAGGACCTCAAAACAAAAGCAGACTCGTAAGCTCTATCATACGATGTCTGCACGTAATAATATCAGTCTGACTGGTAGGTTTGAATTTAGCAGTAAACATTGCAACGTAGTTAATACTTCAGATAAAGTGTTGAGTAAGACAGAATGTAGACTAATGGGGAAGGGTTTGACATTTACTACTATAAGCTTTCGTGTCAAAAGCGAAACGTTGCCCACAAACTTTCTGAAGTCAGTTGGCAACTAGTCCGATTCACCAACCAGAACTTATCTAGGGCGGAAGTTCTATCGAGTAGAAGATAGCGATGAGACGATAGCGGAAAGGTAAAATAGAACTAGATCCTACGCGGACAGTAGCTGACAAGATTCTTTGTCAGACTTCTATATCAGCGTGAGTGTGAACAACCGGAGAAAACCTATAGAGAGTATGAGTTGCATGCGCTGTATCATAAATGGGCAAAATATCTGCTGTAAACCCAGAGGAATAAGACTGGGGTATTTGTGGGTGGAATCCACAATCCCCTAAGAACCCGACTAAACTTCAGACACACCAGGACCCCACAACAGCAAATGAAGGGGCATCCAAGTGCAAGGGAAACAGGAGGGATTTTGTAGTTTTTCGTGAGAAGTAAGCAAATGCGTAGAGGCCTCAACGGGCTTTATTCTCTTCAAAAATGTTTGCTTCATAATTGTACATGACTGATGAGAATTATCGAAAAAAACATTCTTAGCGCATTTGCTTACTTCTGACTCAAATGGGGATTATTTATGAATTGAGTTTTCGTGAGCTTGATTCCTGCAGAGTTTGCGACCGTTAGTCGCACAACTGTGTAAAATAGTGGGAAACATGTAGGCCAAAGGCATGTAGGCAGCTAGCTGGACAGAAGTTCGTCACACTTTGAAGCTTGTAATTATCATGAAGATCGTGCACCTCAATTTCTAATCCATGCAACTTGTAGAGACCATTGCCGAGGCAGTAGGAATGGAACAGTCGGTGCTTCGGTAGTACCTGGTTCACATACAACCAGAGTTGAGATGGTGGCGACCCAGACACAGCGAATATTTCAAAACTTAACTGCTTACCATTTTGTGTGAGATACGGTGTCTTAAGATATTGGGATGCGTTGTGCCACCATAAGCAGATGTGCTGTAAGAACACGACTGCATGAACAAATAGTGATGTGCTCGGTAATGGACACCACAATGTTTGAAGAGCATTCTTTCCAGACGAATAACTTTAAGAATAGTTGAAGCTACCGGCTTAAGTACAGTCCACATACCTGGCAAAGTATCTGCTGTTCGAGTAACAACGGATAACGGAGCGAGACTGATCGCGCATAGGAGTGGATGCCGTGAGGTGCTGGATTCCACATTGATACAAAAACGTGGAGGCAAGCAAGTACCATGCAGCAAGGATATAACTGACGTCGCTGTGTCAGATAGTTAGGTTAAGTTAGTAAGGTTAAACAGTTGATGGGTAAAGCTCATGAGGTGATGCAAAAATAAGCAGACGACCTGAGAATTAGTCCATTCGAAAATCGTGAGCTCTATAACCCATTTAAAAAGAAGCGCCTTCTTGGGTGGAGTTGGAGAAAGAAAATGCAAAGACGAAGCGGGAATAGTTCAGTAGAGATGTGGGAAATTAGGTGGCGGATACCTTCCAAGGCCATTAAGTTGCGAGGTGTTGGAGAATGAAACCAAACAATTCCGGATTCGAAAGTGAATGGAAATGCAAAGGAATCAAAAACACTGCACGTTTAGTTGGATACATCCAGACAACCACAAAATGACAGCATAAATGCCTCAGAAAGTGGCATCGGCGAGAAGAAATGTTTCCCGAAATACCAAGATGGGTGCGATCCGAAATTGAGAAGGACCGAATAGGTCTCTATCAACGGAATTCAGAGCGACAAAAAGAGGTGTACCAACACGCAACCCATTAGATGAGCTAAAGTTATCGGAAGCACCACAGACAAGTGATGTTAACAACCACATGTGCAAGAACGATGAGGCGAAGCGTTATCTCCAAGAGGCTAGCAAAGGGTTGAGGGGATTTCGAAAAAAAGCCGGTGGTGGAGATGATGTTTATAAAAAGAA
This sequence comes from Dicrocoelium dendriticum, assembly GCA_944474145.2. Taxonomy (NCBI): domain Eukaryota; kingdom Metazoa; phylum Platyhelminthes; class Trematoda; order Plagiorchiida; family Dicrocoeliidae; genus Dicrocoelium; species Dicrocoelium dendriticum. The sequence goes on from OX104064.1 coordinate 23,503,620, forward strand.
GTCCTTGTGCATAGCACGCCAAAGAGGAATGCAAAAAATAACACCATCCCAATGAGTCAAAGCCAATTCGGAAGTCAAATAGAAACAAGAAAACAGCTTTACACCGCGAAAGCCACGTAGGATCACACGTGCTATGTACATGATGAAAAAACAAACAAGGCAAACGAAATGTCCTCAGCTGGTCTACGTGTAGTTATGATCCAAATGTTAGATTAGGGCTCGGTTGCTCCTTCCCGCTGTTCCCCGCGTGCTTCGGCTTGCCATAGGTGAATGGCATATAGCGATATTTGATCATGTGCTGAAAGAGGATGGAAAAAGGAAATGATGTATGCCGTATCAATAGCCGGCTGTAGATCGGGAAAGCACATGGCCAGTGTGAGGTTAAGACAGGTGTAGAGGCCTCATGCTCTGCACTGATGTTTAAGATGAGTTTAGTAATGCGGTTAATGCATGGGGCACGTAAGTTCTATGTATAGCTCACAGCTGAAACGTAAACAACATGTATGCAGTAAGTGAGAGTCAAACACAATCAGCCAGCGCAACAGAGATCAGGGCAAGAAGGAGAAAGCGTCAAGGCCTAGCGAGATTTTTGTCCCAAAGAAGAGAAGTAATTGGTAAAACTTTATACAAGGTCCGCATGATTCCCCAGTTAGATAGACAGGAATGCTGCTGCTGCGCATGTGGAAAGAGTGTGGGCCGACTCCGTTGATGAAACGTGGCTCCCATCCACATGCCTCCCGGTCTAATTCCTTCGGGTTTACACGGGATATGGGTGTGTGGATGAAGCTGCGGGTGGTGCAACGCAAGGCCACCTATGGTCCCTCTGTAGGCGCAGGCGTCCTGTGGCTGTCCTGAGGAGGCCGCAGTGACATGCAAATCCGGAACCGGATGCTACCAACCATACAAAGTTCCCCGAGCGAGTGATCACGAGATCCTTTCAATCGCATACAAATGTGACCAAGAGACTGATAGTAGTTGCAGATACTGAGCGAGATTTACTCTAAAGTGAATAACAGTCCAGACTGAGATGGTGTGTCGCAATGCATTCAAAACGAATCTACAGTGAATCGTTAAGCATTGTGGCAAGAGGTAACTGCAGCTCGGTGGTGCATGGACAAATGCTTTAGCCAGTAGTCTGTAGAACCCGGGTTTGGGCAGCAGTTTTGCTATCTCTGTCTGTCTGATGAGTGGGAATAAGTACGAGACCAGTTATAGAGTGCACTGTTGCGAACGGGCAACGCATAACATTAAACCAGTGACGGAGAGCTGCTTCAACGTTAATCGCAGTTCATCATCGGGTTGTGTACCGTAATCTATCCACACAACGAGTAGTCTAAAGGGTCAATAATAAGGTACCTGGCTCATTCACCTCTTTCATTAGTGAGAGCAAGTGCCTCAATTCGGATGGACAAGCTTGCCTGATGGATTATGATTTTGGAGGGGAAGTAAGTAACCTCGAAAGCTGTCGCTTCAGGGAAAAATATGGGTGAATATGGTAGCAGCACATACTCAAACATTTTAGCGAGCTCGCTATGCACTCTACCGCATGCGTCACCCATAGCCGACAGTTTGGGTCCAGGACATTGTTTCACTAATTCGGCGATGCAGAGAATTGGACCGATGTGAAAACTGTCATCGATAGAAAGATTGAAGAAACCAACCGCCCGTATCAGACTGATAAGCAAAGCCCCCAATTTAGTAATCATGATCCATCTGAGCACTTTTAACACTAGAAAGCAGCGCGTCATAAATACTTTTTGCAATATGGGGGAGAGATGAGCTGTAAAGAAAATTGGTCCCTGATGGCTCCAGACTAGTAGTCAATGGAGGCTTCTGACTGCACAACCAATTGGAACAGCAGACTCGCATGTTGCTCATAAGCCGCACACATGTGGCTAATAGCCATTCATTACTAAGGAGGGATGACCTTGGCCTTTTGGCCGAGTGCAATAATATCGACAGAATAAAGAGTCGGTGTTACCATAGAAACAGTGTATGGTTATCGTCATCGAGATCACAGCTGGTTAATCGATGTTCCACCTTCACACTGGTGCTATGCTCCGAAAATACTAGTGTGGAATAAGTATGATTTCAAATCGTTTGCTTTTGATCATTTGGAAGTTGGAATTTGTATAAAGTTATCACTGGATAAGTTGGGCCATAAACTGAACAAAAATGAAGTCAGTAGCCGGTAGGAATGGAGTCAAATAGATGTGCACGTAGCATGTCAAAAATAAACCAAAAACTCACCTTGATTTGCCGTTTCATCATAAGCGTGAATAGCATAAGAAAGTAGAGAACGAGAATTGGCCAAAACACCGGGATATCCAAAAATGGGAAGAACGTGCAGATAATGCTGACTGTAATGGCTCTCACTGTGGATAACCTAGAGGGAAAAACGAGAGTAATCAGTGCTGAAAAATCAGTATCAGATTAGCATCAGTCCATGAGGTTCAACAGCAACTATAATGACACGGATGAAGAAAGTTACTGATCCGTGAAGCGTGCTTACTGTCAGAGAGTGGAAGGAGCGTTGACTGTTCTGCATCCTCCTGTTCTGCACCATCTAGTCAGGGTGACCGGCTGATACTTTGACTTGCGCTGCTCTTGATTAATATACCACAGTTAGCTAAATTGAGTGAAGATTGCTCTAGGCCCGCACGACTCACGTGTGACTGACCACAACAACCTGAATTACATATGTGGTTGCCAAATCTCAAATTAACTCTGCGAACATCGAAGTCTTTAGCTCAGACCGCAGTCGCAGCACGCGCGATGTTGGCACATCAATAGTAAAGTGAACGAGTTGCAATGGCAACTTTGTACCACGGAGAGTGACCCGTTGTCCGACTTAGCGTACTGGGGAGTGGCGTGGACTCTTAACCAAAAGTAAAGGGCTGTGGTGTGGAATGGAGGATAAAATTGCCTCGATGACGGTTGATCAAATCAGGCAGAAATATAGGATACATCGAAAGTCACAAGAATACCTACCAGAAAAGCATTGCTGCCAGTAAAAGTTTGTTGAAGAAACATGGCCGAACTGTAATAAGTCGCTACCAGTGAAGCGACGAACTGGAGAGGTCACTTGGATTAGTGGCGAAATGATTGTAAACGAACTTTCCAGCTAGTAGTAAAAAAATCCCATTGGATGGTTAAAATTCGATGCAAGCAAACATATAATTTGCAATAACTCCACTTCAGGCATGTACAATTATATGTGGGAAGACACAAAATGTTGGACACAGCGCAAAGATTGGTAAGATGCCACTGATCAGGCACAACCACTATCGGTTAGGTCACAAGTGCGGCGTGCACACAATTCCGTGAGCCGGATGTCGCAGTTCGGGTGGGCCAAGGTAGTGTTCACGTCTGAACGAACCGTTTCTGAACACACAACTGCGGCTCGTACAGTCGTCGCGGTGGCCTCAGCGGATTCAAATAATTGAATGACAACCAGATTGGTGGCATGGTCAGTGAAGGCGAGATGCGTGACTATGGGTGAGTGTAACGTTTTCGTCCAGGCTGCTCACAAGCTACATAACACAGCCTAGTCCGGAAAAGCACCAGACGCGTTTCGCCCTACTGAGGCGCGTCGGTGGTGCGCATCTCCTCGGTCACCTAGTGGGGATCGAACCCATGACCGCTAGAGGCAGATGCCAAATAGCCAGCAGCTTAAGCCACTGAGCCATGGGGGACATCGGCTTGTTAGTAATATGGATAAGTTTGTTGGTTTTCGACAATCAGTCATGAGCCTGGCCGGATGGTGTTCTCTCAGCCTGTCAGACAGACGCCAAGTCGTTCGACAAATGTAACCTACCCCACAGCTAGGCGAACATTGCTGACCTCTTCAGTAGTCCGAACAGAGCAAAGCTGCTGACGACTACATGCTTTCTGTCAATTCATAACATACTGCGGTGGTTCGATGATCACTGAAAAGGATGGACAAGTGAAAAGCCGGTAGAGGGTGCATTAACCAAATCCTTATTTATCAACGGGTGCTCCGACCACCATGAGTACAGCCCTTGTTTCAAAAATCTGCGTCTGATTCTGCTGATCGCGTGTGTCAGCTGCCATGGCTATTCTACATAAGCGTGTCGGAAAAACTTTATCCGCTGTAAAAGCCTCACACCACGACTACATTGGAAGTGCGAAGGTTTACAAGAAGGCTGCGCTGAGCTCACCATGACAAGTGAAGTGCGTCAGGGCGGTTCCACTATAGCAAAAAACGATGGCAAGTATCTATTTGGTCGAGATAACAGCGCATGGATGGCACACTAATTAAAAGACGAAGTCTCTTCTTTGCTAGCAGGGGCATGAAGCCGGTGTCACAAGTCGGTTCTTCGAGGATAAGTGGCTTATTAGGTAGGGATAAATTAGCAGGTACAAACCGCATGACTCGATAGACGCTCGTGTAAAAATGTTTTTGGATAAATAAAGTTCTTTCATTGGTCCAGTTAAATCAGCGATGATGAATTTATCACAACCCTCCTGAACTTCAACCAATCACTCGACATACGCATATGGACGGCTGCAGCTAATGATCGAGTCCGTCCGGTTTGGCTCACCTTCGCTACCTGGTTCGTACCTTGGACATACCCGCACAATGGACACTCCCAATAAAATCAGTGGTAACAACTTGTTTTTTAAACACCAAAAGAAGATTCGTGAAAGGGAAAACGTTTCTGGCGATAGTCTAGTTAGGGGATAATACGCTAGTTTCTCTTTGTAAGAGCGGTCTTGTTCGAAGGGTCATACCTCTAGTCTTTGGATCAACATTCCGATCCCCAAGTAGGTGGGCTGAACGGAGATTCGCTTGATGGTTCAATCAAGAGACATCGGCTCAATAATCCGATCCACAAGGTACTAGGAAGCATGTATCACGGGAATGTGACTGTAGAGTCCCACTGGGATTTGTTTGAAGCATGCTACACGCAGCCTTCAGGAGGATTTCACGCATCTTTAGACAGTAGTAAACACCTAGGATCATGGCCAATCGAAAGTGGAAGTTGGTGAGTTTGTAATATTTTGACCAGGTGCAACCTGGCTTGAGGTGGACTCTGCGAAATATTGAACAACGATGGTGTTCTCACATCACCAGAGAAAAATTGGAGTCATTGAACTCGTGGCCAGTTGAGCTGAGCTTATGACTCGTAACCTGTTGCCCCTATGGATAATTTTTGAAGGAGAAAGGTTATCGACTCCTTCCTAACCTTCAAAAAAGAGATAACGAGACCGTTTATTTGGCCTCCAGCCACTGACCTATCTGGCAGGAATAGCCCTGGAGACGCTTGGAAAATATCACCAGACGCGACTCAATAGAAAACAGCATACAAAACGTTGCATCACGTCAAGGTCAAGTTTCGTCGCGGTGGATGGAGTACGTATAGAATTGTTGCGTGTTGAATCTGTGAATGAGCAAAGTTGAAAATATCTAGTGGAATCATCAAGTGAGAACCGTAACTGTCAACCAGTTGCAGCCGGGTAACAAATCGCTGGTGCAGCATCGGATAACCTTTATTACTTGAACAACCTGAGCCGAGTAGGTCGAGCGTATGGTCTGCAAACTAACCAGCAACTTAGACACATATTGGGTTGGGAACTGTTCCTTGTTGGACGTAACCGCCGAGCAGCCATGACATGAAGAAATTCATTAACTAACGTCGAACCCGTCACAAGCAGACTGGGCGACAGTTCGTGCAACTCTCTGAACCTACTGGGTGGTGCACCAAGGTATTCCGAGAGCTGCATTTACCAGATGAATCAATGGTTGAAAATAAGGTAAAGGTCTCAAATTGTAGTGGCTCTATCTATGATCAAGAACGCAATGCCGGTTACAATGCAGTGCACATACTATTTTTAAGCAATAAACTTATATCCTTTCGCCTCAAAAAACGACCGGAGCAAGAAGATTTACAAATGTTACCAAAGCATGAAGTAACCACTTTGATAACGCGGCCACTAGAGGTGAAGCAGCCACCTAAGTAACTACAGAATCCAAGTGGTTAGTCGGTGAGGTTAAAATGAGTTATATTAGCTCAGTCCAGCGACAGTAATTTGCACTCTCGAGACTCCAAGTACATGCAGTGCCATGTAACAGCCAATCGGCAGCGCTTGTATGGGAGCTGTATCAGACTCAGAGATGCCTGTGCCGTACACAACGCCAAGAGAGAAGATTGGGTAGTCCTGATCTACTGCATTTAGGATGGTGGGCTGAGGGGACAGATCTCCGTAGATCCTTTGAAGCTTTTTAGAGATAAGAATGGCGGTTGCGAAAGCAATCAAGAGATTGCATCTTGTGTGAGACAAGTATATCGGGCACACGACCAGACGCCTGTTGAGGCGGATAGCGGAGCATTGCCCTGCCCTCTGCGGCACGGCACGGTCAAGACGGTTCAAAGCTCAATTTTGGAACACTTTGTAAGCAGTGGACATCGTGTTCAAACCAAGGACTCTTTCAAGAGGCATTATATTCTGTCTAAACGTGCCCCTAATAGACGCAGTAAGCATTTGTTGGCAACCGCGGGTCATCGCGATCAGGAAGCTGAAGCTAGAGATATGCAAACAGAAGGTGCTGATGCGAAATTCGACCTTACCATGGCCACGGACCAGTAAGCTGAGTTTAGGCTAATTGATCCATGGCGATGCACAAAGTTGGTCACTGGATACCACCCCAACACAGACCCGACCAGGTTAAATTGTGCCAAACTAGAAATAGCTTGTTATTCCAAATGACAACTTGATTCATAATTGTATATGCCTGGAGAGACACACAGAAAAGAAATTTCTTAGCAACTATCTGTTGTTTAATTGGTGAATGAGTAGTATAGCAGCAAAACATAGGTGCAAAGTAATGGTGCGATGATGAACCATGACATCATGGATTCCACGTTTTGGCACACTACGTAGGATGAATTATACGACGTACTCTGCTCGGTGTACAATTCGTGTTCAATTGAATTAGCTGGACTGCCAAACTTGATGCTGGTTCGGGGTTGCTCCATTACAACGAACGCTTCGGCGGCTGTGTTCTAGGACGTGGTGGGTTTTCGCATGACAAAAATTTTCCCAAGACCACATATGTCCGCTTAACGACACTGTAACGTCGCGGGTGTGATTCGCCACTAAACAAGGTCACTATCCCTTTTATCACACGGGTGAGAGCTCTTTTTCGCTTACCGGCACACGAAACGGGACGCTCGTTAAGTGAAAGCTTGTTTCGTCTCTGGATCCTGTCTGGCACCCCATTAGCCTGCTTAGGAAGATTGGGCCACCGCTTGGTATCGGACTAAACGAAAGACGTATGAATTGAGCAACCAGTCATTGGCTCCCAATGGGTGCGATTCCCTGAATTTGCTCCGCCGTCTTGTAAGTAGGCTATTCAGCCAAAGGGGTGATGTTCTCTAACGCCACCCCATTTCGGATAGCATTGCGCCATCTGGTAAAACCACGAATTTCGCTGTTATGTTCGGTTTTCTTTTTACGATAACTGCACTCTCCATTGTTTTCCATGGCTTTTGATGGCTCTATGCCTAACTATAAACTGTCGAAAGAAATATATAAGTGAATCAGCTATCAGCAATTGACAACTATCGATACACCACGTATACGTTCTTTGTGTCCGTGGATCAAATGCGATTTCATAATACTTTGGTTTTTCCGATGGTATTGGTTTTCTCCATCCCATTAGCCATCATCATTCAGCAATGCTTGAGATCAATTCAAATAACCTAATCACTCACGGTTCCCGTACATTAATCAGGTGCAAAAAAGCCTTTGAAATCCACTCACTAATGAGACGTCAGAAGCTAGACGGACAAGTGGTCCCCAATGCCTTTTAAATAACGCAGTTGGGGCTATCCTAATCCATGTTGGTTTCGCCTATTGTTTCCGTCGACGAGAACTAACGTCCTTACCAAGAGTGGCGACACCGATTCACAGACTGCGAATACAGCTGGTACAACTGCGCGGCAAGAGGGCCGGCCGCTGATCCTCCTGATCTTACGTTGCAGTTACTCCCACACCAATTCGTGGACCACCCCACCAGATTCATGGAAGGACAAGCCCCCACAAGCTTAGATGTTTTTATTAAGCACCTAGACGTTGTCAAAGATCTTATTTAGGAACCAACCAGGGAGTCTATACATTTATACAGGCAAGTGCACGCATTGTGTTAATAAGTTAATCTGTTAAAAAAAGCAAAATAACGTGTTGTTCAATCAAGTTCACGCGCGGATCAATTCATTCTCTCCCTGAGGAGTTACACCCACGCACTAACAGTGACACTCGCATTGGTCATGGGACCTTAGCCAATGGGACTCCCTGGATGTAAGCACAGGGCTAGATGTATGCATCTGTGATAAACAGGTATGCTCCCGAATATGTTGACACATTGATGTTAACGGAAGGCACACAGGGGTGTGAGTGTCAGTGCTAGAGGTCACCAACAGTACGCCTGACTGTAGCTGGTCAACCTAGGATGAGGCGTTTAAGCCTTCTACCACAACACCTGTTTGACAGATTTTTCGTCGAAAAGAGTTACTATTGATATTTATTCTGACCCGGCCGGTAGCCGATGTCCCAGTGCCAAATTTAAAGCGCTTGTCCGAGCAGTCCGTGACGTATCGAGCGCACAATATGTGATCGGTCCAAGGTGCACAGTACCAGTGGCACATTTAGGCTCCAGGTAAGTATTGACTCTGGTCGAAACAATATACCACATGAAGATAATAATAACAGTAGGCACAACATTCACGATTGATGAATTTGACGGATTGCGGATAGATGTAAGTAAACCGAGACTCCTGAGACGGAGAACCAGAGAAAAGCAGGGACATTTGCCAACGGTGGATATTCAAACTATTTAGCTGTACATATGTGACGGAGTTACATGAGGCATCCTTCACCTTTCCTTTTAAAGCGATCTTTAAGAAAAAGGTGTTAAAGTGGGGTAATTGGATTACAGTCTAATATATCAGCGGGGTACCACGTTTCAGTAGTGAGGATTGTTTGCGGCTCGTTTAAATGTGCAAGCATGCCTAGGAAATACCGTTTGTTGATAATCCATCTGGCGTCAATCAAATGTAATGAAAACATGCAATAAATGGTGGAATCAGCGTTCGTGTCACTGTTGTGTGAAGCATCGTAATCGCGGATTATTTGGGGAGTAAATATGTGTGGGAGCATTGGGAACGAGTCCAATGCTAATAACCTTGCGGGTAGGGGTAGTATGTCGTCCGCGATCGCCGGTATAACTTGTGAAAGGAGAGGGTTGTTGTATCTAGGATACATTACGGTTGACTTCACGCTGACCTTATGTGGTCATGTGAAGAAATTGCAGAAATAACCGGTGCATATATGTGGCATCTGCCGCGTATGTAGCATTTGAATGGTCTTCGTTCCATATACATACATTTAGCGGATTGGATAGATTGCATACAGAGATCATCAAGCTGTGCATTCGTATAGCCGCTACATGAATGACACTTTCGTCGTTGTACACACTGCCGAGCAAGCAGAACAACTACTGCCGGCGCTAAGCAACTGTTACCCTGCAATCGAAATTACAGTTGAGAACGAACTTACAATGTCTTCCAATGTTAGTTGTTCGCTTAAAAGAAGCCTAAATGGTACACTACCCTATGTTTGACATTTAGTGTCCTGTGAATTACAAACGAGCCCCGGTTCGTACCATCTTTGCCATAGCTAGCCAGCTATACTCAGAGGAAGCGATTGCATGTGAGCTGTAACGCGTCTCCTCTACAGCACGCGAAAATGGACGTCCGGAGAAGTTCCTAGCAAAGTACTGAAACGAGAATGCGAAAACGGGGAACGAATGAGTGCCCGACGTCCCTAAGAAAATAGGGTTCATAACAATGCCATTCATAGGAGACTAAAATGGCAAGAGATGCAGATATGGCCTGTCTCAAACGATAACATGGGTAGTACGCTGCTGAGCATGTGGTTTGGCACCAAGTTACGAAGTTGCTGGTAAAATCCACCTTGGATATGACAGACACTTGCGCTTCACCATAGGCGCTGCCTGTTCTTGCAAGCACTGTAAATGCAACGTAAGCATGCGTTGTGGAACCAATGTCATCGTCCAAGAGGGCTTCAGAATCTCGCTGCTTTCTGATGACAACATGTATCGGCGTAGCTTGCACATCGGCAGCAATGAATGTCACTGCGTGCAAAAATCGCTGCACGTTTGGGTGCGTGTAATAGTTGTCCATGTCAGGGTTAACGTGCGCGGATCCTACTGTAAATCATTCAAATCCAGCTGCAAGGACGTCGGTAAATGAGAGAACAGCGTTTGGCTGGTTTCCGTATTAACCTGATTTACGCGAGTGAACTACGTGCGCCGCCATTATTTATTGGCCGTGCCGTGCTGCCATCGACATTTAGCCATACGGCAGTTGTTGTAGTAAAGTGATGTATTCCGTTGTCAAGTAATGTGATTGAGGAAGCCTTGAGGCTAGCAGTCAAGTCACTGGATGTAATAGAGGTTCAATCTGCATTCACAATCATTTAAATGGTCCCATTTTGCGAACCGCTTGTGACTTCCAAACTGGTGTGAATCACCGGCCTGGAGTACCGGTGTCAAATTCATAAGTTATTATTTGTATTCCATTAGGGAACAATTAGGCTCCGCACCGCCAGATTTCCAGTTCAACGGGCTTATGGTTTATCATGACGCACAGTGCTTGGACGGTAGTACTTTTTGCAACACGTCATGACTTTTAGAAAATTCCGTGGTAGTCACAGTGTCTATGAACTGAAGGAGTACGCAAGAGTTGCGGTGCTAGCCATGTGAGCGTAAGATGTCACTTTTATTCTTCTTCGGCGCTTCAGCTCATCCGAAATGAAACGAAAATGGGTATAGGATCAGCAGGCCAATGGGAGCACATTTTCCATGTCTCCGGTTTCACGCTTCATGTAAACGGCTACAATGAAATTACGACAAGGTTGGCGGCATCCGGTTTCGGATTTGTCTATCACTGTGGCCAGTCACAGGACGCCTGCGCCTACAGAGGGACCATGGGTGGCTTGCGTTGCACCACCCACAGCTCCAACCACACACCCCATATCCAGTGTAAACCCGAAGGAATAAGACCGGGAGGCATGTGGATGGGAGCCAGCCCACACTCCTTCACAGGTAAACACAAGCACGCTGTAGCTGGGAATCAATCGCACACAAGGCGATGGCTGGACCGTAGTCCGCTCCACACTGAATGCATGGAACCACTCTTTGAGCCTAGCACGACCACAAGGACCGTGCACCCCGTCCCCTCCAGCAACGACCAACTGTCTCCTAGAGTCAGTATGGACGAGGTAGTGGGTAATAGACAGGTAGGTACCTTGTCAACATGCACATCAAGCGCAGCCACACCTGGGATGTCAAACAACAGGCAATCATTCGAAATGCCGATATCGAATAAATAGATAAATATATACATAAATACTCGCTAAATGAGCATATGGAAAAATTGGTAAAAGGTGAACACGCGATAAGTACAAAATGTCCGAAAGTTATTTAAAAAAATACCACGTGATAACATTACGCAAATTTACCACAATTTGCATGAGCGACGTGTGCATGTTAGGAAAAGATTATTAAGTACGCAGAACGAACCAAAAGAAATGTAATGAATGTTATCCACATTAAAAAGACCTAGTTTAAGTGTAAGTTGGTTTAGCCCAACTGCGGTGAAGGAGCATCATGAATGCAACATCAGCCTCAGCATGCATACATACATATGCTCATTGGTAACACCACGTTTTAGGAACATTTACATGTTAAAATGTCTATTCAATTCTGCGCCTAATTAACTACAACATTCATTGGATACTTCCATGGCCATATATATATATATATATATATATATATATATATATATATATATATATATATATATATATATAACGTCAGTTGATACTATGAAAGAACAGACAATTATGTAATAGTTTAATTCTAATGAAATATATCGGGGATGTATAATCGCGTTTTGGTTGCGAGTGGCGAGCAATGTTAGGGCGGAGCAACATCGAACCACTAGTTCGGATACGGTCCTTGTGATCGTAATGACCGAGGTCTACTTCAAAGAGGACCGAGGACTGAATAGAGATTGCGAGTCGCAATCCAACCACGCAGGGGGGTACACCAAATGCTACTTGGAACCCTGCCAACTTCTTGAATTTAGTCACGTCCACTGGCGTCCAGCAATCGTAGTGTTCTTGGACATTCGAGCAGCATTTGACTCAGTAAATAGATTTGTTTTGTGGAACTGTCTAGGGAAGAAGGGTGTGTTCGACAACTTTGTAGCTATCCTGAAGGAACGCTACCGCCACACGTCAGGCAAAACTAAGGCTTACGGCATGCTTTCCTCTCCGCTTACTGTCACAGATGGCGTTCGCTAACGTTACCCTATTTCACCTTTCCTCTTCAGTTTCTCCATTTGAATATGTCGTCAAACGAGCATCGGAAGGCATCCAAAACTGTGGCATGGAGCTACTTCCAGGTGACAGTATCACTGACTTGGACTCTGCAGATGATATCCATTTGCTTGGGGACGATCCACAAGCCGTCCAGAGCTCTTTCAAGCGCTTAGCGATGGAGGCATCTAAGTATGGCCTGTGTTTCACGCCAAGCAAATGTAAAATACTACTACATGGTTAATAAATGCCCGTGAATGTCCTCATCATTGCTGGTGACGTCATGGAACAAGTCCCCTGCTTCGCTTATCCATGGAATTGCATCACCGCTGGTAGCGGTGTTGGAGATGTGGTTTCACAACGGATCGCAAAGGCCCACGGTGCATACATCAGACTGAGACACCTGTGATATTGTCGCGATGTCAGTCTCAAGCTGAAGGGCAAGGTGTACAATGTCTCTGTCTGTGCGGTCCTTTACTGCGGCTATGAAACCTGGTCTATTCGCTCGGAAGACATAAAGCGCCTGTTAGTTTTGGACAATTATTGAATGGCGCAGTAAGAAGACGAAGATTGGCGAAAGCACGCATTTTGTATTCTCTCATCAGTGCTTGCAACAATAACTCGCAATAATATATATCCAGAGTAGGGTGCGATCAAACATGGTTGGCGGCACCCGGTTTCGGATTTTCCTGTCACTGTGGCCAGCCACAGGACGCTTGCGCCTACAGATGGACCATGGGTGGCTTGCGTTGCACCACCCACAGCTCCAACCACACACTCCATATCCAGTGTAAATCCGAAGGAATAAGACCGGGAGTCATGTGGATGGGAGCCACGTTTCATCAACGGAGCCAGCCCACACTCCTTCAAAGGCAAACACAAGCACGCTGTATTTGGGGAAACAAGCGCACACAAGGCGGTGGCTGGACCGTAGTCCGCTCCACACTGACTGCATGGAATCACTCTTTGAGCCTAGCACGACCACAAGGACCGTGCACCCCGTCCCCTCCAGCAACGACCAACTGTCTCCTAGAGTCAGTATGGACGAGGTAGTGGGTAATAGACAGGTAGGTACCTTGTCAACATGCACATCAAGCGTAGTCACACCGGGGATATCAGGCAACAGCCAATCACTTGAAACGTCAAAATGAGATAAAATAAATTGTGTAATGCATAGAGATACGGTGAAATAACTCTTCGACAAATTAGCATATGAAGTGAGTTGGTTAGCAACGAACCCGCGATAAGTACAAAATGTCTATAAAAACTTAAAAAAGGCTACAAATGCAAGAAAGTTACGTAGATAAGCGAAATTAGCGCAAGCAACGAGTGCAGGTTAATAGAAGATTATTCAGGTAGACAGAACAAACTCATTAAAGTGAAAGGAAATTTATCCAGATTAAAAGATCTGGTTTAAGTGTAAGTGGATTTAGCCCAACTGCGGTCAAGAAGCATCAAGAATGCAGCATCAGCAAATATAGATATATATGCATATATATCTTATGAAGTTACTACTGCATTACCTCCTGGCACAACTCCGTAATGACAGCCACACGAGTGCAGTAGGAAGTTCAGAAGGTATAAATAAAAACATATATCTGTAGATATAATTACAAAAATAATTATACACACATGTATAAACATACGTAAGTGCATATATATATATATATATATATATATATATCTGGTTGGCGGCATCCGGTTTCGGATATGCCTGTCACTGTGGCCAGCCACAGGACGCCTGCGCCTACAGAGAGACCATGGGTGGCTTCCGCTGCACCACCCATAGCTCCAACCACACACCCCATATCCAGTGTAAACCCGAAGGAATAAGACCGGGAGTCATGTGGATGGGAGCCACGTTTCATCAACGGAGCAGGCCCACACTCCTTCAAAGGCAAACGCAAGCACGCTGTATTTGGGGAATCAAGCGCACACAAGGCGGTGGCTGGACCGTAGTCCGCTCCACACTGACTGCATGGAATCACTCTTTGAGCCTAGCACGGCCACAAGGACCGTGCACCCCATCCCCTCCAGCAACGACCAACTGTCTCCTAGAGTCAGTATGAACGAGGTAGTGGGTAATAGACAGGTAGGCACCTCGTCAACATGCACATCAAGCGCAGCCATACCAGGGATGTCAAACAGCCAATCACTTGAAATGATATTATCGAATAAAATATATCTGTTAAAGAATACGGCTATGCAGACAACACTACCCTAAGTTAGCATATGAAGTAAGTTGCTTAGCAACGAATCCGCGAGAAGTAAAAAAATGCTCAGAACTAACTCAGAAAATGCAACATATATATATATATATATATATCGCTGTAAAAGAAAAGGTGGAGGATGCCTCATGTAACTCCATCATATGTGTACAGCTGATCGGTCTGAACATCCACCGCTGACAATTGTCCCTGATTCTCTCTGGTTCTCCGTCTCAGGAGCCTCGGTTTACTTGCATCTATCCGCAACCCGACAAATTCATCAACCATCAACATTGTCCGCATAACCACGGCTTTCGATTTTGCGTAGGAATTGACACGCAAACAAAGAATAATTGTACGTGATTTCAACATAGCGAAGATACACTGGTCTTCCCAGACCTTCTTGTCTATACATGGAGACTTCATTTATTAAGTCAGAGTTGGTTGGACACAGTAGGTTGACGAACACATTAGACGTGGTTTACATTGGGTATGGCCAACTTACAGAGAGACGTTTCAGAGAACATCCCTGGTAGCGACGGCAACATGATACTCCTCAAGCTTCGCCGTTAAAATGGCCACAAATAAGTACCTCCTTCCTACTACACCAGCCTCAGTATTAACTGGAAACCCTCCAGTCAAATAATCCGGTCCTGCGATTGGGATGCCTTCTTTCTCTCCAACAATGCATGTAAAGCAGTGGAGCACTTCTATCATTAGTTTCAGCAAGCCATAACTCACGTCGCTGCACAAGAAAAACGAATCAGTGACGTTTAAAAAGATGCAGCCGAAGGTTAGATGAGTCAGAAATCCAGCAAACCGGTTACACGATAAAAAAGTATAGGATATTTTACAATGATTCCACAGGTGCACCGACTCATCTCTGAAATCAAGCACTTACAATTGATGGGGAGAACACTTGAAAATAAAGCAACCCTACCAATGAGATGTAAAGCAAAAGAGCTGGTCAGATTTCCTCGTCGAAGAACCAACAAACGCTTTTCATTGATCACTGAAATGGTGGACGACATCCAGGCGCATTTAGCTCTTTCTTCTGAACCTACATGACCCTTGACACTAGCGCGATAATTACACTAAGGCTCCAGCTAAAGTGCTATTGCTCTCCGCAATATCCGATAAGCAACACATTCTATTCAACCGTGCTCAATTCTGGAAGATGATGACATCCCCCCATCTGCCATGAAACTGGGAGGGCCTGATATGTCACTGCTCCTTTTGTATATGTTTGCCGTTTCACTAGGATCCAAGTACTTAGTAGATCAATGGAAAACTTCATTCATCAACCCTCGCCACAAGGGCTGCGCAAAATAGAAGATGGACAATAACAGACCAAACCAAAACACTCCTATAATAGCCGGTTTATTCGTGGAATTGGGAAAAAGTGTGAGAAAATGCATCAAGTCACTGGAGCTGATAGGCAGGTCCCAAAATGGTTTCCTTGACTAACGATCGTACACATTCTGGTAGCTGCATTACCTGAACTGCATACCGGACTCCACTGACTCAAAGTATGCCATATTAATTCTATGCTTGCACATGCGGAAAACATTCGATGGGGTGCCTCACAAACGGTTACCGATTCAGACAGATTTCAATGAAGTTCACAACACATTCATGAGTTGGCTATAATCATACATGAACGATCCCGCTAAGATAGTCATTTTAGGCGACTATTGCTCTTCCCCGCGTCCAATTACCAGTGGGGTTAAACAAGGATGTGCCTTCGGTTAACAAACATGGCGTGCCGTATTTATTTGTTAGTGATATAATATTTGTCCACAAATATCGAGGAAGTGAGGTTCCGAATGTACTACCACTCATCCAAGAATACATTCATTCGCTTGAGACTTGGTACGACAAGTGAATGATGTCATTTTAATCACAACAGTCAATTATCAGATGCTGCGATCGCTTGACAGTCGAAGTATCTATCACATGTAACAGCGAACGCATCTGTGTACAGCGGTCTACCCGTGACGGAATCAGATTTGCTTGTACCCTTATGTTCTTAGAACAGATTGAGTACCAGATAGCACGAGCCAGACAATCCTTCGCTAACATCTCTCATAACATGCATACAATCACAGCCACAAGTGAAATATTTAAAATCCTAAATCGTCCCATCTTGGAGTATCGCAGCATAATCTGAGGCAATATGAGGAAATCAGACAGAACATCGATAGAAAGAATTCAACGGTCATCTACTAAGCGCGTACTTGGAGAAAATTCTATCATAAACTCTCGGAAGAGATGCCAGCAACTCCATCGCGATCTGCTTTGGCTGCTAAGTCTAAAAGATAACTTTAGACTGCTGCACAATCTGATTCATGGCAATACGCATTGCAATCGATTCATCTTAACACTGAAGCACAATTACGCGCGAGACTCAGGTAACAAAGACATTACCCTGATTATACCACGATGCAGGACAAATCTGCGGTTTAACTTCCGTCTCACCACATATGCTTCTCTGTGGAACCAGCTGTCATTCACCATCAGGCTGTGAAATATTTTCACAGTAAGTTGGGAAGCTACCACTACCTGGAAGCCATTATGTCGCTTTTCGTGGGAAAGATCATTTGAACATCCATACAATGAAAACCAAGATAACGTCTAGTGGGTGTAATATCACCAATTCACGCAATGTAATTAGTCATCAGTGTTTACAACATACTCAAACTGCAAATCTGCCTTCTACCAATGCATAAGACAAACATATGGGGCAAATACCTTGCCAGAAATGCAGAAAAATTAAGGTAACATGATATTGCTCTTGTAAGAGCATGACATCACCTGTGCCTGTATGTTCTGCGCCAAATATTGTCACAGCTTTTCACTTGATGAGAAAGATGCCCATTATTATTATCTTCATAGGGTATATTGTTTCGACCAGAGTCAATACTCACCTGGAGCTTAAATGTGCCACTGGTACTGTGCACCTTGGACCGATCACATATTGTGCGCTCGATACGTTACGGACTGCTCGGACAAGCGCTTTAAATTTGGCACAGGGACATCGGCTACCGGCCGGGTTAGAATAAGTATCAATAGTAACTCTTCTCGACGAAAAATCTGTCAAACAGGTGTTGTGGTAGAAGGCTTAAACGCCTCATCCTAGGTTGACCAGCTACAGTCAGGCGTACTGTTGGTGACCTCTAGCACTGACACTCACATCCCTGTGTGCCTTCCGTTAACATCAATGTGTCAACCTATTCGGGAGCATACCTGTTTCTCATAGACGCATACATCTAGCCCTGTGCTTACATCCAGGGAGTCCCATTGGCTAAGGTCCCATGACCAATGCGAGTGTCACTGATAGTGCGTGGATGTAACCCCTCAGGAAGAGAATGAATCGATTCGCGCGTAAACTTGAATGTACAACAGGTTATTTTGATTTCTCAACAAGCAAAATTATTGGCATTATGCGTGAAGTTGACTGTAAAAAGTTATAGCAACCATATTTATCTGGCAATCAGGTGTGCCCGTTTTCGACACCATGCAGAAACCAACATTGGAAGTTTCAACGTATGGCGAGCGGATTTCTCTGTAATCAGAGCCAAGGTCACAGATTCGCCTTGCATTATTTCAGCGGATGGTGACCAGATCGTGTGGTTCTATTTCAAGTTTTACCATAAAGTGGTGTCTTCTCCTTATATCCCAATCGCTATGAGAAAGAGTAAAAAAGCAAAACCACTGTGGTTCGATTCAGTTGCGCGCAAATTGGTGAACTGAAGGAGCAATTGCTGACTGACTTATGTCAGTTCCCTAAGATGGCACTTTGGGTGCTATGGAGATCCACGAAATGTCTGCAAACAACACCTGCGTACAGTCCGACTAAGATAGGGGATGGAGTTGGCTAACTCAGCTCCAATCAACCCGAAGTGATTTTTCGTTTGTGTTAAGAGGCAAAGCGATTTGGCTTATTTCTACCGGTATTGTTTGTTTCTGACGGCACTGCTACCCATATAGATCAAGCAAAGGCCTGTCTGCTGATGGTTCAGTATGCAGGAGCATTTATTAAGGAATTGTCATGACAGCAGATTGATTTAGGGATGAGACTTCAAGCAGATTCTCTGCTGAAACACACCTATTTCAGAGATCCAGGTATTTAGGCTTCTACAGCAGCCAAACTCCACCAAAGTGGCTCAGGTGGATGTTCTTTACCCCAAATTGCTCTGTGAATTAGCAGTTGAGCTGTATGGATCGATTACGCGACTGTTCAAGAAGTCGCTCCTCAGTTTGAAGGAGGTAATCATTTACCCGTATTCAAGTAAGGGGTAAGAACCTACCTTGTAACTATAGACCAACCATCTTAACGAGAGTTCTAGTCAAATTAGTGAGGAAATTAAAGCGTATGATCCGAAGGTTGCATGTTCGAGTCACGTCGGGGTCACCAATTATAGCGTGGATATTGCGCGCTATATATCTGGTACAAGGCTAGACGGTCAACCCTAGGTGGTCGGTAGAACACATAAAATTAAGCTAGGGGTAAATTTTATGGAGCGGGAGGAAAGCTATCTAATACTAACAAATAAGACACCAGGAGATATCCAGTAAGATAAAAGGTGGCTGTGCGTCGAATGAATGGACGAGCGACGGTGGAGAGCCAGTGCAGTTCCAGAAATTTCTCTAAGGTTCGCGGACGAAGGTATGCATTGTTTCAAAGAAAGGGGAACAAAATTCAGACGAAACCGCCTAATTCTCTAATGTACAAGAAAGCTATAATTTTAGAATATTTTAGAATAATTTACACAGTCAAAATGGGGAACTCCAGGTCGCTACAAAACTAGTAATAAATGTCGCTGAAACCCACTTGATGACGTTTGGGTTGCTCAGACCTTCTCAACACGACTTTCGCAAAGGCCACTCCTGTCTGACTGATTTGTGTACCCGAGAATGCTGGACCGAAGCGGTAGAACGCCGTCAGGTGGTTGAGGTGTTGCTCATCAACATTGCCAAAGCATTCAACACCGTCACACACTCCCGTCCTTTGTCTAAAATGCAGTCACATGGCGTCTCCCAACATGTGTTGCGTTGGATAATGGCGTTGTTAGATGACAGGGGAATGTGTTCGATCTATCTTTCCGACAGGCCGCCCTCTATAAATGCTTAACTTTGCGCACTGCAACTAGGCATTCATTTACGAATAACATTTTAGACAGTAAGGAACAAGTTGACTTAGGGGTCAGTCATCGAATTTCTATTTTAGTGAAAACTAGACAAAGAGCACCTGCAGGGACTCAGGATACTGTGGACGACTCACCGGTCAATCAAAAGCTTTACAGATGAAATGCATGTTAGACTGTATTCAACTCTCATCAGGCCTTACCTGGCATACTGCGCACACACATGTCTTCCATGCATAATTCGGGACAAGATAGCAATGGAGAGGGTCCTGAGGACCGGTACTAGAATGATTTATGGGTTGAGACGTATGTCCTATCTCGAAGGACTACTTAGTTTGGGCGTTTTTTTGCCACACTATCGACGACATCGGACGGGGGGTGGGGGAGACTGATCCTCATCCATCGCATCTCGACAGGTTACATCGGTATAGACTTCCTTTTTCACCATTCAACGGGGTTTCTAACCCTCCGTAAAAGCAAAAAAGGAAGAAAAGCGTCCGTGGTCATCTAAAGAAGCTACACAAGCTTCCATCTGATCGAGATGGGGCTGAAAACTGTTTGCCGTTATTTTAACCTTTAAAACGTCCACTTGTTTTGCTGACGGTACTTCCTTTGACACAAATTGTTTTGGTGAGTAAATTGCTGCACCGTTTCTCGCTCTGGTTGATTCGCTTCCTATTTTAGTAGCCTGCTCAATATACGTTGGGTACAGTCGCCTCCATCTGCTACACTGTCCCGTATTTGATAAGGCCCTTACATGTCAATAATTACCAACTAGTATCCCAGGAGCCACCCAACAATTGGTGACCCCGGTCACGAACACGCCGTCTGCCATTTTGAATGTTCATTCTGGTGAGCTCGTTCCAGTGACGTTTTGATTCGTTACTCATTATCGTTTTGTTTTCTCACCTGGCGCATATACTTGTTCATTGCTCATGATGAATAATTCTGATGATAAACTATCTACCTACGCGGTTAGTGCCGTAGAACCAGCCTCCCCACCTTTTTGGGAGAATAACCCGTTGTTATGGTTTCCGCATTTAGAATCCACTTTTTACAATCGTAGAATTTCTTCTGATAATGCTAAATATCATCAACTTATGTCTCGGCTTCCGCAAAGTGTATTCTCCCAGATGAGATACATCATAGCTTGCCCGCTTCCCGATGCGAAATATAAGACTTTAAAGCAGGCGATCATCAATTGAATCACGCCCTCTGACAAGGTCCGACTGCAGCAACCGCTTAGGGATCTGCAGCTAAGAGGCAAGATGCATTCAGCCTTGTTGCGACAGATTCAAGAGCTCCTAGGCACATTAAGCACGGACGCTTGGATTCAACGGGAAATGTGGATGCCACGTCTCCTGGAAAACACACGGGCCATCCTCGCCGTTGCAAGCGCCCTGCCTCTCGCAGCAGTTGCAGAACTAGCAGACCGTGTCATCGAACGACATCAGCCAACGAACGAATTTAGAATATTCACTCGACTTAGCCCCGTGGCAGCTTCAGCGATATCCGCGACTAGCGATCCGTCAGCGATCGACGCTCTATCATCGCAAACGGCGCCACTACAACACTAAGACGAGAAACTCTCTAGACCGTAAGCAGCACAGCCGCTCCAGCACATCACTCCGTCGCACGAAGTGTAACAATTCAGGCTTTTGCTTGTGCTTCGGTAAAAAAGCCTGTAAGTGCGAGCAACCATGCAGTTTCGCCGCCGAGAAGCAGGGAAACTTGTATGCCGGTCCGTAATGGCGACTAACGGTGCCGGCAAAGCGCAAAGTCGTCTCATCAACATCAGGGATTATCATACGGAGACCCAGTTCGTAGTTGATACCGAGGTGAAAGTCAGCGTCATTCCCCCTATGCCAGGTGAGCCTATCGCTTCTTTTTCGACAAGCCTAAGTGCCACCAATAGCCCCCTACGGTCGTCGGTCGCTTACCCTGGACCTGTCTTCGGCGCATGTTCCGCTTGGTATTCACCGTCGTTGCAGTCCCCTTTGCCATCATCGGCATCGACTTTCCCCGGCATTTCGACTTCTTGGTCGATGGGAAACGCCAGATGATAGTCGACACTGCAACGAAACTCAGTGTACGTGGCATCACTGCTGATATGGCATCTATAACACCGGTCTACGCCTTTCCCCAGACTACGCCAAGCTCTTTCCAGTATTCCAAGCTTCTTCAGCCAATGAACGCGGCTTTGCCCGTGGCATCCCAAGTCACGCACCACATACGGACGAATGCCCCTCCCCGTCTCATGCCGTCCACGCCGACTATCGCCCGAGAAACCAAAGGTAGCCCGGGCGGAGTTTGAGCACATGCGCGAACTTGGAATAATCAGCCCTTCCGACAGCCCTTGGACCTCTCCCCTACAAATGGTCCACAAAAAATATGGTGCCAAGCGCTCTTCCGGTGATTACCGTGCACTCAATCGTCTAACTGCCCAGATAGGTATCTCATCCCACATGCCCAAATGGTCAGACGATTTTCAGCAAGATCGATCCGATTCGCGCCTATCACCAAATACCTGTAGAAGAAAATGACATTCCTAAAACAGCCGTCATCACTTCTTTGGGTTTGTTTGAATTTCTAAGAATGCCACTTGGACTGTGTAACGCCGCACAAACCTTAAAACGCTTCATCCACGATATCACTCGTGGCCTAGACTTCGCTTATTCCTACCTCGATGATATTTTAGTAGCCAGTTAATAGGAACAAGAGCACCTCGACCACCTTCGAACTCTCTTCCAGCGATTGACCCAACACGGTGTCAAAGTCAACCCGACTAAGTGCGAAATCGGCAAATCAAAGGTTGAATTCCTAGGCCCCCCTCGTTACATCGTCTAGTATCGAAGTCATTCCTGATAAGATCCAGACAATTAAGGACTCATCATCATCATACACGTTAGCTAGAGGTGGGGAACACCTCAGCTACTGTGCCGCAATACACAGAAAAAAGAAGAAAAAAAGCAACTGTTGCAAGACGGCTGAGCTACCGGTAACGGATGGGCATCGTTCCGGTAAGCTACCAGCCGCCTACTGTGCATCAAAAAAAATACTATGCAAAATTATATAAGGCTAACTAATGAGATCGTGGTTGGAGGGCTAGGTTAAGAGGGGTGGGTGGGACAAAGAAACTCACAGCACGAACGCCACTGAGGTCGGTTCTTAGCCGTATCAACAAGTGTGTCCAACCAAACGTGTTCATCGTCTTTCGGGCCCCAACCAGGGAGCCGAGACGCTCCAACCGAGGCCAGCTCAGAAGTGAGGGCCTTCATTCCTCTCGACCAAGTCATCGTTTGGCCACCCCTCCTCTTCTTTCATCCACACCCCCAGCGCGCAAACAACACACGTCGCGGGAGTCGGTGGGCTGGCATGCGTAACACGTGGCCGAGCCATCGGAGCCTGGTGCGTGAAATGACGGTGCTGAGCGGTTCATTTCCTTTTCCTGTGCCGTAAACAAAGCGTCGAACACGCTCGTTGCTCACGCGGTGTTCCCACCAGATGTGAGATAAATTACGAAGGCACCGGTGGTCGAACGTAACTAGCCTCTTTAGGTCCGCTGCTTTAAGCGGCCAGGCTTCACAACCGTACAGTAGGGTCGAACGTACCGCTGCATTGTACACTCTACTCTTCAGGGCGAGAGTGATGTCGCGCCGCCGCCATAAGTGGCGAAGGTTAGCAAAAGCGCTCTGAGCTTTTGCTATACGGTTCGTGATCTCACCCTAAATCACACGGGCGCTGATACAACTTCCCAGGTAGTTGAAATTCCGAAAGACTTCTAGCTGATCCCCACCAACGGTCAGCGAAGGAGGCGGTCCAGACCAATCTTGGAGGAACGCTTTGCACTTCGAGGGTGCGAAGCAAAGCCCGAAGTGACGGACAGCCAGTGCTAATCTGTCCAGTGCCACTTGACACACTTGTGAGCTGTCACAGATTAGGGCAATATCATCAGCATACTCTAAGTCAAGAAGTCATTCTCCTGGGAGTAGATTCACACCTAAGTCGCGTCCTGTGAACTCGATTTCCATGACTTCGTTAACAGCGAAGTTGAAGAGAAAAGGTGACAGCGGGCATCCTTGTCTCACGCCGCTGAAGATATTAAACGGTGACGACAACTTGCCGTAAGCCCTCACTCTAACCGAACTACGCGCATATAATGCTCAGATAATATGAACATATTTCTCAGGTACACCTTTCCTGAGTAGACAGTCCCAAAGTGCATGTCTATCCACCGAATCGAAGGCACCTTTGATATCGAGGAACATGAAAACGGTGGGCCGCCAATAAATGTGACGGTGCTCCAACAACTGACGCAAGGTGAAGATGTGGTCAATGCAGCCACGACCTCGAAGAAATCCAACTTGCTCTTCACGAACCTGGCTTTCATGAGTGCCAGTCAGTCTGTGAAGGATGACAGAGGCAAGCAATTTGGAGGCGATGGAGATCAGACTGATTCCTCTATGGCTGCCGCATTCCGATTCTGAGCCTCCCTTGAAAATTAGGACTATGGTAGAGCGGCTCCAGTCGGTTGGGACAGTTTCCTGCTCCCACAGTTTCACTAGTAACTCGTATAAATCATCCACAAGAGCAGGTCCCCCGAATTTGAAGAGTGCTGGAGGAAGATCATCAGGTCCCGCGGCTTTATTTAACTTCAACAGTCCGATCTCACGTTCAACTTCTGAGCGAGAGGGTGGATCCAATGGGACAGCCCACGGAGCAGTGCGATCAGTGGCCAACGAGAAATCTAACCATCGACCGATTAAATTGCCCTTTAAAGTGCTCAGCCCAACGCTCCAAGAGTTTTGACAAGTTGTGGATAGGCTGTCCACTCTCGTCACGTATAGTTTCACTAACACCAGATATCCTGCTGCCCGGTTCCCGTGTCAGACAGAATAACTTACGATGGTTATCAAGGGCGGCGGCCATTTCCATCTCTGATGCACGATGAGACCACCAGGATTCGCGGTCTCGCTTCAGGCTAACACGGAGTTTTGCCCGGAGCTCTTTGCGAGTTTCATTGTGTTCGCTTCCAGCCGCAATATGCCGGCGAGCATCAGTAAGTTCCAAAGATTGTGAAGAGACCCAATGTCCATGTTGGTGATTGGACATACCACATGAGGATTTGCCTGCGGCTAGTAAGGACTGGTGAATATGAGACCAGTGAGCGTTTATCCAACTCGCATGACAGCGTACTTTGATAGGCATTCAGAACAGCTGGCTTTGCCAGTTGGCTGGTGTCAATGCGCTCACGTCGTCGTGGGCGTCCGCCAAAGCGCATCCACAAGTCAGCACATACAAGTGCATGGTCGGTGTCCACACATGTGCTCCAAATCGAGCGACAGTTCTGGACGCAGCCTCTCCAGCGGTAACTTATTGCAATGTGATCGATTTGCGTCCAAAGCGTGTTCGAGGCTAGTGGGCGCCAAGTCAACCTCCGGCGGGTGCTGTGTCGGAAGTTAGTGCTTGCAAGAAATAAACGAGCATCCTCACACAAATGAAGTAACCGCTGACCGTTATCATTACGGGAGCCTATACCATGTTGGCCGCCCAGATGCAGCACATTTGTGGATAATTTTCCAACTTGAGCGTTCAGATTCCCAGCCAGCACTACAGTGTCCGAGCTTTTTCTGTGGCTAAGGAGCTCGTTCAGTTGACGATAGAAGTCGTCTTTTACCGAGTCATCACTACAATATGTCCGTGAATAGGGGGCGATAACGAATAGACACCTGTTAGTTCCACGCGACTTCGAAGTTTTGAACGAGCCAGCCAATCGGACCGCACACATCCGGCTACTGATTGGGATCCAATCAACCAGAGTAGCTTCAGTCCGGGGACTCATGGTAATGAAAGGATTGTCCTGTTCTCCGAGCTGGGCATTTCTGTTGCAGACGTTTCGTTACCAAACTAGGTAACATCTTCAGTGCAGCTATTTGGTGCTGATTCGCGGAGTCTCGCAAACCAATGCCAGATCTGAATGACTATTGATTGTTGCCTGCTTCGAATGTCAGCCTTCGATCGGTTCACGTGTCCGTCATGTGGGCACCTCTTCTCCTTGTCGATCTGGTGCCTAATGCTGGCTTAACCTGCAGAGCTTCATAGACACCCTCCAGCTCCAGGTGTTTGTTGATTGAGTTCCGGCCAGAATGCCAGGCCTCGAGGAACTCACGCGCTCTGCGGTTTCTTGCTCTTCCAAGTATTTCAACGTTCTCCAGATCGAACTGATGGTTCTCGGCATCCATGTGTACCGACATTAAGGATTTCTCATCGTGGCGGCGGATGGCCAGACTATGTTCGTGCAGTCTTGTGCCAAGTTTTCTTCCAGTCTGGCCTACATAGTACTTCTCACAGTTCTTGCAGGAAATTTTGTAAACCACACCCGATGTTTCTTTCTTAGACAGTTTGTCCTTCACCTTAAAAAGTTTATTTCGTATGGTTTCCGTTGCTTCGTGTGCAACAGTTATCCCGTGAGGCATTAGAAGCCTCGCTGCCATTTCAGAAATCCCATGGATGTAAGGTAGGATAATCGTTCTTCTTTCTGTTGCACATGTGGACGCGGGTGGTGACTGGCTCTTTGACGTCAGGCAGCGTAGAATAAAGCTTCTAGGGTACGAATTTCGCTGAAACATGTTAAATAGGTGGTCCTCCTCCGCCTTCCTCAGTTGCGGCGTGCTACAATGTGTCTGGGCCCGTTTGAAAAGCGTCCTCACGCAACTTCGCTTGTATGTGGTCGGGTGGTTACTGATCGGTGTGGGTCGCTTTCCGATAAACTGTTGTTTCCAGTGACCCAGAAGCATGTCTTCTCACGAGCACGTCCAAGAATGGCAACTGATCATTGTTCTCTTCCTCTTAGGTGAAATGGATGCCGGAAAAAATATTGTTGATTAGTTGATGTGGTTCTTGTAGTCTGGAGCGTTTGAGGATGACAAAAGTATCATCTACGTAACGTACCCAAAGTTTGGGCTCCACTATTGGCAATGCCTTCTCTTCCAAGTTTTGCATCACTGCTTCCGCTACCAGTCCAGAGATTGGCGATCCCATTGGCGTACCCGTTATCTGTTTGTACATTTGACCGTTGAAAGTGAAATGTGTGGTGAGAAGTACTATGTAGGCCAGACTGGAAGAAAACTTGGCACAAGACTGCACGAACATAGTCTGGCCATCCGCCGCCACGATGAGAAATCCTTAATATCGGTACACATGGATGCCGAGAACCATCAGTTCGATCTGGAGAACGTTGAAATACTTGGAAGAGCAAGAAACTGCAGAGCGCCTGAGTTCCTCGAGGCCTGGTATTCTGGCCGGAACTCAGTCAACAAACACCTGGAGCTGGAGGGTGTCTATGAAGCTCTGCAGGTTAAGCCAGCATTAGGCACCAGATCGACAAGGAGAAAAGGTGCCCACATGACGGACACGTGAACCGATCGAAGGCTGACATTCGAAGCAGGCAACAATCAATAGTCATTCAGATCTGGCATTGGTTTGCGAGACTCCGCGAATCAGCACCAAATAGCTGCACTGAAGATGTTACCTAGTTTGGTAACGAAACGTCTGCAACAGAAATGCCCAGCTCGGAGAACAGGACAATCCTTTCATCCACATTCCGAGCTACAGGTATTCTCAATAATTTCCAAACTCAGGGTAATACCAACACCGGCTTGGCCGGTGCTCGAGGCTGCATCGTCACCGCATAGGAGCAAGGAGAAAATACCACTGGTGTCACCTGAAGGGGATCGCAGAGTGAGTACAGAGCTCGAGTCTTGCAGGCGGGTCTCCGATAAGCAGCAGATATCGATCGAGAGGGTCACTAATGTTCGGGAAATTGTTGCCTGTTGACCGATCTGAAGCAATGTGCGAACATTAAGACATGCCAATCTGAAGGAGAGTCGAGGGCTCTAAATAGAAGCCGATGAACTGGAGTGCGCCGCTTCCTTGGTCATGGGCCTGTTGACAGGGCAGGAATGACGCTCCGCGTTCACAGGTGAGTTGAAATTAGAAATGCCTAGCAAAGCATGTGGGGAGGGCAGAAAATTGGAGGGTTGAAAACAGGGGGATAAAAGTGAAGCTGGAACGAGACGATAAGGGTGAAAAAGCCTAAGAGGGGGAATAAGAAGACGGGAAGGCTTGAGCAGTAGCATCCAAACCCCTATCCACCCTGCCCGATGCAGCAGATAGGGCATCGTTGATTATCCTCTGCGGTGGCCAGAGCATCAGAAATTTGTTTGAAGTGAGATTCATAGTATTGCGTGGGCAGGATACTATCAGGATGCCCAGGCCTAGACAGGACAACTATTAGGGTTCTCAACCAAAGGCTTTGGTTCAAAAACCTGTCTGCAAGGCAGCGGGTTTGGCATGGGGTTACAAGGAGTCCGTTTTAAGGAATAAGGTGCCACCCTCATTCCAACCCCCAACCTGGAGGACGAGGAAGGTGAGTTTGTTTGGCCTCTAACCATTGACCAATATGGTATGAGTGACTCTGAAGGTGCAAAAATGCACCACCCAGTATAGCCCAATGGATCACTCAGGCACACAAACCATCGCACCACGGTAAGGTCCAGCCTCATTGCGATGGACAAGGACTTCCCAGCTCCGAGTTCGTTCAAGCACCTATGTCGATTTTGTGCTTTGAGCAACTACTATTGACACTTCATTCCACGCTGCGTTCAGCTTATGCAGCCTCTGACTGGTCTACTCAGAGAGAATGAACGTAAGTTCGCTTACCCTGACAGCACAGACATCCTTCGCCCAGCTCAAGAACGCTATCTCCAACATAGTTCTCCTCGTTATTTCCGAATCGACTGAACGCCTGTCTATTAAGATTGACGCCTCAGACGTCGCGGTAGGAGCTGTTCTACAACAATACGTTGATGGGAAGTAGCAATCAGTCAAAAACCACGGTACATCAGCCATTTGAACTGATGCTTCGTTGCCACACAACCATGGTGACTTATGAAATAAAGAATAATAAGAGGGAGGGATGGGGGCTTACCGGAAAACCTTAATGTCCTAAGAAAACATTCAGGGTCAAGGCGTCTACACCTTGTGTAGACAATGAACCGTCACAAACAGCTGGCTATCGTGCAAAGATAAGGTGGCATCGGCGAGACAGCTTCCTTGCGGCTTTCACTGCGCCGCGCCATAATCAGCCATTACCCCGCAAATAACTCAGCAACTAACACACTTAAAACAGGCAATCCGATTATAATACGGCAGTACACGCGTCAATGGCGTCAGTTGCAAGCCATGTCTTGTAAAGTATCTAGCCAAGCACAAGGCGAGTCACGTGTACTCCAGCCCGGAGGGCGAGACGGACCAACGGCCCCCAGTTTGGTCGTCAGTAAATTCATTTCCCGCCGCCAAGTACACTTCTGTCCACCTCGAGCCTTGCGCCACACTACACCTGGCAGATTAAACAAGGTCTAGGTAAGCGGTGACAAGACACACGCAGTACGGACCCAAGCCAACGCAACTTATTCAGTGCTATCTGTTGTTCTAGGGCGCTAGCATGATTATCACTACCTTGTACTCGCCTACGCACATCATCGTTACGGACACGCTGGTGCTATCCGACACCAGCAATGTTTCGCAGACAACGATGATCAAAGACTTGAAGGCGCCTCAGATCTTCAGACCGAAGGGGCCAAGTCTCACTACCTACCAGAGAGCAGAAAGGCCCTCACTGTGGCCTTGTATACACGGTCTTTCAGACGAAGGGAAACTCCATTCTGTCGCCAAAAATACCAGTGGTTCATAAAGGCAGCTCTGGCCATTGCAATGCGTGAGCTGACGTCAGTTTCTATGCGCCCATCGTAGCTAATGCAGCTGCGAAGATAAGTGAATTGATCAGCCACCTCGAGTTCCTCATTAGCAAGGGTTAAGGGGTCATAAAGTAGCTGTTTGTCCTGAAGCAACCCTTTGCACTTTGAAGGTGCAAAGCGCATACCAAATAATGGGACCATTCTAGACAAGCTATTCAGTTTATTGTGCCACCGCAAGACCGTCGAAAAGCAAGACGATGTCGTCCACATAGTTAAGATCAACTAATCTTTCACCAGGCAGGATCTAAACCCCTACATCGTGAGATTCCGCAAGGGAACAGTCCGTGATAGAACCCATGAAGAAACTGAACAAAAATGGCGAAATCAGACAACTCTGACGAACGACATTTGTGGTCGGAAGGCTATCAGATATGCCGCCGCAGACTCTAACGCAGCCTGTAGTGTTCGAATATATAGCACGTAGGATGTTCACATATTTCATGGAAACAGCTTTCCGCGCCAGTATTTCGAACAGAATTGTTCGATCGACTGAATCGAACGCACTCTTCAAATCAAGGAAATCAAGGAACACAGCTATTGTCGGTCTGCGGTATGCGTGGCGATGCTCTAGCACTTGCCGCTGAGTGAATATATGATCTATACAACCACGCCCTGGGCGGAAACCGGCCTGCTCTTCCCTAATAAGAGATTCCCGTTCCACAGCGAGGCGATGAACGAGAATCGAAGTCAGTAATTCTGTCACAACTGACGTAAGGCTAATACCCTATGTGGTTAGAACAGTCTGTGCGACTACCCTTCTTGTACATGGCCACTATAATCGATTCGCTCCAATTAGCCGGGACATTTCCTTCCAGATACGTTCGAATAGGTAGGTCAGTGCGTTGCAGAGGACCTCACCTCCATCCTTAAATAGTGCAGGTGTGAGAGAATCCGGGCCAGCGGCAAGAAAACGATTGAGGGCTGTGATCGCGTTTCGGACCTCGGCCTCCGACGGAGGCTCTAAACTGACAGTCCATCGCTCTTCCTGCTTCATGTTAGGAGGAAGAGGTCGGGGAGCAAGGGGTCAGCTGAACTGATCGTGCAAGTGTTCCGCCAAAGGAGCCATACGGCGTTCCTTATTGTGTATCAGTGCACCCGCGCTGTCTCTGATTGTCTCACGAACGCCATGTTTCCTAGGCCCAGTGGTGCGGATCAACTGGAAGAGCTTGCGCTAATGGCCTACTGATCCTGTCTCCTCCATTTCTTGAGCCCGACTGGTCCACTAGGCTTCCGAGACAGCACGTAGGCTCCGCTTTAGTTCGCGCCTAATAGCCCGTCTGATCACATTTTGCTCAGAGCCAGCCGGTAGGCTTCCACTAGGTCCCAACAGGTTCATCGACCTCCCGGATATCCAGTGATTGGTGCGGTGACGATTGATAGTGCCACAAGCAGATGATCTTGCGTCGTGCATATGGGCCGAGATCCTATCCTACTGAAGCTCAGTGTCTTTCGGACGAGACGGCGAAAGTTCAGTAGGTAGTGCGTCTTGTTAAGCTTGACTGACCTCGGGATGTGACAATTTCTCAATTGCCAATCAGTTAGATGCTTGATGCGCCTCCCGTTAATGTTCATGGAGAAACGACAGCGTACCAAGCCATGATCAGAGTCAACGCAGGTATTCCACTACGAGCGAAAATACAGGATACAATCACGCAACCTGTAACTCACGGCAGTGTGATCAATTTAGGTCTATCGCTGCCCAGCTACAGGAGGACGCTAAGTGGCACTTGTGCGTTCATATCCCCTACAAGGACCATAATATCTGAACTAGTAGCACTGCGTAATAACGCGTTCAGTCCGTGATACAATGTGTCCTTGACAGTATTAGAACTGCAGTCCGTGGGAGCATAAGCGGAAATCACGAACAAACAGCGTGTTGTACTACTTCGTGAATCAACCCTAGCTGATGTCGTCAAACGCGCTGCACATAAACGGCTGTTCACCCGAATCCAATCAACCAACAATGGCTGAGCCTTGGAACTTAAAATGATACCTACGCCAGCTTGACCCGTGAGTGCCGCATCGGCGTCTCCGAATGCGTGCAACCAATAATCAGAGGATAAGCAGGGTGCAGTTAATTCAACAACCCCATTAGGGTCATTGATTCTAGTTTTGGACACACAGCACACATAAATATCCAGTGTGCCCAAGATGTGTGTGAGTGCAGCCTGCTGATCTCTTTGTTTTAGAATGCGAACGTTGAACGTCGCCGTGGAAACGGGACAGCATGGCCTTATAAAGGACTGCTGCCGATAGGCGTCCAGTGTGTGTCGCGAAAAGGTGGCTGCAGATGGTTCTACTCCAGTGGCACTTCGGTTGCTGTCAATTAAGCTGAGAATAATGGAACGAAGGCTAGTAATGAGTGCGGGATGGGATTAAGAGAAACAGATGGAAAAGAAAGAAGGGAGGCGCCAGCATTAGCATGTTTTCGCTTATATGCCCTGCTGTATGCAGCAGATAAGGCGACTTTTGATAATCTTCGCGACGGTCGATGCAGGATGTAGTTAGAGTTTGGAGAAAAAGTCATGGTTGTATGTGGGCTGAGATACTGCCAGGGCGCCCAGACCTAGACAGGAAGATGATTAGGGTCCTCATGCAAGTCGTTTGGCTGAAAAGCCTGTCCGCAAGGCAGCGGTGAGGTAGCAATGATCTAGTTTTACAGAAATGGACGCCATCCCATTTCAAACCCCCTACAGGTTGGCCTGGATGACTAGGAGACTGAGTTTGTTTGACCACTCACGATTGACTAACCCGGTATGACTAGCTCTCAAAAGGCCGGAAGCACCACCCAGTATAGCTCAATGGGTCAAGAAGGTACGCAAACCGTCGCACTAGGTTAAGACTCAGTCTCGTTTCGACGGGGCAATGGTAACCCTTGGGCTCTTCTCCAAGTGCCTGCAGTCAGCGGAATCCCGCTACAGCACGTGTGGCAGAGAACTGATGGACATTTCTTTAGCTATTCCTCACTTCCGGCACACACTCGAAGGCCGCTCCTTCACGGTCTAGACTGACCACATGCTCCTCCTCCTTCAACTCTGCTTGAGACAAATATTCACAACAGGAAACAAGACAACTAAACTTTGTCACGCAGTTCACTGCTGACATACGTCATGTCTCAGGTGTCGACAATCCCGTCGCCGATGCGGTCTCACGGGTCCACCTCAGTCCCCAGTCTTTGCCTACCGTCGACCTTGCCGCCATGGCATCGGCCCAAGATGAAGACATACAACGCACTCTATAGTCCACTTCGCTGCATGTGCAACCTGTTCCTCTCCAAATCATGGAAGGAACCATTCGCTGTGACAATTCCACAGGTTGTCCTAGACCCCTCGTGCCCATCTCCTTCAGACGCAGTCTTTGACGCACTGCACTCACTATCACATCCCGGTATCCGTGCCTCTTTGAAACTGGTCACCGAACGTTTCGTTTGGTCACGCGTAAACAAAGATGTTCGTAACTGGTCTCGCGCCCGCCTTCAATGCCAGCGCTCCAAAATACATCGTCACACCCGCAGTCCTCTTGGTTCATTTTCCGCCTCGGACTCGGCTCTCGCATGTACAATTAGGCCATGTAGGTCCCTTGCCTCCTTCACGCGGATTCTTATACATACATGTGTCGACCGCTTCACCAGATGACCAGAAGCCATTCCCGTAACAGACTGTACAGCTGAGACTGTTATCCAGGCCTTCTTAGATCGGTGCGTTTCGCACTACGGATGCCCATCCAACAGTACAACTGACAGAAGAACGCCTTTCGAATCTTCACAATTCGATACATTCTGCAACCTTTTGGCTGTCAGCGCATTCATACCACAGGCATACCAGCAGTCAACGGTTTAGTTGAACGCTTCCATGGACAGCTAAAAGCCTCGCTCTGCGCCTCCTCCGACCCTAGCTGGAGCGAAAACGTTGCGCTCGTACTCTTAGGTATTCGCAGCAGCATCAAAGCTGACTTGCAGTGTGCACCAGCAGAGCTGGTTTACGGCACAACACTAAAGTTGTCAGGAGAATTCGTTTCGCCTCCCGCATCGTCAGGTATGCCTCCGCCTAACCTCGCGTCCTCCCCAGCTCAACACATGCGTTTACTACGCCCGACTCTGCCCCGTGAGCAGACTAGAGATAGGTAAATGCATCGCGGACTCTCTACCTGCACTCACGTCTTCCTCCGCACCGACGCAGAGTAGCGCCCTCTATAGACTCCCTACACTGGCCCTTTCAGAGTCCTGCAACGGACTCTGATACATGTTACTTTAGACTAGAATGGTCACTGAACAACGGTGTCCATCGACCGCCACAAAGTGACTTTCTTTGACAAACCACTTGCAACCCATGCTGATGCTATCACACAAGCACCCACATCTGCGGTGACTTCCCAATCGCTCGATATCCCGAAACCCTTCGTTCCCCTTGACCCTCAACCAACCCCGCCTCAACCCCAGGCAACCGACCGACGCGGCAGACAGGTCAAACGTCCGGTCCGTTTTACTGATTTGGTAAACGTTTGCTATTTTCATTAACATGCCTTTTTAGTCTTAATTGGTAATCGTGCGTCTCGTCCACAAACGTTTTGCAAAATCGCCAAAGCCCAAAACATCTTGAAAACTTAAAAAGTGTATTTGCTTTTATCCTGCATGCCATGTTCACACTCCGGCGTCAAGCCACTTCCTCCGACCTTTGCCCATCCCCTCTGAGTTCTGCCTACACGCAACCGTCGGAACTGCCAAGGCAACCCTCGAGTGACTCGCAAACCTGCTCAACGCAACCTCCGAGTGACTAACCAGCCGACCCAAGGCCCCTTCCTGGCCCAAGGAACAGTCAGTCGCCGTCAGCCGCAGACGGCTATGAACGGGTTGGTCCCCAAACGCTTGGCTAGGTGTTGCCAACGAGGACGCCCGGATTTCTTCGTGGGACGAGAACCGTGGACTGGAGTGCGGTGGGGTGTGACACCTAAGCGCACAGTCTGGTCTGCAGCGGCGGAAATGTCTCGTTGGCTTTTTTCTGGACTATCCAGTTTTTCCGACTAAATAGAACGTAAGATAATAGAAGCATGGCGCGGCGAAAAATAGAGGATGTAAACATACCAGAATTTCGACTCCAACAATCTGGGGATGAACGGTCTGAACTCGTCACCTTCAGTCCGGGGTAGAGTGGGTGCTTCGTCTAAACAATATGAATAAGTCAGTAAAATGCTACCAAATATTTCAGCGAACGCAGGATCAACCTTGGGGGATATCGAAGCTATGAAAAGACTGAGCAAATAAATAGCAAGGGCGTAGCTGATGATGTGAAAGCCCTGGGAAGTAAATGACAAGTTTGATTTACCTGGAGGTATGCCACACGGGTGATGTAGAGACATAACAAAAAGAACGCAATGAGCCAACGTATAATTCTATGTGGAGCAAGACGGTCAATCAACGTTTGGTGAAACTGCAGAGATAGGTGATGAAAATCTAAATACCGTGGAGAGAGGCCGCAAGAGAGTACTTCCCAACGAGGCAGACGATTCATCAACAGGTGCTTCAGCTTTCATCATGGTTACTTTGAAAGCTTATGAGCGGAAAGCTGTGATTTCTGTGTAATCTTTCTCTGGTCTGGCGTTCAAATTTCGTAACCAACTAATAAAGTGAGTCGTAACAGACCCTTGGAGCTGCAACAAAAGGTAAAGTACCACGTAGGTGGTTGGATGCGCATATCACAACCTAGTAAGAGGACAACGAAAGTAGTGCTGAAGGCAGGACAAATAGTACCAGGGAAAACCAATGAGGCAAGAGTAGGTAGAAACAAAAGCAATGGAAGCAGCACTCATCGACCTTTTTTATCTTTTAACATGATACAGGTAAGCCGGCGGAACGGCAATGTTGTGGGGGACAGGTAGAGGGTTACGAGACTTCAGTTTCGTCACGTCACGGATTGGCCACCTTGTGGTTTCGTCCAATTTGATATATCCACGGTGTATAATGCACGCAAAGGAAGCCGATCAACGGGCATGACCTAGCCTACGTAAGCGATTAAGACTAGACAAACACACAAGTGAGGAATCAGAAGGCTTATTGTGAAAAAACAAGTGGTGAACCTCAGCATGGCTCACCCAGTTTTTTAACAGACGTGAGTAATACCTCGAAAGCACCAGTGGTCAAACACGGCCAAGCGTTTGATGTCTTCACCGCGAACTGACCAGGTCTCTGATCCACCCAGCGAGACCTGTCTGACCGCAGCCTTATACACCCTTTCATTAACAATCCGATATCCCACCGTCTCCATAGATATTTGAGCCTCTGGAAAGCCACACAGGCCTTGTTGATATGTGATGTAAACACTTCAGTGATGTGATCATCAGAGGTGACACAGCTACCATGGTAAGTGAACTGATCCATCACTTCCAGTGGCTGTTCGCTGATACCTAAAACGGGAGAGTGCCGACCCAATCCTGCAAAAGCACTTTACACTTGGAAGGTGCAAAGTACGTGCTGAAACGTGCAGCGCCACGCACTAGTCTGTGCAGTATTGCTTGCATAGCTAGTGCATTAGGCCCAAGGAGAACTATGGGCCCACATACGCCGTTCGTAAGCCGGTCGCCTGGCGGAACTTCCATTCAATAATAGTCAGAAAGAACTGCGTGATTCATGATCATTTCGATCACAAAGTTGAGCAAGAAAGGAGATACAGGACAACATTGATGAAGCCCACTTGCCATGAGGAACTTTGAAGACAATTTACCGTAAACCCTTACAATGTTTCAGGATAATGCAAAGGAGTTTAGCCAACATCCCCTGCATGGATAGGCGGCGCCACAAGCTGGCGCGTTAACAAAGTCGAAGACGGTTTTGCAGGTCAAGGCAAACAAAAATAGCTGGTTGTATGTATACTTGTCTGCACTGAAAATTGGCGAATAGTGGATACGTGATCGAAAGAAATATCACTAGGGCGGAAGTCAGCCTGGCTTCCAGTGATTCAGTTCCCACGGAAATCAGTAGGTCGTCGGAGAATAATACTTGTAAGAAGTTTGGATGCAACGAAAACAAGGCCAATGCTTCGATGATTTTCGCACAAAGTATGATATCCATCATTAGAGAGAGGAACGACAGTTGTTACTCACAAGTCGCAACGAGACTGGACCTTAAGGAGGTGTGACGGTTTGCGTACCTCCTTGACCCATTGAGCTATACTGGGTGATGCCTCCTGTCCCTTGAGAGCTACTCATACCAGGTTAGTCAATGATGAGAGGTCAAACAAACTCAGTCTCCTAGTCATCCAGGCCAACCTGTAAGGGGTTTGAAATGGGATGGCATCGATTTCTGTAAAACTAGATCATTGCCACCTCACCGCTGCCTTGCGGACAGGCTTTTCAGCCAAACGATTTGCATGAGGACCCTAATCATCTTCCTGTCTAAGTCTGGGCGCCCTGGCAGTATCTCAGCCCACATACAACCATGGCTTTTTCTCCAAACTCTAACTACATCATCATCATTTTACACGTCAGCTAGGGGTGGGAAACACCTCAGCTACTGTGCCGCAAACTCTAACTACATCCTGCACCGGCCGTCATGCAGATTATCAAAGGTCGCCTTATCTGCTACACACAGCAGGGCAGATAAGCGAAAACATGCTAATGCTGGCGTCTCTCTTCTTTCTTTTCCACCTGTAACTCTTAGTCCCATTCCGCACCGATGTTAGGTCAGACCAAAGTCAAATGCGTACAGAAACGAAACAAATTGACTTGTTCGGGAAGGTAAGTGCGCAATTTCCCCAAGTAACCGTGTGCATTGTATCAGAACAGTCTCAGTTACAAGCAGACTAGTGCTTTTCTGAGCTGCAGAACATTTGTTACTACCGCTTGTTTCATAGCACTCACACGTTCCGTGATGCTTTGAGATCGATAAATTCAAACTAGCATACAGCCGTGATTTGAACTGTAGTCGGTGTGTTTTCATTCCCACGTCGGCCCGTTCTGTTTCGCAAATATACTTCTCGTCCGTTGGGTTGTCTTTTGACTAGCGTGGCGCAAACTAAGAAGCTGCTAAGTCGAACCCCTGAGGATACAACATATTCTGGCAACGGTGTTGCACAATAATGTCCATTTCATTTGAGCAGATGCAGCAGCTTCTCCATCAGCAGCCGCTCAGTTCGAGAAATCCCAGAGGCAAGTGTTCGAGTTATTTGAGCATAAGCTGAACGTTCAATCTGAGCCCCAAGCTGCTGGCACACGGTCTTCAGTAGACGCGGTCACGACAGCAATCAAGCAGTTCGTTTTTGATGAACCAAACGGAGTAACTTTTGATTCCTGGTTCAAGAAATATGAAGATATTTTCCGTGTTGAGTTGGCGGCGCAAGATGATGCATGGAAAGTTCGGTTATTGCTGCGTAAACTTGGTGCAGTTGAGCATGAATGCTATACCAATTTTGTGCTGCAAAAGAATCCAAGAGATTTCCGCTTCGATAAGACTGTGCAAATTCTGACGTCCATTTTAGGTGAGCAAGCATCTTTGTTCAGTATCTGTTACAACTGTTTAAAGTTGCTCAAACGTGATAACCATGATTTTATAACACATGCTGGAGTTGTGAACCGAGAATGTGAACGTTTTAAACTCGGTACGATGACACTTGGTCAGTTCAGAAGTCTCATATTTGTTTGCAGTCTTCAGTCTCATGCCGATGCTACTGTGCGCATACGCATCCTACACAAATTAGAGCAGAAACCCCCATTTGACATTACAGGACATTGCTCCTGAATGCCAGAGACTGCTTAACTTAAAGCATGATACCAAAATGTTGAAAATGCTGACCTCAGGAGTGAACCAAAGATTTATCGAACGGCTGTTCGAGGTAAAAAATGTGAGTCATAGAGTACCCAAGCAGAAACCTCCGAACTCATGCTGAAACTGTGGTGGATGGCCAGCGCAGCGGGGACTGCGAGTGCAGGTCACGTAGGCATTAATTAGTTGACCATGGTGTGATTCGTGCGTGTTACTTTGGCTCTCCCAGATTTCCCGAAATTGCCGTCGATATGTACCCTGGATCAAGGAGTTTTCATGAAGGAACATACACGGGAATTTCCTGCTGATGATAAGCTTCAGACACACCACGGAAATGCGGGCATATATTCGGTGACAATTTGGGATTTGTATGACCCGGAATGACTTAATAAAGTTGCGTCGGCATCACCGCACTATGCAATGATGATAGGGGAAGGATGTAACCAGACTAGTGAGAAAGCGTGGGCAGGGCACGATGGTGCGCAAAGGTCAGGAAATTCGGTAGGTGTTTTTCGTGCCTTCCATGATGCGATCCCTGGTGAACCGGTATGGAAAAGTGATATTGGCGGACCCCATGCACCAACTGAATTACGGCGGATAGGTGGGTGAGGTCAGGTTCCAACGATGACACAAGCCTCCACCTAACGAGTAACCAATTTCTCGCACCGATAAGCGAACAAGAGCCCCCGATACTTCGACTTCTGATTTCCGCGGCTTCAAAGCAAGTAAGGCATTGCATGTTTGTATACATCAAGTTCAAGTGCAGTTGGGACCGGAACGATAGGATAATCCCGTGAATGTTTCTTCTTTTGCGCATCGTTGGATCGGGAATTGATAGGTCTGCTTGGGACGTTGGAAAGCTTAAAACAAAGACTGCAACACCCTGTCTAACCAATTACTGCCCACATTTTTTGCCCAACAGTGCCTGCTAGGCCGGTTTATGTGAAGCAAGAGAGAAGAGTAAGCTAAGAAAACAAGAGGAATGCCAGTTTAATAATGAAAACACCAGTGGACGAGAAGAAATAGCAAAAAGGAACAAAGTTGAAGATACAAGTCGGTTAGGAGAAGAGGTAGGTTTGGCATTTCCATCCAAGAACATCTAACTGACGCTCGAAACCATCAACCGTAGACTCACTAACGACGTGCTCCGGAAGCGAGTTTCAACATGCAATAACTCGACGCGACAAGCGAGTTTCCGTCCTTACCCGGTCAGAAGGCAGTTTGTGTAGCTTCAACGGGTGACCTCACAGACGTGGCAGCTTGGCGAGGCTAAATAGCCAGGACAAGTCTGGATCGATCTTAACCGTTATGATACGGTAAGTGAGGATCAAGTCTCCTCTAATTCTCCGGTAGTGCATTGAGTACATACCCAAGCTAAGCAAACGTTCGGGATACGTTTGCCCCCATAATCCATGCACTAACCTTGTAGCCAATCGAAAAACCCTCTCCAGCTCCATTTTGTCCCTTGAAAGACAAGGTGGACAGGTCTGGATACAGCACTCTAAGTGGGGTCACACAAAAGCTGAGAACAGCTTCACAAAGATATCAGCCGTTAGGACACCGAAGGAGCGGCGAATCAACCACATCATACGGAACTCTCTACAAGCGGTCTTCCTCCAATTGTCCCCAGAATGAAGCCTTGAGGTGTGGACGATACCTAGATTAATCTGATGAGCGACAACAGGGATTTCACTTCCATCAACTACATAACCCGAGGACGGACTAGCACTTCCAATGCGAAGGACAAAAAATTTCGCCTGATTTATGGGCATCAACTATAAGGTTGACTAATCCCAGAGCCTATCCAAGGCAGTCTGAATTGCCTCACAGCCCCCAAGGATATCCACAATATTCCAGAGCTTGAGGTAATCAGCAAACAATAGCGACGGTACTTCAACCTCTGGAGGAGGTCAATGACATAAATCGAGAAAAGCAACAGCCCTAGAACTGAGCCTTGCAGAACGCCACCAAGAACAGCTTGTCTAAGCGAAAGGCTACGCCGCACAGGTACACACTGTCCTCTCCCCTCCGGCAAAGCAGACTCCCACTTAAAGGCGCCTCCAGATATCCCATACGATCTCAACTTCAATGAGAGTCGTTGATGTGAGACAGTATCAAAGGCTTTCGAGAAGTCAACGAAAAGCACGTCAATAGCAGGACCGTTGTCTACTGCTTGTTAAGTTGACAGGTCGGTAGTTCGCTGGCAGAGCGCTGTCACCGCCCTTAAAAATCGGACAGGTGATTGACCTTTCATTCCGAAGGTAAGGCACAGCTGTCCAGCGATATTGTAAACATGCACGTGAGAGGG
This sequence comes from Dicrocoelium dendriticum, assembly GCA_944474145.2. Taxonomy (NCBI): domain Eukaryota; kingdom Metazoa; phylum Platyhelminthes; class Trematoda; order Plagiorchiida; family Dicrocoeliidae; genus Dicrocoelium; species Dicrocoelium dendriticum. The sequence continues at coordinate 23,544,281 of OX104064.1, forward strand.
CCACTTAGCTCAGCAGTCAATTCATGCATCAGTTTCGAATGAACTGAACCAGGGCCAGAAGCTCTAAAAGGACTTAGCCCATGCTATAGCCCGAAGACTTGTGTTCCCGTTATGCTGATTTCAGTTAGGCAAGAATCCTTCGGAACTTTTGTAACCAGCTCAAGCTGAGGTAGAAAGGTCTCACGAGAAAAGACACCAATATACTGTTCGCAAAGTATGCAATCCCCCTCGTAGTCGGTATGTACACATGTCCCGTCTGCTCGTAGTAAAGTTGCTATAGACGAGTTTGCACCGCTGCGTCCCTTCAAGTAAGCAAAGAACTTTGGATTGTTTAACGTATTCATTCCAGTAATTCACAAGCTACATAGCATAGCCTAGTCCGGAAAAGCACCAGACGCGTTTCGCCCTATTGGGTCTCGTCAGTGGTGCGCATGCCCTCGGTCCCCTACTGGGGATCGAACGCATGATCGCTAAAGGCAGATGCCAACTAGACAGCAGCTTAAGCCACTGAGACATTTTGATTTGGTGCGGCTGAGACAAAGAAATCCTTCTCGTACTGAAGGCGAAGAGTCCTAAGATGTTGCTTACATTTATTCCTAACCGCTCGATAGTTTTCGTAGGTGCTGGTTGATGAAGTCGCTTGATAAGTTCGCCAACACTTAGAACGCCTCCTGAGAAGGTAGTTACCTGTATGACCTATCCAAGGTGGCTGCGCCCGTGTCACTCTTTTCTTAATGACTGGGATGTGGGTAGCAGAGATCTCGGCGAAGTATGCCTTAAATTTCCCCCAGGTTGTCTCAAGTGACAGTCACGGTGATCGTGCAACGCAGAACTGAAGCTTGTCTTGCATTGCGAATAGACTCAATAACCTCTCAGGAGGTACTTCCAGGACTTCGATATGCTATTACAACTGTAAATTGGGAAGAGGAAGCGCATAGATTAGTCAACAGGGCCTCAACAGTTTGATCCGGCGACTGAAAAACACAGGTCCTCAACACATTCAGTTTACAAATCACATAAAGAGCGACGCCACCACCTTGGCGGCCAACACAGCGATCACATCTAAGCAGTGCGTAGTCAGGTAAACACACTTCATCGTCTGTGATGTCCGTGGACAACCACGTTTCAGTGAAAGGAAGTATGTCGGGATGAGATTTATCTATAAGTAGACCCACCATGTGTACCTTGTTCCTTAGGCTAGGCACATTGTTAGGAACCACCCGAAGGAACTAGGCATGACCAGCCCTGGGTCGTACGCTACCAGGGGAGGTTCTGGTAGGGTAGAATATGACTTCCGGCAGAGCACCTGAAAACCCACAAGACTAAGGATTTGCTCACCAGCCACTCGCCTGCCGTTGAGGTTTTTGATGGCTTTCTTTAACTTCAGTCTATCTGCCAGTGGCAGGTCCGGCTGAACGCTGACATTGTTGCACCCGAGTTTGAATGCAAAGAGCATTAACGCTTTGCGTTCTCCCGGGGTTGAGAGCACTACACGAAGTAGTCGGGTCGCTGATTTGGCGTATCGACAGGGACGTTCCCCAGTCTGGTTAGCTTCCTGATATTAACACCGGGGATACAAGGTGGAAGCAGATTGTTGACGCAGAGCTTGAACCAATGGAGGTCATCCAGCATGCGTTCCTGGGAAGATCTGTCGCGGATTCAGCAGCGTTACGGAAGATAACGTTGCTATCAGTAAAAGAACCACCTCGACTAGAGGTATTCACTCCACGAGTCTTCGACTCGACCCCAGTTTCGACAAGTTTGGCAGATGACAGCGCGTTTCTTCGCAAAGGAAACTGGAGTTTAGGTTCAAGTGGGACTGGAACGATAGGATGAATCCCATAAGTGTTTCTTCTTGAGCGGGTCGTCGATGAAGGAGTTGATAGGGGTGCTCCGACTTCTTGTTAGGTCTAAAACGAAAACACCTAAAAAAACAACCTGGTCCATCAATTTAATGCCCACGTTCCTTACATTAGCAGTCCCAGCTATGTCAGTTACGTGAAGAGAGAAAGAAAAATCGAAAGTAAAAAGTAAGAGAAATCAATTAAAAGAAGAGAATAATACCAATAGTGAGGAAAAGTACAGAAAATAGAATCGAAGTATGAAGATGGGAATTAATCAGGAAAAAGGAAAGGCTTCATGTTGCCACCCAAGAGCATCTAGTTGACGCTCAAACCCCTTAACAGTAGCTTCCTTGACAATATTTTCTGGAAGCAAGTTCCAGCGCTCGATGACTCGACGCGATAACCGTGTCTCCGCTCTAACCCGATCGGACCGCGGTTTGTCCAGCTTCATACAATGCCCACGGAGACCAGATAATCTAGCAGGACTAAACAGCCAGGACAAATAAGGGCAAACCTACCCAGTCAAAATACGGTAGGTTAGGATTACGTCCCCTCTAATCCTTTGACAGTGCATTGAATGCATCCCCAAACTAAGTAGGCACTCGGGGTACGTTTGTCTTCGTAACCCCTCGACGAACCTGGTGCAGACACGCAACACCCTTTCTAGTGCCATGCTCAGCATGTACTTGTCCAATCGTTCTTTAAAACATTCCTCTGTCTGAGCACTTACCACACATGCAGGTAGATTGTTCCACTCATTCACAACCCGTGTGGATAACGCGATATCGGACCGGATATGGTTCCTCCGAGGTTTATAATGTTTCAAGCTGTGGCTCCGTGTTGAACAATCTGTGTTGAGCTGGAAGAACTGCAGCACCTCCTTCCCCAAATCGCCCCTTAAAATGCTCCTAGTATAAATCAGATCACCACGGCGCCGGTGGCAGTCCAGAGTAAATAAGTTCATACAATGGAGACGAAGGGGATAAGGTAAAACACGTAGCATAGACACAGACTTGGATCCGCGCCTCTGAACCTTTTCAATCAACTCACATTCAAATTTCGTGAGTGGGTGTATGGCAGGTAGGCCGTATTCCAATATTGGACGAACGTGGGAGGAAAACAGGAGCCTGAAGTTCTGCGGAGTCAATTTGTAGAACGGCCTTCATATAGCACAGAGCATCCTGGTGGCAGATGCTACCTTGCGCAACGTGTCCTGGGTTGTTCTTAGGTCTGGAGAAACAAGTACACCCAAATCCTTCTCACCAACCATATTCTTCAGCAGAAAACCACCGATGTGGTAAGCACCGAAAGGTTCCAGATCACCGATTGGGAGAACACAGCACTTATCACGACTGATAGGCATTTGCCACTTAACCGACCAATCGTGCAGCAGATCGAGCGTCAGTTGCAACCTGTCAGCATCTTCAAGCCTGGATACTTCCGACCAAAGTTTAAGATCATCAGCATAGATCAAGCAGTCGATTTGGAGCACCTCCGGAAGGCATTGATAAAGATTTTGAATAGTTCGGGACCAGAAACGGAGCCTTGTGGAACCCCACTGGTCATTAGAACAGGACCAGAGTCAACTTCGGTAACCCTCACCTTCATACCACGGTCATCTAGGAAATCTGCGATCCAGGCGAGCAAATTACCAGCGATGCCAATCAGTCGAAGTTTGATAAGAAGTCACTTGTGTGGAACCCTAATTAACGCCCTGCTAAAATCCACAAAAACTACATCAAGGCGATGACCAGCATTCACTGACTGCGCCCACTTTTCTCGGGCAACAAGCGGATTGGTAATGCAAGAGCGTGCCCTCCGAAATCCGTGCTGAGCAGGAGAGATGACGTCCAATTTCTCAAAGTGAAGATGCAAGGCCTGTTTCAAAATCCTTTCCATGGTTTTACAGAGGATTGATGACAGGCAAATCAGTCGGTAGTTCACTGGATCTTGGCGATTCCCATCTTTGTACATCGGTTTCACAACATTTGATTCCATTTAGTTGGGAAACGACCTGCTTCAAGTGAGCTTCGAAATACTTGACAAATAGGTGCAGCAATGAACTCCGTCACCTCTTTGAGGAACATGGGATGTAAGCCATCGGGACCCGGTGAAGAATTCGAGTTCAAGTCGAGAAGTAGTTCCAGTACTCTATCAGTGGTAATTTTAACATGCTCTAATGGAGAGGAGTGACAGAGAGTATCCTCAACAACTAATGGCGCCTCCGTCGTATACACAGAGGAATATTGCGAAGCTAGTAGACAAGCTTCACCACGTCATCATGAAGCACGGTGTCCTCTTTGCTTGAATACAGTGCAAGTATACCATTGCCGGCTTTGGTGCTTCTTTTTAAGTATGCGAAAAGCTTTTTCGGATTAATCACAGATTTCTCGGTCAGGTGCTGCTCATATAATTCTCGCATTTTGTGCTTTCTCAGGGTGCATAAATTGCTAACCTGTTTGCAATGAGCGTAATATTGCGCCGTCTGAGTGAACTTGAACCGGCCCCAAAGTTTTCGCCTTCTCAGCATGAGCGATTTGATTTTCCGATCTATCCATGGGGGCCCGTTGGGGAAAAATTGTTGTGACCTTTGGAACAACCCGATCAATGATAAACATCGTTTTGGAGCACAAAAGGTCCCAAGCAGCATCGAGATCCAACAGATGAGGGATGTTCCAGTCCATGAGGCTAGCACCCGATTTTAAGCGGAGGGGGTCAGTTCGCCAGAAATTTCGGCGGTGCACTCCTTGGACATTGATCGCTAACTGTCGTGTCCACAAAAAGGAGACTACACAGTGATCACTTTTGCCAAGAGGTTGAAGAATAGATAGAGCGAAAACCTCTGATGAGCCAGGTGTGAGCACAATGTCAAGGATGTGTGGCACATGGCCTGGAAAAAACGGGTAGGTGATAAAACGTGTTGCGTTAGATTACATTCGAGGACTATTTGTAATAAACGTGTATCAAAAGAATCTGGGGATAAATTACAACGAAGCGCATCCCAGTCTATGGTCGGAGCATTGAAGTCACCCACAAGCAAACAATCTTTGCCCCGTGTGTCCTCATAGAGTCTAGCAGATGGGATCGTGAATCCTACTCCAAAGAATTTCCGATCCTCCATCGAGATCACACATGGCTTCCACTGTGTGAACTTTAAGGTCTGACTTCCAGTAAAGTGCAACACCGCCCCCAGATCTCCCTCCTAGACGATCCGCACGGGATAGTTGATACCCTGGAATAAATACATCCGAGTCCAAAATATCCGAGGACAGCCAAGTCTCCGTAAAAGCCATCAGATCGGGTTCTTGTTCCGAGGTCATGAGCAGTATCTCATCCAATTCGTTTCTCAAACTACGCACGTTCGCCAATATCACACGCAACCCACTCCTGATTCTTAGTGCACCGAAAGAACGAAAATTGGTCTCCACCGAGTCCTCGGGATTCTTTTTACTACTCGAAAATCCACAATGAGAAGGTCGCTTTCACCAGCTGCTCGTCGGATTCGTAGTTCATCAACGGCCAGCTTCATTTTAACTCGATCTTCCGTGGAGAGGTCTCTCAAAACATAGAACGTTTCTCCTTTCAAACGTGAGGTTCGCTGGAGGATACGGCGGCATTCCTATTCATCTTGAAAGACCAACTTTAGGGGGCGAACTTGCGAGGAGTCACCTGCTTCTGCCGAGGCGAAAAGCGGAAACGAAGTTCATGCCCTTTTCCCCAGCATCGAACAGTAACGAAACCATCCGCTTCAGAAACGCTTGGTCCTCCAATATCCTTTCAGCCGAGGATTCTTTATTAGACTCAGGGGCGTTTACGATGATCATGCATCGTTCCATCTAGGAAAATCGGCTTTTTTCACTTTGATGCAGCTTTTGCAGGTAACGATTTGCCTTGATCGTATTCTCCAATCGATTCACTTTAACGATAACATGTTTAACCGGTGCTGAGAAGAGTTTGAATTAGACCTAGATTTTGCAGCCTTCGTCTTTCGATTAGTTAGCGGAGTCTCAGGAATCGGGGGTACCGGAGTTACGCTGCTGTCCGCTACCACTGCATAAGTCCTTTTTTGCGTTCGTTGAACTACCGGACCATGGACGATAGTTCTGGGGATGAAGTTAAAAAAACAAGATTTTGCTTTCCAGGGGAAGAATCCGGTCAAGAAGCAGATGAAGGCAAACTAGGGAGCAGCTGTTCATCCTTTTTCTTTTGCACAGAATGCAGGCATGAGGGACATGGACTGATTGGAGGCAGACCATCCGAAAGACGCCTGACACTTAGCCCAGCCCCACATGGGTCACAAATAAAGATGACGACTGAGGAAATGGTCCTTTGCAGTGCATCGTAAAGATCTGGACCGATGTTACAACATGTTCAAGTTCAAGTTCAGTTGTGACCGGAGCGATAGGATAATCCCGTGAACGTTCCTTCTTTTGGGTATCGTTGGATCGGGAATTGACAGGTCTGCTTGAGATGTTGAAAAGCCTAAAACAAAGACCGCATCACACCCTGTCCAACCAATTACTGCCCACATTTTCCTGCCCAACAGTCCCTGCCAGGCCGGTTTATGTGAAGTAAAAGAGTGAAGGGTAAGCTAAGAAAACAAGAGGAGGAATGTCAGCTAACTAATGATAATACCAAGGTAAGAAGAAAATTAAAAAAGAACGAAGGGAAAGTTGAAGATACAAGTCGGTTAGGAGAAGGTTTGGTACTGCCACCCTAGAGCATCTAACTGACGCTCGAAACCCTCTACCGTAGGCTCCCTAACCACGTGCGCCGGAAGCGAGTTCCAACGTTCAATAACTCGACGCGACAAGCGAGTTTCCATCCTTACCCGGTCAGAACGCTGTTTGTGCAGCTTCAACGGGTGACCTCGGAGACTAGGCAGCTTGGCGGGACTAAATAGCCAGGACAAGTCTGGACCGATCTTACCCGTTAAGATACGGTAAGTGAGAATCGTCTCCTCTAATTCTCCGGTAGTGCATTGAGTACATACCCAAGCTAAGCAAACGTTCGGGATACGTTTGCCCCCGTAATCCTTGCACTAACCTTGTACCCACTCGCAAAACCCTCTCCAGTTCCATTTTGTCCCTTACAAGACAAGGTGGACAAACCTGGATACAGTACTCTAAGTGAGGTCGCACGAAAGCTGAGAACAGCTTCACAAAGATATCAGCCGTTAGGACACCGAAGGAGCGGCGAATCAACCACATCATACGGAACTCTCTACAAGCGGTCTTCCTCCAATTTTCCCCAGAGTGAAGCAATGAGATATGGGTGATACCTAGATCAACCTGCTGAATGACAACAGGGAGTTCACTTCCACCAACTACATAGCGCGTGGGAGGACTAGCACCTCCAATGCGGAGGACAGAACATTTCACCTGATTTATGGGCATCAAGCATAAGATTGACCAATCCCAGAGGCTATCCAAAGCACTCTGAAGTGCCTCAGAGCCACCAGGGATATCCACAATATTCCAAAGCTTGAGGTAATCAGCAAACAATAGCGACGGTACTCCAAGCTCCTGGGGTAGGTCACTGACATAAATTATGAAAAGCAACGGCCCTAGAACCGAGCCCTGCGGAACGCCACTAAGAACAGCTTGTCTAAGCGAAAGGCTACGCCTCACGCGTACACACTGTTCTCTGACCTCTAGGAAAGCAGAAACCCATTTAAGGGCGGCTCCAGATATCCCATACGATCTCAACTTCAATGAGAGTCGTTCATGTGAGACAGTATCAAAGGCTTTCGAGAAGTCAACGAAAAGCACGTCGATGGCGTGACCGTTGTCTACTGCCTCAGCCCAGCTTTCACGAGCTACAAACAAATTTGTCAGACATGAAAATCCCTTACGAAATCCGTGCTGGGCCGCACTGAGAAGGTTAAACTTAATCAGGTGATTCTCCACCGAATCCCTGACCAATTTTTCAAACAACTTAACTACTACACTCGTTAAGCTGACAGGTCGGTAGTTCGAGGGCAGAACTCTGTCCCCGCCCATAAAAATCGGACAGATGATTGCCTTCTTCCATTCCGAAGGTAAGGCACAGCTGTCGAGTGATATTGTAAACATGCATGTCAGAGGGCCACTTAGCTCATCGGCCAATTCATGCAACAGCTTCGGATGAATTGAATCAGGGCCAGAAGCTTTGGAAGGATTTAGCCTTTGCAATAGCCCGAAGACTTTTGTCTCCGTTATGCTTATTTCAGTTAGGCAAGAATCCTCCGGAACTTTAGTGACCAACTCAACTTGAGGTAGAGAGGCCTCATGAGAAAAGACACCAGTATACTGTTCGCTAAGGATACAGGCATTATCATGGTCGGTATGCTCACGGGTCCCGTCCGCTCGTAGTAAAGCCGGTATAGACGAGTTTGTACCGTTACGTCTTTTTACGTAAGCAAAGAACTTCTTTGGATTTGTTACGGCTGCGTTAGCCAAATCCTCCTCGTACTGAAGACGAAGAGTTCTAAGATGATGCTTACATTTATTTCTAACCGCTCGATAGCTTTCGTAGGTGCTGGTTGATGAAGCCGCTTGGTAAGTTCGCCAGCACTTAGAGCGCTTCCTGAGCAGGTATTTACCTGTATGATCTATCCATGGAGGCTGCGCCCGTGTCACCCTTCTCTTAGTGAATGGGATGTGGGGAGCAGAGATCTCGGTGAGGTATGCCTTAAATTTCTCCCAGGCTGTCTCAACGGTGTCAGCCACGGTGATCGCACAACGCAAAACTGAAGCTTTGGCTCGCATTGCGTTAAAGTCTGCCCGCCAAATATTTGGACATGCCTCAGCGGTAGCTTGATGACACTTAGTTAGAGCACATCGAAAGGATATGCAGACATGGTCACTGGCTCCTAGAGGACAGTCGTAGGTAATATCACTTACGAAATCGTGTGACTTCGCAAAAATGAGATCCAAGGTAGACGGAATTTGGTTGCGCATATATCTAGTCGGGAGGTCCACGAACTGATGCAAAGGCAGTTGCAATGTTAGCTCAAGGAGATCCGAACCGAAAGTGCCCACCGCCGAACTGCAAGATAGATCAGCCCAGCAGACTTCAGGGAGGTTGAAGTCACCCAGTATTAGACACCTATTGGCAGCCTGAGTACGAATAAATTCAATAACCTCCCTGGAGATACTACCAGGACTTCGATATACCACTACAACTGTAAACTGAGCAGAGGAAGTGCACACAATAGCCGAGAGGGCTTCAACAGTTTGATCCGGCGACTGGAACACACAAGTCCTCAACACATCGAGTTTACAACTCACATAAAGAGCGACGCCCCCACCTTGGCGGCCAACGGAGCGATCGCATCTAAGCAGTGCGTAGCCAGGAAAACATACTTCACCGTCTGTGATATCCGGGGACAGCCACGTTTCGGTGATAGCAAGTATGTCGGGACGAGATTTGTCTACAAGTAGACCCACCTCGTGTACCTTGTTCCTTAGGCTACGCACATTACTAAGCACTACCCGAAGGAACTCGGCACGACCAGCCCTGGGTCGTACGCTACCAGGAGAGGTTCTGGTAGGGCAGAATTTGACTTCCGGCTGACCACCTGAAAACCCACAAGACGAAGGCCTTGCTCACCAGCCGCCCGCCTGCTTTTGAGGCTTTTGATGGCTTCCTTTAACTTCAGTCGATCTGCCAGTGGGAGGTCCGGCTGAACGCTGACATTACTACCCTTGAGTTTGAATGCAAAGCGCATTAACGCTTTGCGTTCCTCCGGGGTTGAGAGGACTACACGAAGTAGTCGGGTCGCGGATTTGGCGTGTCAACAGGGACGTTCCCCAATCTGGTTAATTTCCTGATAGTGACACCGGGGAAACCAGGTGGAAGCATCTTGTTGACGCAGAGCTTGAACCACTGGAGGTCATCCAGCATGCGCTCCTTTGGAAGAGCTGCCGCGGATTCAGCAACGTTACGAAAGATAACGCTACTATGAGTAAAAGAATCACCTCGACGAGGCGTATTCACTCCACGCGTCTTCGACGCGACCTCAGTTTCGACCGGTTTGGCAGATGACACGACGCGTTTCTTCGCCAAGTGAGCTGGAGTAATTGAGGTTGAGGCTTTATCCTTTGCCTCCAACTCCCTCACCTGTCTAGTCTTTTCAGACTTTGTGGGTGTGGCCGAAGTCGACACCGCGCGTTGCTTCGCCAATGGGACTGGGGTGATTGGAGTTGGAGTTTTGTGTTCCACCTCCAATACCTTAATGCTTTCAGTACCTTCAGACTTTGAGGCAGCCTTAGGGACTTTCTTAGCCCTCTTCCTCCTGCTTTTATTGGGCCCAGGGGCAATAAGTTCGGTCACGCTTTGGACGGCTTCCAGTACGACATCAGAGGCCCCTTTAGAGGCGTTCTGGACCGCTGGGACACACGACAAGGTAGACATCACCTCAGTCGGATTTCCATCGACAGAAATTGAGGTTAGTTGCGTGTCTTCCTTCAAAGAGCCGACATCAATAGAGACTCCCATATTTCTCATCAGTAACTCCACTTTCCGATCAAGAGATATGAGGAAAGACCACAACTGCTGGTTACCCAGCCCGACGTTGCTCGATGTCTCCTCAGTGACCTCAAGAGGCGTAGATCGACGGCAAAAAATATGGAACGCTTCACGATTTTGCGTGTCATCCTTGCGCAGGGGCCATGCTAATCTTCTCTGTATCGCTCCAATTTTAGTATATTGTTGTAATCATTCATTGTATTATAGAGAGCAGAAGGAAAGACCTTTGTCAGCTCCATCACCTCCCAATCATAGCAGGTGTTGGCGCAACAGT
>OX104064.1:23555407-23572138 GCA_944474145.2 Dicrocoelium dendriticum
TGTTATAAGGCCCCGCTGTCCCGTTTCCCACTCGGCGTTCAATGTTCATACTCTAGAACAAATAGCTCAACAGGCTGCACTCGCTTGCAGTTTGAACACACAGGATATTGACGTGTGCTGTGTGACGTAAACTGAGATCAATGACCCTCACGGGTATGTTGGAGTAACTGCGCCCGGTATGTTCTCTCGCTGTTGGTTGCATGCATCGAGGCACGCAGGTGCGGCAATCGTTGGTCAAGCTGGGTTAGGCATTATTTTCAGCTCCAAGATTGAGTTATCGTTGTTTAATTGGATTGTTGTGAACAGCCGTTTGAGTGCAGTCCGCTTGACTACAGCAAGTAGGGTTGATTTTGGAAGTTGCACCAGGTGCTGTTTTCTTGTGGTATCTGCTTATGCTTCCTCCACTTGCCGTTCTGATGTTTCTAAGAACGCATTCTACAACGAACTGAACGCGCTGCTTCACAGTGTTTCCATCTCAGATGCCATTGTTTTTTCAGGGTAAGTAAATGTCTAACTGGGTCGTTTGAGCACTTCAGAAACGCCGCTCGATGTTAAGTATGAAGTTTGACCATGCGGACGACGGCGCTTTTCTTTTACAACTGTGCGCGGCGCACCGGCTGTTTTTTAGTAGCTCCGCTTTTAGACTCAGTGGGCGCCGGAGTGCCGCTAGGCGTCCTGTAACTGGGCAGCGATTGATCCAGATATATCAAGAATGTGGCATGGTCCCATACTGGATTGTCGCTGGTTCTGGAATACCTGCTTCGACACTGATCATGCCTTAGTACGCAGTCGCTTTTCCTTGAACTCTACTGGAATGCACGCCAAGTGTCTCCATCAATTGGCAACTGAAAAGTTCTCTCAGTCTGCAGTTCAGTCAACCTACCAGGGTGCAATGCATGCCGAGCTGTCGCTCTCTTGTTCTAATGACACTGAGCTTCAGTGGAATAGTTTGGACGTAATGCACGCTGTACGAGTCTCTGCTTTCGCACCATCAATGGTCACCGCGCGAGTCAATGGATATCCGAGAGTTCTCTTAGCCTGTTGAAATCCAGAAGTGTACTGCCGGATGCCACGGAGCAGTGTAATAGTAATGATGATAATGTATATTCTCGAGTTTACGAGACGTCCTTTTCAGCGTGATCAAATTTCTACAGCTGTTACTTGTGATTTTTACAGCATATTCCAAGTGTTAGGCGGAAACAACAATTGTGTTTTTCTCCTCCATGGTTTTACAGTTTAAAGCCTTTACTTGATGTCATAAACTATTCTGACGGCATCCTGACCGAGAGCTTTATGTACGGACAGAACGGAGTGTGCTTTTTCTTGGGTAAATGATGAGGAGCATGATACGCTCATTGGTCGTTCCATCATCATCATTATATCATTATACACGTCAGCTAGAGGTGGGAAACATCTCAGCTACTGTGCCGCAATACATAAAGGAAAAGGAAAATAAATACAACAGTTGCATGCCAGCTGAGCTATCAGCAGCGGATTGACATCGTTCCTGTAAGCTACCAGCCGGCTACTAGGCAAAAAGAAAAATTATTTTGTTTTACGCTACGAAATGAGATCGTAGGCGGAGGGGGAGGCTAAAAGGGATGGGGAGGGACAAAGAAACTCACACCACGAACGCCACTGAGATCGGCTCTTTGCCATGTCAGTAAGTGTATCCAGCCAAACGTGTTCATCGTCTTTCGGACCCCAACCAGGGAGCCGAGACACTCGAACTGAGGCCAGCTCAGAAGTGAGGGACTTCATTCCTCTGGACCAAGTCATCGCTTGGCCACCTCTCCTCTTCTTCCATCCACATCCCCGGTGAGCAAACAACGCACGTCGCGGAAGCCGGTGGGCTGGCATGCGTAACACGTGGCCCGGCCATCGGAACCTGGTGCGTGAAATGACGGTGCTGAGCGGTTCGGTATCTTTTTCTGTGCCGTAAACAAGGCTTCGAACACGCTCGTTGCTCACGCGGTGTTCCTACTAGATGTGAGCCAAACTGCGAAGGCACCGATGGTCGTTCCCTGTCCATCCACCTCTATTCAGCCGGAGAGCCTCCTGCTTAGCAGCGTGTGTACCCATATGCGTACATGTTTGTGTGACGACTAATCAGTGCCCGCCATTGATTCGCTTGGCACTGAAACTTTTTCTCCCGTTCATGTGACTTTCGGGGCGAACAGTTTTTACGTGCTGACATGCGCTGCGTATAACGTACCGTTCCACGCTTGCCATTAAAGTTTTCCTACTACCATACCGCTGTTCTGATTTCGCTTGGATTGGCAACGAAGGTTATCGGATTCTCATGGCAAATTCGATTACGGCACCCCTGCTGTTCTGAATTCCCCTACCGGAAGACCTACTACCCAGCAGTAGACACAGTGGAAAACTACTTTTATTAATTACGTTGGTCTAAGTTTGCTTCTTGGCGGCAACAAAAATCTAGACGATGCAGCAAAAATCTTCCTACTACGCCCCCACCTCGGTAATGAAGGCCAGCGGCATTTCTACAGTTTGCAATTACCTGCAAATGGAGGCCTACGATCTGTGTCCTGTTCTCTGGACCAATGTATTCACATCACGCTACAAATTCAACACCATTCGACAACAATCAAGTTCGAAGCGATGCTGTTACAGGCGTTAATTGTGGGTGTTCTCGATGAAAAGACACCAGAGTGGCTGCTATACAAAAACGAAACGCTCCTGGCATGGGAAAAGCCCGTGGTATTGTTTGACAGCGTGCAAACCTCGTTCAGGAACTAGCTGCGTTTTCTTCCAATCAATTGATCTCACAGGATTTAAACAAAGTTTACCGGACTAACTGTGATGAAACCGTAACTCAACTTGTGCAGCGTAGAGAATTTGGTTGTTATCACTGTAGTGAACGTCATTCGTCCCCACATGACTGTCAGCATTTTCATTCAATGTGCAGATTTTGTTCTAAAAATAGGTCATATTCAGAAAGTATGTCTTTTCAAGCTGAAATCATTTGAATCTGAGCAACATACAGCTACAAACTGCATCACCGAGAACTTACACCAGAACTGGATCAATACCGCAACTGTTTTTAACCGCAGCATAACGTCGGAAAAGCCTTTTGTCGTGTCTGTCAGTCTGTGGATTTTGTAATTGACACCGGTTCCGCAGTTACCCTGATACGACCGGATGCCTTATCACAACTCCCAAACTTAGATCCACCAAATATACGATTGCGGTCTTACGCTGAACAGATGGTGAAGGTGCTGGGCACATTTATTGCACATCTACTACCATCATTCATATGTGTGTACGTTTCTGGAGGACCTGCCGGCGAGTGATATGGTGCTCACCAGCCTTGGACGCAAATCGATCACATTGCAATCAGTTACCGCTGTAGAGGCTGCATCCAGAACTGTCGCTCGATTTGGAGCACAGATGTGGACACCGGTCATGCACTTGTATGTGCTGACCTGCGGATGCGCTTTGGCGGACGCCCAAGACGACATTGTGAGCGCATTGACACTAGCGAACTGGCGAAGCCAGCTGTTCTGAATGCTTATCAAAGTACGCTGTCATGCGAGTTTGATAAACGCTCACTGGATGCAATTGAAGGTCACTGGTCTCATATTCACCAGACCTTGCTAGCAGCAGGAAAATCCTCATGTGGTATATCTAATCGCCAACATGGACATTGGCTCTGCTCACAGTCTCTGGAACTTATAGATGCTCGCCGGCATATTCTGGCTGGAATCGAACACAATGAAACTCGCAAAGAGCTCCGGGCAAAACTCCGTGCTAGCCTGAAGAGAGACCGCGAATCTTGGTGGTCGCATCGTGCATCAGAGATGGAAATAGCCGCTGTCCTTGGCAGCCATCGTAAATTATTCCGTCTGATACGGGAAACGGGCAGCAGGAGACCTAGTGTTAGTGAAACAATTTGTGACGAGAGTGGACAGTCTATCCACAACTTGTCAAAACGCTTGGAGCGTTGGGCTGAGCACTTTGAAAGGCAATTCAATCGGCCGGAATTAGGTTTCTCGCCGGCCACTGATCGCCCCGCTCCGTGGGCTGTCCCTTTGGATCCACCCTCTCGCTCAGAAGTCGAACGTGAGATCGGACTGTTGAAGTTAAATAAAGCCGCGGGGCCTGATGACCTTCCTCCAGCCCTCTTCAAATTCGGGGAACCTGCTGTTGCTAGTTAAACTATGGGAGCAGGAAACTGTCCCAACCGGCTGGAGCCGCTCCGTCATAGTCCCAATTTTCAAGGGAGGCTCACGATCGGAATGCGGCAGCCATAGAGGAATCAGTCTGATCTCCATTGCCTCCAAATTGCTTGCCTCTGTCATCATTCACAGTCTGACTAGCACTTGTGAAAGCCACATTCGTGAAGAGCAAGCCGGGTTTTTTCGAGGTCGTGGCTGCATTGACCACATATTCACCTTGCGTCAGTTGTTGGAGCACCGTCACATATATTGGCGGCCCACCATTGTCGTGTTCCTTGATATCAAAGGTGCATTCGATTCGGTGGATAGACATGCACTTTGGGACTGTCTACTCAGGAAAGGTGTACCTGAGAAATATGTGAATATTATCCGAGCAATGTATGCGCGTAGCTCGGGAAGAGTGAGGGCTTACGGCAAGTTGTCGTCGCCCTTTGATATCTCCAGCGGTGTGAGACAAGGATGCCCGTTGTCATCTTTCCTCTTCAACTTCGCTGTTGACGAAGTCATGGAAGTCGCGTTCACAGGACACGACTTAGAAGGTGTGGATCTGCTCCCAGTAAAACGACTTCTTGACTTAGAGTATGCTGATGATATTGTCCTAATCTGTGACAGCTCACAAACGTGCCAAGCGGCACTGGACAGATTAGCACCAGCTGTCCGTCACTTCGGACTTTGCTTCGCGCCCTCGCAGTGCAAAGCGTTCCTCCAAGATTGGTCTAGACCGCCTCCTTTGCTGACCCTTGGTGGGGATCAGCTGGAAGTCGTTCAAAAATTCAACTACCTGGGAAGTTGTATCAGCGCCCGTGGAATTGAAGATGAGATCACGAACCGTATAGCAAAAGCTCGGGGCGCTTTTGCTAACCTTCACCACTTATGGCGGCGGCGGCGCGACATCACTCTTGTCCTGAAGGGTAGATGTACAATGCAGCGGTACGTTCGACCCTACTGTACGGTTGTGAAACCTGGCCCCTTAGAGCAACGGACATGAAGAGGCTAGTTACGTTCGACCACCGGTGCCTTCGCAATTTGGCTCACATCTGGTGGGAACACCGCGTGAGCAACGAGCGTGTTCGACGTCTTGTTTACGGCACAGGAAAAGAAAATGAACCGCTCATCACCGTCATTTCACGCACCAGGCTCCGATGGCTGGGCCACGTGTTACGCATGCCAGCCCACCGACTCCCTTGACGTGCGTTGTTTGCGCGCCTGAGGTGTGGATGGAAGAAGAGAAGGGGTGGCCAAGCGGTGACTTGGTCCAGAGGAATAAAGGCCCTCACTTCTGAGCTGGCCTCGGTTGGAGTGTCTCGGCTCATTGGTTGGGGTCCGAAAGACGATGAACACGTTTGGTTGGACACAATTGTTGATATGGCTAGGAGCCGACCTTAGTGGCGTTCGTGCTGTGAGTTTCTTTGTCCCTCCCCCTCTAACCACGATCTCATAATTTACTCTTATATAATTTTGCATAGTAATTTTTTTGATGCGCAGTAGCCGGCTGGTAGCTTACCAGAACGATGCCCGTCCGTTATCGGTAGCTCAGCCAGCTTGCACCAGTTGCCTTTTTTTCTTCTTTTTTCTATGTATTGCGGCACAGTAGCTGAGGTGTTTCCCACCTCCAGCTAACGTGTATGTATGGTGATTATTCACAGTCTGTTAACATTGTGCCATCAGAACCATGGCAGAAGAGGAAAAGTGAAGAGGTTGGGAACACGAACTGCGATTAAGAAATATGGGAGTCGATTTTTTGGTTTTACGTACGCCATTTTGTATTTTTTGTTTTTTGTGTGAGTCTTTGTGTGCATCAAAGGATGGTGAAATGGCAGAACAACGTTGACACTACTGATGCCTGTTGCAGGCCATGACGTCTAATGTTTCCAACCACTACAATTCAGCATCTCGTGGTTCCCAATCTGGAAGACGAACTGGTCCGACTGCAGCCAAACTTGAGGTTGCCTTCTTCATACTCTTTCGCCACCTTATTGGCTGTCCACCGCGGCACTTTTTCCAGTCGCTCCCTGGGAGTGCAAATAGTCCTCGACGTGGAAGGCGATGGGCTGGCATGCGCAGAATGTGCCCGAGACAACGCATGCGATGTCGGAGAATAACGTCCCGAAGACTGGCACTATTCGCCCCAAGCACGCAGTCTCACACCTCTGCGTTGCTTACGTGGTGTTGCCACCATAACCCAGCAATGCTTCGTAGACAGCGATCGTCGAAGACTGACAGCCGCTTCATGTCTTCCGAGCGAATAGGCCAAATCTCACAGCCCCTAAAAGAGTAATGCGCGGACGTAAGCAATGTACACCCTGCCCTTGAACTTGAGATTAACATCACGACGACGCTATGGATGTCTCAGTTTGATGAATGCAAGGCGGGCCTTCGCAATCCGTCGTGAGACTTCATCTCCAACGCCGCCATCAGCCGTGATGCAACTACCTAGATAAGTAAAGCAAGTGACTTGCTCCAGAACATCTCCTGCAATGGTGAGCGCGGGTTCAGGCACCTGGCAGTCATGGAGCAGCGTTTTACATGTTCCCGGAGTGAAGTATACGCTGTACTTAGACGCCTCCATCGCCAAGTGGTCCAAAGCGCTCTAGACAGATTATGGGTCGTCCCCCACCACGGCGATATCATCGGCGTAGTCCAAGTCCGTGACTCTGTCTTCAGGAAGAAATTCAACACCGCAGTCCTGGACACCTTCCAGTGCTCTTTGGAGAACATCTTCGATGGCGAAATTGAAGAGGGGAGGTGAAATAGGGCAACCTTGGCGAACACCGCTGATCACAGCAAATGAAGAAGAGTGCGTGCCGTAAGCTCTGACTTTGCCCGACGTGTGACTGTAAAGTTCTTTCAAGATAGTTACAAACTTGTCGGGCACACCTTTCTTCAGTAAACAGTTCCACAACGCAGATCTATCTACTGAATCAAGTGCCGCTCGGATGTCAAGAACACTACGATTGTTGGCCACCGGTGGATGTGACGAACTTCGGGAACTTGCTGAAGCGTGAAGATTTGGTCGATGCAGCCGCGGTCTGGACGAAATCCGGCTTGTTCTTTTCGGGAAAACTTCTCTCTAGTCGTTGAAAGCCTGCTAAGTGGGACCGACACGAAGATTTTGGATGCGAAAGAGATTAACGAGATTCCACGGTAGTTGCAGCAATCGGCGCGGGAGCCCTTCTTGTATATCGGAACAATGACCGATTCTCCCCATGTGTTCGGAACCTTCTTCTCAGTCCAAACTCGTGAACAGCGATAGGATTTCGCTGACAAGTACACTCCCGCCATCTTTGAATAGAGCCGGTGGTAGGTTGTCAGGACCCGGAGCCTTGTGTCCTTTCAAAGATCGGATTGTATTTCGAATCTCTGCTTCATTTGGGGGGGTGTGTGGAAACAGGCCAAGCATCATACATTGGTGCTGGAGTTGTCACATGGGGCTGTGTTGGGTGGTTGAATTGAAGAGCGAAATGCTCTGCCCAGCGACCCAATCGCCTGGGAAGCTTGGTGATCTTCGTGCCATCTGATTCGCAAATCGTCTGGCTGATAGCGTGGAAATTGCAACCAATGGCCCTGATGATATAAACTAGACGGCGGAAGTTATCAGATGTGTACGATGCCGGAATTCGACTCTACTGTCCAGCATTTGAGGTACTATTTCATTTGACGTGCCCATTTTATTTGACTTGGAGGTAAAACTTCCTTGCCGCTCACCACAGACACTGGAGTTCTTTACGGGGCCATACTATCTCCATACCTCTTTTCCACCTACATTACTTCTACCTGCCCCTGCCGATGTGGTATTGCTGAAGTATGCAGATGACGTAGTCTTGGGTATGCAACAACCGACCACAGCCTCATCAACTAAATTACATGCCTATTTGGACAGCCTTTTATTATGGTCCAGAGCTCACTTTTTATCGCTGAATGCATCAAAATGCAGTAATGTCATTTTCTCTCTACACAAGGCCATGGTTATCAGCAAATTTGCATGGAATACTCCGAAATACACATAGATGGTGAGAATTTGTACACTAGATTGTCGGTGAAATATCAAGGTGTAACAATCAGTCGTGATTTTTCCTGGTCACCCCATGTTAATTATGTTTTTACTAAGGTGAGGAGGCATTCGTTCTAAGCCCTTCGTTTGCGATCCTCCTCTGTCCCCCGCCACTTAATTCTGCGATTTATCACCGCATGTGTCTTGCCACTTTGTGCCTATTATTACTGTGATATTTCCTAGTTTCCTAAGGAAGCACTTCTATCCTAAGTAGGTCACTGATGCGATTATCTGGGTGTAGTGGAGTTCCCAAGCCGACCTTTGTTGCGATTGTTGTGTCTATTCACACCAATTCATGCATTAAGCTTGCTTCGAGAGTACTTACTGATACAACCCACCCTCTTCATGGCGCACTGTCTGAGTGTGTACCAACATCCTCAACCAGACAACAATATAGATCCATTTTTGCCCGCACAAGAGATTAGCACTCATCCGTTATTCCATACCTGGAACGTTTTTCTGTCCGGCTGGACATTAGTTATCCTGGAGCGTAAAAACAACTTTGCATAGTAGCCATACTCATCATTATCATCAACAGCAGTACATCAGCCATTTGAACTGATGCTTCGCTGCCATACGACCATGCGGAACTATGAAATAAAAAATAAGAAGAGGGAGAGAAGGGGGACTTACCTGAAAACCTTAATGCCCTAAGCAAACATTCAGGGTCAAAGCGCCTACACCTTGTGTAGACAACATACCGTCACAAACAGCTGGCTATCGTGCAAAGATAAGGCGGCATCGGCGAGACAGCTTGCTTGCGGCTTTCACTGCCCTGTATCATAATCAGCCATTACCCCGCAGATAACTCAGCACCAAACACACTTTAAACAGACAATCCGATTAGGAGACGGCAGCAGACACGCCACTGGTGTCGGTGGCGAGCCATGTCCTGTAAAGTCTCGAGCCAAGCACAAGGTGAGTCACGTGGACTCCAACCCGGAAGGCGAGACGGACCAACGGCACCCAGTTTGGTCGTCAGTGACTTTATTTCGGGATGCTAAGTCAACTTCTGTCCACCTCGAGCCTTGCGCCATCCGACACCTGGTAGACTGAACAAGGCCCTCCTAGGTAAGCGGTGACCAGGCATGCGTAGCACGTGCCCGAGCCAACGCAACTTATTCAGTGCTATCTGTTGTTCTAGGGAGCTAGCATGATTATCACCACCTAGTACTCGCCTCCGCACACGATGGGGCCATCCGACACCAGCAATGCCTTGCACACAACGGTGATCAGAGGTGAAGGCGCCTCGGATCTTCAGACCGAAGGGGCCAAGTTTCACTACCATAGAGCATAACGGCCCTCACTGTGGCCTTGTATACACGGCCTTTCAGACGGAGGGAAACTCCCTTCTGTCGCCAAAGATGACGCAAGTTCAAGAAGGCAGCTCTGGCCTTTGCAATGCGTGAGCTCACGTCAGTTTCTATGCGCCCATCATTGCTGATGCAGCTGCCAAGATAAGTGAAATGATCAACCACCTCGAGTTCCTCGTTAGCAAGCGTCAAGGGGTCATCAAGTGGCTGGTGGTCCAGCAGCAACACTTTGCACTTTGAAGGTGCGAAGTGCATACCAAATAATGGGACCACCCTGGACAGGCTACTCAGGGTTGATTGTGCCGCCTCAACATTGTCGAAAAGCAAGACGATATCGTCCGCATAATCTAGATCAACTAACCTTTCACCAGGCAGCACTTCAACGCCTACATCGTGAAATTCTCCAAGAAAACACACCAAGATAGAATCCACGACGAAATTGAACAAAAATGGGGAAATCGGACAACCCTGACGAACGCCACTTGTGATCGGAAAGCTAGACGATAGGCCACCGTAGACCCTGACGTGGCCTGTAGTGTTCGAGTATAGGAGCACGAAGGATGTTCACATATTTCGTGGGAACAACTTTTCTCGCAAGTAATTCGAACAGAGTCGATCGATCGACTGAATCGAACGCACACTTGAAATCGAGCAACGCAGCTATTGTCGGTCTGCGGTATGCGTGGCGCTGCTCTAGTTTCTGCCGCAAAGTGAATATATAGTCTATATAGCCACGTCCTGGGCGAACACCGGCCTGCTCTTCCCTAATCCGAGATTCCCGTTCTGCGGTGAGGCGACGAACGATAATCGAGGCCAGTAATGTTGTCACAACTGGCGTTAGGCTAATACTCCTGTGGTTCGCACAGTCTGTGCGACTGCCCTTCTTGTATATTGCCACTATAATCGATTCACTCCAATTAGCCGGCACACTCTCTTCGTTTCAGATACGTTCTAATAGGGAGGTCAGTATCCTGTAGAGGACCTCAGCTCGATCCTTAAATAATGCAGGTGGTAGGGAATCCGGGCCAGCGGCATGAAAACGATTGAGGGCTGTGATCGCGTTTCGGATCTCGGCCTTTGACGGAGGCTCTAAACTAACCGTCCATGGCACGTCCTGCATCACCTGAGTAGGAAGAGGTCCGGGAGCAGGGGGCCAGCTGAACTGATATTGAAAGTGTTCCGCCCAACGAGCCATACGGCGCTCCTTATTTTGTATCAGCGCACCCGCGCTGTCTCTGATTGTCTCACTGACGCCTGGGAGCAGTGGTGCGGATTAGCTGGAAGAGCTCGCGATAATTGCCTACTGCTCCTGCCTCCTCTATTTCTTGAGCCGTATTGGTTCACCAGGCTTCCTTATCGGTACGTAGGCTCCGCTTTAGTTCACGCCTAAAAGCCCGTCTGGTCACATTGTGTTCAGAGTCACCCGGGAGCTTTCTTCCAGATTCCAACAGGTTCACCGACCTCTCGGATATCCAGTGACTGGTGCAGTAACGATGGACACTGCCACAAGCAGATGATCCTGCGTTGTGCATAGCGGCCGAGATCCTATTCCACTGAAGTTCAGTGTCATTAGGACAAGACAGCGAGAATTCGCTATGGATAAGCCTGCCTGACCGAAGGCTGGGACAATTTCTCCGTTGCTAATCGGAGGGGACGCTTTGTGCGCCTTCCGGTAAAGTTCATGGAGAAACGACAGCGCACCAAGGCATGATCAGAGTCGACACAGGTGCTCCAGTATGAGCGGCAATCCAGAATGGAACCGCGCCACCTGTAACCTATGGCTATGTGGTCAATTTGGGTCCATCGCTGGCCAGCTACAGGTGGACGCCAAGTGGCACTTCGGCGCCCACTGTTTCTAAAAGCAGTGCTACTAAGAAACAACTGGTGCTCCGCACACAGTTGCAGCAGACGCTCGCCGTTGTCAGTCCGTTCGGCGTTAAGTCCATACTTACCATCCACCTTAGCTTCTGAAGAGCTCAGACGCCCTACTTGTGCGTTCATATCCCCTGCAAGTACTACAATATCTGAATTAGTAGCACTGTGTAGTAGCGCGTTCAGTTCGTGATAGAATGTGTCCTTGACAGCATTAGAACTGCAGTCAGTGGGAGCATAAGCGGAAATCACAAACAAACAGCGTTTTGTACTACTTCGCGAATTCACCTTAGCTGATGTCGTCAAACGGGCTGCACATAAACGGCTGTTCACCGGAATCCAATCAACCAACGATGACTCAGCCTTGGACCTGAGAATGATACCTACACCAGCTTGACCCGTGAGTGCTGCATCGGCGTCTCCGGATGCGTGCAACCAATAACGAGAGGATAAGCCGGGTGCAGTCAATTCAATAACCCCGTTAGGGTCATTAATCCTAGTTTCGGACACACAACACACATCAACACCCAGTGTGCAAGGTGCTTGCGAGTGCAGCCTGGTGACCTGTTTGCCTTAGAGTGCGGACGTTGAATGTCGCCATGGAAACGGATCGCGTGGCCTTATAAGGAACTTTTGCCGATAGGCGTCCAATAGGTGCAGTGGGATGATGGCTGCAGATGGTTATACTCCAGTGGCACTTCTGTTGCTGTCAATTAAGCTGGGAACTATAGAAGGAAGGTTAGTAATGGGGGTCGGGATGGGAGTAAGAAGTGAAAAAGAAAGAAGAGAGGCGCCACCAGTAGCATGGTTTCGCTTATCCGCCCTGCTGTATGCAGCAGATAAGGCGACCCTTGATAATCTGCGCGACGGCCGATGCAGGATGAAGTTAATGTTTGAAGAGAATGTCATGGTTGTATGTGGGCTGGGATACTGCCAGGGCGCCCAGATCTAGACAGGACGATTAGGGTCCTCATTCAAAGTCTTTGGCTCAAAAGCCTGTCCGCAAGGCAGCGGGGTGGCAGTTTTACGGAAATGGACGCCATCCCATTTCAAACCCCCAACCTGGAGGATCAGGAGACTGAGTTTGTCTGACCTCTCACCATTGACCAACCTGGTAGGAGTAGCTCTCAAGATGCTTGGAGGCATCACCCAGTATAGCTCAATGGGTCAATGAGGTACGCAAGCCGTCGCACCACGTTAAGGTCCAGTCACGTTGCTGTTTATGCTACCTAAGAATTTATTGCTTTATTTCTTTTACTATGCTGAAGGCATGTGTGTAACAGCCGAATATTCACCCTTATGGGTGCATAAAGCACTTTCTTGTATTGAATTAACAAGGCCTTTTGACAAATTACGCTGCTCATCTGGTGCTGAAACCACAGGCGATACCAAGGTTTTGCGAAGCTCAATCTGTTCCCTATACTCTTTGTAATAAAGTCGAGAGTGAGTTGCGCCGACTCCAGCTGGAGGGTACGATTGAACATGTTCAATATTCGGACTGGCCAGCCCCTATGGTACTATTATTGAAAAGCAATGGTGCCATAAGAATCTTTGGGGACTATAAAGTTACGATCAGTGAGACATTACAGCTAGACAATTATCCGCTACCAAAGGTTGAAGACATTTACGCTTCTCTTTCCTGTGGCGAGATTTTTACCACACTAGATCTGAGCCACGCTTACTAACAAATTGAGCTCGATGAGGAATCACGTGCATACACCACCATTAGCACTCACCTTGGATTATTCCGCTACGCACACATGCCCTTTGGGATAAGCTCGGCCCCGGTTGTCTTTCAGTGTATTATTAACACACTGGTGAATGATATACTAAACACACGTGCATACTTAGGTGACATCCTGGTTACTGGAAGTAATACGGATGGCACACGCAGACCCCGCTTAATTGGCTTCTAAAAATATGAGCAGCTATCAACTTCAGGCAGCAGTTCACAGGCGTCAGCCGGAATAAATCGCAATCGTTCACTGATCAGCGCATCCGACTAAAATTCAAGTTCGCAGTAGTCCTTAGCATCAACCATTTTCGCCTGCAGCATGCGCATGCTCGTTAAGGCCAACTCCATTATACGAATACGGGATTCAGCTCTGAAGCTGCTCAACGTCAGTAGTGTCAGCATCATCAAGAACATCACCAGGAATGGACATGATGGCATTATTCTACTTATGTGCCAACGATACGAGGTCTGAACTAACTACGTCGTACGAAACCTAAACTAAAAACTACCGACCAATAAACCTAGACTTGGCGCACAATCTGGGCAGAAGAATAAAACGAATTATATTGTAACCGTGATCTCAAATAAGCAAACCAGTTTGGGAAATAAGTCAAAGTTCCTTTTGGATTATCTAATGATAACGATGACAATCTTAGACTTCTCTAACTAGCAGCACGCATTCGCGCTTCGCTGTTATGGGAATTCTTTTTCTGCATTTTGGTTAAGAACCTGTGTAGTTGTATTTGTTGTGCGGCCGCTTACCGCTTTTACGTGCTCTTCGCACTTTGTTTTCATCCCATACGCAGATTTGTGCACTCGCACTGGTCAGTGGAATCGACACTGAATGGCTTATCCACCCGTCTCATGTCCATCCGTCTTTTTAATTTCAGAATATCGTGACAGCTTTTGGTGGTTCGATCATCTGTGGAACCATCAGCAGGCGCACCAACTGACCCGGAAACAGCTTGTCGAATCCATGCTTTTGAATAAACTGTTCGCCCGGGTGAGTGTCACTACATTCCGAAGCTCACTGGTGCATCCGTTATGATCCCGACGGTTCCCTGAGTGAGGTTGCCGAGAAAGTAGGCGCCCTTTCTATCTCCATTGTGACACGTGGACTGTTGGCATAACTGCAGTCATACCGATGATTGACCCCGGATGCTTTTCCTTGACTTGAAAGCCTTGTAATCCTCAGCTGATTGTAGCAGTTTCTGGGACCGCAGTGCTTTTGTTATCCTAGTGACGCAGTCATGACAGCTATACCTACCGCACTTCGGTGGACTGGACATCGATCCCGTATAGCACCTTGCGTTTGCATTTCTCTCAGTTGTAGTTTTTACCAGCTGCCTTAGTTCATGACCAGTGTGGCCAAGCGCTTCCCTTGATCTTGTAACGCAGGATATGCACTTCATCAGGATAGATGTTATGTTTCAAAGGATCCCTACAAGATCTCACGATCACACAATCCACCGCGATGGTTCATGTACCCACCCGTAAACGTCGCGATGACTGTCTACTGTTACAGCACCATACTATTTGACCTTGTACCTGCCTTTTACTTGTTTGTCTGGTAATTAGACCTTCCGCAAGAAAGTCAAAAATCCTCAGCAGTACGCCGGTACGCAGTACCCATTGATGTTGCATTCATGATGCTTCTTCGCCACAGTTGGGCGAAGCCAACGTACACGTAAACCAGGTCTTTTTAATCTGGATAAAAGTCATCCCACTCTATTTGGTTTGTTCAATCATGATATTTTACAGCATGTTCTGTGTCAATTTTGCGTGTTTACTTTCCCTCAAATTCTATGTTGGTTGTTTGATTTCCCCGCTGTGGCTGCGCTTGATATGTGAAGTGTTCGTCGCTCGCCTGAATGGACGCTTGATTCCCACTCAAACCCAAAGTCGCTGGCCCCCCACAGGACAGATAGAAGACCGGATCGAACGAACAGAGCAACAGGAATGAATTAGCAAATCACACCGTTCATTATAAATGTGAAATGGAAAGTTTGTGAATGGTATTTAAAGCGAACGTGGAAAGCTCTGGAAGGGACAATTTACAGCCAATAAAGGAACGCCGCCCTCGCGTTAATTGGCCGCTTCCCCCTGTTGGCTCTCTGTTCGCCCCAATCAGGGTGGATGAGTTTGGATCGCCTGTCGCGGCGATGGGGTCCTGGCTTGTTCGCATCACGTATTCCTTCTTAACAATATGAATGATGTCAAGATACTTATCTTTTTGATGCATTCCACTTCGATTACTAGTTCCAGGAGACTGAATCGTTGCAGAAGTGGGCGTCCATGCACGGTCGTCGTGTCCTGCGATCATATTTTGTGGTATCTGGTGTGTAGACGCTCTGTTGTCCTGATTACACACACCCGAAACTGACACGCCACATGTATTTTGCTGGCAAGGGTTCACACGAGTGTGATCGATCGTACAGGTGTAACCCGCCTGTGATGGTGATATCTGCTTTCTGTTGCGTCACAAAGTGCAACGTCTGGGTTAGTTCATTCACTTCACGCATTTGTCGTCACATCATGTGAGCTTCCTCTCTGCACTCCTATCTCCAATCGGTCTCATTGCCGGTGTTTGAGTAATTTAAGGATCCGGTCCTTCTTTTTCCTTTAAAATTCCACACTCGAAGAGTCCGTTACTTTCTCAAACATCAAATCTGTCCGGTTGCCGTAGTACGTCGCTGTGAATGCTGATGCACGCGTCATTCACCGATTGATCGTTGGTGGATCATTCGACATGCTAGGCTATCCGTACTATGATACTCGCCAGTCTTTTCGATCTGTGCTTCACAGCTTCCAAATGCATACCTCTCTACTACTGGCAGGGACCACTCCTCGCACTGACCCTTGGTTGGGAACCAACCGGAAATCGTTCAGTACTGCAAGTGCCTTGACAGCACCTTTGGAATAGAAGATAACATCACGAACCTCAAAGTGTTATTACCTGTCTTCGTCATCTGTGGCGCCAACACCTCGCTATCGCTCTGAAGAGTAGTCTACAACGCAGCCATCCTTCAACTAACTTGTACGGTTACGAAACTTGGTTTATCATAAGGACAGATAAAAAGGGGCTAATCACCTTAGTTCACATCTGATAGGAACACCGCGTGCTCAATGGGCATGTCCCGCGTCTCGCATTTGGTTCCCGCAGACAGAGGTGTTATAATTGAAGGAACGCCGCCGCTGAGATAATTGCGTGACAAGATTGTCGCTCGCACGGTTGGAGCACGCCTACGATGACGCTAGCTTAGCCGGTGAGACGGAAAATTGAACGAGCGTGGGAACGATCTTAGCCGCACTTGTTCGTATAGACGCTGAGGCCTCGAAAACGGACGCACACGAGAGGGGGTACGATAGACGCGCGCTAATGACTTAGACGCGAAGGCTGGCCAGCTAAGGATTCACACACAATCACGCGACCCGACCGACTCCCAACTGAGGCGAAGAGAAAGAAAAGACAAGTGGTCCTCTGTAGGCTCTTTTACGACCGACAAAGGGCGATCACAGCCAGTGCTATGGGTTATTTAGGCCAACGCATTGATTCAATGC